>JAMPIV010003285.1:440000-1040000 GCA_024509875.1 Oreohelix idahoensis
TCTCGTGTATCAGTCAATCTTTACTCTTTACTTTGACTGGTCCTAATAAACCAATTAATCAACCGTACCACAATATATATATATATATATATATATATATATATATATATATATATATATATATATATATATATATATATATATATATAGTCACAGTATAATAACTACACATTCATGACATTATCCTCTAAGCTCGTAGCAAACTGCGAGAGGTCACACAATCAACATACTTGTAAATGCCATTCACAAAGCGTACACGAAGGCGTGCTGACAATCTCCCTTTTTAATAATAACAATGGTGAGCCGCGCTAGCGTAGTGATTACAACACCGCTCTGGCGACCGGGTGATACAGGATCAAACCCGGGCGACGGCATTTGAGGATTTTTCGTCGACCGGGATTTGGACTGGATTAACTCGACACCTGGCGAGGACATTTGAAGGAGTGTCGTCGACCAGGGACTGGCGGCTCCTGAGCCGACCCAGCTGCAATGGGTACCTCCGAAATCGGAGAGTATTTGCCTGAATGGCGAGGGACACCTGTCTCTGTACAAGAAATAAAGGGATACTCACGTAAAATCAATGTCAGGATAGACATAAATAATAACCTGAGATTTCGCCTCGAGTATTAGCGGGCGTACGAAAAAATAATAATAATAATAATAACAATGAGACACGTATGAATTCAATAACAATAGCAATAAATTGTCAGCAATAACCATATGGCTGGATCAACAAGTCCTACTACATTGGAATATACAACAAGGCTGTACAAAAGCCAGCAACCATAAAGAGAGCACAATCAAAATGCAATACGGCTTCTAAAACCGGCCAACTGACATCTTTCTCTGTCAGGCTTCCTGTTCACTCCTCCTCCTTGCACCCTTTTGCACCATTTTCTTTTAAAGCTGATGTGCACACCAAAAGATATGTTTATTCCATCAAAGCCCATGTGCGCAACAAAAGATATTATGTGACATCTACTCCCTTCCCCAGAAAAGAAAACGGACTGAGAGTAGTAGATTGCACACCAAGCAACAAAATACATGACAAAAATATAAAAAATTGACACTGGTGTACGTATACGTCGTGCCTAAGAACACATATAACTCATGTCCCAAAAATTACAATCTAGACAGAGCATCTGCCACGAAATTAAATCTACCCTCTAATGGGATAATTGTGAACTGGAACTGTTGTAGCAATAAGGCCCAACGAGTCAACCGTGAGCTTGTCGACTTCGAAGATTTCAAAAACAGTAAAGGTCGATGATCTGTCTGAAGTATAAACTGGGACCCTATCAAGTATCGGGACAGTTTTGACACTGCCCATATTATAGCCAGGCATTCCCTTTCGATTGTTGAGTACCTGGTGTACGCCGGTAACAGTTTCCGACTAACATACATCACAGGATGTAGCGTACCCTCGTGGTCTTGCATAAGACATGCGTCAATGCCCACAGATAACGCGTCGGTCCGTAGTATAAAGGGTTTGCTCAAATCAGGCAAAAGAAGGATTGGTCGTCTGGAAAAAAACACCGTGATTTTTGATAACGCTTTCTCGCATTCTGGCGACCATACCACCCTGTTATGCATCCCTTTACTAGTAAGAGAGGTTAAAGCATCAGAAATTGTAGAAAATTGAGGAATGAATTTGCGATAAAAATTGAAAAGTCCCATCAGGCTTCTGACCTGCTTCTTTGTTCTATGTGCTTGTAGTTCTAAAATTTTTGTAACCGTGCCAATCTCGGGTTTTAATAGATTATTACCTACTTTAAACCCTAAAAAATTCAACTCCCCGAAACCGATACAAATCTTCGTAGGGCGTGCCGTTAAACCATGCTTACGTAAGCAACGCAACAGGGAAGACAACCGCGACATATGTTGTTCCCATGTTTCATGGAACACGCAGATGTCATGGATGTACGTAATCATATCCGTACGATGACCTATTAACTTTCTCATCATTCTGACGAAAGTTGCGGGCGCATTAACTAGCCCGAAACACATAAAATTAAACTGAAATAAACCATTTGGAGTGGAAAATGCCGTCAAAGGTTTAGCCGACTCGACAAGAGGAACCTGCCAGTATCCCCGAGATAAATTCAGTGTACTAAAAAACCTGGCATGGAAAAGTTGAGTAAGGAGGTCCTCCTGGTTCGGTATTGGCTCAGCGTCAATCACAGTGACACTATTTAATTTACGGAAATCAATGCAGAGACGCAAGGACCCGATTTTTCTTTCGAACTACAACCATAGGAAAGGAGTAAGCAGACTCCGATGGAGAAATGATCCCCAATCGTAATGTGATAGGGTGGGCGAGATGATGATGATGTTGTGATATTTGATCACTCTCTTGCACATTCGCAACCGACCCGATTCAACAATAAAACTCTGATTCTTGAGGCAGGGGCTGTCTTTATTTCTACAACCCTATCAGTGACATTTAAACACATGAAGCAAACATTAAACAAATAAACCAACAAACCAAACAAACACCCAGCTAGTGCTCGATTGCTAATGTGTCATGTCTCTGTTTTACCCACACAGGGCGCCTCGTATCTTCGTTTTCTCATGTCTGGACTGAATCTTCATATAGGCCCTGTTTGCCGCTCGCTATCTCTTTATATAGGCACAAGGCTAATCACTCGACTTAATGCGCTGCGCGTATTAATTTGGCCACTTAAATAACGCTCGCCTTTATTGCTCTGCTAGGCACGAAAACACAGATATGGCCCACAACTATCAAATATAACACACGAATATCAAATATAACACACCACAACTAATTCTTAGGCTTTATTATGGCCTAGTCATCAATCTTCTTCTTTATCAGACTTTTCACATCCCAGCAGTGTTTGCTCGCGCCGTCATGTGGGCTAACAGTCACGTGGGTTACGCGCACATCGAAAATATACGGGCGATAAATATGCCATGAACATGAAGGGGGAAGCCGGGGTGTCTTTACGGCCCCATCACATATCCACCTCCTGATTTTGTTTTCGTCCCGACAACATCCCTACCTCTTAGGCTTCAGTCGAAATCTCTCAGATCGTTGGTGCTGCGCATGACTCTTTCTGATCGGCGATGCTTTGGGCTGAGCTTCTGTAATCGGTACAACCCGGCTGGGGACTCTCTTGGTCGTCATGTCCCTACGTTGTCGGGTTGGCAGTTGCTGTGGTCTAGAAAATTCGCCTACTTGTGCCGCGTCACTGCTTGCTTGTGACATCTGCTTGTCAGTGCATGTAGCTGTCGACTTTGTACGGGGATTGCTCCTGACGTGCTTATCACTCGTTTTGTATTGACGGTGGTTTACATTCCCCACAGTCTGCTTTTGATAAGTCTCCTCTTCTGAACACCGATGTGCACTCTCTCCTATCTGCTTAGGACGAGTTTCCTCCCCCAAACGACTACCAATTTTCTCGGTTCCCTTAGGGGGACAGTTGTCACGGCCATCTCTTGGTTTACATACTGTAGGCAACCTGGTTGTGGCAGTACGTCTAGGGAAAGAGCTCCTTGAGGGACATTCGGATATCAGATGTTCTGTAGACTTGCATCTAAAGCATCGTTTTGGAAGAGGTCCTTGAGGGCATTTGGCTGCCACGTGGCCTGAGAACTCTCCACAATTGTAGCACCTCAACCGTGTAGGCTTTTTCTGTGCCATGGGTCGCCTCCTACTACCTTACATTCTTGGCCGCCAATGCCGCATACATAGATTGCTTCCATGCCCTGGACAGATGCTTTGCTGTCAAATGCTACACGTTCATTTCTCGCCAGACTCCGGAATCCCTTTCTGAAGATCTTGGTCTTATGTACGAATACATCAATACCTCCATCATCTGGCGTGATGAACCCCCATCCCCTGTGGACACTATACCATTTGCAAATCCCTTGTCGCCTTGTCGGTGTAACTGCGTTTGTTGGTGCTGTCAGCTCACAGCTTTCCTTGACAACAGCCTGAATCTCACATACAAGAAAGTCTAGTTGAGGTTCCTGCTCACACAGCCCCTCGTCGTGCTCTAGCTGTTTCCGCGGTTGGCATGGTGCTTTCTTTCTCTGCACCTCCTCTTGTACTGGCGAACTGGTCTATGTCATCTGTGCTAGCTGGGATTTTAAGAGAGACACTTCTGCTTTGAGTGCCTCATCTTCATTGTGAGCTTCTGCACTTGCTATCTGCACCAGTGTATCAGGCTTTTTACCTTCACATAAAACAGCATATTCCCAAGGTCCCTGACTCACGTCCTGGACATTCCTGGTCATCTCACTGATTGGTGGTTGCTCCCTGTAGGCTTCTTCTACTATCTTGAGTAACTGCTCAGGGCTGGCCTTGGCTCCGCCACGTATCCGTAATTCCCTAGAGACCATTGGTGTGACATTATTCCAGATAATGTCTAACTTGTCTTCTGCCCAAAAGGGCGCCACCTTCCACGCGGCCTCTACATCTTCCACAAACTCTTGCCAAGTGGGACTTGCCTTTCCATCAAATCGCCTTACCTCTGGCCCCTTCACGTACACTACCTTCACAGGCGCATTGATCGAAGCCATCTTGCTGCAATACCGCACCGCTGGGTGATTACAATACAATATTTGCTCGTTTCCTGTTTGCTCGGTGTCACTGCCTGCCTATCCTGCCGACGACGCCAATAGTAATAGGGTGGGCGAGATGATGATGATGTTGTGATATTTGATCACTCTCTTGCACACTCGCAACCAACCCGATTCAACAATAAAACTCTGATTCTTGAGGCAGGGGCTGTATTTATTTCTACAACCCTATCAGTGACATTTAAACACACGAAGCAAACATTAAACAAATAAACCAACAAACCAAACAAACACCCAGCTAGTGCTCGATTGCTAATGTGTCATGTCTCTGTTCTACCCACACAGGGCGCCTCCTATCTTCGTTTTCTCTTGTCTGGACTGAATCTTCATATAGGCCCTGTTTGCCGCTCGCAATCTCTTTATATAGGCACTAGGCTAATCACTCGACTAATTCCGCTGCGCGTATTAATTTGGCACTTAAATAACAATCGCCTTTATTGCTCTGCTAGGCACGAAAACACAGATATGGCAAACAACTATCAAATATAACACACGAATATCAAATATAACACACCACAACTAATTCTTAGGCTTTATTATGGCCTAGTCATCAATCTTCTTCTTTGTCACACTTTTCAAATCCCAGCAATGCTTGCTTGCGCCGTCACGTGGGCTGATAGTCACGTGGGTTGCGCGCACATCGAAAATATATGGGCGATAAATATGCCATGAACATGAAGGGGGAAGCCGGGGTGTCTTTACGGCCCCATCACAGTAACATGTCATCTAGTTCTTTTTCAATCGCCGACTTGAAATGTAATGGCTATGGATAGGGCTTTACCCTGATCGGTTGGTCGTTTGTCAGGATAATATTGTGGCAGATAGGTCGGCGCATCCTGGCACATCAGTGAGAACATCCATAAACTCTCCAATCACTTATCGGGCCTCAGATTTCTTTGCTATCGTTAGGCCATCACAGATCTGCACATTCTGCACAAGACTCAGAAGGAGCAATGGGAACGAGAGACAGCTGGAGATTAATATCATCTCCTATGTCACCAAATTCATTAATGACCACAGAACATGCCATCTTTGGGTCTCCCCAGACAACCTAGTGTCCACCCCTTTTAGAGCCTCTGGCCGTTCCATATAAGGTTTTAACATATTAATGTGGAATACTTTCTCCTTGTTCCGAACCTGGATTAAATAATCACCATCCGTTACCTTCTTAAGCACCTTAAACGGTCCTTGCCATGTAATGCTCAAACGGTCTTCCTTTGATGGAACAAGAAGCCAAACCTCTTCACCGGGAACCAAGAACAGTAGTTTGGATCCGCGGTTAGCGTATTGCTGGTACCGCGCCCCCGCCACGGATAAATTATCAAGTGCCACGGCACACGCTTTGACAATACGGTCACGCAGGTTTATGACGTATTCGTATCAAGAAACGAGGGGCCCATCAAAACACCCATCAACCAGTATGTCTTTCAGAATGTGCATTGGGCCCCTCGGATTCGCCCCGTACAATAGTTCAAATGGGGAAAACCCGGTGCTCTCATGAGGCGCCTCTTTATAGGCAAAAAATACTGCTGGAAGGATTTTATACCATTCTTGGGGAAATTCAGCAGTGACCTTGGCCAACATATCATTCAATGCGCCATTAAATCGTTCACAGACACCGTTTGACTGTGGATCATAAGGGCTGGTGAAGGATTGGAAAATGCCCAACAATTTAGTGATCTCGGCCATTTCCTTGGAAATGAATTGACGTCCTCTATCTGACAATATCTCCTCGGGAAACCCAAACCTACTGAACAACATCTGCAACGCATCCGCAACAGCCTGAGAGGTGATAGTCCTCATTGGCACAGCCTCGGGCCATCTTGTGCACAGATCCACCATTGTCATAATAAAACAAAAGCCTCTTTCTGATGCAACAGAAAGCGGACCAACGATATCGATTGCAACTTTCTGGAAGGGGAGAACCGACAAATCAACAACCTGCAACGGAGCCTTCGGTAATTTACCTTTATATGTCACTGGCTGGCATATCCTGCAGACTTGCAGTATACCTTAATGTCTTTGTTGTATGCCGGCCAATAGAATTGTGACAGAACTCTAGGGCAAGTTCTTGCAACCCCCATATGTCCAGCAAACGGGGAATCGTGTGCCACCTGCAACACCTTTGATCTAAAGGCAACAGACACAACCACCTGGCGCTTGAAATCGAATTGGCTGGAAAAGTATCTGGTAAGAACAACATTTTTCAACTCAAACCAGTAATGTGCCGACTTAGTGAACTTCACATCCTTTTTTAGATCCAAAGTGTAACATTTCTGCAATGTCCTACCAGCTCGTCAAATGCTGGTACATCACGACCCGTGGAGGCAATACATGGGACCGCGTATGATGTCGGTAGTTCCCGCTGTATCGCAAATGCACTGTCGTCTGCTCTGGTCTGCGCCCTTGTGACCACCACATTGGCCACAACTAACCGTTCGACCTGCCATTTTGGGATGTCGGCCTGGGTACAGTCACGAACACTAGACACGTTCCCTATAATCAAATCGACTACTGGCGCCTTAAGAACACACGCCTGCACCCGACCAGAAACAAAGGGTGTATCCACGTCTATAATGGCTAGAGGGTAATATTCAACATTTCCCTCAAATGTCACGCATCGGACGGTCTTACCAATAAGGCACGATTTGTCAATACATGATCGGCGCACTCCTATCGTAGTGCAGCCTGTATCCGTCTACACAGACACCAACCGGTTCTGAACCATCTTCTTGTTCTTCTTCCGTCCTTAGCCACCGACCGTCAAAGCAGTCAGTGGCCATTACGCCTAGTGGCGTCTTAGGGCAACAGCAGATAGGTTTTCTTTGCCATTGTTTCCCATCACGCCTATTGGCGTCTTTAGGGCAATGGCAAATCAATCCATTTGCTGTTGTTTCCGTAATCGAAGTGACTGGCAAACGGTTGATCAGCCCGTTGGTGTTCTGAACCATGCCCTGATGTAACTCTAAGCTTCCGCCTCCCTGAGAGGCAAGCCAGAGTATGACCACAAATCAGCAGTGGTCTGCCATCAGGCTCAAACAAAGGCCTACATCCCTCGCAATCCTCGTTATTAAAGGTTTTCAGAACGCATGCAGCATTAGCCTTTTCTGAATTGTTTGGACAGACTCTTGCAGCATGTCCCCTTCCGTCACACGCGCCACATCGAAGCTGGCCACCATCATCTTTTGTAGGGCTACCCTTTGGTGAATTGAGGAGTTCTTGCTCCCGTTTGTCATCCCTGTCATTCCTTTTACTCGGACCACGTTTTCTATACCAGCGATGATCGGGATCGCTGGTAGTGTCTATTCGGACCTGCCTCCGAGTAGACCTGTCATGTCTATCTCCCGTGTATCTAAACGGAGATCTATCTTGACGGTAGAACAATTGATTTTTTAGAGATCTGTACCCCTTAAAAAATGGTCATAGCTCCCATGTGATCCATGCCCACTAGAGTATTGCCGATCAAACCTTCTCCTGGCAAACCTGTCCGCACTCTTGGACCAATGTTGCCTGAAAGACTTCCCAATAACCTTGCCAACATATG
The DNA here is from genome assembly GCA_024509875.1 of Oreohelix idahoensis. NCBI lineage: Eukaryota > Metazoa > Mollusca > Gastropoda > Stylommatophora > Oreohelicidae > Oreohelix > Oreohelix idahoensis. Next base: position 448,147 of record JAMPIV010003285.1, read on the forward strand.
TAGCGAAAGGCTCAGGGACAAAGGACTTGTGAATTATCTTACCAGGGTGAGAAGTAACGTACTGCCGCCCCAACTCTGCCAAAGCAGTAATAGCTCTACGTTTGCTTTCCTGAAAAAATGCAACCATGTCAGAACAACATGAGGACAACACCTTGTCCTGCAACATGAGATCAAACAGTCCATCAAAATCTCTGTTTATTCCCTCCAGCTCTGTCCATCTATTAAGGAGAAGTTTAATTTTGATGACAAAGACGAAATCTTGGTCGGAACTAGGCATCGCATCTCTAAAACGAGAGCGATACACTTCGGCTGTCAGCTTAAACTCTCTCAGCAATGTTGCCTTTACGGTATCATAATTAGTTCTGTCTGCCATAGGCAAACTATATACGGTGTTAAAAGCAGAGCCGGAAAGCAATGCAGATAACAGTGAAGGCCATTCTTCCTTCCTTTCCCTCCAGGCAAGAGCCAGTCATTCAAATCTCTCCAAAAAGAAGTCCATGCTATCTACTTCCTAACGAAAATTCGGTAATCGTAGCCTATAAGGTCGAGCTGGCTTCCCAGCAGTCGAACTAGGATTGCCAGATTCAAACTCCAACTTTTTATAGCAATTTCCTTGTCCGCCTCAATCTTCATTTTTTTCTAACCCCATCTGCCTCTATTTTTTTATTTTCTGTATCTGCTTGAATCTGTTTCAGTTCCCTATCTGCTTCAATCTATTTCAGTACCTTATCTGCTTCAATCTGTTTCAGTACTGATATGGGTGGTTTTAGGCTGACTACTGACCACTAAAGATGATAAGCCACAATCTGGCCACTATGAACATTTACAGGTATAAGTCCAAGTCGTGGTTAATTTGTAGCCAAGTAAGTACCACCCCTATAGACACCAGGAATATATATATATAGGCTGTGGTGATGGTGTCTTGTCTGGTTTGAAGTAGGTTGCCGTGTGTGTAGGTGTGACGTAGATTCACAGTTCCACAATACAGGAGTTATGACATGTATAAGTCATAGAAATGTTATAACTGCTGGTGACGTTTCCATCATTTTTTTCGGATGCCACAATGACAGATAATGATACATCCATTTCACAAAAAGTCATGGACATGACAGTTCATAGTATTCAGCATTGATAAAGTTTCTTCATGGATCTGCATACATTCTCTAAGTTGATATAGGTAATCCTAGCTGACGATAGCCTCAGCTTCATATCATAAATATTCATAAATATCAGTACTCCTCTCTGATGCTGGCAGATCAGATGTACAAAAATAAGTCTATTACTGTCCGCACGAGAATGGCATTTCAGGAGTACAGGTTAAGCTGACCTTTATAGCATCCCTAAGTCTAACCCTCGACATAGGTGCAATCGCTGGCATAGCGAAGATCCTAGAACATAGAAATTGTTCTGTGGGCCTAGAGCGACCCGTGTATATATATAGATCTCAGGTATGAAGAAACCTGGGGTGTAATTCCTAGTAGAAGAACCTCTCCTTTCTGTAACACACAAGCGAGCAGAGAACGACAAAATGTCAAACATCTAGATAGATCACAGAGTTCAATAAAGGAGGGTATTACCTTGCTTCAGAATCAACACCACAAAACATACGCCTCCAGGCGGTTTCGAATCATATAGGAAAAGCCTCGTTAGTTAACTAACTCACAGGAGGACTACAGAATTCCCTATCAAAAATCACAGACGCAGCATGGCGTCCTCTCTGCTCAGTACATCTCCTCGACCCCCTGGGCGGAAGACTATTCTAACTCTCTTAAAGTTCAGACATGCGCAGAACGCATACGCCTGAGTAACACTCAAAAAGAGACGATGAAGGGAACATTCCAACAAAGCTATGTTCAGAAATCACGCCTTATATGGACAGGGAATAAACCTCAACCCTGGTTTCAATCATTCCAAGAAACAGTTGACCGATACTACCGTATAAGGAGACATCGTTCGAAAAAATGGATTGACGAGTCAAGACACAAGAGAAGGTAACCCCCATAGTAAAATGTAACCACAGTTAAACAAGGATTATCTACCTTTGATCAAAAAATTTAAAGTATACAATTCATACAGATTAATTACACACAGTCTTAGAAAAATTATGTGCGTAACAAGTACCTTATCTGCTTCAATCTTCAATTTTTGTAATTGACGATCCTCATAGCGTTCTCGTCTGCCGTCTTCTTTTTCTGTAACTCATACTCTTTGTGTTCGGCCTTTTCCCACTCAAGCAGAGAATCCCCCGATTTCCCTGTCTTCTCTCCAATTTCAATAAAATCCTTAAGGCTAGACATAGTTATAATCTATGTGCAATACAAATGCGGTGGCAAGCTACGAAATAAGTAAAATTATGAAGGTTACCAATTCCTCAAATTGTACCCATACCCCTACAAAATTAATAATAAATATATTTGTAGCTGTCTTTTTTCTCTTGTTGATGTGATCACTGGCCCAAGACAGTATACATGTTGTTAGATGTGTAGTGCGAGCGTATGATGAATTGAGTGTGGGTGCGAATGAAGACGCGAATGTGTTTAGGCTCGTATAGATGTAGATCCTGCAACCCATACTCTCACATGCAGTAATCAAGGATGCTTTGACACTGCAGGCATGTTTCAAGACATTTATTGACGGGAACACACATAATATCAACAGGAACAGTCAGTGTAACAAGGTCATGCTGACCTGACATCGATAGGTATACATTTGGCATTCAAAAAGGTAAACATCAGAATAGACGTGCATGGTCAATAGCAAAGTTCTTCAATAATGACAGTTCGTAGCGTCGCCCTTGGCGTCTCTGACTAAACGCGTCAGATGCCTTAGTCACTTGGACACATAGGTGCAACTTGGCACTCCCCGCCAATTGCACATATCAGGCTGTAGTATAACAGCCGAAAGCACAGGCCTCGTTCTGACGTCGGCCGTGTACTTCTGTTAAATAGGTTATCATCAACCCTGCAGTAATACTTATTGTAGATATGAACTCCGCCAATCTGCGGCTCCCACAATATATCTTCGTCACTGGATTTCTGGACAATATAAGACTAACAGTCTTGGATGGCTACCTCGAGCACAAATATATAAGTTCTGAAATGGCGGATCAGTGAGCTGCTGTTCACCCTAGGTAATCCTTTACATGTTCTGCCACCGAAAAGCGTAATAATGCATAAAGGTCGGTATTACCTGGCAAATGAATCCTCAGAACTAAACAAGGAATTCTGTCGTCATCCCGACGCACAGAGATTCACTGGGGAAAACTGCCATAGCAGTTACTTCGAAGATTCTCCCCGAAAAACAATGGACTCTTGGTCCCTTCAGAAAAACAGGACCTCTCGGCTTCCCGGAAGTATATCTCACTCCCGCTTAAAAAAACCTTCCCATAGGCCTACGCCGAACTGTCAACCTCTGACCCTAAAGGTCAAACACAATGAATGAATAAACAAGGGAAGACAACCCCTAATCAACCTGACATCGCAGGTAAAGACACAATTATTCTTATGATACAAACATAAGCAAATAACTTGACAGATGACTCCGTCGAAAATGACAGCAACATTACTACCACCCCCCCCTGTAAAAAAAAAAAATGCAATTTTTTTTTTTTAATATGTTCATGAGCAAGATAGCACCAGTATCACTTCTGTGCTCATGCAAACAATGAACCTAATATCAGGTACAATAGAAGAGGGTACAAATCATCTCCCAACATAGGAGAAAATATTTCCTTTAAGCCAAACAAACTAAGGGATACCATTCACGAAACCTAAGTTGCTGGCAATACCAATCATATATCAAACATTACTAAATAATATAATCATAGCAATATACAAATGTCAATGCTATTTTAGCAACATATCACTGATGGATGGACAAAATGAAATTTGTTAAATTATCTAAACATCATCCAAATACATTTGTATTACAACATATTATGATATTAAGGACAGACCTAAGTCTGAAAATATATCAGGAAAAACTAGGACACAAGATTTAACTGGAATCATGTGGGCATCTAGACAATATGTCCGCCATCACATTATCCGAACCACGGATAGCTCGCACCGTGAAATGGAAAGGCTGAAGAGCAATAGCATAACGAGTAGATCTCGAGCTCTTCAAATCCTTACTTTGCATAGCCGTAAGAGCTTTTTGGTCGGTTTCCATAAAGAAATGCGCGCCCAGAAGGAACCTTTGTAGCTTAAGAATGGACCAAACCATAGCCAACAATTCACGGTCCAAAACCGAGTAATTCCTTTCTGCCGCATTCAGCTTCCTAGAAATATACATTACAGGATGCAGAGTTCCTGAATATTCCTGCATTAGTGCCGCTCCAATGCCAGTGGAAGAGGCATCACTACGAAGGACAAAAGTCTTATCAATCGTCGGTAGTCTTAAGATAGGATGAGATGAGAACAAATTCTTAACCTGATCCAATGAAGATTGGCATTCTTGGGACCAACGCACCATATTAGGAGAACCTTTTTTCAATAACGTTGAAAGTGGTGCCATAATGGAGGACAGATTCTCAATGAATCTTCCATAGAATTGTATCAATCCCAAGAGACTACGCACTTGCTTTTTTGTCTTCGGAACCGAGATATTTAATATCTTTGAAATGTTTTGGTCCTCTGTCTTCAACAGACCATGACCAACTCGATGACCTAGGAAGGAAATTTCACTAAACCCAACAAAAGCTTTAGAGGGTTTAGCAGTCAAACTATGCTCACGTAGAGTAGATAGCAATTCCTTCAGACCCACATAGTGTTCTTCCCAAGTATCGCTGAAAAGACAGATGTCGTCTAAATATGCAATGACATCTGCACGATCTGATAGAATTCGTCGCATCATGCGTACGAAAGTCGCTGGGGCGTTCATAAGCCCGAAAGGCATAAAATTCCATTGAAACAGACCCCTAGGTGTCGAAAAAGCAGTGAGAGGTTTGGCGTGTTCCGTCAGTGGGACTTGCCAATAACCTTTCGACAAGTCTAGTTTAGTAAAGAATTTAGCTTTAGAAAGTCTAATAAGTAGATCATCTAATAACGGCATAGGTTCAGCATCGAACTTCGTAACTTGATTTAATTTTGCGATAATCAACGCAAAGACGTATGTTATTGTCTTTCTTTCGAACAATAACTATTGACGAAGAATAAGCTGAAGTGGATGGTTCAATTATTTGTAGTTGAATCATTTCATCCAATTCTTTCTCGACTTGTGCTTGAAAATGAATAGGTATTGGGTATGGTCTTACTCTGATCGGATTACGATCAGTAAGTATGATGTCATGTTCTATGACATCTGTGTGTCCAGGAATGTCGGTAAGGACATCCTGATATGATTGTAACGTAGAGGATACTTGACGTTGTTCCTCAAAAGACAAGTTGGGAGAGACTGTAACGTCTCTCCACGATTCCGTTGAAGTAAGTGGAATCGTAGGAAGAGGTAAGTTCACGTCAGAAAAAATAGTTTCCTCATCCTGTATAACAGACAGGGATGAGATGTGACCATGTTGGACTGGAGAGTCGTCCGTCGCCTGGAAAATAGGCTGTAAATAGTCTGGACGTTCAATAAACTCTGTTAGCATATTTATATGGAAGGTTTTATGCCTTCCATCCACATCGACAATATAGTCGACATCAGAAATTTTCGAGACTATAGTGTATGGACCCTTCCAAGAAATGAGAAGTCTATTCTCTCTTGAGGGCAGTAAGACATATGCTTTGTCTCCAGGACAAAGTTGACGTAGGCGTCTTTTCTTATTAGCAAATCGCCTAGCTTTTTCTTTCGCAAATTCGGAAGATGAAGTTGCTAACCTGCACGATTCGATAATCTTTTCTCTAAGAGCTATAACATATTCATATGACGATTGTGTATCATCGTCAATATTATCGGAAGTTATCAAATCGTGTAACAAGGACATTGGCCCGCGCGGTTGCGCGCCAAAGACAAGTTCGAAAGGAGAAAACCCTGTATGCTCGTTGGGAACCTCTCTATAGGCAAAGAGGACTGCAGGTAAAACCCTGTCCCAATCTTCAGGATGATCCTCCGTTATCTTGCCAAGTAAGTTCTTTAGTGTCCTGTTAAGACGTTCTACCAATCCATTGGACATTGGATGATAAATACTACTGAGAGACCTTTTAATGTCTAGCGTAGCCATTACCTGAGACATAACGTCCGAAATTAACTGAGTGCCGTGATCCGACAGTATTTCTCCGGGGAATCCCAGACGAGAAAATACGAGCCAAAGAGCATCAGCGATATCGACAGTTGATATGCTCTTCAGAGGAATAGCCTCTGGCCAACGCGTGCACATGTCCACGCAAGTGAGGATAAATTGGTGTCCTCTGGCTGACTTAATTTTGAACGGACCAATGATGTCTATAGCCATTTTCTGAAACGGCCGAATCGGAATATCTGCAGCCTGAATAGGAGCAGCATGTCTCGGACCCCTAGACTTGACCTCTTGACAAATTTTGCAAGATCGGCAATAAATTCGGATGTCTTTATTCACGAATGGCCAAAAAAAAAGACGCAAGGACTCTAGTTTTAGTTCTGGAAAAACCCATGTGTCCAGCACACTGAGAATCGTGTGCATGCCGAAGAATTAAGGCTCTCATACACTTAGGCACAAGAATTTGCGAATGCATAGACTTGTCCGAGTGTTGTACCATTCGTACCAATATACCATTCTTCATAGTAATATACGATTTGTGATTCGTATTTTGATTGGGATCCCCTTTCTTTGCCAGAAGGAAGTATTTCTTCAAAGAAGGATCCTCTTCTTGACGTTTAACAAACGAGTCATGGGAAATCACCAAGTGCTCGTCTTGGCTATCAACTTCATTACTATTATCAGATGAAGTTGGGGGATTAAGAGCTTGAGCTCTTGTCACCACTGCATTGACCGTTTGAATGTTTCTTTCTTCCCAACTAGCAATTTGTTGCGGGGTGCATTCCTTAACCCCATGAATACGACCGATTATAAGATCCGCAATAGGATTAGGAAGAAGACATGCATGGACATCTCCTGTGAAGAAAGGAGTGTCAATCCTAATAATAGCAGTAGGATAACTTTCCATAGTACCACCAAATGTAACACATTTGATTGTTTTTCCAGTGGCACAGCAAGGATCTATCAGAGACTCCTTAACCCCGACGGTAGTACATCCCGAATCGAAAAGTACTGAGACTAGCCTATCATTTATTAGACCTTTATCTAAGATGAGAGATCCTCTCCCATCATGCGCAACTGTAGCAGGTAGAGCAGGAAGAGGGTGACCACAACTTAGCGTAGATACAGTTGATGAGTCAAACAATGTTAAGCATTGGGGGCATTCAGTTGCTCTCCCAAAATCGAAAGCACAACCAGTGATAGCCCTAGAGTTACCACTATCATTTACTGTATTACAGGCTCCATCAAACTCTTGTTGCGCAGAGTTTGCCTGTTGGTAAGGTCTTTTCTTGTTAAACCTAGGTCTACCTCGATTATCATTTCCCCTGTAATTATTTTGACTATCATTTCCCCTGTAATTATTTCGACTATCATTTCCCCTGTAATTGTGATCATATTGTCTATTGTACTCATCATTCCGGTTTGAATCCCGGTTTCTAAATTCACCATCGTCATAATCTTGACGTCGAGAATGATTACCTCGAAAATTTGAATAGTTATTATTTGGATAGCCTTTGCGAAAGTGTCTCAAATTATTACCACTAAAATTACGAGAACTACCATCTTGTCTCCACTGCATAGACGAAGAACCATCATGTGTTGGATTATTCCGCTTCTGAGTGTAATTTTGATTACTTCCCCTATTCCAATTTTGTTGAGCACACTGAAATTTTTTTTTGAAATTAGGGCCATATGGTGTTGCCGAAGCAGCTGGCAACCCTTCTTTCACTTTAGAATTGCTAACTGTAGCATGGGGATGTGCTGTGGCATACTGACAACAGTATTCCTCCATTTCTTTTAAGTTTTTAGGCTTACGCTCATGAAGGAATGCAAGAAAAGAATCATTAACAGATGACAAAACCTTATCTCGCAATAATAAGTCCATTAGACCTTCATATGTTTTCTCAATCTGAGACAACTCAACCCATCGTGTAAATGTACGACGTATCTTTGTAACAAAATCAGAGAAATCTACTCCATTTTCTGGCAACATTGTCCTAAAACGAAGACGATAGTCTTCTTGTTTTAGTTGATATTTTTTTAGTAATGCTGCCCTGACAACATCATAATTAGTCCTCTCATGTTCGTCTATTGTCATAAGAGTAGTCACTGTGTCACCTGTAAAAAATGGCATCAGTTGTTCAACATATTTTTCCTTTTTTATGTTATGCGTATCGCACAAAAATTGGAATCTATCCAGATAATCTGCTACGTCATCCTTTAAAGGATTGAAATGAGGCAATTTAATCCTACTAACAAACTCCCTTGTCGTACTCGAAGTTGTTTGCTGAGCACCCATACTCGCCAATTTCAATTTCTCTAACTCCAAAGTTGCGAGTTTTTCATCAAGTTCCATCTTCTGTTTTCTTTCCTCATGTTCCATTTTTCTGATTTCAGCCTCAGCTTTCCTCTCCTCTGCAGCAGCTTGAGCTTTCCTCTCCTCTGCAGCAGCTTCTTTGTCTAATCTCTTCTGTTCCGCTTCTTTGTCTAATCTCTTTTGTTCCGCTTCTTTGTCTAATCTCTTTTGTTCAGCTTCAAATCTCCTTTCCTCCACCTGCATCTGCAATTTCTTTTGTTCAGCAGCAATATTAGCTTCTCTGTCTAGCTTTTTTTGTTCCGCCGCAGCTTCTCTTTCTAATCTTTTCTCTTCAGCCTGAGCTTTTTTCTCCTCTGCAGCTAATGCTTTGTCATACTGAGCAACAACCCATTGTTCTAACTGTTGACCAGTCTTATCAAGGGCTCTCCCTTGTGTAATAAAGTAGTCCAATGTAGACATCTTGTCTACTGAGATCAGTAACTTGAAAAAAAAAATTAAATAAATTACCTTATCCCACTTCAATGGGAGACAAGTCTGAAATGCTAGACTTGTATACTCACTTCACTTTCTTTCACACTCTTAGTCTTGTTTATAATGTACCCAAAAAATCACCTGAGTACCTGTGGAAAAAAAATTCCCTTATATCCCACTCACTATGGGCACAAGTCTTTTTTATAAAGAACTTGAATATGTATTTCACCTTGTCTCAATCTTTGTAGATAACAAGTCTTTTATCAAAGAACTTGTATAAATATCTTATATAATATTATTTAACAAACTCTATATGAAGAGTCTACCTTATCAATAATATCAAAACATGACCAAGTATGTGTATGTAGACTGTGCATGACAGTAATGTAGTACAACCAAAAAAAAAAAATACAAAGACAAAGATACAAAACAATACAAATGGCAACACTGTTTTAACCAAAAATGTGTAGAGAAATACACAAGAAAGGAGAGACCTACAGAATACAAACAAAACAAATCGACAATCAAAACTGAAAAACAGACAAAATATTACAAAAACAACGTTAAGTACAATTACATCACAGCTAACATCAATAGCGACCAATTGTCACTAGCAAATTTCCAAATTAAGAAAATTTGCACCTACAGAACGCTTACAGTAAGCCTCGATCAAGTGGCATATTTACCGTAAGACCCACCAACCGAAAAACCCGCAGAAAAATACACAAAAACAGCAGAAGTAACATAATATAGCAATCAATTTCAATGTGTTGCAGAACAAGTTCAGTCACAGCTGAAACTAAAATAAATTCCTTGCTCCTTGCGAACACAGAAACGAAATGTCAAACGCGCTCTGACCGTCAAATCCACTGTAACATAAAGTGGTATTCACGAACCAAAGTTACTATGACCTTCTCAAATTAGGGCTTGCACATTGAATGTTTACCATTTCCACGTACTGTTTACAAACACTTGACCTCCAACAATGTAGCTTGAATGCTCTGACCTAGAAAAGTCTGTTGTTGAATGAAACGTGTAACAACCAGCAGTACTGTTTACAATAGGAACCCGCCTTCTATGCAGTTATGGTCCACGTAGCAAATGCCTAGTAGTTAACTTCAGTACATGTCTTGTTATGCTTTATGTAGCATTATAATATAAATGCTCGTACTGTTTATTTGGATCAACCGTTGATGACCTATATCTGTCCTGTTGTAGCCAAAACTTGCAAGTGTAGAATTAGCGCTGTGTGTTACGGCTGTCCCGTGTGTAGCTTAGACCCACAGATCAGAAGTGTAATGTGTACTTGTCCTTCTTGTCACTTTCTCGCCAAAACTGGAGACATCATACATGTAAAAGCCAACCAGGAATGTAAATTTCTGAATCCATAAATGTCAACAATAATGTCAAATGCTCGCTCTGTTCTTTTTAAACCCACAGGTCTGGTCCATCAGAAATGTAAGTTTCTAGGCCACATTGGCGACAAGAAATGTATCATAAGAGCCCACGTAACTGGTCCACCAGAAATGTAACTGTCTTTTTTCTCTTGTTGATGTGATCACTGGCCCAAGACAGTATACATGTTGTTAGATGTGTAGTGCGAGCGTATGATGAATTGAGTGTGGGTGCGAATGAAGACGCGAATGTGTTTAGGCTCGTATAGATGTAGATCCTGCAACCCATACTCTCACATGCAGTAATCAAGGATGCTTTGACACTGCAGGCATGTTTCAAGACATTTATTGACGGGAACACACATAATATCAACAGGAACAGTCAGTGTAACAAGGTCATGCTGACCTGACATCGATAGGTATACATTTGGCATTCAAAAAGGTAAACATCAGAATAGACGTGCATGGTCAATAGCAAAGTTCTTCAATAATGACAGTTCGTAGCGTCGCCCTTGGCGTCTCTGACTAAACGCGTCAGATGCCTTAGTCACTTGGACACATAGGTGCAACTTGGCACTCCCCGCCAATTGCACATATCAGGCTGTAGTATAACAGCCGAAAGCACAGGCCTCGTTCTGACGTCGGCCGTGTACTTCTGTTAAATAGGTTATCATCAACCCTGCAGTAATACTTATTGTAGATATGAACTCCGCCAATCTGCGGCTCCCACAATATATCTTCGTCACTGGATTTCTGGACAATATAAGACTAACAGTCTTGGATGGCTACCTCGAGCACAAATATATAAGTTCTGAAATGGCGGATCAGTGAGCTGCTGTTCACCCTAGGTAATCCTTTACATGTTCTGCCACCGAAAAGCGTAATAATGCATAAAGGTCGGTATTACCTGGCAAATGAATCCTCAGAACTAAACAAGGAATTCTGTCGTCATCCCGACGCACAGAGATTCACTGGGGAAAACTGCCATAGCAGTTACTTCGAAGATTCTCCCCGAAAAACAATGGACTCTTGGTCCCTTCAGAAAAACAGGACCTCTCGGCTTCCCGGAAGTATATCTCACTCCCGCTTAAAAAACCTTCCCATAGGCCTACGCCGAACTGTCAACCTCTGACCCTAAAGGTCAAACACAATGAATGAATAAACAAGGGAAGACAACCCCTAATCAACCTGACATCGCAGGTAAAGACACAATTATTCTTATGATACAAACATAAGCAAATAACTTGACAGATGACTCCGTCGAAAATGACAGCAACAATATTGTTGTACACGCCAAATATATATTTGCAGACGATGGGTACGATGTACCTGCAGTTATGAATACACCTGATTTAAAAAACAAGCAGGTGAAAATACAGTATGACAAGTCAGTTTCAAATAACGGATCCGGTGAAACGAATCCTTGCTTGTCTATACCCAATTAATGTCACGATACAATGACACAAACGCAAGCTCAAAAAGTGGTAGCTTTTGACAAGGACATCCGCATAATGGCTAAAAAATGATATTCGTACACCTACTCTAATCACACCAATGCAATCGTGATGTTAGAAATACATATTATGTAATAAAGTAAATCAAACATCCACACTATGAATAGTACTTATAATGATGAGACACAAACTCACTTGACAAACAAACACCAACAGTACGATAGGAAAGTGGTGACAGATATGTGGGAGAGAAACAAATAAGTATATACAAAACGTACTGCTAACAAACGAGAACAAGGAGATTGTCAATATAACTTATGTACAAGATAGCAAGAAGAAAACAAAAGAATTCGACAGCAAAACATGACGAAAAAAAAAATACTTGCAAAAATATGACACTGTGCATACAAACAAGACAATCACCGCTAAGACACTGAAAATGTGCACGCTCAGTTATGCAGGACAGTCAATAGGGTCAACTCTCTGTGCCTGTACCCCACTGCAACACTGACAGTGTTACTGCCTAAAGAAATCAGTTCAACAAAATCCCTTTCCCATAATATAAAAAAAAGAAAATGTTAAACACGCCACCAATTCCACCCTCAAACCAATGTATTACAATAATAAGACAATAAAGACGGCACGAAAACCAGTAGTGGACGGTGAAGCGACGAGGTCTGTAGCAAGGGAATATCAAAAGGCAGAAAGAAGTCACACCAATAATTTAAATATGTAAAACAAATGAAATTGCAAATGAAAGTATCAGAGACAATGAAAAGACCAGATAATAAAATAGTAAAAGAAAAGCATCATTGCAACTACCAGCATATGGAGAAACGAGCTAAACGAAAACAATTCAAATGGATGAGCAGAATAGACCAGTAATTAAAAACATGACGATAATGGAAACACATAAAATAAAATGACGTCAACAAGAAATAATAATAATAATAATAATTTCTTTAAGCGCCAACACGGCGTATAAGGCAGAAACCAGTTCTCTCCAGGTTGTTCGTTGTGACGCAACTCCTCTTAACCCTTGCACATTATTTAGGCCCAACGTTCTTCCTTCTCTTATTATTGTTCTTCTAAGTGTTTCTTTTGGTCTTCCTTTTTTCCTCTTACCCTCAGGAACCCAAGTGAGCGCCTGTAGTGGTATTCTGTTGTTTTGCATTCGTAGGACATGACCGATATATGACCATCGTCTTTTTCTTATATAGTCGGAGACATATGTCTGCTTAGAGTCTTCTCTTATTTGTCGATTAGTCTTGAATTCTTTCCAACTGATGATCATGATTTTTCTAAGACATTTTCAACAAGAAAGCAGAATAGCAAAAGAAAGAAAACAAGAGATATAACTAAATTTATGACTGTCTTTCTGTAGACTGAATCCTTAATGTCCCAATACCAGCTCCTCAATCGAATGATGATAATGAATCACGAGACAACAGCACGAATAGTACCGACAAATGTTAGTGCCACAATCAGTTACGCTTAGTGCACTCTGCACTGTACGGTTGCGGCAAAATGTTCTGAACAAATTCAAAGACAAGATCCACAATCGGCGTCAGTTATTCTCGTAGCTGAAGCCTTGAAGCCACCAATGGATGTAGTAATAAGAAAATACATCAATGTTCAGTATCCTCCCATTCCGTTCCGCTCTCAAAAATCCACACCAATGTAACTGGCCTTCTTATGTCTGTGTCCAAGAAAGGCTATACCAGCATAATAAATGATAACTGGTAAACTCATTGAAGACTATAAATCATCGTTTGTTATCGAATTAAAGCTGCAGTAAGAAACGACATACAGTCCACAGCAAGACATCACTTATTTTATCAGCAGCGTAACATAGACCAGTGCATCAGAATATAAGTTATGGTTGCACCCGCCATTCACGTATATTTATCAGCACGACTACAATGTTCTGTCTCATCCAATGCTATATATCAGCATCAGCATTCACGGATAATGCTGCTCAGCAAATCACGTATAGTTCGTCAACACGAACAGTTTCTCAGCACGACAACGATAGTCGGTAGCATTCACAAACGAGTACAATTTTCATGCAGACAAAAAGTCACTGCAGCAGATTCGCGCAAAAAGCATGCACATAGGCAACGCATTCACGGTAGAGGCGAACTGAAAGATGTGTACTGGCATGTACACACGTTTAGTCTTGTCATAATCTGTTACCACAAATCCCAATGTAGGCGACGTATTCGTGCACTCAGCAGGTAGGCCACCAATGGACAATCGATAACCCAAAAATCAGCAGGCAACTGCAACGACCGACAAATTAAAACATCTTCGCCTACGCCTGGAAGGAACTAAAACCTCATATTTTCCACCACAATTACGACAGACCCACAATTAGCTCTCTAGATCACTGACAATGAAACCAATCCAACAATAATACGGCATCGTCGTCGCCCCAGCCTGACAGGAACTCATTAAACGTTAGCTTCATAGTACTCAAACTGCACAATGAGTCCATCCACGAACCTGTAGCTTGTTTTCGCTGACAACAAATCCATTTCAAAATGTCCTCATTAGAAAAACCAATTGCATAAATAATGGGATGCAACCCAATCGCCAACAAAAGCCTCGACAACTGTCAACTTGCTATGAGGGAGCCCGTAATAAGATCAATACCACAAATATCCAGATACCACCAGTTACTAACAAAGTGGAACGCTAAAATATACCTGAATAAAGGACCACAGCCCTGTTGAAGGACTTTCGTGTGTGGTTACTGGTTGTGTTGCTTGAATTCTGATCGTGCTAATATTCGTACGCGAATGGGGTGAACCTCACCTTTGGTTTGTCGTAATGCCTGAACTTGGCATCAAGATGTAAACAAACTGTTCATCTTATTAACTCAGCAACTTGATATAAAATACATAATTCATAAGATTGAATGGTGTAACGTGATTCAATCAATAATGCCTCCGGTTCGAGTCCTTCACAATTTAATATGGATTACACACATACATAAACAGTTCAATTCACACATGAGGTACATGCATCAATCAATCAATAGCGTAGACTGCTGTTTTACATGTCAATGTCCGTTTAAGGATACAATGCAGTAATTGTCGTCATAACATCACAGCTATATGCACGCGCAGATAGAATGGCTACCTGCCGACAGTGAGACTGTGAGTCTAATTACTTCGTATAAAGTAGACGATTATCTTTCTCCTTCCAAGGATTTAGTTAATCACTAACCTCCATAAGTTTCCTCTCATGTAGAGTTCTAGGACTGACCCTGGTCCATCATAATGCACATATAAATGGCTATATCATGCCATTGAATTGGAAGGTTAACAAAACGCAGCTATTCAGCTTGGCGGTCAAGTAACAAAGAGTCGCGTCTCATAGTTACGGACTGTGACCCAAACAACGCTAGACACGTCATAATCGACCGTGTATGGAGCGTTCAATAATTGAAACATCTATCGCAATATATTAAATGTCTTAACCTTTACATTTGCACGTCCGCTAACCTTTAGCAGACGGCGTTAATATCATATACCGTAACAATTCCCTGTACACCGGGGAAAAAAAATCGATAGATTTTTTTTCAAGATCTATCCGACTTAACAATTTTTCAAAAAAAAATTTAACACAATCGTGACATATGGCCGACGATGTTCTGAGTAGAACCGTGTCGCGGTCATGTCAACTAACTATTTGTCGTAGTCATCTAACATTAATCACTTATATATCAATATTATACATATTATTATATCAACTAAATAAAATGTCCAATGTTAATAGTGAATAATAGAATTAAATTAAAGTAAGGTCTGTCGTATTAGTATGTCATATAGGAATTAATTTGACTAATTAAAATTAAATTAATTAATTAAACTAAGAGTTAAATTATTAAGATTCTAATATAACGCGATGTTATGAGAGAAGAAAAGACAAAATAAGTGAGAAGAAATAGAAAGAAATTCGAATATAAGTTTAACTTAATTGTGTGTGTTAAGTGTTAGTGAATAATAACTATCTAATTTAACTAACTAAATAACGTATAGGTACATTAAAAAAAATATTAATCTAATACTTGTGTGAGATTTATTTTCTCTTTTCATAATTTCTTCTTTTTATATTTCGTTCTCTTTTTTTGTTCTTTCATTTCATTTTTTTCTCACATTTCATTTTATTGATAATAATTCAATTAAGAAGTTAAGTTAACTAATTAATTAGTATAGGATATGATGATCCATCCGTAGTCTTGATCCTGATGAATTCTTTTAGGCAAAAATGTTCAAACGTTTACGTTGGAAAGAAATGTCATTTATCCCAGCATCCAAGAATTAAGTGCACATAGGATAATAAGTTCGACTTTTCGTCAGATATTGTTCCATGATTGTTCAACGAATATTCATATATTGTGTATGGACGTTAGACTAAGTTTCAATGTCAATATGTATACCTTGATTGTCTTTAGTTCAATTCTGTGATGCATATAGTGTTTATAAATATTAAATTGAAGGCAAGGTTAGTTCCCTTATAGTTGATACTTCGTTATATCCAATGTAGTGATGATTGACGTGTTTTAGGTATGTCAATGTTGATCATTCGTCGTCAATAGGATTACGTGACAACGCATCCGCCACAATATTTTCAGTGCCAGGAATATGTTCAATGGAGAATTCAAATGGCTGTAGGATGATTGCATATCTGGTGAGTTTTGGGCTCTTGTGGTTAGATCGACGCAAAGATGCTACAGCACGTTGGTCAGTTTGTATGGTGAATGGAGCACCAAGCAAAAACTTTTCAAGTTTAGTTATTGCCCATATAACAGATAAAAGTTCCTTGTCCACTGTGGAATACTTTGTTTCTGCCGGCTTTAGCTTTCTTGAAATATATAAGGTAGGATGTAGAACGCCATCATGGTTCTGGAGCAGGCATGCACCAATGCCGTAGTTACTAGCATCTGTTCGTAAGAAAAATCTTTTGGAAGCATCGGGAAGTCTTAAAATTGGTTCATGCGAGAACAAATTTATAATTTTGTTGAAAGTTTCATTGCATATACCAGTCCATGTCACCTTCACCGGCATGTCTTTTTTTAACAATGAAGACAATACAGCCGTGATGGATGACAAGTTTGGTATGAATCTACTGTAATATTGAACAAGTCCTAACAAACTCCTGACCTGTTTCTTCGTCTGAGGAACTGCTATGTTTAGAATTTTGGAGACCGTACTAGGTAACGTTCGGATATATCCCGATCCAATGATATGTCCCAAAAAGGTTATCTCATTACACGCGATTTGAACCTTTGTAGGTTTAGCAGTTAGATTATAATTCCTTAGAGTGTCGAAAACATATCTAAGTCCCGAAACATGTTCCTCAAACGACGAACTAAACAAGCATATGTCGTCAATATATGTAATAACGTCTGGTCTACCTGATAAAATTTGTCGCATCAGGCGAATGAAGGTAGCTGGCGCATTAACAAGCCCAAAAGGCATCACATTCCACTGGTATAGACCTTGTGGAGTGGAAAATGCGGTGTAGTACTTAGCCTTTTCGGTCAGTGGTATCTGCCAATAACCTTTAGTTAAGTCTATCTTACTAAATATATTTTCGTTGGATAGACGTGGCAGTAAGTCGTCGATAAGTGGATGTGGTTCGCTGTCAACTATAGTCTTAGCATTTAATTTTCTATAGTCAACACATAGTCTGATGTTATTGTCCTTCTTCCGGACAATCACTAATGGAGAAGAGAATGGCGAATTACTAGTCTCAATGATTCCCAGAGACAACATCTGTTCAAGTTCCTTAGTAGTTTTAGCAAGGAAATGTAAAGGAACCGAATAGGGATGTACACGAATAGGTGTATCATCATTGAGAGTAATGTCATGACTAATAGCCGATGTGCGACCCGGGACGTCGGTCAACACATCTGGATAAGATTGTAATAGATTAGCAATCTGTAGACGCTGTTGCGGTGTAACCGTTGAAGAGATGGTTACATCCCGCCAAGATTCAGTAGGTTGAACTACTGGTACCGGTAACGGTAACTGTACCTCAGGAAAAGAAGATTCTTCTTCCTGGATGACAGATAAGTTGGAATAATAACAAGTAGATACTGTGTTGTCATCTAGTTCATGAAAAATTGACTGTAAGTGTTCAGGACGTGTATGAAATTGCTTGAGCATGTTAATATGAAATATCTTTTTGTGTCCCTTGATATCTAAGACGTAATCAACGTCGGAAATTTTATCAATGACTTTGTAAGGACCATTCCAAGATATCAATAATTTATTGTTATTGTGAGGAAGTAACACATAAGCCTCATCGCCTGGGAATAATTGGCGTAATCGTCGAGACCTATTTTGTAGAGATCGAGCCTAGCTTTTGCAGCCTCAGAAGAAGCTGTTGCCAACTGGCAAGACTCAATAATGTTCTTCCGAAGATTAATCACGTACTCGTAAGATGACTGAGTGTCCTGAGTCATCTCCTCGTCAATTAATAAGTCTTTTATTAGTCCCATAGGACCTCTTGGGGGAGCACCAAAAACTAATTCAAAGGGAGAGAAGCCAGTTTGTTCATGCGGTACCTCCCGATAAGCAAATAGAACAGCTGGGAGTGCTCTGTCCCAGTCATGAGGGTGCTTAGCAGTAACCTTATGTAGTAGTTGTTTAAGTGTACGGTTAAGTCTTTCAACCGCACCATTACTCATAGGATGATAAATACTACTTAAATTCCTATCAATGTTCCAAGTTTTCATGACTTCCTTCATGGTGTCAGATATGAACTGTGACCCATGGTCTGATAAAAGTTTTCTAGGAAACCCTATTCTAGAAAAGATGAGATGTAGTGCATCAGCTACATCTGTGGTAGTGGTGGTTTTTAATGGGATAGCTTCTGGCCATCGTGTGCACAAATCAATGCACGTAAGGACGAATCTATGTCCTCTGGCCGATGGTAGCAATGGACCAATAATATCTATGGCCATCTTGTCAAAAGGTCTACTGAGATATCGCAAGCCTGAATAGGCGCCGTGTGAAAAGCTCCACGTGCTTTCACTTCTTGGCATGTAGTACAGGAACGTACATACTGCGAAATATCTCTTGACACTCCTGGCCAAAAGAATGAAGACAGTACTCGATCGTGTTCGAGTATATCCCATATGTCCAGCACAATGTGAGTCATGTGCATGTTGAAGAATGTACCGTCTAAAAGTATACGGGACCATAACTTGTTGTTTCATTTGTGATTTGTCATTAAAACATCTAATCAATATGTCATTTTTAATAACAAACCAATGTTTTTTTTTTGTTATTATTACCTGAGGATGGAGATTGTTCAACTTTTATCAACCAGCTTAAAAATTTTTTTTAAAAAGATTTATCCTCTTTTTGTTTGGTTGCAAATGTTTCCCTGTCAATAGGGTGAATTGACTACAAACACCTCTTGGTTTGTCTGCATCCCATCTTATTATCATCTAAATTTCTCAATGAGTTGAGTCTGCGCTCTAGTCCCGTCACGGCGTTTTTTTGTTTTTTTCCAGTGCATAGGTTTTTTATGTTTCTCCCATTTATTCTATGATCTCATCTGGAGTACAATCTTTAACTACCGTGTATAACGACCAACCATCAGATCAGCTATAGGAGCTTTTTAGCATTACATACTTTTACATTCCCTGTGAAAAAGGGTGTTCTAAAATGAACAATAGCTGTGGGGTAAAAACTCAATAGTTCCACCAAATGTCATGCAGCGTAAAAAAAAACATATTTTTCGCTCAGCTGCTAGGATGTAACCAAAAAGCTAAGTAAATTGTACCGTAACATCCGACCGCTGGGGACGGATGTATGAATACCCTCATCAGGGAGTAGCGTTCGCCCCCGTAGATCCCCTGAAAAAGAATCGAGCGGTCAAGCCTGGAGAAGTAGCCAGTTCGAAAACACAGCGAGAATTCCCAATTAACTAAATCCCCCCTGGTTTATATTAAAAAATTATAGTAAAAGCCCCTGTTTTTATAGCCATCTGTTCCCCCCATCGTTTTTATGAAATGGCAAGCACCCTAGACTCACTCGTACCGTATCTGGTTCGTACAGCTGGTAATAAGATCCGTAGCCGCAAAAGGTTTAACAAAGCCAAGCACTGTTGTCTTTCTTTTCCCGCCCCCTTTGCCCTGAAAAAACTCAAAGACTAGGTGGAGCAATTGAATGTTGTAGTTGGCGCAACCGATGATTTTTCCCCAACAAATTTAAAAATTTAAAAGATAGCCAAACACAGCAGGAGGAATGGCAAGCAAGAAGAACCCTTGTGGTTTGATATTATTTTCCAAGTGGAACCGGAAGCCTATAGGGGGGGGGTAAAAAAGTATTTAAAAAAAGTCTTTTGGGGTAACTTGCCGCCCCCTGGGTAAAAAAAAATTTAATGGTTTTTTTGTAAATGAGAATTGTTCCCCGAGAAATGTAAAAGATTCGCGATTCCTGCGAGTAGCGCGAAAGTAAGATACCGATATTTATCCCGAAGTAAAATATTTGTTAGAATTTAATCTCGTTCCCCCCCCCGTCCCCCCCCCCCCCCCCCCCCCCCCCCCTGATTAATACCATTTCCATTTAACATTGTTATCCTCGATTGGGAGTATTGTGATCCCCCCCCCGAAGCCATAGAGTCGAGTTCCTTTACCTGGAGTGGTAAAAACCATTATAGTTGATTCTCCCCCTTGTTGAAGGCGAGGACTCAAACAGGTACACTCGATAATGATGATGTCTAATGTAGGGTCTAGTATGTGTTGATCCCTGAACACATTATCATAATATATATAAATTTAGTTATGGGGTTTATGTGAGACATATCATTCCGTCCTTCTGACTCATTGGGTGGGTACCGTTTTTAACAATGTGATGTTACTTTTGAGGGGTGAAAATCAATTTTTTTTTTTCCGGCCTATTCCTTCTCCCGGAGAACTTCTGAGCAATCTGTTTTTGTTTGATGACTCCCATTTTTTTTAATGGGTGTTTTTGAAAAATTCCATTGGTTTCATGTCCGAGATTTTCCTTTCGAGTAGAGTGCGACGGATGGGCAAATTGAGGCCGGTGAATTTATTTTCCCTTTTCTTTGGGGCGGAACGCTAACTTTCTTGTTTCAACCAAACTCGTGAAACGATGTCCCTTTGTTTTTTTGGAGTTTTTAATTATGAATTTTTGTTAAAAACTCATAAGGACCACATGCTTAGAATAGACCGCCCCCCAGACAGAAGCACTGGGAGATGAGTTTTTCTCTTAAAGGAGGAAAAGGCCAGAAATGGTTTTTACCATACAGCCAGGTCGGAGGTTCTGCGGGTATCTTGTGGGCGAAGTAAACAAAAAAATCAAAAAAAATTAAAAGGTTGACACATTTAATTCTTTTTTCTAACATGACTTTCGATAACATCCCGTAATCCCCCCCCCCGAAATTAGTAACGGAGAACCTGGGTTTTCAACGCTCCTTGCCCAAAATTATGTCAAAAAAAAAAATGAGTTTGGGGCCCTATAACACCCCGATAAGAAGAAGCAATAGACCTTTTATTTATCTCCCGTTAGTAGTAAAGGTTAAAAATCAATGACTTTAGACTTTTGTGTCGTATGAGTTTTTATAGATCATTGGTTATTGACTAGCTGTAGCTCAATTTCGCTTCCAGTATCTATTTTTTTTTTTTTCAAAAACCCCATCTAAATTCTTTGAGGAGAGAATTATTAATATGGGTGAACGGTATGAACATCCCAATTTCGACAATGAATATCCCTTGCAATTCAAACATTCTCAATATTATTGCAGGAAGCCTTATGTCTATCCCAAAAGCGAAAAAATTTGTTCCTTTATCGTTTTCCAACCTAAAAAAACAAGTTGAGCGAATCCCTCGAATGAACAAGGTTGAAAAACCCTTTCGAGTGATTAAAAAGGATTGAGGACCTTAAAACAAGTGATCAAATCCCGTAAGCACGAGTTTTTTTTTTTTTTTTTTTTTTTTTTATTATTTTGCTTATCGAATTGAATTTCAAACATCAGCATAAAATTTTTTGAAAAGAAACCCGGTCCCCAAATGGGGTTCCCCTCCAAGCCCCAAAAGAAATTCCATTTAAACTTTTGAAAAGTTACCCATTCAGACCCCCCCCTTATCTCAAGTTGTGCAAAATGATGAGCATTTTGTTTATTATTTTTTTTTTGCAAAAATTTGGATCTTCCCAAGAAATACTGGCGCTTTGTGTGTACTATAAGTCTCCTATGAATGGGGGGGAAGAGGACAGGAAACGAATGAAAAAAAGGGTCCCACGTTCCCCCCACGGTTTTTTTTTTTTAAGTTGAGAAAATGTTTGGGTTAAAATTTATAGAGGAGTTGTAAGGTTTAGAAATGTATACTAAGTTGAAAATGTTGTTAGTTTGGGCTTTTGCTGATAAGATCCCGATCCCCACAATTTTTTTGCGTTATATTATATTGGTTGGCGTTTTACATAATTCATTTTTTCGATGACGTTAGTGTGGGCTAAGTTCATGCGGCCCTACTATCTTAGCGTGCCGTTGGTTATTTGGACTCGCAATTTATAGTAAATCAGGAACGCCAGTGCCCCTTTTTAACCCTCCATCTTAATTTTAGGAAAGAGTCATTGTGATAAGCGTATGAAGTCCTCCATCGTTTGTTCAATTGGGTTATTCCTGCGGGGAAAATAATTTCCCTCTCGTTTAGTCAATTGTATTCTCCGTGTCCCTTTGCTCAATTTTTTTCTGCGAAAATTGCCCCTCCCTTTTTTTGCCTTCATCCTCACTTATCCCCCCCCACGTTTAAATGCAATACCTCTCCCCTCAATCCCCACCCCTTATTTTCCCTATGGTGTCAATAATTTAGTGTGCTTTTTTCATTCCAAACAGATGTGATCACTCTCCGTTTTTTCCCTTATAACTCCCCCGTGGGGGGGGGTGGGTCGCCTTTTTCCTTTAATGCAAAAGCCTTTTTTTTTCCTCTTTCCTCTATCTCTATAAGTCACCTTCTTGTTATTCTTTCCACTCTTTCTTTTAATGGCAGCCTTTTTTCTCTGCTTCCATTTCTGTCTTTCCACGTTCCTGCCTTTTATGTTTCTCTTTAATTTTTTCCAGTTTTCAGCTTAAGATGTTCAAGCCAAAAACCCCTTGACGGGAAAGGTTTAATCTTTTGGAGATATTTTTATAATATAACCAAATAAACCCTTAACCCAAATTTTTTTTAACGAAAAATTGGCCCCCCCCCCCTATAGTAAAAGCCATTTTTTGGGACCTTTTATTTTAAATCTGGTAAAAAAAAGTGAAATTTATTGGGGGATAAATTACTGTATTAAAAATTAGTCAATAGTTTAAGCTTCCTTAGCTTCAGAGTAATTTAATTTTATACTTTTAACAAGAACTTAGAGGAATATTCCCCAATAGATAAATATAAATTCCCAACCAAAATAGTACTGAAAAAAAACTCTGTTTAATGTCTTAAGTTTTCAAAAAAATCCCAACCAAATAGACAATAAATTTTTTTTTTTTTTTTGTAAAAAACAATATTTGTATCTAAAGTAACCTAAACTAAAAAATTCATAAATAGTTATGATTGGTTATCTGTTTAACCTAACTAAATTTTAAAAATTACCAATCAACACAAAATTTGAAATTTCTCACAATTTTATATCCAATCCAATGATTGTTTTTGGGGGGTATGAGATTCCCCCCCCCCCTAGTAATAAATATTATTGTTTTCAATGTTTTACTAAGTTCACCCTCCCCACTTCTTAAGTAAACCAGTAAAAAAAAAAACAAGTTAAAATATTAAAAAATTAAACACAAAAAGGGTTCCTAAAATAAAAATTTTGTACAAAATGGGTCTCATTTACCATCAAAAAAGGGTAGACTATATAAAAGATTATTATTTTTTTTTATTTGGTCAAAATATATATAATATTATATTATTTTATGGCCCTAGGCAAAAAAATTCCTCTTATAAAAATTTTTTTTAAAGTGCTTAATTTT
This sequence comes from Oreohelix idahoensis, assembly GCA_024509875.1. Lineage (NCBI taxonomy): Eukaryota > Metazoa > Mollusca > Gastropoda > Stylommatophora > Oreohelicidae > Oreohelix > Oreohelix idahoensis. The sequence continues at coordinate 471,955 of JAMPIV010003285.1, forward strand.
TTTCTTGGGGGGTGGGACTATCAAACTGCATAAATTTATGCCAAATTGTTCCCCCATATTTTAACCTTTTTAAATATGTCAGAAAAAAAAAAAAAATTAACTTTAAAATAAAATTACAAAGTGTATTATTTGGAATTGATAAAAATGGTTATATTAAATTATTTTAAATGTAGCATTATTTATATGTTTAAATATAAATCATATGATGTTACAAAACAAACAAAAATGATTATGCAAAGGCAAACTAAATGGGGTACAAAAACAAAACAATGGGGGTCCCCCCCAAAGACGGCAAACAAATAAAACAAGACATTTTTACACAATTAAAAAAATGAAAATTTTATGAAAGACTAAAAATATAAAATAAAGCGTAAAGTGTCCAACCCACGGAAAAATGAAGGGTCCCAAAAGGTCTGAACCCCCGAGGGTCCAACCCCCCCCATGACTTTAAATATGCCCGGGAAAGTACACACAAAAAAAAAAATGGAACTGCAAAAAAAAAAATGATTGACACAAAATCACAAACAGGAACTCATAACGGCCCGCACGAAAAACTTTAACAATCCCAAAAAAATAAAATTGTAGTAAAGAGGACTAATATAGACTTGGGATTTGAAAAATAATTATTTTTTTGTTTTTTTTAACGAAAACATGATACAAAAATTGACTAGTGAATAAAGGATTTTGCTGAACTCGCGCTCGTGAAAACGAAGTATAAAAATACACCATGGTTTTATACCGAACAGAACACGTTAAGCATTAGAAACCAAAAATATGCAAAAAACGCCTCCGCAAATGTGAAAAGCCCCCAATTCGTGGACATGACAGTTCCATCGCCAAATGGCAAAACCCCCCAATCTTTCATTAAGATTTCCAAAGTGGCAAATCGGATACGTCGGTTAACTCAAGCCTCCTAAATCACCAAAACGTCACCGAAAAATCAGATTCATTGGGCCGGCATGCCCCTCAGGCAACAGGTGAAATAAAGGCCGCACAAGCAGTATCCTAAAGCTGGGGCAAAAAAAAACCCCCCTTTGCCAAAATGGGCCGGCCCCCAAAAATAGGAAGCCCGAACCACAAACGAAAAAGAAGTAAAAACATTGGTAGCGTTAACAGCTAAGCTTAAAACGAAACATTGGGCGAAATGTGCTAGTAGAATCAGAGGGACCATACGTGAAACCGGGATCAGTCAAAAAAGAAATTCTAGAATTTGCGGCAGAGCAACTGGTTCCTCTCAGTTCATCTAGCGATAGGCCCACGGTGTATTTAAACGTGAAACACGGGACTAACGTTTGGGATTTTAATCAATTGAGCTAAACCTTTTTTTATTTCTTAAATTCTTCATGCATGCTAACACTGATTAAATGGCTATGCTTGGATTCAATGTCCGATCCGACGGCCCCCTAGGCCAGGGTGGGCCGAGGGGTGCTAAACTCCGTCGTTAATCGGCTTAGAGCAACTGTGAGTTATCCGGAACCAGATTATTCTGTTACTGGACCCCGCTCACCCTCCACACTGTGCTACAAATGGGGATTATCTGTTGTTTTTTAATTGGGGCTGATTCCCACCTTGGATCAAAACGGCCGCGCCTAGTTATGTTTCCCATTGGTTGATTAGATCGTAGAAAGAAACGCCCGGCTTTGGGAACTAGATTGGCTTCTCGGGACACGTTCTCACCTAACACTACTATTGCGTTAGTGACCTTCATCGGGATTTACGAACGTTTCGCCCCTGGTTAGAAAGGAAGGGTTAAATTGAGTTCCTGATCTACGGCCCGTCCAAGTTCTTTCCGGTCTCACTGAATTCAATGGTGATATCGGATCGAGTCGGGGGGCTGGGGATACTTAATGGGTGACGGTGGTTTAACAATGTTTCGTTGTTAGGAGAAATTTGTATACATGGTGTTTATTACTCTGCCGTTTTTATTTTTCTGGATGGAATCATGTGATCGAAAAAATTGATTGTAAATATTTTTGTGGTTAACATGTGCGTAAGGAACAGAAGTTTTGTTTCTTTTTTCTGTCGTTCCCCGCCATTTTGTTGAAGGACTTTCGTGTGTGGTTTTTACTGGTTGTGTGTTGCTTGAATTCTGATCGTGCTAATATTCGTACGGCGAATGGGGTGAAACCTCACCTTTGGGTTTGTCGTAAATGCCTGAACTTGGCATCAAGATGTAAAAAAATCAAACTGTTCATCTTATTAACTCAGCAACTTGATATAAAATACATAATTCATAAGATTCTTGAATGGTGTGTAAACGTGATTCAATCAATAATGCCTCCGGGTTCGAGTCCCTTCACAATTTAATTATAACTGGGATTACACACATACATAAACAGTTTTTTTTTTCAATTCACACATGAGGTACATGCATCAATCAATCAATAGCGTAGACTGCTGTTTTACATGTCAATGTCCGTTTAAGGATACAATGCAGTAATTGTCGTCAGAACATCACAGCTATATGCACGCGCAGATAGAATGGCTACCTGCCGACAGTGAGACTGTGAGTCTAATTACTTCGTATAAAGTAGACGATTATCTTTCTCCTTCCAAGGATTTAGTTAATCACTAACCTCCATAAGTTTCCTCTCATGTAGAGTTCTAGGACTGACCCTGGTCCATCATAATGCACATATAAATGGCTATATCATGCCATTGAATTGGAAGGTTAACAAAACGCAGCTATTCAGCTTGGCGGTCAAGTAACAAAGAGTCGCGTCTCCTAGTTACCGACTGTGACCCAAACAACGCTAGACACGTCATAATCGATCGTGTATGGAGCGTTCAATAATTGAAACATCTATCGCAATATATTAAATGTCTTAACCTTTACATTTGCACGTCCGCTAACCTTTAGCAGACGGCGTTAATATCATATACCGTAACAAGCCCCCATAAATATGTCACAGTATAATAACTACACCTTCATGACATTATCCTCTAAGCTCGTATCAAACTGCGAGAAGTCACACAATCAACATACTTGTCAACGCCATTCACAAAGCGTACACGAAGGCGTGCTGACAATCTCCCTCTTTAATAATAACAATGAGACACGTATGAATTCAATAACAATAGCAGTAAATTGTCAGCAATAACCATATGGCTGGATCAACAAGTCCTACTACCATTGGAATATACAACAAGGCTGTACAAAAGCCAGCAACCATAAAGAGAGCACAATCAAAATGCAATACGGCTTCTAAAACCGGCCAACTGACATCTTTCTCTGTCAGGCTTCCTGTTCACTCCTCCTCCTTGCACCCTTTTGCACTATTTTCTTTTAAAGCTGATGTGCGCACCAAAAGATATGTTTATTCCATCAAAGCCCATGTGCGCAACAAAAGATATTATGTGATATATATATATATATATATATATATATATATATATATATATATATATATATATATATATATATAAGATATACATTTATATATATATATATATATATATATATATATATATATATAAGATATGCATTTATATCTGTGCACCTCTTTCTATAATAACTGAATCAACTAGGAATTTGTAAAACAACATATAACACATTTAATGATCACTTATTATGTATTACGATATCACCACCAAGACAATCGATACTAAATGGGAACAACTGAGAACAGCAATGACAGAAGCAGCAGTAGCGACCACCGGATACCTAGTACATAAAAAGAAAAAATGGATGAGAGAAGATACTTGGGATAAAATACAAGAAAGGAAAACAGCAAAACTTAAACTACTAGCGGCAAGTACACATAATGCAGTTGAATCTTGCAAACTAACTTATAACTTGTTAAATAAAGAAGTGAAGACAAAAACTCGAAGAGATAAAAGACATTTCATCAATGAACTGGCCGTAGAAGCTGAAAATGCTGCAAGAACTGGTAATAGTAGGTGCCTTTATCAAATTACAAAACAACTATGTCACCAGCCTACTGCTATGTTAACACCTGTTAAAGGTAAATTAGGGAATTCAATACCAACAGAAAAAGAACAAATGAAGAGATGGGCTGAGCACTTCATGGAGGTGCTAAACAGACCACCACCAACAGTAACACCTAATTTTAATAATGAAACACCCACAACCACCTTGCCAATAACTTGCGATGAATTCACGCTGGACGAGATCAAACAAGCCGTTAAAAGATTTAAAAATTTTAAAGCTGCTGGAGTTGACGAAATTTCAGGGGAAATGATTAAAGCAGTTAATGACAACAACCTCTTGAAAATTTTAGATATTATAAATAAAGTATGGAGAGAAGAACAACCACCACAACAATGGAAAGACAGTATTATTGTAAAGTTACCGAAGAAAGGTGATCTATCAGACTGTAATAACTGGCGTGGTATATCTCTATTATCAGTACCTGGAAAATTATTATGTTGCATGATGTTAGTAAGACTTAAATTGCATGCTGACGAAAAGATCAGAGAAGAACAAGCGGGTTTCAGGCCGAAACGATCATGTATTGATCAAATATTCACACTAAGAACAATTATAGAAGAATCAGTGGAAAGGCAATCGCCACTTATTATCACCTTCGTCGATTTTCAAAAGCCTTTGATAGTCTACACCGCCCATCATTGTGGAAGATACTTACAATCTATGGTTTTCCAACAAAATATGTGAATATAATCAAAGCGCTATATGACAATGCAAGATGTTGTGTTAGAACAAATAAAGGGAATACAGAATGGTTTACAGTAGAAACAGGGGTGAAACAAGGCTGTATTATGTCACCACTACTTTTTGGAATAGCTATTGATTGGGTTATGAGAAACTATACCCACAATGAACAATTGGGTATAAAATGGACAAATGGAAAATTCCTGGGGGACCTGGATTTCGCAGATGATGTAGCATTCTTAAGTTCAACACCAATACAATCCCAAGAAGCAATAAATAATTTGTGTCATCTCTCGGTTAAAATAGGTCTCCAAATAAATGCCTCTAAAACTAAAGCTATGAACTTTTCTAACGAGACCTTTGATATCATCTTGAACGGGGAAAAACTACAGAAAGTTGAAAGTTTCAATTATTTAGGCAGTAAGATGACTCAGGATGGTGACACAACAAGAGAAATCCATACTAGAATTGCTTTGGCAGCTAGCGCCTTCAATAGATTATCTAACATTTGGAAATTACGATCATTGAATATACATACCAAGCTTCGTCTGTTTAATTCAAATGATATCTCAGTGTTAACATACGGCTGTGAGAGTTGGAAAATAACAAGATCATTGGAGAACAAGCGGAATACATTCGAGAACAAATGTCTTAGAAAACTCATGAACATCAGTTGGAAAGAATTCAAGACTAATCGACAAATAAGAGAAGACTCTAGGCAGAAATATGTCTCCGACTATATAAGGAAAAGACGATGGTCATATATCGGTCATGTCCTACGAATGCAAAACAACAGAATACCACTACAGGCGCTCACTTGGGTTCCTGAGGGTATGAGGAAAAAAGGAAGACCAAAAGAAACACTCAGAAGAACAATAATAAGAGAAGGAAGAACGTTGGGCCTAAATAATGTGCAAGAGCTAAGAGGAGTGGCGTCACAACGAACAACCTGGAGAGCACTGATTTCTGCCTTATGCGCCGTGTTTGGTTCTTAAAGAAGTTATTATTATTATTAATCACCAGCGCTTGTTGTGGTGGTTTCTGAATACATGTTTTTTATATGCTGAAGTTGCCGGCCTTGTACGGACTTTTACAATCACTAGCACGTACAAACATATCAAATTCAAAGTATAAAATAAATGTCACAACTCACCCCAATACTAGGATCATAGATTTCTTGCTCAATTTAAATAGTCTCGGCAACTTGATGTAGATGTCTTGAACACACGTCTGGGGTATTATTTCTTTTATAGAATCCCTCTGTGACTTTGTGAGTAGGTCCTGTAGAAGTCCGGTTTCCGTAGTAAAAGGTAAATCTTCCTTGCTGTAGTGCTAAGAAGGAGTTCCGATACGTGTTTTGTCCGGTCCTATCAGGTCAAAATCCTAACTCTTTTTTTTCCTTGCTTCAGTCCGAGCTGTCTCTTGGAATTCAGTGTTATATACCGAAAATGTTCTACGTTATATCGTAGTTCTCGGCCCACGCTCACATGTGGCGTTTCTGATAAAACTTCCAATCACCTCAAATGCCAGTCAATATATTCAAAAGTTCGTTTTATGATGTTTTTCCTCATGGAATTTTCTGCATGACTCATGCGTTTGTAAAATTCAAGAAGTCAGTTTTCCTTATAACGAGTTGCTATATCCGTGTATTCTCGGTAATGTTTACATTCAAAATCTCTTACATTCATCTTGCTTATAACAAGCTTGACCGGATGTTTATTCAGGTGTGTCTGTAATATGCCACCAGATCGATAACTGACTGGTATTCTCTATGCAAATAACCACTGGGCGTCATTACTTGAAAAATGACCTTCCCCACCAATCTGATCTGATTTGTATCAAACTCTCAGGTAAACAAACACGACACAAATGAATGGAAGGAGTGTAAACATTGACTCGAGAATACCAATACTGTCGGAAGGTAGAAAAATGGAATGTGCCGACAATAGAACAGTGCACGTAATTAGTACTTACAAAAAAAGTTAGGTCAATTTTGCCAGAGAGGAAAAGAGAGCCAACCAAATTATGTGACAAACCTTACAATGTCTAAATGAAATTTCGCATCGCTAAAGTAGTCTTGCACATGTGTAAGCAAGGCATACATTGGTAAAGCCAAACCTTACAATGTCTAAAAGAAGCTTTGCATCGCTAAAGTAGTGTTGCAAATATGTAAGCAAGTCATACATTAATCAAGGCAAATCTTACAATGACCTAAGTGAAGTTTCAGATTCATAAAGTAGATTTTCAATTGTGTAAGCAAAGTATACATTGATAAACTCAAACCTTACAACAACCAAAGTGCAGCTTCATATTCTTAAAGTAGTCGTTCACTTGTGTAAGCAAAGTGTACATTGATAAACTTAAACTTTACACCAGCCAAAGTGAAGCGTCACATTTCTAAAGTAGTCTGACATTTGTGTAAGCAAGGCGTACATTGATAAGGTGGAACCTTACAACTGCCAAAGTGTAGCTTCAGATTGCTGAAGTTGTCATTCACGTATGGCACACCTTGATAAGGTCAAACCTTACAAAGACCAAAGTCAAACTTCACAATTCTAAAGTAGTCTTCAACTTGTGTAAGCACGTCGTCCTTTGATAACCTTACAATTACCAAAGTCAAGCTTCACTTTGCTAAAGTACTCTTTCACTTGTGTAAGCAAGTCGGACATTGATAAAGTCAAACCTTTCAACCTCCAAAGCGAAGCTTCACATTGCTGAGGTATTCTTTCACGTAAACATTGATAAGGTCAAACATTGAAATGACAAAGGTCAAACTTAGCAATTCTAAAGTAGTCTCGCACTTGTGTAAGCAAGTCGTACATTGATAACCTTTCAAAGACCAAAGCCAACCTTCACAGTTTTTAAGTAGTCTGCCACTTGTGTAAGCAAGTCGTACATTGATAACCTTACAAAGACCAAAGCCAACCTTCACAGTTTTTAAGTAGTCTGCCACTTGTGTAAGCAAGTCGTACATTGATAACCTTACAAAGACCAAAGCCAACCTTCACAGTTTTTAAGTAGTCTGCCACTTGTATAAGCAAGTCGTACATTGATAATCTTACAAAGACCAAAGTCAACCTTCACAGTTTTTAAGTAGTCTGCCACTTGTGTAAGCAAGTCGTACATTGATAACCTTACAAAGACAAAAGCCAACCTTCACAGTTTTTAAGTAGTCTGCCACTTGTGTAAGCAAGTCGTACATTGATAACCTTACAAAGACCAAAGTCAACCTTCACAGTTTTTAAGTAGCTGCCACTTGCGTAAGCAAGTCGTAAATTCATGACCTTATAAAGACCAAAGCCAAACTTCACAGTTTTTAAGTAGTCTGAGACATGTGGAAGTAAGACTTACGCCAAAGGTACGTCTTGCACGGGACATAATCGACACTTTTTGTTTGATACAGTCAAATATTATCTTGAGTATTTCATATATTCCTACATTTGTGTCATTGTCAGCCGTCTTTGTTTTTAAAATATCTCATGTGACAATTGTTAATCAACAGTAGCCATAAGAAAATTAATTGACCTCCTGTGAATGTTCATAGGCATTCGATTGAGGGAGGAGGGTGTTAGGTGGTAAGAGGTACTTTTCAGGGGTTCAATTATGCAAGCCGCCCTCCAGAATCGGCTCTTGGGTGTTGTGAGCAGTGCGGCCGAACCGGCGCAGTCTTAAATCGGGCCCCGAAATAATAAAAAAGGAAACAGTGAGAAGGTTTTAGTGTGATCCAACCCAATGTTATACAATTGACCATCATAAAAGAACAATAGAATGCGGCACGGGGAAGGGGGGGGGAACCAAAATGAGACCTCCCACCACCTTGAAAGAGCACCTAGTGCCGGCTCTGCCGTCCTCCCTCATAAGCTATTTTGTTATTAAAATAAATACTTCTGGTTCACTCAGCACATGCTATGAAAAATTGAGGAAAAAGGGGGGGGGGGGTGTTTGGGTCTGTAAGCTCCCTTCCCTCTAAATACACCTCTGCCCAAATTACATATATTACATATGTATATGTATTAAGCTAATGGCTATGATATGTATCTCAAACTCCAAATATTCTAGATCGTCTCAAGAGATGTTTTCTTTTATATCAACGTCATCATCTTTGTCAATCTTTCTGGAGGCGTCTTTGGCAGAGGCGAAAACTCTATAATCAGGGTCTTAGGATTCCCCTTCTAATCTCCCGTTTTGATTTTCTTTCCCTGTGGCGCTCTGCATAAAATATCCATATTCTTGTCTGGCACAGCGTGGTTTTGTTTCGTTGTAGTCCGCTGACTAATGTAGTTTAGTTGAATGATTTTAGTCCCACGTTGTATCCGAATATGATTGTGTGTATATATTGAATATCCATTTCATCAACTATGTTACAGTAAATTCGATACTCCGAATAATTTTGTGATTACATATTTAAAAATTAGAATTGTTGATCAGAATCACATCACTGCATTCCGGGCAACCCATAGTCTCCCTCAGCAAATATCCAAGGATATGAATTAATGTTAATTGTTCATGTAGCACGCTGGTTGTATACACGACTGATGCATCCTCTCATATGTCCTTTCCTGTTAGTCTTAAGTTTGATGCTGAATCTCCACAGACTGAGCCTTGTTGATTCATATATAGCGGTATCGTTATCTAGTAGGCGATCATCAGTTGTTCTTATTATCGCTTCCTTATCCATATATATAGTGTTCTCGAAGCTAGTCTGTCAGCTCTCTCATTGCCGATTACCCCTACATGACCAGGACAGTTATTCCACGATAAACATTTATAACACATAAGGACGGGAAACCCGAGGCCTGTAACCAGTAAATAAATATTAGACAAACATAAAAGGTATGTTTTTGTGGTAAAGTTGGATGTTATAAATATTTATAGGGGACTTAGTGTACTGACTGAGATCAGCTGTGAAGGTATCTATATCTAATAAGAGTAGTGTATTATAGATAACCTTACTTACTGCCACATATGTATACCTCAGTCAGAATTATTCTGGAATAGTGTGATGACTACGTTATATGTCTAGGGTATGTGTATGATGAAGTGTAAGTCATAAGAACAACAGACAGATAAACAATTTAATTTATTCCACCACACTTGACAACACTGTGACACTCACATACATATAACACTCTAAGAGGATATCTTAAAGGAGTCACTGATAACTTTTCAAATAACAATATGTATTCAGTGCTGTCATGAATGTATATGTGTCCTGATTCAAATACAAAGGGAACCAGGAATCACAATCAATTTTAATTACAAGTTATATGTACAGAATTTATTAATATGATTCTTGTAGTGACATATATTATTAATGGTATCCTATGTGTGTCAGTTGTGTAGTGGTAATATGAGGTAATACTGGTTTTGTTTTGTTCAAGCTCTGTTGGTATTTGTCATCATGACTTCAATAGTTTGTTTCTAATGGAACTAGTATTGGAGATGTTCTCAGTTCCTGGTATTAAAACAATTAAATTCCCCTCTTAATTTTAGTTTATAATGTCATTTTAAAATGGGGGTACATAATGTTGAGCTCCATGGCCACACTCTCTTATCTTGCGTGATGACTGCAGTAAAAGACTCCTCTGCTCGATTACTGAATTAGTTCTGGAGCCACCCCACTGGTTGCTATATGGACCAAGGAGTATGCTGTCCACCTCTGGCTTCAGCAAAGCTCTGACCAGGTGCTGCTCAATAACTTTAAGACCACGGTCCCTGAAACAAGAAGGTTGTACCTTCTACGTCAGAACTAATTTATACTCCATTTCTACACTGAGCACAATACATCACAAACATTGAGTTCAGAGCGTTAGGCCAACTGTCAGCTTCATCTGAAATACTTTATACCAGTATTTCCCTCCCTAATGGTTACTACGCCTCTGCAATTCCAGCATTATTTCTTTCTAGTTAATAATCTAGGTGTCAGTGTACTGTTTGGCCATTCCATGCAGTTTTACTTTCCTCCGACACCTTCTGTTCAGGCTGGAGCACTATAGGCTTTACATCATGTTCGCTACTGAACCACACATATATACAGACATAATTTATCAATTTACATTCAATTTTCATTTAAAAATATTGAATATTTCAAGCTTACCACAATTCATGGAAATAATAATAAAAAAAACGACAGTTTCGTTGACTGGCAATGAATATAGCACAACTCCGATCTGCCGATGTCCCAGGCTTTATTTTATAAAAAATATACACTGGTGCTCAACGTACTGTTTCTTAGTAGGTTTATTACAAGATGTGGCAATGAACAGACGCTCTGAATTGAGTATATTCGCAGCTCTACCCAATCACACCACGTCTACACATCTTTTCAAAAAAGTACCCCTTTCTCACGTTTCCCCTGACAACACAAGATAGTATTTATAGTCCGACCAATCGTGTTTAGTCTTTCATTTGTTGCGCTCCAATCACATAGGAGTTAACATGGTAGGCTATTTCCGTAACGTAATGTTTTTTCAAACACGTTATAAAAAAATTTTATGAGCAGAGATGATTTCATGCTGTCAGGCACCCCCACTATTTTATTTTGGCCATAACTTGGTAATTCCTAGACTATTTGCGTAACGTTTTACATATTCTTTGTCAGCAAACCCTAAGGAATCCAAATATCTCAATCTAAGGGAGCTAGGTGGCTGCGTTCAAAATGTGCATTTTCTACCACCTCCTGTTCACTTCAATCCCCATGTGGTGTCTGGGTACTGTCATGTTTTCAAACGTAAACCGGTATAATGTCATAATTCCCAATAAGCGTTTTTCAGGTTTTAAAATCCTAACTCTGGTATGGGTAGTGAATTTTATCACTGTCGATTTGAAATAAAGTTAGTGCATGTGGCCTTACACGCGTGATGGCAGCAATTGTGTATCGCGCGACGCGTGTTTAGTGTTGCACGTGTCCCTGCTTTCTGCCTCTCCCTTCTCTCTATCCTTTAGTCCGTCTGTCTTTTAGTTACGCCGTGTATAAAATGGAATGAATGAAATATTAAATTTAGGTCATTGATCAGCTTGCGTATCTCAAGGTTTTTTCCAAGAAATACAGCACACGTTTCATTGAAGAAAGCGGGTAATAATACAGTAGGCTTTTACTATCAACGTGAAAGCGTTACAATTTGCAGACGAAGTAGAAAACAAGGGGGATTTCGAGTACAGTCATTGTGACAGCACTGTTCTTTACCATTCTTCTTTCCTTTTATTAAATTTATTTGTTAGGCTTTGCATTTACGTTTTAATTTATATATGGGGATTAGAATAATTCACGACATCTCCCCTCTTAAAACAGACATTATATGTCAGTCCTTTATTCTATATACACATAGAGAAATTTATTATTATTTCTGGGGGTTACGGTGATTCTCATCACACGGATGGCGGCTTAAAAAATCCGCTCCCAAATTTGTTTTTCCAGATATATACTCAATGCTAAAATTATAGGGAGCCAAAAGTAAGGACCATCGGAGTAACCTAGAGTTCTCATGCCTAGCCTGGGCCAGAAACGATAAAGGTTTGTGATCCGTTTGCAACTTAAATGCCTTCCCATACAGATAAATATTGAATTTCTTTATTGCCCATATTACTGCAAGACATTCTTTTTCGCTAGTTGAGTAGTTGATTTCGGCTTTATTCAACTTCCTGCTAGCATATGCCACTGGGCTTAATTCCCCATCCAATGCATCTGATTTCTGTAGTAGAGTTGCACCTAACCCAATATTACTGGCATCCGTCCTTACTATGAATTCTTGACTTAAGTCAGGTAATTTAAAAATAGGTTTACTTGTGAGCTTTTCCTTCAATTCTTGGTAAGCCATTTCACATTGTGGTGTCCATGTAATGCGATCTGGATGTCCTTTACGTGTCAAATCAGTTAACGGTGCACATATGGAATTAAAGTTTTTGATATACTTTTGGTAGAAACCACATAATGAGACAAAGGATCTCACGTCCTTCTTGGTTTGTGGTCTCGGGGCTTTCTTTAGTTTCTCTAAATTCTTTGGGTCAGGGGTCATGTTTCCCTGATAAACTGTGTGTCCCAAAAATTCCAATTCTTTACATCCAACGCAACATTTGGTTGGTCGGGCTGTCAAATTTGCTTCCCTAAGACGATCAAACAGCATCTTCAGAGAGTCAATGTGTTCCTCAAATGTTTCTGTTGCTATAAGGATATCATCCATGAAATTTGTTATACATGGATTATTCAGAGGGTCCAATAATTTTCTCATCATTCTAGAGAAGACACTAGGCGCATTCTTCAATCCAAATGGCAATCTATTAAACTCATAGTGTCCTTCTGAGGTACTAAAAAGCTAGGTATGGTCTAACCTCAGGCTTTACTGGAATCTGATAGTATCCTTTACTCAGATCCACTTTTGAGAAATATTTAGCTTTATTTAGTCTGGCAAACAGCTGATTTGTATCCGGCAATGGATCCACCTGTCCTTCTGTAATAGCATTCAGTCTCCTGTAATCTATACAGAGTCTATGTTCTCCAGAGGGCTTCCTTAAGAGTACAACACCGGAACTATATGAGGATTCACTGTGTGAAATAATTCCTTCCTTCAACAGATAGTCTATCTCTTCCTTCAAAGCTTTCTCCTTAGCAAACGGAATCGAATATGGTTTCATACAGACAGGTGTGGGGTCTATCAGTTTCATATCATATTCCAATAGGTTTGTATGCCCTGGTCGGTCTGTTAACACCTCTGCATGATTATTTAGAACCTGTTGCACTCTCTCTTTCTGAGTTTTTGTTAAATGTGTACTGATTTTCACCTGTGCTGCTGTCTCACAGGGGTGTAATGGATATTCAAATGATGAAAGTGGTTCCTTTTTCATCTCCATGGCGATGGACAAGGTCAACAAGTGTGTCTCTTCCTGATGTTCTCTTTCCAAATATTTCTTCAGGAGATTCACATGATAGATTTTTTCTTTCCCCTTCTTATCTATCTTATAATTTGTTCTAGACACCTTCTCTAAAACTGTATATGGACCTTGCCATCCAATCTGTAACTTATTCTGACTCCCGGGGAGAAGAAGCAGTACCTTCTCTCCCACAGCCAAATCTCTGTCTTTCGCCTTCCTGTTATAATAGGCAGCATGTTTCTTCCTGGCTTGTTTCAAATTTTCATTGGCAAGTTTCCAGCCAGTTTTTTAAACGAGTGGTCAGCTCATTCACATATTGGTATGAAGATGTAATGTTTTCCTCTGCCTTTTCATCAGTCCACGTTCTTAACAAAGCTTCAAGTGGACCTTTTATTGGCCTTCCAAACAATAATGTTGCCGGGGCCATACCGGTTGAACTATGGGGTACCTCCCGATAAGCAAAGAGGGCGGCGTGCAGGTACTGGTCCCATGTATCTGGTTTTTCGTGTGCCAACTTTCTCAGGATCGACATCAACGTGCCGTTAAATCTTTCCACTTGGCCGTTCCCTTGGGGATGGTACACACTACAATGGAAGTGTTTGGCCTGGAAGATCCTGAAAACTTCTTCAGTTAGTTTCCCCTTGAACTGAGAGCCATTATCAGTCAAGATTTGATTGGGAAAGCCTAACCTTGTGAAAATTGTGAGCAATGCCTCTGCCACATGTTTAGAATCAATCGATGACAGGGCTACTGTCTCTCCCCACATAGAACAAGTGTCCACCAGAGTCAGAATGTAGCTGTTCCTTCTCTTGGTTCGGGTGAGAGGTCCCACAAGATCCACGGCAACTCTCTCAAAGGGTGTTCCCACTATGGGCATTTCCCCCAGAGTTGCTGGTGCAGTCCAATGTTTAGGTGCTACTCGTTGGCACTCTGGACAGGATTTTACATATCGTTTGATATCTTCAGTTATTCCTGGCCAGAAATAGTGACAAGCTATTCGCTGTCCTGTTGCGCTGATTCCCATATGACCACTGAAGGGAATCGCATGCCCTAGTTCCAACACTTTAGTCCTATATGAAGTGGGAAGGACCAGCTGTCCGTGACCATTGGATTCAGATCCAGCCTTCCTATATATCAGTTTGTTCTTCATATAAAACTCTCCCTTGCCTGGAGGTGTATGAGATTTGGGCAACTTCTTGAAACATGGCTTGAGTGTTTTGTCCTCAGCCTGTGCCTTCCTCATCTCATCTGGGTGAGTATTTATTGGATTATCCTCCTCCTTTTTAGACTGTGATCTGGTCTGCACTGTTGCCAATATCACAGGTCTCTTGGGATTCCCCAAGAAGACATATCTACACCCCAATATCAGAGGGTAGATTGGCTCATTTATCACTGCTGCTTTTATGATTCCTTCCACATATCGCGTTTTCACTTTTATTCGGGCGACGGGAAGTGTCATGGTAGCTACATCCTTGGTTGCAGTTTGAATCTCCACTGTTTCTGTGGTGTATTGATCGGCCTGCACCAGGTGAGAACTCACAACGGAATCGTAATCTAAACCGGTATCATATAAACACCTTATAGTGACACCATTACAGATGACATCTTCACACACTGGGGGGTGGTATGGTTCCTGTAGTTCTTCAGGTTTGACCTTCTTTTCCTTTTTCCCCGATGTCATAGCAGCACAATGAGGAGGTTTCCTTCTACAATGGTCAGTGTCATGATTGTTCATCTTACAATTTTTACACCACCTTTTTCCTTGGTTGAAAGATTTTCTTTCATCATATTTCCTTTCATCGAATTGTGGGGTTTTATTTTTATTTTCATACCGTGGCCTATCAAACTGGTGCTTACCTTTGTTTTGATCCCTAGGATCAAATTTATTAAAGTTCTGTGGTGCCCTAAAGTTATCCACTTGTTTCTTTTTATTACCTGTTACCTCTGCTTGAGCTGCTTGATACCTTTCAGCAACATTTAGCAACTCACCCAGCCTCTCTGCACCTTGTTCCATGAGAAACTTTCTCAGGTCTGGAGCCATGGACTCTCTTAATTGCTCTATAAGGACCATTTCCTTAAGATCTTGGGTTTTCCCCAGAGAAGTCCATTTCTCCAAGTATGTCTCTATTCGTGCAGAGAACTGGTGATAGGTTTCACCTGACAGTAGTTTAGCATTCCTAAATTTTTTCCTATAAAATTCTGCATTCTTTTCATATCTTAACAAAAGAGCCTGCTTTAGCATGTCATAATTTTCCTGATCACTTCTGCTCATTTTTGCAAAAACTTCATAAGCTGCCCCACGAAGTCCCTGAGATAACTTTAAGCTCCACCTTTCTCTCTCTAACCCATATGTGGTAGCTAATAGTTCATACCTATTTAGATAGCTCTCTATATCATCGTCTTTCTCAACAAAATGATCTAAATGAAAATTCATAGCTGAGGTTGAGGCTCCCTGGCTAGCAGTAGCATCAGAGGTAAAGGGACTGGCACCATTTTCAGGAGCATGGCCTTGAAACTCAAACTCCCTTAGTCGTAACTCATGTTCCCTTTGTAATCTCTTCTCCTCCTTTTCTGCTTCCCTCTCTGCAGTCAATCTTCTTTCTTCGGCTTCCCTTTCTGCAGTCAATCTTCTTTCTTCGGCTTCCCTTTCTGCAGCTAATCTTTTGTCTTCTCTTTCTGCCTCCAATTTCTTAGCCTCAGCCTCAATCTGCAACCTCTTAATCTCTTTTTCAGCTTCTATTCTCTTATCTTCGGCCAATCTTTCAGATTCTAATTTTCTTTCGGCCTCTTTTTCTAATCTTCTTTCTTCCCGTTCAATATATTTGTCACATTCAGCAGTGACATAAGAAATCATAATTTGCCCGTCCATTCCTAACTCTTTCGCAGTCTGTACAGCAGCAGATCGAAATTTTGCCAGGTCGGCCATTGTCTAACAGATAAATGTCTAAAATATTTAACTAAACAATTTTATCTATGACTAATTAACTCAGGACAACATAGGCACTGTGAGCTCAACCTTATTTATTTTCACCCAAGGATACCTTTTAATTCTTATTATTCCCTGAAGTGAGTTACCCCCAATATTTGTAATAGGGAAAGATTCAAAATCCCGAGGGCGAGACCCCAATATATGTGGTAAAGTGGGATGTTATAAATATTTATAGGGGACTTATTGTACTGACTGAGATCAGCTGTGAAGGTATCTATATCTAATAAGAGTAGTGTATTATAGATAACCTTACTTACTGCCACATATGTATACCTCAGTCAGAATTACTCTGGAATAGTGTGATGACTACGTTATATGTCTAGGGTATGTGTATGATGAAGTGTAAGTCATAACAACAACAGACAGATAAACAATTTAATTTATTCCACCACACTTGACAACACTGTGACACTCACATACATATAACACTCTAAGAGGATATCTTAAAGAGTCACTGATAACTTTTCAAATAACAATATGTATTCAGTGCTGTCATGAATGTATATGTGTCCTGATTCAAATACAAAGGGAACCAGGAATCACAATCAATTTTAATTACAAGTTATATGTACAGAATTTATTAATATGATTCTTGTAGTGACATATATTATTAATGGTATCCTATGTGTGTCAGTTGTGTAGTGGTAATATGAGGTAATACTGGTTTTGTTTTGTTCAAGCTCTGTTGGTATTTGTCATCATGACTTCAATAGTTTGTTTCTAATGGAACTAGTATTGGAGATGTTCTCAGTTCCTGGTATTAAAACAATTAAATTCCCCTCTTAATTTTAGTTTATAATGTCATTTTAAAATGGGGGTACATAATTTTGAGCTCCATGGCCACACTCTCTTATCTTGCGTGATGACTGCAGTAAAAGACTCCTCTGCTCGATTACTGTAATGAGTTCTGGAGCCACCCCACTGGTTGCTATATGGACCAAGGAGTATGCTGTCCACCTCTGGCTTCAGCAAAGCTCTGACCAGGTGCTGCTCAATAACTTTAAGACCACGGTCCCTGAAACAAGAAGGTTGTACCTTCTACGTCAGAACTAATTTATACTCCATTTCTACACTGAGCACAATACATCACAAACATTGAGTTCAGAGCGTTAGGCCAACTGTCAGCTTCATCTGAAATACTTTATACCAGTATTTCCCTCCCTAATGGTTACTACGCCTCTGCAATTCCAGCATTATTTCTTTCTAGTTAATAATCTAGGTGTCAGTGTACTGTTTGGCCATTCCATGCAGTTTTACTTTCCTCCGACACCTTCTGTTCAGGCTGGAGCACTATAGGCTTTACATCATGTTCGCTACTGAACCACACATATATACAGACATAAATTTATCAATTTACATTCAATTTTCATTTAAAAATATTGAATATTTCAAGCTTACCACAATTCATGGAAATAATAATAAACAGTTTCGTTGACTGGCAATGAATATAGCACAACTCCGATCTGCCGATGTCCCAGGCTTTATTTTATAAAAAATATACACTGGTGCTCAACGTACTGTTTCTTAGTAGGTTTATTACAAGATGTGGCAATGAACAGACGCTCTGAATTGAGTATATTCGCAGCTCTACCCAATCACACCACGTCTACACATCTTTTTCAAAAAAGTACCCCTTTCTCACGTTTCCCCTGACAACACAAGATAGTATTTATAGTCCGACCAATCGTGTTTAGTCTTTCATTTGTTGCGCTCCAATCACATAGGAGTTAACATGGTAGGCTATTTCCGTAACGTAATGTTTTTTTCAAACACGTTATAAAAAAATTTTATGAGCAGAGATGATTTCATGCTGTCAGGCACCCCCACTATTTTATTTTGGCCATAACTTGGTAATTCCTAGACTATTTGCGTAACGTTTTACATATTCTTTGTCAGCAAACCCTAAGGAATCCAAATATCTCAATCTAAGGGAGCTAGGTGGCTGCGTTCAAAATGTGCATTTTCTACCACCTCCTGTTCACTTCAATCCCCATGTGGTGTCTGGGTACTGTCATGTTTTCAAACGTAAACCGGTATAATGTCATAATTCCCAATAAGCGTTTTTCAGGATTTTAAAACCTAACTCTGGTATGGGTAGTGAATTTTATCACTGTCGATTTGAAATAAAGTTAGTGCATGTGGCCTTACACGCGTGATGGCAGCAATTGTGTATCGCGCGACGCGTGTTTAGTGTTGCACGTGTCCCTGCTTTCTGCCTCTCCCTTCTCTCTATCCTTTAGTCCGTCTGTCTTTTAGTTACGCCGTGTATAAAATGGAATGAATGAAATATTAAATTTAGGTCATTGATCAGCTTGCGTATCTCAAGGTTTTTTCCAAGAAATACAGCACACGTTTCATTGAAGAAAGCGGGTAATAATACAGTAGGCTTTTACTATCAACGTGAAAGCGTTACAATTTGCAGACGAAGTAGAAAACAAGGGGGATTTCGAGTACAGTCATTGTGACAGCACTGTTCTTTACCATTCTTCTTTCCTTTTATTAAATTTATTTGTTAGGCTTTGCATTTACGTTTTAATTTATATATGGGGATTAGAATAATTCACGACAGTTTTCAGGCACTCGTAAAAAATAAAGATGTTTGAGACCTAAGGGTCTTTTATATTTGGACATGCGCCCTAATATAACCGACTAGGTTGAACGGGACGCGCCTCGCCAAAACGAGGCAAAACCTTATTTAAAAAGAAAAAAAAAGAAGTAGAAAACTAGACAACAGAAAAACAACAGACGTGAGTGGCTTACCCAGGACTCGAACCCAGGACCTTCCGTGCGACAACCCCGCCTAGCTATGCAAGCGAATCACACTATCACCCCTGCCATCTAGGCATCACCAAATAATGATGCTTCGATGACGGGTCACTAGTGCGACCAGCAACACATAACACCTAAAATTTACCATGGGCAGTCCAGCCTATTAATGACGCAATCACTTATGTTGTTCCCCTATTGTACAGTACAGATCAGACTTACACAAGACAAAGACATTAATACTGTGTCTAGTAAATGATAGAAGACTAAGAACAGTAAGTACAGGACAGAGGGTATTAATCAGCCTCTTATTTTACGTACTGAATTCTGGGTGTCGTTTAATGTTTACACTTTCTTACTTTAATTCATGTCATGTCTGGGCCCAATTGAACAGCCTTTGTGAATTAGACACCGTTGGCGCAATATCGGCCTTAAGTCATGATGGTCCATTTCGTGTAGTGATACCAGGCGTTAATAGAAAGATAAAAATGTTAGTTGCTTATCCGTTACAGGACGTGGCAATCAACCCCAGCTTTTATTGGCTGTTTGTGATTTTTCTAAGCAATTTTTTTCATTCAGTAGTTTGCCATTGCTTTCTGAACGGTACGGCGCTTATACCATTGTTAAAAATCCACACAAAGCGATCTGCTACCAAACCGCTTGCAGCAGGTTTCAAACCTGGTATATCTAGATTATGAAACTGCGTTCATATCCAGTAGGCCACAGATATAGAAAGATAACGACAGTGAATTGGAGTGCACGGATTAAAATGTAAAAGTGGAGATGTCACAGTGCGTATGTCTTATCGCTAATACTGCTATTGTTACCTCCGATTTCCTGTCTGAGATGGTACAAGAAAACAAAGTTGTGGCCTGATACGTTGTTCGTTTGCGCATGAACACGTCGGAAAATATCAGTCTGTCGACAGATTAAGACACGGACAGGAAGGTAACGAATGGGAAAATGTTGTAACCGTTTCCAGCCAGAGTTTGTTGTAATGGATAATAACAAGAAAATGAAATCTTGAAAGAGATTATCCGTGATAGATCTATGAAATAGTGAATGTAAACTTGATTAATATCAAAGTAAGAGGACAAACATTATACAGTCTTTTAAGTCAGACATGAATTCGTAGATGACACGCAGAGAACATTAGTTTATTTTTGGTCTTGAACAAGATCCTAGATGAACAAGAGTAGTGGAAGATATACCCCAACCAACATCAGCAAGTTTTTTGCTATTGGTTTGGAATTTAAGATGTTAAAATACAATATCTCTGATTGGACATCACCCCACGTAGCAATGTGAAAGCGTGGACCGAGAGTTGCTTAGAATCTGCAACGTTTTAAAATTACCGCACTGCTAATCCAACTCGTCAAGAAGACAGTTCAGATAAGCCAGGATAAAGATTATTATCAGGATTCTAATTTAAAGGACGGGATAACGTATTTGGTCATCTTCTGAACTTAGACCTTTAAGAAAACTCTACCTTTACAAATACCGAAATCCAGGAATCGGAATACGAAGTCATAGTGGGATTCTATTGTAAATTAATACCCAGACCTCGTGTAAGAGGCATCTTAACCAACTATTTCTCTGAGCCAGAAGTCTGTGTTGCCCAAAATTATTTCGGGCAAGTTGTACATATAATCCTTCCATATTTTGCAACATTAACATGTGAAATTTACTAGTGAATGTCCAAGTTTATTGAAGGCTGGCAACCTCAGCATATAGAATGATAGTTTCATGAAACATCACTGCAAAGAGCTGGTGACTGCTTCATCCGGTTTTCCCATAGAGCACCAAATGCAGAGATGGCCCCAAGTTCCATATGGAGAAAGGAGTGGATGATAACAAAAATAATGTACATAATTATTATAATAACTTTTCAAACCAGTGCATTTGTATATGGTATTCAATGGGTGTTTTCCGCTCACTGAGATTAACATTAGTGCTCATAGAGGGTAAAGTTCTGAGGCAGATGGGATGGTGGAATCAAAGGGAGGTATACCCGATTTTCGTTTCAGGAGACCCAATACTCCGGAGGGATATTTGTTTCTTTCTCATTACATGATACTAGTCTGTGGTACATATCGATGATACTAGTCTGTGGAACAAGAGTGGTATAAGTGGCTATCAGTCAAAGCTAGACAATAACATCAGACGGGTCTTGAAGACGCTAGGCCATCTTCATAATTACTCCATGATACTACTTGGGACGTGTTACCTCCACCAGACTTGACCAGTGACGAGACGAACCAGTCTACAACCTGCAAGGAACGAACATCGGCTGAAGCAGAAGCCAACCAACACCGTGCTGTCTGCTAAGTACCCAGTCAGAGCTCCCAAGTGAACTCTAAAAGAAAATTTTCAAAACCATAACCAGATCATCACATGTGATGAATTCGTAAAGGCTAAAAAATGTGTCATCATCACCTTAATCTATTTTAACCTTGTTAAATATAATTGATTATTAAATTTATTATCTGTATAAACAAATGTATTGTTCATTTATTCATTTCGAGTAAACTGTACGCATGTGTCTCAGTCATTTTAAATATATATAAACAGAACTATTGAAGTAATATTTTACTGAATTAAATCAGTTGGGGGACAATACTTTTCTCCTTATAGAAGATCAGGGAAGATACTAAGTTTATTACGGCCTGATAATATCAGCTGTGGTGCTTGATTTTCTTAAATTCATATGAGGCTCCCTAGAATTTAAGCATGATTCTTCAATTTATTTCTCAGCCAAGAGTAATCTTGAGCGAAAGGTAGATACCGTTGAAGACCCTCAATAGATACTATGAATTTTGGCCACCGTTGGACCATCACTGCAGAGCAAAGGGAGAAATCCCCTGACAGAAGGGTGCATGTACTCTTGGTTAAGAAGGACTGCTCTAAGGCTTCAACCCTTACGGCAGTATCTGTAACGGCTTACCGTAACCTTCATCTGCATGTAACTATATGTTTGACTGATACAAGGTATTCTGACTTTGAGCAATTGTTGTTATTGTTGAGCCATTGACGTATGGAATTTTATATTTATATTATTACTCATGTGTCTCAAATGACTGCTATTGTTTTTTTTTCTTAAGGTACTATGCCTGCTGGCGTTGGTTGATTAAGTCTCTTTATAACTTCATGTCCTCTTTGGCGCATATCCATTCAGTTGCTGATTTTTTTTGCTCCATGCAACAATGTCAAACTGTCCAGAATATTCTCTCAGTGTCGTCCTCTCTTTTTCTCTATATATTTCATGTTGTTACACTACACTCCAGTTTTCTTCATCTCACAACATGTTTAAAGAAAGTGGATAGATTCCTTCTAATGTGGGACAGTAACGAGGTTCCTTTGCGCAATGGTTCTTTTAAGTCATCCTCATTAATATTTTAGCAGTCTATGGTATTAATAGTATTCTTCTGTAAAACCACGTCTCTGTGGCTTCCAGGGAATTTCCAGCGTGTATACTAATTTCCAATTATTGGATAACATTACTGGACGCAACAGAGATTTGGTTTATCAGACGCATGTTAAGAGTCCAAAGGACAGTGTGATAAACGAGCGCTAAGTCTTATCGGTCACTTTTCCAGCATTTTTCTTCATTTAATTTTCAACCACATTGGCTCTTCATCGTTGTTAAAGTTATCTTGTTAATCACGACTGGAATCTAAAGTGTAACCTAACACTCCTTTGATTCAGTTTTCCACCTTTTGAAATTCATCTGGTTTCGTCATAATCACGTGAAACATCAGCTTGGTCATCATCATCATGTAGCATGTCCTTTGCAGAACGTCGCTCTCATCATAGCCCGCCTGAAAGACTCTCGATCTTTAGCCAGCCCTCCTGCCTCCTCCATTGTCATGTTCAAGGTGTCTTCAATGTCCTGTTCAAGGTGTCTTCAATGTCCTGTGTCCGCCGTCGTCTTGGTCGGCCTCTGCCTTGCCTTCCAGGTACCATACCCTACATCACTGCTCTCTCCAAGTCACTATGACGTTTAATGTGGCCAAAATATTTCAGTTTCCGGGACATGATATTGTTTATGGGCCAGTTTTCCTCGATGTTCAGGTCGTGTAGGATGTCTATATTTTTCTTCTTCTTGGTCCAAGATATTCTGAGAATTTTTCTGTAACACTTTGCTTCGAAGGATTCGGTTTTTTTCTTTAATGTTTGTGTAAAGGTCCATAATTGACATCCATAGTTGCTACCGGAAAGATGCACGTTTTCAGAAGTTTTACTTTTATTAATTTGCTGGTGTTATGCCATAGGTTCTTCATTTTATTTAACCTCTGTATTGCTATGGCCAGTCTCCTTCTGACCTCTTTTGAGCAGTCTCCATTGTTGTTAATGATGGAGCCATGTGGCATCTTGTAGGGCAGCAACAAATTGATTCCACTGTGCTCGGTCGGCGGCCATCCTTCGTAAGGTGCCCCAACTCTGGTTCATTCTTTGCATCTCAGCCTCCACAGTCCTCCGCCAAGTTGTTTTTGGTCGGCCTCTCTTTCGTTTTCCTTCAGGGGTCCAAAGCATAGCTGTTCTTGTGATGGCATCGGGGTCTCTTCTGAGGACATGGCAAACCCAGCTTCAGCGTCTGCCAGCTATGATGGTGTGCATGTCCTCTTGCTTGCTCCGAGTAAGCAGATCTTGGTTGGTGATGGTATTCGGCCAAAAGATTCGGTGAATTTTTCTTAGGCATGTTGTGTGAAAAGAGGACAATTTCGACATTTCCTTCTCTGTAACTCTACAACATTCCGCACCATAGAGAAGCACAGAAAGCACACAGCTCTGATATAATCTTAATTTTGTGCCTGTGCTGTATTGAGAGGACTCCCAGATGTTGTTTAGGCTAAAAAAGGCTGTTCTTGCCTTATTCATCCTGATGTTGATGTCTTTGCCTGCCCCGCCGTCTGGTGTTACTATGCATCCTAGGTATGTGAAGGTGTCTGTCTGTACCAGTTGCTGATTCCTTACTGATATGGGCTCAGGATTGCTCACATTGAGCGTCATGACCTCTGACTTCTTTAAATTGATGTTCAAGCCTACCTGGTGGCTAAACTTCATTTATCCGTTTTTTCCTGGATGTGTTGATGTGAATGTGCTAGTAGTGCAATGTCATCTGCACATTCCAGATCTTCTAATGCAGAGAATGTAGTCCATCTTATTACTCTTGGACTGCCCTCTGTTGTCTGGCGCATCACCCAATCTATGACTGTTAAAAATAGAGTGGTTGATAAGGGCATCCCTGTCGTACTCCTGTCTTCACCTCAAATGTTAGGTTGCTCTGCCCAACACTACACGTAAAGTTGGCATAGAGGCTTTTTATTATTGGCACTATGCAGCTTGGAATTCCATAAGCCCTCAGTATTTTCCATAAACTGTCCCTATGTATGCTGTCAAAAGCCTTGTCAAAATCAACGAAATTAATGTTTAATTACCCTGATTACCCCCAGAGCTATGCCAACGGGAGATTTACTCCTGGAAGGTTGTACCAAGCTGGACAAGTTTGCGCGGGCAGGGTTCAAACTAAAGCAGACACCCTGGTCCTCCAGGTTGGGGGTTTTAGCATAGGGCTGACACCCCTGTTTATGTAAAAAAACTGAAGTTACGGAAACAACAACGAATAAACAAACTTTGTTGCGGGACGGACATCCGGAGTCTGAGGCTCGTATGACTGTCAGTGGTGAAAGCCGAAAGGAAGCCACTGACATGAGAATGGACGTCCTGTCCGCAAAACATGATACAAGAATAGGATTTTGGAATGTCAGGACAATGAATGAGACGGGTAAACATATTATTCTCTGCATTTCTCGAGGATGTTTCTCACATTAAAAATGTGATCTCTCGTACCTCTGCCTTGTCTAAAACCCGCATATACTTCATGTATTTCATGTTCTAACTTTCCTTCTATCCTCTTCATGATAATCCGCAAGATGATTTTGCTGGCACGACTTATTAAAGCAATAGTACGATAGTTGGTACACAGTTTTAGATTGCCTTTCTTTGGGAGAGGGATATACACAAATCTTTTCCATGCTTTAGGCCAGATTGCACTGTTTCATATCTTCACACATAGTGCATTATAAACGAGGACACCGACCTCTCCTCCTGCTTGGGTTAGTTAAGTTGGTATATCATCGCATCCTGGTGATTTCCCTTTCTTCAGGCATTTGATTGCTGCACGTACTTCATCTAATATAGGTTCTGGCTCTCTCTCTCTCTTCACTTTCAATCGTCATGTCTGGGGCCTTTGTACTATCTTCATACATTTCTCTACAGTACTCATTCCATATCTCCAATATATCCTTACTTTCTGTTAATATGTTACCATTTTTATCATTGACTACATGTAATGATGGTCTAATAGTCATCTGTTAGCGTTCTGATTTCCTTGAACATATCCCCATCTTTTCCCTGAAATTGCAGATCTTCTATTCTATTGCAGGTGTTCATTATGTACTGTTTCTGGTCTTTCTTGGTCATAGAAAACATTATTTCACATCTAAAGCCCAGTGTAAATATCGTCAGACATACCACCTTGGAGTATTGATTATTTTGGAAGAGAAGCGGCCAACACCTTATGGTAGTCTTTTAATGGCTAAGCCGCAGTTTAAACAAAAGACGGTCACTACCTGGAGACACAATAGCCGGCGGACAATGCACTCAGGTGACAAAGGCCCTTGACACGGAGAACAACGTTTGTTTCCAGGAGGAAAAAAGAAAGCGGCAAACGTCTTAGATGTCAAATGAGAAGAAGGAGATTAGGGGAAACCGTCTCACGAAAGATAATAAAATAGGAAAGACACTGAATGCGCTGTGACAGAAGAGGCAGTGGAATTTTCGCATTAGCCGGCTAATCATTAAACACCAGGTTGTCACGCAAGATTTGGGAACAAACGGGAGATTTAGGAATATAATGTACTGCGGAGTTCATCAGAGATCAGCACAGTTTCAGGTACAGCGTGGTGTGTAACTGTTAAGTCATGATTCTGAGGAAAAGTTAAGTGTTAGGGATTATTATGTACGGGGCTGATTTTTGTTAGCAAGCACGTTTAAAGTCATGAGATAGATTTTTTATTTGGATACTTTGTGTACGATTATTTTGAAACATAACTCAACTGAGTCTGTGTTAGTTTTAAAAAAATAAAGAAACTGTTCTAATGTTCTTAGTAGTAGGAGGAAGAGATGGATGAGCTGAGCTCACATGTCAAGCAGTTAGTTCGCGCATGAGCGACTTTTTTGAGTTGTTATGAGAAACGATAATCTCAGTCATTAGGGTTTTTGGCAGAGCTTCGAGACGGTTGTTATAGTCTCACTAATGTGACCATAGTGTTTTTGAAAGGAAGAGTTTCTATATATTATTCTATTTGCCGTGGATTACTACATGTTTACCATTATCACTCGTGACAGTGTATTGTAACCAATTTTCCTGAAAGATATGATTTGTGATGAGTTGCTATTTTCCTGCAACCTACTGCCATGGATTACTGCATGTTTATCATTATCACTTATGACAGTGTTTTGTAACCAATTTTTCCTGAAAGAAAGATATGACTTGTGATGAGTTGCTATTTTCCTGCAACCTACTGCCATGGATTACTACATGTTTACCATTATCACTTGTGACAGTGTATTGTAACAAATTTTCCTGAAAGATATGATTTGTGATGAATTGCTAATTTTCTGCAACCTATTTGCCATGGATTTTGTACGCTGTAGTAACCTGTGACAATATACTACCTGTGATGTCTATGTTACTGTGATAAATAAACTTTGTATGAGTTGGATACGAACTCGTCTTACCCGTTGGTCTATTCCTGACCTATGTTACTGTTGTGTGGGTGGTACCAGAGACTTACATACACATTTATTGAACCCATGACATTCATCCAATATATTTTACATGTCTTGCTGACATCATCCTTGTCAGTGGCTCTACACCTTTACAGGAAAAATTTACACAGTAATAGTAACATATCCCAGAAGACTAGCTTTATGAAACGTGTTCATTCCTGTGTGGATATTTGGTTCATATATGCGGAGTGTATGTTGTTCTTAAGGAATTTGCGATGGGAAAAGGAGGTTAGTGAATCTTTTAAAAACTACTGATAATTTTTCTTACTTTTTAGTTAAGATCACTTCTGAACTTAGTATCATAGCTAAATTTTCGGAAGACAGTTTTTCGATTAATCCTTCCCATAAATGATTGATTAAATAAGATTTTCATCTAAGATGATAGGAGGTAATTGATAGTTCATACTTCACCTACATCTAAAGTGTTAGATCATCATTACACACTTATCATATGCATTTCATGTCATACATAATTACAAGATAACTGAACTCATCATTAGCGAGGAGTAGTGTAAAAGAAAGTCAACCATTAATATTAAGTGTGAAAACTCAAGAAGACTTTTGTGTGTCTTCAGTCCAACAGAAGTCTGAGTCGACATATTACGTGTTGAGCGTCTAACCAGAAAGAAGCTAGCAAAGTGTGCGTCTGGATAACAAAATTTGCCCTTTGGACATCCTTAACTTCCTCAGTTAAGAAGGAAGTATTCTCGGTCACATTTACAAGGTGGTCGCAGCATTTGTATTCACCTTTTATCAAATGCTCACAGATGATTTATATATTTATATCAAGTTCAATTCACTTGAAAGCTTACCACCTGAGTCAAGCTCAAACACGCACAAATTGACTCTCATATTTATAGCAAGGCCAACTCACTCACAAGAGCGCATTTTATGAATCAAAATTCCATTTTTACAAGCTGATTCGCATATACAGCTAGCAAGCTCAACTGATCTCAAAAGTGCATTTTATGAATCAAGATTCCATAGTCACAAATTGAGTCGTATATACAGATAGCAAGTGCAACTCACTCAAAAGCGTCTTTCTTTGAATGAAGAGTACATACTAAAGTTGATAAGTCTACATACCAAGATAATT
Organism: Oreohelix idahoensis; assembly: GCA_024509875.1. Taxonomy (NCBI): domain Eukaryota; kingdom Metazoa; phylum Mollusca; class Gastropoda; order Stylommatophora; family Oreohelicidae; genus Oreohelix; species Oreohelix idahoensis. The sequence goes on from JAMPIV010003285.1 coordinate 500,161, forward strand.
TTGTGAAGATCTCCAGTCTGGCATGTACTTTTCAGAGATTAGACAGCAGACATTTTCTTAATACAACAATCAATGATTTATCAACACTACAGAGATAGTGCCAAACTTTCAAGGACTGTAATATTGTCAAGGTTCTCATTACACAAAAGCTTTCATCAGTACGTCCTCGTCTTGGAAATAACCCACATAACATACTATTCACTTATCGTGGACAGTCTATACATCATCATCATAACCCTCTACTCCCAAAGGAGCATAGGCCTTCAATAAACACATGCGAAGTCCTCCTGTCATGTGCCATCATCTCAAGTTCTTTCCAAATTAAATAACAACGTACTCCTTATCATTTTCATCTCTGTGTCCAGCTCTCTTCTCCATGTGCTTCTTGGTCTACCTCTGCCTCTCTTGCCCTGGGGGTTCCAGAACAAGGAGTATATACATACCTGTGGATAATTGAGCAGTGGAGAAACACATGGACAGTGTAGATTAGACATCGATTTTGTAACACGTATCACATCACATCATCACTTCGCTTCACATAGATTCATTCTCACATTTAACTAACTACATTATTTATATCTCATCTGTGTATGTGTGAATTGTCTTTCACCATTATCACTTTTTATTTCTCTACTAACTCTTTAAGTGTAAATAATTAAGTAACCCAATAACCGTTTGATCATTATCTAGTTCGTTAATGTATCACTCGTGCTGTCGGTGTTAAAGTATTTACATATAGGTAACGTTCTACATTTAGATGAGATTGGGGGCTCTTTCTTTTACGGGACCTGAGGACAGAAGCTAAGATCGTGGGGGAAATAGAACACTTTCCATAATTTACTAGAAAACATTATCCAGTGGAATGCATTCGCACTCTCTTCTTCTTGTCCTTATCTCGAATAGGACTCTTTCTTTCTTAACGAGCCAATTTCTGGAGACCTTTTTGTTAACATTTCATAGGCTATTGTAGCTGCACCATAATACACCTTACGACAGATAGATATGACAACTAACGAACAGTTCTTAAGAGGATATATTGAACAACAACAAAATAATAATAATAATAACGAGATGTAGTGCCGGGGTGGAGGTTGTCTCTCAGGAGAAACAGACAGAATAAGACTACTGAACATTTAAGCATGTCGTCTTCTTCTTTGATCCTTAGCCGCCGACCGTCAAAGCAGTCAGTGGCCATCACGCCTGGTGGTGTCTTGTAGGGCAACAAAAAATTGATTCCACTTTGCTCGGTCGGCGGCCATCCTTCGTACAGTGCCCCAACTCGTTTCACACTTTGCATCTCAGCCTCCACAGTCCTCCACCAAGTTGTTTTTGGTCGTCCTCTCTGTTGTTTTCCTTCAGGGGTTAATAGCATAGCTGTTCTTGTGATGGCATCGGGGTCTCTTCTGAGGACCCAGCTCCAGCGTCTGCAAGCTATGATGGTGTGCATGTCCTCTTGCTTGCTCCGAGTAAGCAGATCTTGGTTGGTGATGGTATTCGGCCAAAAGATTCGGAGAATTTTTCTTAGGCATGTTGTGTGAAAAGAGGACAATTTCGACATTTCCTTCTCTGTAACTCTCCAGCTTTCCGCAGCATAGAGAAGCACAGAAAGCACACAGCTCTGATATAATCTTAATTTTGTGCTTGTGCTGTACTGAGAGGATTTCCAGATGTTGTTTCGACTAAAAAAGGATGTTCTTGCTTTGTTCATTCTGTTGTTGATGTCTTTGCTTGCTCCACCATCTGGTGTTACTATGCATCTTAGGAATGTGAAGGTGTCTGTCTGTTCCAGTTGCTGATTCCTTACTGATATGGGCTCAGGGTTGCTCACATTGAGCGTCATGACCTCTGTCTTCTTTATGTTGATGTTCAAGCCCACCTGCAGGCTATACTTATTAAGTCTTTCCGTTTTTTCCTGGATGTGTTGATGTGAATGTGCTAGTAGTGCAATGTCATCCGCATATTCCAGATCATCAAATGTAGAAAATGTAGTCCATCTTATTCCTCTTGGACTGCCCTCTGTTGTCTGGCGCATCACCCAGTCTATGACTGTTAAAAATAGAGTGGTTGATAAGGGGTATCCCTGTCGTACTCCTGTCTTCACCTCAAAGGTTAGGTTTCTCTGCCCAACGCTACACGTAAAGTTGGCATAGAGGCTTTTTTATGATTGACACTATGCGGCTTGGAATTACATAAGCCCTCAGTACTTTCCATAAACTGTCCCTATGTATACTGTCAAAAGCCTTTTCAAAATCAACGAAATTAATGTATAGATGTCTTTGCCATTCTGAGCACTGCTCTATAATGTTCCTGAGGGTAAATATATGATCTACACATCTTCTGTTCTTTCTAAATCCTGCTTGTTCTTTCCTCAGTTTGTGGTCTACTGCTTTTAAAATTCTCTGTATAATTATCGTGCCTAGTATTTTGGATTTCTTCTTTTCGTGGAATGTCTGTATTAACATCTAGATCATTTTCAGCCTCAGGAACATTCATTTGTGTCTCTACGATAAGATCATATCTAGGTGTGTCTTCCATTCCTTTCTGCAGTTGTTGATAGAATTCATCCTTGACCTCTTCATCGCTGTCATTCGTTTGTTCGTAGCATTGTATTATTGTAGTGTTGGTGAATCTCCCTCTCAATCTTATTCTTATCATTATATTGTTGATCGGTTTCCATTCCAGTAATGTTCTTTCTATTCCTTTCTGTAGAATAATGGCTACACCTTCATTGTGCTGTCCATCCTCTCTTCCAGAGTAAAGTACTGTTTCTCCTGTTGCTGTTTTAACTTTTCCTGCCCCTGTCCATCTGCTGTCGCTTATCCCTAGAATGTGTAATCCATAGTTTCTCATTTCTGCTGTGGCTTGTTTTAGTTTACCCGTCTCGTTCATTGTCCTGACATTACAAAATCCTATTCTTGTTTCACGTTTTGCGGTCAGGATGTCCGTTTTCGTGTCAGTGGCTTCCTTTCGGCTTTCACCACAGACAGTCATACGAGCCTCAGACTCCGGATGTCCTCCCCGCAGCAAAACTTGTTCATTTGTTGTCGTTTCCGTAACTTCATTTCTTTTTACATAGACAGGGGTGTCAGAACTAAGCTAAAACCTCCAACCTGGAGGACCAGGGTGTCTGCTTTAGTCTGACCCCTGCCCGCGCAAACCTGTCCAGATTGGTAGAACCTTCCAGGAGTAAAACTCCCGCTGGCATAGCTCTGGGGGTAATCAGGGTACGCAAGCCGCCATACCTCGGCAAGGTATTGACACCGGTGATGGCAGAAGCATGTCGTAAAGGGCGATTAATATATGAGGTTGTGCACGGTGATGGCAACAGAAACCACAGATACAAAAACATGTGAAAGTTTGGTGCAGTTTTCCTGCAAGGGGATCAGCTGTAGGGATGGGCCTATGCTCCGTAACAGTTCAAAAATAAAGGGATGACAATAAGAAGAAGACAATCAATCTTCATTGGATATGTGACAGGAAGTGTACATGTGATAGAAAGTGGACATGTGATAGGAAGTGGACATGTGATAGAAAAAGTAGCGAACATCGATACCACGGACACGTAGATAGAAAGCAAGGTAGAGGAAGACAAGTGAGAAAAATTAATCTACAACTTGCCACTACGGCATGGATAGAACACTTAAATCCTAACCTTCAGTTCAAATGTCAAGTCATTCCTATTGTACAGCTCTGAAACACGGAGAAGTACAAAAACAACAATAAAGAAAGCTACTTTCATAAATGTGTGTTTGCTACAATAAAAGAATTGACGTGGGATGACAAGATCACTAATGAAGGAACTCGTGACAAGAACTAGTCTAGTGCTAGTGGAACAAGAGATGAGAATAGGGGCTGGAGATGAGTAGGACACACACTGAGGAAACGTGTTCATAGCATTACAAGGCAGTTCTGTTTCTGAAACCCCCCAGGGCTAGAAAGGTACAGGGAGGTTAAAAAAAAACATGAGAAGAAAACTGGAGACAGACATGAAGGGGACGAAGAAGGTACGGAAAATCCTTGATCTGATGGCCCGGACTGGAAGATTTGCCATATGTTTGCTGAAGGTCTATGCAATTTGCTGAACGGTGATAATGATGATGATATTGAATGAGATCCACAACACAACTGTTGGAGACCATCAACAATTGGGATCTGTGAAGGTACATGGCACCTGACGTGACTTCCTCAAATACCCGCCTCCATATATCCCAGGAACTGCCTTAGATATGTGTTGTGACCGCTTGACCTTTCACGCTAGCTTTGTCCCTCCTACTTCACGATAAGCATTTATATGTGCTAGAAAATGCTACATGTAAAAATGACAGACCTTAAAAGCAAATAAGACGTTTTTACACAAAACGCAGTATTCATTCAAAGTTCAGTTGCCAGTAACTGCTCTGACAGGGCAAACGTAGTTCAGTCCCAGATAATAATGAATGGGTTTTATAAGCGCGAAAGTGGGAAATGAATGTTTGTGTGATCTGGTTTTTTTTAAATCCTATTGTTAAGTTGGAAAAGATCGCACATGTGAAAATAAAGTCAAAATAACAGAATGTCGTGTGCAAAAAGGTCTAAAAACTGAGGAGAGGAGTGCAAATGTTAATTATCGTGTCGTGTGAAAAAAAGGACGGGTCGTGTGAAAAAAGGCGAGAAAACAAGAAGAAATAGTATAAATAGAAGAGTTGTGGGCGATAGGCAGCGATTTCAGGACTTATGATTCCAAGGATACCATGATTTTAGACTAGAGGATTTTTCCTGATAGCGTTAGGAGAACTTCGTCTTTGAGGATACCAAGACAAGTTTTTGAGTAAACAAATCAGTAAATTATTTCTTGTGGATATACATATATTATTCTATCTGGATGTACCTATATTATTCAGTTGGATTACATATTTTTTTCATATCGGATAACCAATCATCATTGTGAAATTTACAGTGTTTGTCTAATTACATCAATAAACTCTAATTGAATTTTTCTACATTGCTGTTTGTGGAACTTTACAATAATTTCTTGTGGATATACGTTGTTGTGCTGAAACTGTTTTGCTTATCACCAAACTCAAAGGGAAAAACATTCCTGGGTTGAAAAAATAACAAAAGGTCAAGTATTACGATCTCTGGCGGAACGCCAGTTAGCACTTGAAGCAACACAACATATGAAGGATTAACTCTGACTACATAAAATCAATATAACTACTAGTGCCGTATAAACGTACACGGCCACATATAACACTAATTGGCGCCGTGACCTGCCCTTTTCTTTGGTGAAGACAGACAGGCATAATCAATACAATGGTTCCAGGTCTAGAACAACAGCAGCAACAACAAGCATTGTATACGCTACAGCAACAACAGCAACAACATCAACAGGCGTTATATGCACAGCAGCTACAACAGCAACAGGAAATGCAACAGGCAAACGTCCATTCTGCTGTCATATCCTTACCTGTAGAGGCCGAACCCACAATGACCGCGTTGCAACGGATAACAGACACGCTATCCAATGTATATCACTATAATAAATATAACCAAATTCGCTCGGTTATAACCCCCTTCACGGGCGATTCTAACACATTTTGGAGATGGCTAATGAACAGACACAGATATACGAGCAACAATACATATTGCCAGAAAGAAGCAGACATCAACAATACATATTGCCGTAGAGAACCAGAGATCAACAATACATATTACCGGAGAAAACCAGAGAGCCACAATACATATTGCCGGAGTGAATCAGAGAGCACACCACATAACTACTATAGAAGATCCCAGATCAAGTATCGAGACAACAGCAACAACACGGGTCGCATAGCCACTGTCGACAGCCACTGGAACAGTCTCAATAAAAGATATTGTCGCATAGCTGTTAGAAATTTTATCAACGGAATCAAACAACGAAAGATATGGGAAGTAAATAATGTTACAACGACTGACCAACAAACGTGTATAATAACAACAGACGATGGACTAAGGGCACATATCCGACCTCTAAGACAATGGAGAACACCACTTAACATACATCACCAGGTCGGTTTTGTAACATCAAGTGACACACGTTGGGCCCCCATGATTACTAGTCAACCAAGGCCAGACTTACAAGTGAAGAAAACAAAGATCAGTTGTGTTGCGACACAAACAAACGTTGACAGGTCAAGTCAGGTCAATGACCCAGAACCACAGGTGAAGAAAACAACTATGATCAGTGTAGCAACACAAACAGAGAATAGAGCTGCAGTTTCAGCAACACAAACAGATGTTGACCTTAACACTGACACATCATGCAGGCGTACAAGAACAGTACAGAAGACGAAACAGGGAGGTGTAAGCACAGAGGAGATGAAGAAAGCACTAAAAGACGAACTGAAGGGAGCTAAACCTGACACAGTAGTACTAAAATATGTACAGAGATTTCTGGAGAGAAAGTTTGATACAGACTTATCAGAAAGGAGAGAAGAAATTTGCAGACTTGTGGTGAGAGTAATGGAGGAACTTAATTACTGGGGAATCAAAATAGTGGAAAGAGACGTGTTCTCAGATTCATCAAGTTACTCAGACAGTGTATCATCAGATGAAGAAGATGAGTTAGAATGCACGGAGAGGTGCGAAATGGTGGAAAAGTTGGGAAAAGAAGTGAGAGAAGAAGTGAAGGACACGAGCAAGAATAAGATGGCCGAACCAAACATAAAGGAGTTAAAGACGGTGATAGACGCCATCATAGGACGGCCTGATTTTAACTTATCAAGGAGCATAGTATGGAGACTGCTACAGGAAAGGTATCATACACACTTTCCAGAAACAAGAGTTCAAATAGATATGGTTCTAACGAAAATGTTAGATGACGAGAACATGAAGAGACGACAGAGAAGAATAGAGCAAGCAAATCGTGATCGAAGTCAGAAAATGAAGAAAAAAAGAGGTAAGACAACTTGTGAACGATATGATGTAAGAGGAGTGTTGCGTGATAAATTCTCGCAACATCGTTTTGTTTCAATATCTATTTTATAACGCAAGGGCAACAACTGCTTGAAATTTATAGTCACTTTTCTCGGTAAGCATTTGTCTTCTCGCGTTGGTATCGAATGCAGTTAAGTTTGAGCTGTGGTCATTTTGCGCTGGACTGCGCATGACTTGTCTTGCTTCTTGGTCGATCGGTTTCCGCCCACCACTAGTGGAGTGAGCGATTTGGAATGGCGAAAGAGATGCCTCGTTGAAGAGGGGATCTCCGCTATTTTTTTGTTCTGTCAGGAATGTGAGAGTCCTCTTATGGATATTTCGTTTATTCGAGATAATACCTCTAGTGTATTTGCACATGCCGGGAGGCATAATATTTCTGTGTATTTCCGGAAGGCAAGGTAAATTAACATTTTCATTAACTCTATCGATTTTTGGTCGTGAACGATTTCTGGTTCATAGCCTGTCTTCGAAAGTCGTCGTCACGAGATGTTTCCCAGCTCACATGTCGCTGCATTGTACTGCATCGGTTGATGCAGGTACCAAGGACCATTACTTGCTACTTTGTTAAATGAACTAGGTTTGGAAAACCTTTATTATCTAGAGGATATTTTTGAGGACATTATTTATACTTCGGCAGACGTGTCTGTCTTGCTGAAGTCAAACTAAGGAGAGTGAACTGATCTCATACATCTGGTTATCTCCTGGCTGTTATAGAAAAGGATGGAGTTTTTCACCTGACTACATTTACAGCACTTTGAAATATAACATGCATCTGACTCATCATTGTAATGCTGTCTACCGTCTATTGCTGTATTGAATGTTGCTGTGATAATGACTGTTTGATGTGCCTACATATTCGCGTAACCATTTTGTCACTGTGGCGTCCACAATAAATAATGAAGAAAAACGTCAACGGCTGTTACAAGAATCATTGACTTTATACGTCGTGAGTTTACTGACGTCCTATGTGGATTGCCCTGTTATTTTTGTATGAACATTGTTTTGACTGAACACATCTGCACACCACACAAAACCAGACATGCGGATACCATCCATCATCATATGGCATCACGCATCATTTGGTGGCCATAAGCTGGTTTGATTCTGGTCCCAGCAAACACGGGGTCCCTTACCCACTTCATTTCCAACAAGAATTCATCAGCATCCTTCAAGAAATTAACATTCTTCAATACAGTCAACATCTTCAAAATTTTCAAAGTACTCGGCGTTGCCCGGTAAAAGTCAAAATTTCAACTTTTTGACGGAAACAAGAATTTGACAGTACCCGGCGTTGTTACATGTTGCCGGATAACTCGGACTGCTGTTATCTTTTACGCAAGTCAAGCAAGTTGCTGCTGTCAAGGTTCCAGTGCTGTCGTTTTTGTGAAGGTCAAGTGCCGGTTGAAACGGGTTGTTTTCTGAAGAAGGCCAAGTACCGATTTCCATCAACTTACTTTTGGATTAGAAGGTCAAGTGCCGAAACAACTCAACACACAGTATTTCTGAAGCTCTTGTACCATCGTGTTAGCAGTGGAAGCAGTTCAGATGTGCCATCATCGTTGGAGCTTCGCTCTTTAGGACGTTGATTGACATCCGTTTTTTCTGCTGTTCTACGATTGGAAGCCTATAAGTTAAGTGGCCTGTTTGTATGTAAACTGTGCCCTTATACTTCTGCTGAGTCTTCTGTGTATCATCTCATTCTATATGTTATATGTTTATATGTTATTCGTATATTTATATGTTTATATTTCAGCGGGTTCTCGGTTGGGTGGTGTCTCCGTTAGATTATGCCACGTCATAGAGGTCGTCTATTGTGAGCGTTTTCTGTAAGGTTTGCAAATTTCCAATACTGGAATTTGCTAAGCGACTTCTGTTGCTATTTATGTTAGCTGTGATGACATGTTTTAATATTGTTTTCGTTATTATTTCGCATTCTTTAGTTTTGTTTTGATTTGTTTGTATTTGTTAGCCTACTCTTGTCTATAATTTAGTTTCATACAACATTTTTGTTTATACACTGTGGTGTCATGTATTTTGTTTAATTCTATCGCAGATATCGTCACATTTTTTGTGATATTTCATTAATTTCTGCTTTATTTTTAGTTGATTTCTGCGAACGTTTTTGTATTGTTGCTGATCTTTGTTATTGTTTACATTGTTATTGTTTACATTGTTTGCATTGTTTACATTTTCAATGTTTACATTCTGCATGTGTTTACATAGTCATTGTTTACAGTTATAGTAATTAGTTAATGGGCTATGCTAATGCACTGCTACTACTACACTGATGATAAATGAATGATGAATAGTGTCGTGCACTATTGAATGAGAAGTGCACTTATGATCAAGAATTGAGTGCTGATATTTCATATACAAGTTCTTTGATTGGAGACTTGTTTCCCACAGAGACTGGGATAATATAATGTGATGTGAATATACAAGTGCTTAATTAAGACTGTTACACTTAGGTTTGAAATAAATTAGTTAATTATTTCAGGTTTTGGACTCATATGTTAGACAACATGTCTACATTTGAGCACTTTATTGAGCAGGGTAAATTGCTTGGGAAGACTGGTGATAAGTTAGAAGAATTTGCAACTGCTCGATATGATAAAGCAATGGAAGCTGAACAAAAGAAACTGCATATGGAAGCTGAACAAAAGAAACTGCAGATGCAGGTGGATGAAAAAAGATTCCAAATGGAAATGGAAAAACAAAAAAGGGAATCAGAAGCTGAGGAAAGAAAACTCCAGCTACAGCTAGAAGCTGAAAGACTTCAAAAAGAGGCTGAGAATAAAAGACTTGAAAAAGAGGCTGAGAATAAAAGACTTGAAAAAGAGGCTGAAAATAAAAGACTTGAAAAAGAAGCTGAAAATGAAAGACTTCAAAAAGAGGCTCAGGCTGAGGAAAGAAGATTACAGAGAGAGTCTGATGAGAGGAAAGAGAAAGCAAAAATGGAACATGAAGAAAAGGTCTTAGCTTTAGAGTTGGAAAAATTGAAATTGACAAGCATGAGTAATGGTAATGATTCAAACAAGGGTTCATCTTCTGATAAGGCTAATAATGATACTTTTAAGATTAAGTTACCAACATTTAGTCCTTCCAGTGATGACATAATGTTCTATCTGGACAGATTTGAACAAGCATGTACAGCTCATAACATAGACAAAGCAAAATATGTTTATCAGTTATCAGGGATACTGACAGGTAAAGCTCTAAGTATATTAAATATGGTGGATGAACCTGACAAGAACAATTATGAGGTTGTCAGGGCCGCTTTGTTAAAGAAATATCAGCTTAACGAAGACGGCTATCGTCTACAATTTAAAAAACATGTTACCTGAAAATGGAGTTGAATTCTCCGAGTTTATTGCAAGAATACGCATTACTTTCTCACGATGGGTTGAACTATCTAAGACGGAAAAAACTTATGAAGGACTTATGGACTTAATACTTAGAGACAAAGTCATGTCGTCTGTCAATGAGTCTTTCCTTGCTTTCCTTCATGAACGTAAACCTAAAACAATAAAAGAAATGGAAGATTTCTGTTGCCAATACGTAACTGCGCACCCACACATAACCATGGGTAACTCTAAGGTGAAAGAAGGTTTACCAGTTGCTTCGGCAGCTCCGTATGGCCAAAACTTTGCTCGTAGATTCCAACAAAATTTTGATAGAAAGAGTAGCGGTAATTTCTGTCAAAATCATGGAAATCAATTTCATGGTGATTCTTCTTCGAAGAATTGGAGACAACCTGATAGTACTCGTTACTATCACCCTAATAATTATAGGCATTTCAAAAGAGGATATGGTAATAGAGGTTATTCCTGCCGAAGACCTCAGAACCAAACAAATAGATGTTCGCATCAATGTGAACATGATAGTAATCGTGGAAACTGGAATTCGAACCAGGATAACAAATACAATAGAGACAATAATAACTGCAGAGATAATAATAACTCTGATAACTTCAGAGGTAATAATAGTCGGGGTAGATCTCAACACAAAAAAAAGAGATATCAGCAGGCTAATGCTGTACAACAGGAAACTGAGGGAGCCTGTAATCATGTTGTTGATAATAAAAACTTTGACGCTGTCACTAGTTCTGCTTTTGACTTTGAGAGAGCAAACAAATGCCCCCAATGCAGTACTTTATTCGAACCGGGTACCATAACTACTTTGAGTTGTGGTCACCCACTTCCCGCTCTTCCTGCTGCTGTTGCGCATGACGGGAGGGGTTCTTTAATTCTACATAAGGGTCTTGTTAATGATACTCCGGTCTCACTACTTTTCGATTCCGGATGCACCACTATTGGTGTTAGACAATCGCTTGTAGATCCATCTTGTGCTACAGGAAGGGTTATTAAATGTGTCACATTTGGCGGCACTCTAGAAAAATATCCTACTGCTGTAATTCGCATTGCCACTCCTTTCTTTACTGGAGATGTGCATGCTTGTCTCTTACCTAATCCTATTGCGGACCTTATTATTGGTCGTATTCACGGAGTTAGGGAGTGTACCCCACAGCAGATTGCTGCTTGGGAAGATAATAACATGCAAGCTACAAATGCAGTAGTTACAAGAGCACAAGCTCTACAAACACCCGAAACTTCACTGAATAGTGATAATGAAGTTGATAGCCAAGATAGTCACTTAGTAATCACTCGTGACTCTTTCATAAAATTGCAAGAAGAAGATCCTTCTTTAAAAAAATTCTTCGTTCTTGCGAAGAAAGGTGATCCGAATCAGGATACAAATAGAAAATCTTGGATTGCAATGAGAAACGGCGTACTTGTACGTATGGTACAAGATTCGACTACGTCGGCACATTCGCAAATTCTTGTTCCCAAGAGCATGAGAGTCCAAATATTACAACATGCTCATGACTCGCAATGTGCTGGACATATGGGTTTTGCCCGTACGAAGTCGAGAGTCCTTGCGGCTTTCTTTTGGCCTTTTGTCAATAAGGACATTCGTATTTACTGCCGATCATGCAAGGTATGTCAGGAGGTCAAATCTAGAGGACCACGACATGCTGCGCCTATCCAGGCTGCTGACATTCCTATTCGGCCGTTTCAGAAAATGGCCATAGATATTATTGGCCCTTTTAAGGTCAAGTCGGCCAGAGGACATCAGTTTATCCTTACATGTGTCGATATGTGCACACGTTGGCCAGAGGCTATTCCTCTTAAGAGCATATCTACTACAGATATCGCAGATGCTCTTTGGTTGATATTTTCTCGCTTGGGGTTCCCCAGAGAAATATTATCAGACCATGGCACTCAACTCATATCTGACACTATGTCACAGGTAATGTCTACCTTACATATTGAACGATCTCTCAGTAGTATCTACCATCCTATGTCTAATGGGTTAGTTGAGCGTCTGAATAGAACGCTCAAGACTTTGCTTGGTAAGATAACTGAAGATCATCCTCAAGATGGGGACAGGGTTTTACCCGCGGCTCTCTTTGCCTATAGAGAAGTCCCTAATGAACACACAGGATTTTCTCCCTTCGAACTTGTCTTTGGCGCGCGTCCACGCGGCCCTATGTCTTTATTACACGATCTCATCACTGCCGATGATATTAGCGATGAAACTCAATCCTCATATGAGTATGTCATTGCTCTTAGACAAAAGATCATTGAGGCATGTAAGCTAGCAACTGCTTCATCAGAAATTGCTAAAGAGAAGGCAAGGCAGTTTGCTAACAAGAATAGATGTCTACGACAACTTTGTCCAGGTGACAAAGCATTCGTCCTACTCCCCAGTAGGGAAAATAGACTTCTTATTGCATGGAAAGGTCCGTATGCAATAGTCTCTCGGATTTCCGATGTTGACTATGTGGTCGATATTGATGGAAAGCATAAAACTTTCCACATAAACATGCTTTCGGAATTTCACGAACGTCCGGACTATTTGCTGCCCATTTTCCAGGCAACGGATGATGCTCCTGCACCTCACGGTCATTATTCATCCCTGTCTGTCATTCAGGATGAGGAAGCTACCTTCTCTGATGTCAACCTTCCCCTTCCAGTGGTTCCATTACATTCCACGGAATCTTGGAAAAAACGTTTCTGTTTCTCCTAATCTTTCTGGTGACGAACATCGACAAGTCTCGTCGATGTTACAAACATTTCAGGATGTTCTCACTGACATTCCTGGACACACAGATGTCATAGAACATGACATAATTCTTACCGACAATAATCCAATTAGGGTTAGGCCTTATCCTATTCCTATACACTTTCAGTCGCAAGTGGAAAAGGAATTGGATGAAATGATTCAATTAAATATAATTGAACCATCAACTTCACCATATTCTTCTTCCATGGTTATTGTCCGGAAGAAGGATAAGAACATACGAATTTGCGTTGATTATCGCAAATTGAATCAGGTCACAAAGTTCGACGCTGAACCGATGCCTTTGTTAGAAGATCTACTGATTAGACTTTCTAATTCTAGATTCTTCACTAAACTTGACTTGTCTAAAGGTTATTGGCAAGTGCCTTTAGCAGAGCATGCCAAACCTCTTACTGCTTTTTCTACACCTAGGGGTCTATTTCAATGGAATGTTATGCCTTTTGGTCTCATGAACGCCCCTGCCACTTTCGTTCGCATGATGCGTCGAATTCTGTCACATCGTTCGAATGTCATCGCATACTTAGATGACATCTGTCTCTTCAGTGATACCTGGGAAGATCACTATTTAGGGTTATATGACTTACTGTCCACTCTAGTGAGAATAATTTGACAGCAAAACCTTCTAAAGCTTTTGTTGGTTTTGGTGAAATCTCTTTCCTGGGTCATCGTGTTGGTCATGGTCTCTTGAAGACAGAAGACCACAATACTTCCAAAATACTGAACATCTCTGTTCCTAAAACGAAGAAACAAGTTAGGAGTCTCTTAGGTTTAATTCAATTTTATGGGAGATTTATTCCAAATTTATCTTCGATCATGGCACCTCTATCAACATTGTTGAAGAAAGGTTCGCCTAATCTGGTCCGTTGGTCTGAAGAATGCCAATCTTCACTAGACCAAATCAAGAATATATTTTCTTCTCCTCCCATCTTAAGATTACCTACTCTTGATAGGACTTTTGTTCTTCGGAGTGATGCTTCATCCACTGGGATTGGAGCAGCACTGATGCAAGAATATGCAAATACTCTGCATCCTGTTATGTACATTTCTAGAAAACTAAATGCGGCAGAGAGGAACTACTCGGTTTTAGACCGTGAGTTGTTAGCGATGGTTTGGTCAATTCTAAAACTACAAAGATTCCTCCTGGGCGCACATTTCATTCTAGAGACTGATCAGAAAGCTCTTACAGCTATTCAGACTAAGAATTTGAAGAGTTCGAGATCCACTCGATATGCTATAGCTCTTCAACCTTTTCACTTCACGGTACGAGCTATCCGTGGTGCGGATAATGTGATGGCTGACATTTTGTCTAGATGCCCACATGACTCCAACTAATACTTCTGTCCTATATTTCCATATATTACAGAGTCATAACACACCTATATTTCTACAATAGATTAGCACATCTGTACTTACTTTATATGTACACACTATCGTGCTTTGTTGTCATCTTCTTCTGTTCGTTTTTTAAGATGATAGAGGAGGACTGAGTAGTTAATATAAGGGCCGTTAGTTTACTAAACAACCACAATTATTAATAATGTATTGTACCTTATGAAGCATATTAGTTATTAATTAGCATTATATTGCTTGTACTTTCTCAGAATGTCATTGTTGAGCTGAGGACTTACCTTACTAGTATCAAGCATGACGAGTTCTAGATTGTGTACTTACCCTCGGAATACCAGAGCATATGTCCTGGATCGTCATGTAGTTTAACTTTACTATGTACTTATGTCATTACATGTCAAAGAATGTACTATTTAAATTTTCCTATCAGATTTGTACATCCATTTTTAAAGACAATATTAGAGTATGCTGTTTAATGATGATTATAGTAACTTGCATACGTATATTGTGTTTACATGCTAACGTGATGTGTGTTGGTGACACCTCCCCGATGTGAATATTTTTTGAGACATATTTATTTTTCTGTTGAGGTATATCCTCACCAGACACTCTATAATTAGCCTATTGTTTGGCAATTTAGTTAATTATCAGCGCATAATTCGTGCGTTTTGAGCCGCTTATCGCATGCTCTTTGATATTGAAAAAAAAATATGTTCCACATTTTTTTTTTTTTATCGGGAGGAGGTGGTGATATGTTGCGTGATAAATTCTCGCAACATCGTTTTGTTTCAATATCTATTTTATAACGCAAGGGCAACAACTGCTTGAAATTTATAGTCACTTTTCTCGGTAAGCATTTGTCTTCTCGCGTTGGTATCGAATGCAGTTAAGTTTGAGCTGTGGTCATTTTGCGCTGGACTGCGCATGACTTGTCTTGCTTCTTGGTCGATCGGTTTCCGCCCACCACTAGTGGAGTGAGCGATTTGGAATGGCGAAAGAGATGCCTCGTTGAAGAGGGGATCTCCGCTATTTTTTTGTTCTGTCAGGAATGTGAGAGTCCTCTTATGGATATTTCGTTTATTCGAGATAATACCTCTAGTGTATTTGCACATGCCGGGAGGCATAATATTTCTGTGTATTTCCGGAAGGCAAGGTAAATTAACATTTTCATTAACTCTATCGATTTTTGGTCGTGAACGATTTCTGGTTCATAGCCTGTCTTCGAAAGTCGTCGTCACGAGATGTTTCCCAGCTCACATGTCGCTGCATTGTACTGCATCGGTTGATGCAGGTACCAAGGACCATTACTTGCTACTTTGTTAAATGAACTAGGTTTGGAAAACCTTTATTATCTAGAGGATATTTTTGAGGACATTATTTATACTTCGGCAGACGTGTCTGTCTTGCTGAAGTCAAACTAAGGAGAGTGAACTGATCTCATACATCTGGTTATCTCCTGGCTGTTATAGAAAAGGATGGAGTTTTTCACCTGACTACATTTACAGCACTTTGAAATATAACATGCATCTGACTCATCATTGTAATGCTGTCTACCGTCTATTGCTGTATTGAATGTTGCTGTGATAATGACTGTTTGATGTGCCTACATATTCGCGTAACCATTTTGTCACTGTGGCGTCCACAATAAATAATGAAGAAAAACGTCAACGGCTGTTACAAGAATCATTGACTTTATACGTCGTGAGTTTACTGACGTCCTATGTGGATTGCCCTGTTATTTTTGTATGAACATTGTTTTGACTGAACACATCTGCACACCACACAAAACCAGACATGCGGATACCATCCATCATCATATGGCATCACGCATCAAGGAGTATGACTAGGACACAGTTAAGAAGAAACACAGAAGCCCTACAGAAGAACTTATCACAAGAATGACATGAGAGTCTAGCCGCACTACACAGAAACAACACATTGGTGTTCGCAACGTTATTCACATGATCACAACCATAATTCCCTACCCCCTCATCAGCCCCAACATACTCCCTACGCGACCCCCGTCGCAACCCCAGTGATTATGTGAAGCGAACATTTGATGACAGAAGACATACCATGGAACCCAGAGGACAAGTATACTACAGATTTGAACAGCCCACGACCAGTGAACCTACTTTCCCATTAGATAATCTCCTGCAACCTCAGAGGAAGTATCAAGGTGAACATCCCATCGAAGTCATACTACAAGAGAAGTATAGAGCACATCAGATAGCTAATCGTAATGCACAGAAAGCCTTCAAGAAATGGCAGAAACAACATAATAAAAGAGCTAAATTAGAACAATTGCAAGTTCATGATAAATGCGGTTCAGCAAGATGAAGGTGGTGTGAACACACAAGAGAAAAACATAGTCACCAAAACTCATGCAGCACAAATGAAGAAAACTATTCATCGCTCGATAGCACCACCAGTTTTATCTAATGGCAGACCCATACATAAAGCCACATTGAACCACTATCATTCCACAGATACGCCAAAAACCTCACACAGAGAATCTGAGAACATAAATACATATTGCCGCAGAGAATCAGAGAGCAACAATAGAAATTGCGACGAACACACAGACAACGCTGTTTCACACGCAGAACGGCACACATCTGAACAAAATAATGATACTCGACACACAGCACAGCCTAATGATGAAAACGCAGACAGCGCTACATGCACACTTGTGGAAGATATTATTCTTCCATCACCTCCATTCCGAAACGAATCTGACCTAGATACAGCAGATCCTGAGAGTGACCACGAAAGTGTGATCAATCCAGACAACACTGAATTTCACACGGCAACGGGGCGCCCACATTCTGGTGCAGCAGATGACTCCCCACTGTTAACGGGATTTGTCCGGTTGCCTCAGGAGCACATACGTAAGAGATTGCGTGGAAAACGCAGACAGCCCACAACACGCAGCATCAGGTGCACCATTTCAACACTATTTCGTCCTTGCCCTCGACGGCTGCGGCCACCACCCGCTCTACAGTGTGAAATACGCCATCCTTTTGTGATCAACGATTGACGAGGAAACAAGTTACCTTGATAGACATCGCCAACTTCCTCATGTCAAATTCGTAACCGTCCAGTTCATCGATTATTGGTTTATTGGAGAATCAATCTTCTCTAATAATAAAAAGGTACTCACCCCAGCAATAGTACCCAACGAGTGCTCTCTCTACAAATAGCACTCTCCCTCGTTACCCCCATCATCTAAAGTCACTAGTGTCCATTTTTTTTTTGGTAGGAAATTTTATTTTTTCAGAAAGATGTCAGCCTCAGTCAAGATCCTGCTGATGATACTGACGATATTGACAATTATGACATCTGCAACACCCACATATACTAACAAGTTATTATGGCGTGACGCCACTGTGTTTTAAGGTTATATAATTATTTCACATTCTTCGCCAACATGAACTGTCATTATGACTACATCTTTTACACCGTTATGTCAAGAAATTGAAGAACTTTTGCAAACATTCGCAGATCTACAACACTATGTTATCCAGGTTAAACAGAACTTTAAATTATCTCATTTGTACAAATTACACCACTTTTGCCTTTGAAAATCTTTATAATAGGACTTATGCTTTACAACAGTGATAAGGGTGGATTTAGGCTGACTTCAATTACCACCCCTATCGACACCAGTTAAATTATAGTTGTAGTGTAGGGTGTCTTATCTGGTTTATGTTTTTGCTGTGTGTAAAGTAGTTAGCTAGTCCACAGAGTTACAGCACAGGAAAAGTGACATGCGAAGTCATAAAGGAGGTAACTGCTTTTGACGTTTTCATCATTTATTTCACGCCACAACGACAGTTACTTCACATACATCATAAACATCACAGTTCAATAGTTTTCAGCATTCAAAAATGATATTGGTGCCAGCTGATAGTCATGTAGGATCCAATACTCATCAGTCATAGAGTAAACAATACTTCAGTGTATTCGGTATCATAAAGTTCTGGTTCATGGATCTGTATAAATGATATGGCACAGATCTGGGTACCTAAAGTTCATAAATATTAATTCTGCAACAGTGTCAGCTGCAGATCATCAATGTTCATACATAATAATGAATACTCCCCTCCTGATGCTAGCAGATCAGATGTATACAATAAGTCCATTATCGTCCGCACGTGAATAGCATACATGGAGTACAGGTCAACCTGACCTTTATAACATTCCTAAGTCTAACCTTCGACAAATGGTGTAATCGCTGACCTAGCGATATTCATAGGACGTAGAACTGTTCCTCGGGCTTAGGATATCCCGTATACATATAAATCACAGGTATGGAAAATACCTGGGGTGTGATTTCTATTCGAAGCACCTCTATCACTGTAGTACGTGAGCGAGCACAGATCGACCATTGTCAACATAATGTTAAATCATAGATTCGAAACATAAATGAGGTATTACCTTGTTTCGAAATCAACACCACAAACATACGCCTCCAGGCGTTTGGAATCATAAAGGGAAGGACCTTGTTAGCTACACTAACTCACAAAAGAATCCTAATTCCCTATCACAAATCACAGCTACGCTAAAAATGCGTCCTGCCTCGCTCAGAACAATATCTCCCCTCCTTTGCTGGGCGGAAGACGATTCTAACCCCTCAAAGTTTAGACATGCGCAGAAAAGCATACACCTGAGTAAAATTCAACGAGACGATGGTTGAAGACCTTCTAGAAAGATTTTGTAAGAAATCTTGCCTTATATGGACAGCAAACGAATCCTCAACACTGGTTTCAGACATTCCAACAACAGTTGACCGATACTACCAAATAAGGAGAATGATCACACTTCGTTCAAAAAATGTGGACCGAACGTGTCTCGTCACAAGAGGAGGTAACCTCATATTAAATGATAATCTCAATTATCCCGAGTTATGTAGCTTTGACCGAAAAAAATTAAAGTGTACATTTCAGTCAATCTAATTATACAATCTCTTTAGCAAAAAATGATCATACAATGACTTTAGAAAAAATGATCATACAATGACTTTAGAAAAAATGATCTGTGCGTAACATTACCGCACCCTGCCGGGAAAAAAAAATGAAACATATTTTTTTTTAAATCCTGGAGCCGGACAAAAAAAACCCAGGCTCCTAACGCACATATGATGCGCGGATATATTGGCTATAAATGAGGCTAGCTCGACGCATGGAGCGAAACTGAGATTATATCTCAGATTTTTAGAGAAAAATATTTCCTTAAGTATACACGTATATCTTCCAGGAAGGTGCCACCAACACACGCCATAATGATGGCAACATCATAATGCAAGTCAAATTATACTCATACAAATCTATGAAATTAAATATATTATCATAGTATTATACAATGAAGTGTTGTGCAAACAGCAGTGTAATATACTAATATACCACACATATACAATTACACATATACAAACAAATATTACATTATATAATGCATTGTTAATCATTACTAATACATGTGCTGTTCCTCGTAGACATAAATATAATCGATACAAGAAGATGTGGACATCATCCGCTCCAACCTAGGACAGGACTTGATAACTTCAAAGTTCCACAATGGACATAATTTCGCAGACGTCAATGATGTGCTGCGAAAATATCAATAACACAAATCTTTAAGACAATTGTTAAAGCTCTTAATACAATCATTAAACAACAATATCTAAATGTGGCCATGTGATCTTTTGGCCCGTATATCGCTAACTAAGCCTTCTTCTGTTATGATCAAATCGGTAACAGAAAAAAGGAAATTACATGGTACAACGTTATAAATTCCGAAAAAGTGAGAAAATATGTGCTAATATGTCATTATAGTATTGAGCTGTATATCAGGAAATATATATGACAGAAGAGTTTATGTGGAATCGTGTGGGCACCTGGACAGAATGTCTGCCATCACAATATCCGAACCACGGATAGCTCGCACCGTGAAATGAAATGGTTGAAGAGCTATGGCATATCGAGTAGACCTCGAGCTCTTCAAGTTTTTGCTCTGAATAGCAGTAAGCGCTTTCTGGTCGGTTTCCACAATGAAATGTGCGCCTAGAAGAAATCTTTGTAACTTCAGAATAGACCATACCATAGCCAATAATTCACGGTCTAAAACCGAGTAATTCTTTTCTGCAGCATTTAATTTCCTAGAGATATACATCACCGGATGCAGAGTATCAGAATACTCCTGCATAAGTGCTGCCCCAATCCCAGTTGACGAGGCGTCACTTCGAAGAACAAAAGTCTTCTCAATAGTAGGTAACCTAAGGATAGGTGGAGATGAAAATAGAGTTTTAACCTGGTCCAATGAGGATTGACATTCTTGAGACCAGCGGATCAGATTAGGCGATCCTTTCTTCAATAAAGTAGAAAGCGGTGCCATAATGGAGGACAGATTCGGAATGAATCGTCCGTAAAATTGGATCAAACCTAAGAGACTCCGTACTTGTTTCTTCGTCTTAGGGACAGAAATGTTAAGTATTTTTGAAACATTGTGGTCCTCTGTCTTTAAAAGACCATGACCAACACGATGACCCAGGAAAGAAATCTCACTAAATCCTATAAAGGCTTTAGAAGGTTTTGCAGTCAAGTTATACTCGCGAAGAGTAGACAGCAATTCGTATAAACCCAAATAGTGATCTTCCCAGGAATCACTGAACAGACAGATATCGTCTAAATATGCTATGACATCTGTACGATATGCGAGAATTCGCCGCATCATGCGTACGAATGTAGCAGGGGCGTTCATAAGACCGAAAGGCATGAAATTCCATTGGAATAAACCCCTAGGTGTAGAAAAAGCTGTAAAAGGTTTGGCACGTTCAGTTAAAGGAACTTGCCAATAACTTTTAGACAAGTCTAGTTTGGAAAAGAACCTAGAATTAGAAAGTTTATTTAGTAGCTCTTCCAATGAAGGCATAGGTTCAGCATCGAACTTCGTAACTTGGTTCAATTTGCGATAATCTACGCAAATGCGAATGTTATTATCCTTCTTCCGAACAATAACCATAGACGAAGAGTATGCTGAAGTGGATGGTTCAATGATTTCCAATCGAATCATTTCATCCAATTCTTTTTCGGCTTGTGACTGAAAATGGATAGGTATTGGATAGGGTCTGACTCTGATAGGATTATGGTCAGTTAGTATAATGTCATGTTCGATGACATGTGTGTGTCCCGGGATGTCTGTAAGGACATCCTGAAATGTTTGCAACATCGAAGAAACTTGTCGATGTTCCTCAGCGGAAAGATTAGGAGAAACGGTAACGTTTTTCCAAGATTCCGTAGAATAAAGTGGGACCATAGGAAGTGGAAGATTGACATCAGAAAAAGTAGTTTCCTCATCCTGTATAACTGACAGGGATGAGTAATGACCATGAGGTACTTGAGAATTGTCCGTTGCCTGGAAAATAGGCTGCAAATAGTCAGGTCTTTCATGAAATTCCGTGAGCATATTTATGTGGAAAGTCTTATGCTTTCCATCAATATCGACTATATAGTCGACATCGGAAATCTTGGAGACTATTGCATATGGACCTTTCCATGCAATAAGAAGTCTGTTCTCCCTTGAAGGAAGTAGAACGAGAGCTTTGTCACCTGGACAAAGTTGTCGTAGACATCTATTTTTATTTGCAAACTGCCTTGCCTTTTCTTTAGCAAATTCGGATGAAGAAGTTGCTAGTTTGCATGCCTCGATGATCTTTTGCCTAAGAGCAATGACATACTCGTAAGAAGATTGAGTCTCATCGCTAATATTATCGGCAGTGATTAGATCGTGAAGTAAAGACATAGGGCCGCGCGGTTGCGCGCCAAAGACAAGTTCAAAAGGGGAAAACCCTGTGTGTTCATTGGGAACCTCTCTATAAGCAAAGAGAGCCGCGGGTAAAACCCTGTCCCAATCCTGAGGATGATCCTCAGTTATCTTCCCACGTAAAGTTTTTAGTGTCCTATTCAAACGCTCAAATAACCCATTAGACATTGGGTGATAGATACTGCTGAGAGACCTTTTAATATGTAGCATAGACATTACCTGTGACATAGTGTTTGATATAAGTTGAGTGCCATGGTCTGACAATATTTCTCCGGGGAAACCCAAGCGAGAAAATATCAGCCAAAGAGCGTCTGCGATATCAGCAGTTGAGATGATCTTGAGAGGTATAGCCTCTGGCCAACGTGTGCACATATCGACACATGTAAGGATAAATTGATGTCCTCTGGCCGACTTAATCCTAAAAGGACCGATAATATCTATTGCCATTTTTTGAAAAGGGCGAATAGGAATGTCAGCAGCCTGGATAGGCGCAGCATGTCGTGGTCCTTTCGATTTGACCTCCTGACACACTTTGCAAGAACGACAGTAAATTCGTATGTCCTTGCTCACAAATGGCCAAAAGAAAGCCGCAAGAACCCTCGACTTTGTACGGGAAAAACCCATATGTCCAGCACATTGCGAGTCGTGAGCATGTTGCAATATTTGCAATCTCATACTCTTAGGCACAAGAATTTGTGAATGAGTGGACGTAGACGAGTCTTGTACCATACGCACAAGTACGCCGTTCTTCATAGAAATCCAAGACTTTTTATTAGTATTCTGATTTGGATCACCTTTTTTTGCTAGAATGAAGAATTTTTGTAAAGAAGGATCTTCTTCTTGCAATTTTATAAATGAGTCACGTGAAATAATCAAGTGACTATCTTGGCGATCTACTTCATTATTATCAGTTAATGAAGTTTGAGGTGGATCCAGAGCATGTGCTCTTGTGACCACCGCATTGGTAGCTTCTATGTTTTGCTCTTCCCAAACAGCAATTTGCTGTGGGGTACATTCCCTAACTCCGTGAATACGACCAATAATAAGGTCCGCAAAAGGGTTTGGAAGAAGACACGCGTGGACATCTCCCGTAAAGAAGGGAGTAGCAATATGTATTATGGCAGTAGGATATTTTTCCAAAGTGCCACCAAATGTGACACATTTGATGACCTTTCCTGTAGCACAGGATGGATTTACAAGAGATTGCCTAACGCCAATGGTAGTACATCCAGAATCAAACAAAATTGAGACTGGATTACTATTTACAAGACCCTTATGCAGTATAAGAGAACCTCTCCCGTCATGCGCAACATTAGCAGGAAGAGCTGGGAGAGGATGACCACAGCTTAAAGTAGTTACGGTAGTCGGGTCAAATAAAATACTGCATTGGATACATTTATTTGCTTTACCAAAATCAAAAGATGAACATCCGATAGCATTATGGTTTTTATTATCATTAACCTGTTTATCTGCTCCCTGAGATTCTTGTTGTACAGAGTTTGTCTGTTGATATCTTTTTCTCTTATGTTGCGATCTACCACGACCATTATTGCCTCTGCAATTATCATTAAAGTCCCTACTGTAATTGTTATCCTGGTTTGAATTCCAGTTTCCATAACTGTCATTACCATCTCTATACTGTTGAGAACCTCTATTATATTGGTTTTGAGGTCTCCGCGAAAAATATTTTCCTCTATACTGACTACCTTTGCGAAAATGTCTAAAATTATAGGGAGTAGTATACCGTGGAGTATCAGGTTGTCTCCAGTTCTGCGAAGAAGAATCACCCTGAAATTGATCGCTATGATTCTGAGCATAATTACGGTTACTCTTCTTATTAACCTTTTGTTGGCTACCCTGAAATTTACGCATGAAATTTGGGCCATAAGGTGCTGCCGAAGCAACTGGCAGACCTTCTTTTACTTTAGAGTTGCTAATGGTTACGTGAGGATGCGCAGTGACATACTGGCAACAGTATTCTTCCATTTCTTTCATGTTTTTAGGCTTACGCTCATGAAGAAAAGAAAGAAAAGATTCATTGACAGAAGACATAACCTTGTCTCTAAGTAGTAAGTCCACAAGAGCTTCATATGTATGTACTGTCTTAGACAGCTCAACCCATCGTGAAAAAGTAAGACGTAACCTTGAGATGAATTCAGAGAATTCCACTCCATTTTCTGGCAACATATTTTTAAATTGAAGACGATAGTCGTCTTCGTCAAGTTGGTATTTCTTTAACAAGATAGCCCTGACAACCTCATAGTTGTTCTTGTCAGGCTCATCTACCATGCCTAACATAGTCAAAGCATCACCTCTAAGTATCTTGGACAGATGATAAACATACAGTGATTTATCTATGTTATGCACCTTACATGCACTTTAAAATCTGTCTAGATAAAATGTTATATCATCAATAGAAGCATTGAATGCTGGAAGATTTAGCTTGAAAGTATTAGCATTTGTCTTATCTGACACCTTATTTGCATCATTAGCATTACCAGACAACTTCAACTTTTCTAACTCCAAAGCTAAGAGTTTTTCTTCATGCTCCATTTTTGCTTTTCTCTCATCAGCCTCTCTTTGTAACCTTCTTTCTTCAGCCTCAGCCTGTAACTTTCTTTCTTCAGCCTCAGCTTGTATCTCTAGTCTTTTATTTTCAGCCTGTATCTCTAGTCTTTTATTTTCAGCCTCTTTTTCAAGTCTCTTTTTTCTGACTCTTTTTCAAGTCTTTTTTTTCTGACTCTTTGTCAAGTCTTTTCTCCTCAGCTTCTCTTTTCTGTTTCTCCATTTCCATTTGAAATCTCCTTTCCTCCACCTGCATCTGCAATTTCTTTTGTTCAGCTTCCATTTCCATTTTTTTCTCTTCCATCTTTAATGCTTTATCATATTGAGTAGTTGCATATTCTTCCAACTTATCACCTGTCTTGCCAAGGGATTTCCCTTGTTCAATAAAGTAATCAAGTGTAGACATGATGTCTAATATTATGAGTCACCAAATCTGAAATATTTAATTAATGTATTTCACTCTTAATAGTGACAAGACTTAAATAAGTACTTGTATAATCACAATGTTTACCCCAATTTCTGTGGGAAACAAGTCTTTGACACCAAACTTGTATTATCAAATGCATAATAATATCACAAGTCACTTCTTACTCATCAGTGCACTACACAAATCAGTGCATAACCATCAGTTATTTATCATAACTGCACTACAATAGTGCATAAGCAAAAAACCACCACTTAGTTATGATAAGTGCATTATATAAACAGTAGTGAAAGCTAATTACTCAAGAACTATGTAAACAATAACAAAGAACAAAGACAATGTAAACAATAACAAAGATCAAAGTCAATGTAAACAATAACAAAGATCAAAGTCAATGTAAACAATAACAAAGATCAAAGTCAATACGAAAACATTCGCATAAGTCAACTAAATAAACAGCAGAACTAAAAGAAAATATCACAAAGAATGTGAATGACAAAATGCGAAAAAGTAAACAAACAAATGACCTAACAATTTATAAACAAAAATGGAGAATAGAACTAAATAATAGAAAAGAGGAGACCTACAAATACAAACAAATCAAAACAAAACTAAAGAACAGAAAGAGAGAAAAAAAAAGATTACAAAAAACAACGAAAATAAATCACAACTCGTCACAACTAAACAAATATAGCAACGGTTGTCGCTAGCAAATTTCTCAATAGGAAATTTGCACAGTCCCTAAAGAAAACGCTAACAGTAGAAACCTCTGTGACGTGGTATCTTCTACTGAAAGACACCACCCAACCGAAACCCGCAGAAATATAAACATATAAATATACAAATAACATATAACATGTAGTAAATTGACAATAGGATGTGAAAGAGTAGAAGGCTCAGTTAGAATATAAGGGCACAGTTCACAAACAAAACAGGCCACTTAACTTCTATAAATCCAGCGTCAGCACGGTGCAGAACAGGATGTGATCAGCATTCTGAGGATAATGATCCAACGTTTGTCAACATCTGCTCCCATAAACAGCCATGACGAAGGAAATGAGCTTCTAATACTGGAACAGTTGTTACGGCACTTGTCCTTCTGAATCTTATAAATTGACTTAATCGGCACTTGACCTTCTGAATCCGCAACAGTAAATCGATTCAATCGGCACTTGTCCTTCTTAGACAGTAAACTTTGATAACTTGACGAGCAACGCCGGGTACTTTGAAAATATTTCCCAAATCAGCAACGCCGGGTACTTTCATTGAAGGTAGTGAGTTGAACTGCAATCTTGTATATAGTATGATGATGATGTCTGGGTTTGTTGACCCCCTTGAGAGCTGGTACCAGAATAAACCAACATTTGGCCACCATAAAATGATAAGGGTGGATTTAGGCTGACTTCAATTACCACCCCTATCGACACCAGTTAAATTATAGTTGTAGTGTAGGGTGTCTTATCTGGTTTATGTTGTTGTTGTGTGTAAAGTAGTTAGCTAGTCCACAGAGTTACAGCACAGGCAAAGTGACATGCGAAGTCATAAAGGAGGTAACTGCTTTTGACGTTTTCATCATTTATTTCACGCCACAACGACAGTTACTTCACATACATCATAAACATCACAGTTCAATAGTTTTCAGCATTCAAAAATGATATTGGTGCCAGCTGATAGTCATAAAGGATCCAATACTCATCAGTCGTAGAGTAAACAATACTTCAGTGTATTCGGTATCATAAAGTTCTGGTTCATGGATCTGTATAAATGATATGGCACAGATCTGGGTACCTAAACTTCATAAATATTAATTCTGCAACAGTGTCAGCTGCAGATCATCAATGTTCATACATAATAATGAATACTCCCCTCCTGATGCTAGCAGATCAGATGTATACAATAAGTCCATTATCGTCCGCACGTGAATAGCATACATGGAGTACAGGTCAACCTGACCTTTATAACATTCCTAAGTCTAACCTTCGACAAAAGGTGTGATCGCTGACCTAGCGATATTCATAGGACGTAGAACTGTTCCTCGGGCTTAGGATATCCCGTATACATATAAATCACTGGTATGGAAAATACCTGGGGTGTGATTTCTATTCGAAGCACCTCTATCACTGTAGTACGTGAGCGAGCACAGATCGACCATTGTCAACATAATGTTAAATCATAGATTCGAAACATAAATGAGGTATTACCTTGTTTCGAAATCAACACCACAAACATACGCCTCCAGGCGTTTGGAATCATAAAGGGAAGGACCTTGTTAGCTACACTAACTCACAAAAGAATCCTAATTCCCTATCACAAATCACAGCGACGCTAAAAATGCGTCCTGCCTCGCTCAGAACAATATCTCCCCTCCTTTGCTGGGCGGAAGACGATTCTAACCCCTCAAAGTTCAGACATGCGCAGAAAAGCATACACCTGAGTAAAATTCAACGAGACGATGGTTGAAGACCTTCTAGAAAGATTTTGTAAGAAATCTTGCCTTATATGGACAGCAAACGAATCCTCAACACTGGTTTCAGACATTCCAACAACAGTTGACCGATACTACCAAATAAGGAGAATGATCACACTTCGTTCAAAAAATATGGACCGAACGTGTCTCGTCACAAGAGGAGGTAACCTCATATTAAATGATAATCTCAATTATCCCGAGTTATGTAGCTTTGACCGAAAAAAATTAAAGTGTACATTTCAGTCAATCTAATTATACAATGTCTTTAGCAAAAAATGATCATACAATGACTTTAGAAAAAAATGATCATACAATGACTTTAGAAAAAATGATCTGTGCGTAACAAACAGTTTTTATTTTTTTGTTTTTTTTTCCCCTTCTTGATGAATTTAGTGACAAAAGCAAACATACTATAAGCACACACATATTTTTCCTTTGTGACACATGAGAGTTTCTTTTTTAATGTGTTAACTGACAGTTTTCCTTTTGTGTTATGGAAAGACCGTTTTATAATATTCAATCGCATCGAGATTGTATTTTGGCGATTTTTCTTAGTGATGCTGTTACAACAAAAAACCATTTTTACTAGAACTACGACCCTTTCTCACAGATATATGACGAATCAGACGTCAAATTTATTTTATTCTTCCCTACACATCTAAACGCCTGTCCATCTCCTGTCACCTTATCCTACATGCTGCATGTGTTTTAAATTTTAAGCTGTTTTGTGTATAACTACCATATGTACAAGAAGATGAGATGTCCACAGCGGACATCGGTAAAAGATAATGAGGACATTGTTACCCCCACTGACACAGCTAACGCCTCTAAGACCCCCGAGTACATTCCCATGACTGACATTCGTTCCCCTCCCACGGTGATAAACCCTACTTCGTTATTAATCCCAATATACACCCCACTCCACTAAATAACTGAGACATATATATTTTCACCTAAAATTTTGACTTGGTTCATTTTGCAAGTTGGGTAAAACTTATATGCTAATCAACACAGTTCGCGGATTGGCGAAATACTACATTGTTACATGCAAACCATGACGATTTCATGGGAAATCGCTAACATGATAACGGATATGTTCACATGTTGATAAACCTTGAATTGAGAAATAAACATCACATATTGATGTACCTGTATTTTTCTGACCATTTGTCACGTTGTAAGCGGAACGCTACAGTATATTTTCTTGACATCTTGTTGTCCATTAAACCTTGTATTGAGAAATAAACATCACATATTGATGTACCTGTATTTTTCTGACCATTTGTCACGTAAGCGGAACGCTACAGTATATTTTCTTGACAAATTGTTGTCCATTATTATGAACTTGCATTTGTATTTTATATTTTAAGACGAACCTATAAACAGTTTGGTACTTGGTTCATGGTAACTGAGATAGTTCATACTCCAACAAGCGATAGTTATTTGGATCGGTATAGTTGTCCTCCCTCATAGTAACGACTATTACATAAGTTGGAGATTAGAGACATTTTTTAATAAATACTTTGTAACTCCATGTAACCAGATTAAAAATGCTATATTTATATTTTACGACCAACACATAGTTCACCAAACTTGTTCAGATTTTTGGTGTTTAAAGACCCATATACATCCTGGTAAATCACTGACCGCAGTGGCAGAATTGGGGTCGCCTGTATCATATGATTGTATTATATTTACCACGTTCTATATTGACAGTTTCGAGAGCGTACAGCTCCAGTTCATATTTTTAATAATAAATTTACAGATTAACATTGCCATGTATGTTTATTCCCATATATATATATATATATATATATATATATATATATATATATATATATATATATATATATATATATATATATATATATATATATATATTTATATTTATATTTATATATTTATATATTTATATATTTATATATATGAGCTCGTATATTACATTTTTTTTGCGTCCCACGGTCTGATGTTTGACCATTAGTTCTATGTTTAGGCTGATGTTCGTTGCAGCTATTACATTTAAGATTGTTAAATACTTAATGAATATTAATCACTTCTGTTAAATATTGCCAAAGTATTTTTTTGTTTTGTTTTTATTTCCGTTGTTTGCACAACCGATGAAAATCGTATGCGATTATATATATATATATATATATATATATATATATATATATATATATATATATATATATATATATATATATATATATATATATATATATATATATATATATATATATATATATATATAATTGTTAAGAGGTAGTGTACATCAATCATCATAGCTGGCAGACGCTGGAGTTTTGTTCGCCATGTTCTCAGAAGGGACCCTGATACCATCACAAGAACAGCTATGCTATGGACCCCCGAGGGAAAGCGAAAGAGAGGACGACCAAAAACAACTTGGCGGAGAACTGTGGAAGCTGAGATGCAAAGAATGAACCACAGTTGGGGCACTGTACGAAGGATGGCCGCCGACCGACCAAAGTGGAATCAATTTGTTGCTGCCCTACAAGACGCCACCAGGCGTGATGGCCGCTGCTTGCTTTGACGGTTGGCGGTTATGGATCAAAGAAGAAGAAGAAGAAGTACATCAATACTGTTCAATGGCGAAGTGTATTAACATATTTTATGTTTCCCCCGTTTTACGCATTATAAATATAATGTGATCCCTCGTTTTACGAACAATTTTTTTCTCTCTCTAAGAGACCCTACCAATTGGTTAGTCGTTTATAACAATCACTAGCACGAGGTACTTAGTTGATAGTACGCAAATGTCTCCCTCTGGGATACATTTGTGTGGCCAGGGACGTATGTGACCGCTTGACCTTTCACGCTAGCTTTGTCCCTCCTACTTCACGTTAAGCATTTATTATGCTAGAAAATGCTACATGTAAAAATGACAGACCTTAAAAGCAAATAAGACGTTTTTACACAAAACGCGGTATTCATTCAGAGTTCAGTTGCCAGTAACTGCTCTGACAGGGCAAACGTAGGTCAGTCCCAGATAATAATGAATGGGTTTTATAAGCGCGAAAGTGGGAAATGAATGTTTGTGTGATCTGGTTTTTTTTTAATCCTATTGTTAAGTTGGAAAAGATCACACATGTGAAAATAAAGTCGAAATAACAGAATGTCGTGTGCAAAAAGGTCTAAAAGCTGAGGAGAGGAGTGCAAATGTTAATTATTGTGTCGTGTGAAAAAAAGGACGGGTCGTGTGAAAAAAGGCGAGAAAACAAGAAGAAATAGTATAAATAGAAGAGTTGTGGGCGATAGGCAGCGATTTCAGGACTTATGATTCCAAGGATACCATGATTTTAGACTAGAGGATTTTTCCTGATAGCGTTAGGAGAACTTCGTCTTTGAGGATACCAAGACAAGTTTTTGAGTAAAGAAATCAGTAAATTATTTCTTGTGGATATACATATATTATTATATCTGGATGTACCTATATTATTCAGTTGGATTACATATTTTTTTCATATCGGATAACCAATCATCATTGTGAAATTTACAGTGTTTGTCTAATTACATCAATAAACTCTAATTGAATTTTTCTACATTGCTGTTTGTGGAACTTTACAATAATTTCTTGTTGTGCTGAAACTGTTTTGCTTATCACCAAACTCAAAGGGAAGAACATTCCTGGGTTGAAAAAATAACAAAAGGTCAAGTATTACGATCTCTGGCGGAACGCCAGTTAGCACTTGAAGCAACACAACATATGAAGGCTTAACTCTGACTACATAAAATCAATATAACTACTAGTGCCGTATAAACATACACGGCCACAGTGTGTTGTCTAGTCAGTCACTCATTTTGTCTGTTTATCTGTCATAGTTGTAGTACGCACCGAATCCATGTCTATGCCGCTTCATCTCAAATTTAGCGCAATTTACTCATTTTATTTCAACAACCCTACGATAAAGACTTATCTTCGATGACAAGAGTAAACTTAAAGAAAGTACATGACACGAGTAAACTTAAAGAAACTACGTGACACGAGTAAAATTAAAGAAACTACAAGAAAGGATTAAACTTAAAGAAACTACATGACAGGAGTTAACTTAAAGAAACTAGATGACACTAGTAAATTTAAATAAACTACATAACACGAGTAAACTTAACGAAATTACATGACACAAGTAACCTTAAAGAAACTACACGTCACGAGTAAACATAAAGAAACTACTTGACACGAGTAAACTTAAAGAAACTACATGACACGAGTAAACGTAAAGAAATTACACCAATCATCATCATGTTTCTTACAACAGAGGACTCTGTGTCGATTTGTTTTACCTGATAAGATTCCTAGCCCATGCTCAGCCTCATGTTAGTAGCGTTGTACGACATGCCAGAGGGCGCAGTAGGCATATTCTTTGTATTTCTCCCCCAGAGACCCAAGGGAACTAACGACACGGAGCATTTATTTACGTAAACAAAGGTTATAGAAAGCCAGAATTAAAAAAAATAAAAAATATTCACGTACTGTCACACAGGTGAGTGTTTACCTTTCGGCATTCGTTGTATTAGTTTGAACAGAGTAGAGTTCTCGATCTGTGGCTTGGACAGGTAAAAACTGGCAGCCGGGAAGTACACGGTTCGGTTTCGCCGGCTGGTCTCTATTAGTTTGCTCTTCTCCTGTGAGGTAACGGGGAAAAAATATTTATCTTTCTTCGTCTCGTTACACGCCTAAAGAAAATGGACTGCCCCCTATTGACATGGGGAATAAGCTTCATTTGTGCATGTGCCTGTTTACTACAATGTATTCTATAAAAACATCTAAGAAAGGTTGGACATGCTATCGGCCAGCCCTTCTTGAAGAATCTTTAAGACACACAGAAGTAAAAAATATCAAGATTACCTGTACGAAAATATCACTGACAATTTTTTCTTCTGGCGTCAGCGATAGTCTGGCTCCACCTCTTCTCTGTCTGTCTTCAGAAATTAATTGCTCTCGTTGACTCAAGTAGTCAGAAGTGATTGGTCTGGCTTCTATCCTTGCTGGCATTGCGGCAATGCTGGCAACGACAAGGGCGATAATTGTGGACCATGTAGGCATGATGAAAACCGCCCGAGTGCTGAGAAATATAGAAATTCCTACAGGTCAACACAGGGGAAAGTTGGCACATATACGAATTTGATAGATTCTTATTCTGTATTTGATATCCGATATAAAGCTCCTGTGTTCAAACTCCTGACTGTTCATTGTCGCGTCTGTAATCCCTTTTTTAAAAGTTGGAGCTTATCTTGTCCACATTCAAGTCGTAAACAACAGTAGATGTTAAAAAAGAAATTTAAAAGGAGAGTTTAAAAATAACTCAACCTTTATCATTAACACTGAATACAACACAAACAAATATGCTCTGATATTATTTCAGAAGTTTTATGGCTTTCTTTATCTCTTCTTTACTTAGTCGTTCACAGCTGATTTGTAGCTCCTCTTCTGCTGGCTGGATTTCTGGGGGATTAGTTGGAGCTGGTCTATTGAGAAGTTCCTCAAAATGTTATGTCCATCTCTTCATTTATTTTTGTATATTACTAAGCAATTTTCCATTCTTATCTTTTATGAGGCAATTTGCTTGCTTACATTTCCCTATCAGCTTCTCTGCGTTGTTGCACAGGTCCCTCATATTTCCTTTGGCTGCAGCTTCCTCTGCTTCCCTTGCCAAGTCTTCAATATACTTCCTCTTGTCTCTTTTGATGTTTCTTCTTACTTCTTTGTTTGCTTCAATGTACACTTTATGAGCCTCGGCTTTGGAGCTTCTGGTTTTGCTTCTGTTTAAATCTGCTTTCTTGTTTTTCCTGTCTTTTATCGTGCTAATGGTTTCTGTTGTTATCCATGCTTTGTGCTGATGTTCTCTTTTTCTCAGTATTTCTTCACATGTGTCGTTCCATATATTTTTTACTTGTCGCCAGTGGTCTTCCGTATCTGCCTCATCTTCCAGCTGTTGGAGTATTTGGTATTTGTTGGATAATGTGATTGAAAATTGTTCTCTTATTTCCTGATTTCTTAGATGTCCCACATTATACTGTTGTCTATAGCTATATACTGTTGTAAATTTCTTGAGTTTTCATTTTGTTTTCGAAGGTGATCATACCTCTCATCAATTTTCTCTCCAGATTAATGTTTAACATTTGTGTTGTATACATCTTTCAATGCTACGATGTTAAACTGTACAAGATCTTCTCTTTCTTCTCGTCATCTATCTCTCCTTCTTTTCCTTCTGTCTTCCCTGTTGAAGCGTCCGATTGACAGAGTGGTTAGAGTGCTGATCTCTCGTGGCACAGGTGCCGGGTTCGATTCACGGTTCCATCACGCTCGTCTACCAGCTGTGAATGGGTACCTGACTTTAAATTAGGGAAGGAAAAGGCAGCGATGAAGGGAACAAGTCACTCCAACTCTCGATGCTGGACTTAGTATGGTGAAGTCTCTAACATTTTACTCCCCTACGACAGTAACTGCAATGGGACAACACTTGTCTTTATTTTTTAACCTTTCCTGTTATCACGATATATTACAGCTTTGATCTTTTTATAATAAGCTCAAAGCTTCTTTTTATAATGATCTATACACTGACAAGACCCAGACAAGTGTCAGTGGAACAAGAGTTGAGAAGAAGACGTTCGCGATGGATAGGACACACATTGAGGAAACCTGTTGATAGCATTACAAGGCAGTCCTTGTTCTGGAATCCACTGGGAAAGAGAGGCAGAGGTAGACCAAAAAAAACACATGGAGAAGACAACTGGACTTGAAGGTGAAAATTATGAGGAAAACATGGAAATAATTTGAGCGGATGGCACAGGACAGGAAGACGTGGCATGTGTTTGTTGAAGGCCTATGCTCCTTGGGGAGCTAAAGGGTATTGATTGATTGATACACTGGTTAAGGTTGTATAACACATATAGTCGAGGGAAACTGCAGTAAGACGTGGAGTACAATGGATGGGTGTGAAAAAATAATCGAATAAAGGTGATTCGTCTTACGAGGACAAAAGACAAACAAATTGCCACAGTTACAGCAACAAGGCCTTCGTCAGGGAAAGGAAAGAAAGTGAAGGCTAGATAGGACACATAAAAACCTAAATAAATATAAAAATGAAACCTAGGTACTTCCCTGAAGGCATCAAAGTCCTAACACTTTTGCTGCCCGCGAACGGACAAGCGTGCTCGGAAAAGGAAATGACTGCCACCACCGGATGTTACACAATACATACTAAGAAACTAAAAAACGAAACTGAACAATAAACTACCCAAACGTAATATTAGTGGGGACTGGAAATAGAAGAGGACATAATAAGTTGGAGATAAATAAATATGAAATAAAAAAATCAAGACATATTAAAAGCAGTGTA
Source organism: Oreohelix idahoensis (assembly GCA_024509875.1). NCBI lineage: Eukaryota > Metazoa > Mollusca > Gastropoda > Stylommatophora > Oreohelicidae > Oreohelix > Oreohelix idahoensis. The sequence continues at coordinate 535,247 of JAMPIV010003285.1, forward strand.
TTATATATTCAAACATATTATTAGAGGGCGGCAGAAAAATAGAAAAATAGGATAAGAGTGGAAAGAGTCAAAATAGAACAAGAGAGGAAAGGATGACCTCAGACAAAGGTATGTAGAGTGTTAAGACCAGCTGGTTTTAGACACCCCATACGGTGGATAAGACGGTTCTCAAGCTGTTCTCGTCTAGCAGTGTCAGAGGAGCAGGTTCTGATCGCCGTGACCTGGATGTCGATGGAACCATGGTGGTCAGGACCATTAAAGTGTATGGCAACTGGTGTGGATTTTTGCTGAGAGATGTCATTCAAGTGCTAGCTGAATCTGTCCCCAAGTCGTTTACCTGTTTGGCCAATATAGGTTTTGCAGCAACGTTTACATATGATCGTATATATGACATTGCGCGACTCACACGTGAAGCTACTGGTGATGGTGTACGTAGCCTCAGGAAAAGACACCTTGTGGGTTGAGATGACATAATTGCACGTGTTGCATCGTGTCCGACCACAGGGTAGTGTGCCAAAGTGAGTGGCATTCTCCTTTGGGAGACGGCTGCGAACAAGAAGATCCTTCAGGTTCTTGTCGCGTCTATATACTACCAAAGGTGCTTCACCGAATACTTCTTGGGTCAGACTCTGCTTGGAGGATACGGAGGTTGCGGAAAAGGATCTGTTTGACTGCAGTACTGTGAGGGTGATAGGTCAAGATTAATTTGACTCTATCCGAAATGGATTTATAGTGAGGTGTGAGGACCTCCTGACGAGAGATGGAAGCACACGTTGGAGTTCAGAGGTGAGAACATGTTGCGGATAAAATCTGCTACGGAAGAAATCCAACATCTCATTGGCTTGGAAGTGGAAGTCATCGTCGTCTAAGGCACAAACGTCGGAGACGGAGAAGTTGTGAAAATCGAAGGGAGTCAGGACCAGCCCGAGGATGAGAAGAGGTATACAGAAGGTATCTTTAGGCATCTGTCGGCTTGCAGTATACTAAGGTAGTAATTTTTGTGTTGATTTTTACTCCAACAATGGTTAAAATATACTGAAGGGATGGCTCTATTGTTCGCCTAAACAAAAGTCTACAAGTGTCTTCCCTATTTTGCCATTAATCATAATCAGAAATCCATTTTCATTCACTCATCCATTTTCCGTGAGTTCACTTTGTCCCATGATCCTTCAACAAATTCACAAATCTCCTTCCATCGTGTTTCCATGTCTTCTTTATCCCTTCTATGCCTCTCTCCAGTTCCTTCCTATGTTTATTTTTTCTTTCTTCCTCTATGTCTCTTACCCTGAAGAATCTTAGAGCAAGGACATCCTTGTAATTGTGACAAATCAGTTCTGCACTTTTTATAACTTTCGTCCTCTCCGGCTGTATCACTTCTTTTCTTCATTTTCCTCACCGATCGTCCTCTTCTTTGACATATTTTATGCACCCAAATTCTGCTCTAGCCGTTCCCAGACTTGTTTACGTTTCGCTTGGTGAATCATCGTATGATAAGTTTAATTAGACCAGGACAGAGTATTTGGGCAACTTTGAAACTTAAAAGTAAACCCGAATTTTTAAATACAAAGACTGGAGACATAAGGAATCAGATCACTCCTCATAAGAGGAATACTAAAATTTCCCAGACCAAGTTATTCAGAAACATCAACGTGCTGTGTCAATTCTAACTGTAACAGGAGATTGTGTTCCCAAAAGTTACTTTGGGGTAAGTGTAAACATTTATTTTACCATGTCAATGTGATATGGTTTCCTTGCTAAGTGGTTATATATGAGGCTGGCAACCTCGACATATGAAAATAGTATATTCATAAACCACTACAGCAAGCGATGCTGTTTGTTTCATGCTAATTCGCTCAGAAACGCGAAAGTAGCAGCAATCCCAGACTCCGAATCGAGCAGTGATGAGTGATGATTACATCCCATGTGCATCAAGTGTATAGTATCATTTTGTGAGATATGTGTATCTTGTAAATTGTAATTCAGGCAAGCCATTGCCCCGCGCTGTCCAGACACATTTTCCGTATTAAAGTAACCAGTAGAATAACGGTGATTTCTAATCATATTCCCCAAGCTTTACTGTATATACTCAGGGAGAATAATTATTCAGAGAGGCTAACATCAGTGGGTGAACAGCTAGACAATGCGCCTGTTAATCATTCAACCCAATGTACTTAGCAGAGACTTTTGGTCTTTTTATTTTGTTTAAAGTTTGTTGAACGAAGCTCTCAGACTGTAAAGGTACGGAGCTGCAAGACGAAAGCTCGACGCCACTATTTGTGAGTTAAAAGAAGAGACTCAGCACTAACCGCCTAAATTAGACAAGATGTCTGAAGAAGTGCCCTCATCACAAAAGAATTGACGAAACCACGGCTGCAGGGCTCACTTAGACCAGCTAAGTTTATTAAGGAAACAGCAAAAGGACAATTTTTTTTTTAAATCCTCAAACCAAGTCTCAGTATTTTATTTACATCTAAAATTCACCATCATTTCATCGCTATTTTAACCTGTTAAAATTAATTGATTGTTAAATTTTTAAATATTATTTTAATACAAAACATTAATTGTTTATTCAGTTATTATATGTATGAAAGCATACGTATGAGCTAGACTCTTTATTATGTATATATATATATATATATATATGTATATATATATATATATATATATATATATATATATATATATATATATATATATATATATTTACATCTATTGAACAAATACTTATAAAAGGAATTTCGCTGGACTTACACCAGCTGGGGGGCTTGAATGGACTAACACCATTGCTTTATTCTTCACAGAAGGCGACGTGTCAGATATATGTTAATAGTGCTCTGCCCTATGCAGCATTGTTCTTGACTTCTGAAAACATCTTGTGAAAACTACCTTGAGATAGAAGCGTCATTATCCTTCTATCTACAACTCTGCCATGAGAAATCTTGTGCGAAGGTAGACACCTTTGAAGACCCATATTAGATACTCTTGAGTGTTGGCCATTGGTGGTATCTGCAGAGCTAAGGGGAGGCAATCCGTGACAGTAATAATATCAACTGATTCTAGCAGGTCGACAACTTTAAATACCTCGGAGCTATTATAGACCGAAATAAATCGAGGATTCCTCAGCAAGAGAGAGGTTGGTAAGAAAACGAAGATGGCTGTATACCGCTCCACCTATGCCCCAGTCTTGACATAAGGATGCGAGTCATAGGCAATGACTACAACCCACAAAAGCCAGATCCAAACCTCAAAAATGAGGTATCCGAGAAAGGTGGTTGAAGTAACAAGAAGAGACATGGTCTGCAACCAGACGATACGTCAAGGCGTAAAATCCCACCCCCTGCAGACCCAAATAAAACAGTCCCAACTATGATGGTTTGGCCATGTCTGCAGAATGGGAGAAGATCGGCTACCACGACAAGCATGGAAATCAAAGAGCCAAGGATCCAGACCCCCAGGACGACCCAGAGTCCTCTGGGAGGACACCATTAGATAATCTTTGAAGGACCGAGGACTAGAATGGAACCAGGCCAGGAGGAAGACAGCCGATTTAGATAGTCTGGCGCTCTCTCTTCCAAACCTCTACACCTCACGGTAGAAGGGGAACGACTAAGTAAGTAAGATTCTAGCGGGCGTTCAAGTACTAGTATTATACTTCATTTTACTTAAACTCAATTATACAACTTCCAACGTCAAGTCAGCATGCAGGGAGGCATATCTGGAGTCATTTTTATATGACCTCCAGCTAATAACAATGATACAGTATTCAAATGAGGAAGGGAACCTGTCTATGAGGCTAATTACACTCTCATTGACTCTTGAAGTCATCCACACACTTGCAAGGATTCCATCTGTGGTGAAACATGCTGAGGTCACAGCATTCCATTCTAAGCTTGGAAGAGTCACTTGAGCCCCAAACATAACTTTGGTTCTTTAACCTGGTTGGCTGGGTGAAGGAGGATCTCACTATGGGTCCATGGTGGTTAGGGAGAGCTGAGAAGTGGCTCTGTGCAGGACAGACAATTCCCTGGGAGAGCACATTTGGAGTGCCGCCTTGGATGGCGGGGAATGCACAGTTTGCCACGCACCACTTCCTGCTAGCTTGGGACCAGATGGAAGAGCTTATCAGATGTAATAATTAAGCGCAGGTCACGTGATATAATGGCTTTGGTAACAATAACATTAAAGGGGAAATACCATATATGGTTATGTAGTAACTTTCAAAATAATGGCGTGGGTAACCTTTACTAAAATCAAACGCCTTACTTGTGGTTGGTTTGAAATTAGAATCTTACACTAAACTTAATGTGAGTTTTCACCCAACAGAACCTCACAAAGTGACATTTGTGCTGGGCAGAAAATTCACCTTAAAACCGAACACACTTTAAGATTTGCGCACTGTATTTTCCTATCTTTGTCAAGGAGAGATCATAGACAGCCAGAAAAAGAAGTAGTTATAAGTATTCCAGTATAGAACAGGTCATAGGACTAGGAGTATCTTCTAAAATTAGGAAGTAAAAAAAGAACTTCAAACAAAAAGTCCGATGAACCTTTCTCAAGTGTGAAGAGTTAGGAGTTTATGTTAAATAAGAACGTTAACCACCAGAGGGACGAACGCATCTTAAACAGTTGCACATTACTGCCTTTATTTGCACCAAGTATGGAAATAATTCTTAACCCATTTAAGTCGTAACTATTTTTTATTTGCAATTGACATGCATAAATTACTTATTGATGTACAGTGGCATATGGACTTGGCAACCTCACCATATATAACAATGTGCTACATAAACCATTATCACAAGAGCTGGTGACTGCTTCCTGCGAGTTTCCTCACAACGAACCAATAGCAGATGTAGCCCCATGCTCCACAGGGAGCAGGGAGTGGAAGGTGAGGACAATATGATACATGTACATACGAGTATATTTATTTTAATTCAGATTTATTGGTACACATTTATCTGAAAGGATACATTTGTTGGCTTCCACTCTCCTAAAACACTTTTATCCCACTAGATGGGTTGAGATTTAAAGCCCAAGGGCATCAGGAGAAATTCTGACGAAGATTAAATGGTGGAGAGAAGCGGAGGTTGCCTAATGCTCACATCAGGAGACAGGAAACGTAAGGGAGAATCAATTTTCTATTTCTCTCAGTTGCTGTCACATATATATGTAAATAGTACAACAGTGACCCGTCCACCTTTGCTTCCCCATCTAAGGTTTATAATTTTTGCTAAGCGAAACCACGAAATTCACGACTGTAGACTCACCTTTGAAGCCACGCCTATTCTTATGTTGACCTGCGCTGACATGTTTTACCTACGTACGTACAGGCTAAGATAACAGTCAGTGAAAGCATGATTCGCTTATCTCAAATTATCCCGCGAGCTGATTTGGCAATTAGGATTTTTGACAGACAGGAGTGCGCGGATAGATAATTGGGTTTTTTGAAAGAGAAGCGAAGAGCAGGAGTTTCGCCGCTTACGGTTTGATGTCCAACATTTCAGGGAAATTATGCAGATGCAACAGGGGCGATAATAACATTTACCGACCACATTCGTTTGTTCGTGATCCCAGGGGACGTAATTATCTACAGCAGAGAGACGAGATCAAAGACGGTCTGTTCGCTAGCTAATGTCTATGTGTTGGTCGATATCAATGAGCAGAAAATCTTTATCTCGGGAGTAGAACGCGTTGATTTGCCATGAAACGACCGAAGGCGCGATTTATCGCACCAGTTAGTGAAACAATGCCATTTCCGAATAAATAACCCGTCCTACCAAAGTCAGTATCTAGTCGCTTCGGAATTTTTTGAAATCTCTATGTCGCCATTCTAGAGCCACTGTAAAAAGTGGATTATTAGATTGTTTCATTTTTCTGATTTGCGGTAATATATATATTAGCATTTAAGTGATTTAACGTATTAAGTTCCTCATTATAATTCACTGTGATTTTCTATGTGTTAATTGACTAGCGTAGTAAATGGCGCACAGCTAAATCTTTCCAGTGTTAAGTAAATTTAATAAGCCGTATCACCTAGAAAGATATGTTTTAATTGACTAATAAATACACTAGGCGACTGACTATTGACGGAATATAAATTTACTTCTAATCCATTATGTGTAATTGTGTAAGCGACTAGTGAAATATCATGTGGCGAAACAAATAGCTAGTACTAACAGGCGATATTTATAAAGTAGTCATAATTAAATTAACACCGATAATTGTGCGCTGAGAGTTTTACCGGGCGGGAGGGGAAAAGGCGCGTACCTTAAACCCAACCCGTAACAGGTGAGCGAAGCGTGATAAGATAGGTTAAGACACGTGTACTTTTAATTTATTTAAATGACGGAGTGGATAAGAGATCTTACGCTTTCGCGTGATATGATAGGATATTGATATTGTGATTAAATGTTTTGTTTTCTCCTAAATCTAGTACTGATCACAAACCAGCCTGCCAGTGGTCTGAATAGCTCCAGTAACAATTCGTATTTAGTATTTATCGGGTCTTAGAGGTTGACCTTTGCGGTCTTTTTGCTTCATCCAGAGAGAAAGAGTCCAAACGTATGAACATTAAGAATTGATTATAACTGGAGATACAAAATACCCAGATTTTGCATTCAATTTTGTCAGCCCGATGTGGCCAAAAATATCTATTCATAACATTTTTCCCGACTACTGACCATTGTGTTTTCACGTGGATTTATCCAGAAAAAATACGTGGTTTCATAATCAACAATCAATCGCCAGAGAGAGAAAAGCCGATAGGAGATACCTTTATCATCTTTATTTTTCTAACAGTTTACCCACCAGACATTTTCTTTACCTAATGGAAGTACTGTCTACTGTGAACAATTGATCGTGGTAAATATTTTGTTACCTGAACTATCTGATGTGACATTATCATATCCAATAATCACTGCCAAAGTAGGCGTTCCCCATTAGGAAAATTAACTATTCGTGGAGGAACTGGGGCTCACTTCGGAAAAGCACAGCACTGGAGTTGTTACATGTACACTGATGGTTATGTTCAAGATGTTGTTAATTAACTAATAGGTAAGCGAGATTGCATGTGGCCACAGATTGAGAAAAAGAGGAGTGAATATTTCTTCTTTTGTATAATCATTGTACTCACTTCTTTCTTCTTATTTTTTGTTCGCTAATACTGTTATTTTACAGGATGGATTATCTAAGAACTCTGTTCTTTATGTATCGTCCATTTCTATACCCTAGTGTTAATCTTTGACCTTTTGGGGTTATTAACTTCTTGCGAGATCTTTCCTCAACAGAGGGGATGGCATTTATGGGGTTATTTTTCAAATTCTGTAACCTATGATTTTATTAATTATATATGTTTGATGTTGTGAGCAGTTTATATGATAATAAACTTAACAAAACTTAATTACTTGTGTTGGTCAGCTCAGCCCATACACATACTCCATTTATCATAGCTTTCACGTGTGTGTGTCTTGTTGTCACATGACTGTGTGTGTATGTTTGTTTAGTTAAACATATATGTTAAATGTATGGAGAGTATGATGGTCTGTTAACAAATTACAGTCGTAAAGATAGGCTGGACTAGAGTATTGTTTAGTCATATTTTTATTAACGTAAGTCACCAACCCAACCAAACCCGCTTAAACATAGAACATATAACATAGAAGAAGGAATATAATAGTGTAAGCTCTGAGGAAGGCTCAATCACAACGAACAGTGGTACAGTTTACATACGAAACACCACTTATCTTCAAAATACAGAACTCCCAGCCTCCGCAAGAACAGTAATGATGGACATTGAATAAGACAATGCAATCCCACGCTGATGGCTACAGGATCTCCTCATCGAGTGTTGAAAGGAAACAGCTGAACATGGATGACGTCTACTTGAAATACTTGCTCAAACAAAATAGCACTGTCAACACTGTAAATCTTGTGGAACTTGACATCGCAAAAATCTTCTGTTAGTATATATCCTCTAGGATGCTGTTGAACTTGTTTGCAAATCTCCTTCTATAGTTGGTATGGCACCCCAAAGAAGTGGCTCACTACTTTATGTTAACTGCGTGTTTCTTTGTAGACGGGCATGGAGAGAATTGCCCCCACTTTATGTTAAAGATAAAAAGTGGGGTAGGAGGAAACTGTTAATGTAATCGCTGATGAATGGCAATCAGCATAGGTGGTGCTTACGAATGGCCGACAGGTGTGTGAATATGTAGATGTCAACATACGCGAATGTTAAAGGGTTCTGGCATACCTGGGCAAACTGGAACCTCACGCCACAGCAAAACATAGGAGTCATGGAATGTCGGAACGAGTGGTAACGTAAAACAGTTTATTACGACAGACTCACGTAGACATCATGGGACGACATTTCATAACAAATCATGGAGCATCAACGGTTCACAGCATAATCATACAGCATCAGGTAAAAAATATCCGTCACATCGGTTGCATAAACCACAGGCCTCAGCACAGTACACTGTTACAATAAATATCTACAAACTTCCAACATCTTAAATATGTAGTAAGTAAATCCAATGGGGAAAAAATAGGCTGCGTAACAAAGCAGCTCACAGTATCTCTTATTTCATAATAGACCATGGTAAACATCCATTAGGAACAAAGGTTTGTATGAATATCTTCATCAATAATAATACTCGCGGGCGGTATACTCCATGGCCTCGAAAAGATATCTTCAATATCACAAAATTCTCCCCTTTACAAAAGAGACACCCTGGAACGCACTAGCGAGATGGGACCGCCATCTCGAAGCCCTGCCAGCAAAACACTGTCCCGAGATTTTCGTCTCTCAGTACAACTCAGTAAAAATTACACGATTTCGCGGACCAACCGCGTGAGACTACAGTTGAGCTCAACCGTCTCTACTCAAACTAACACTAAGAATATTCGACAACTTGCTTTATCATATTTTAAAAAAAAAGACTGACACAGACTCAGATTGAACTATGCTCAAAAATTACAAAGCTCAAAGTCCCCAACTGAAAAAAATCATCTCATCACTAAAAGCGTGCTTACTAGCGTGTGTAACAAAAATCCGACCCGTCCATATGAGTCTTTAACACTTAACTCCCATTAATAAAAATATGACTTAACAAGTATCTTCTCAATAAAGTGACAGATTCTACCCTTAAACTATTCACTCGTGAACTCTATTTCTCATACTTTATTTCTCACTTATTTACCACTTTGCCTGTTCTATTCAAAAGGACCAAATCTATATATAATACCTATCAAATTTACGACAGTTGTCAGAAGTCGACGCTAGACACCGACAACAGACGCGTCTTGAGGACATTTGACGAGGCGATCTCAGCAGTTACCCCAGCATTGCAAGGCACTTACTGCTACAAAAATACTCGACCCCTGAAGAGAAGGAACAGTCGAGACTTCTCTGAAAACCATCATCCAGAGACAACTCACCGCAGACATCTTCAAAGGTAAGTCAAAACTTAGGACTTCAGCGAAGGGACTTCTTTTATCAAATCGCCACCTTTTCAATTATAACATCCAGTGATGACGAAACTTATAAAGACCAGAAACTAAATTATTTAACGGTTTACTGATTGAATCACTTTCATTCTCCACCCTTGTTTCAACTACATTTCTTAAAAAAATCTGTTGTTTTATATGTAAATATAAATCATTAGTTGAGTTAATCACTTGGGAGAGAATCTGATGTCTGCACCCATATGCCTCATTAAAAAAACAAAACAAAATACAGAGCTAATCATACAATTAATAATTTGTTAAATCACCATTAGCTGGGGGAGGATGGGGGGGGGGGGGGGGAACCGGGGCTCATAAAATACGAGTGATGACACATTTTCTCATAGAAGTAGGTGTTACGCACAGATCATTTTTTCTAAGTCATTGTATGATCATTTTTTCTCAAGACATTGTATGATCATTTTTTTGCTAAAGACATTGTATAATTAGATTGACTGAAATGTACACTTTAATTTTTTTCGGTCAAAGCTACATAACTCTGGATAATTGAGAGTATCATTTAATATGATGTTACCTCCTCTTGTGACGAGACACGTTCGGTCCATATTTTTTGAACAAAGTGTGATCATTCTCCTTATTTGGTAGCATCGGTCAACTGTTGTTGAAATGTCTGAAACCAGTGTTGAGGTCTCTGTTTATGTCCATATAAGGCTCGATCTAGTACGAATCTCTATCTGGAATGTTCCTAGATCGTCTTGTTTGATTGCTATTCAAGTGGATGCGTTCTGCGCATGTCCGGACGCGAGGCGTCTGGGAAGTCTTCTTTGTCTGGGGGTCGATGAAAAGCTGTGAAGCAGAGAAGACGCGATTTGGCGTCTCTGTGATTTTGTTAGGGAATTAGGAGCCTTATTGTGAGATAGTTAGCTTACAAGGTCCTTCCCTTGAGTATTCTAAAAACGCCTGGAGGCGTATGTTTTCTGTGGTGTGGATTTTCGAACGAAGGTAATACCTCATTTACATCCAATCTGTAACTTAACTTATGTTTGACAATGGTCGATCTCTGCTCACGTATGCCTTACAGAAAGGGAGGTTCTTCTATTAGATGTCACGCCCCAGGTATCTTCATACCTGAGATCTATATGTACACGGGTCATACTCAGCCCGAAGGACAGTTCTTTGTTCTATGAATGTCGCTGTGTGTCAGCGATTACGCTACGTCAAGGTTAGACTTAGGAATGCCTGTAAAGGTCAGTTTGACCTGCACTCCTGGAATGCCATCCTCGTGCGACTTATGATTTGACTCATTTAGCACATCTGAACAGTAGGAGGATTTTTTGATGTACTTTTGTATTTGGAGCCAACAATATAATTCCTTGGCGCCATATCATCTTTTGAGAATATGCCGAATGCATTGATGAACTATGTATGCTGATATTCGTGAATGTCATGACTTTGCTCTATTGTGAACTGGATGTAACGTACCTGTACTTGTGGCGTCAAAATAAATGATGAAAAACGTCAAGAGCAGTCTACCCATTTATGACTTCACATGTCGTACCCTATGTGCTGTAACTTTGTGAACTCCATTACTACTATACACAGCAACAACAACAACACAAAACCAGATAAGACACCCTACATCTTGAACTATAATACCTGGTGTCGATAGGGGTGGTATTGTGACGGGGCTAAAGATTTTCTCAACGAAATTGGACTTATATTTACAACGTCCTTGGTGGCCAGATCTGGTCCTATCATTTATGAGAGCATCACGATAGCGGCCTTATCACCAAAGAGGAGCAAGCCCTAAATCCACCCTTATCATTTTTGGTGGCCAGATGTTGGTTTAATTCTGGTACCAGCAGTCAAGGGAATCAACAAACCCAGACAGCATACTTCATCATACAAGATTGCAGTTCAACTCACTACCTTCAATGAAAGTACCCGGCGTTGCTGATTTCGGAAATATTTTCAAACTACCCGGCGCTGCTCGGCAGTATTGCAGTTTTCCTACGATAGAAGGACAAGTACCGAGCCAATCGATTTCCTGATCTGTAAGGAAGAAGGACAAGTGCCGTAACAACTGTTCCAGTATCAGAAGTACTGTCGCAGATTCAGAAGGTCAAGTGCCGATTAAGTCGATTTATAAGATTCACCGAATCTTTTGGCCGAATACCATCACCAACCAAGATCTGCTTACTCGTAGCAAGCAAGAGGACATGCATACCATCATAGCTGGGAGACGCTGGAGCTGGGTTGGTCATGTCCTCAGAAGAGACCCCGATGCCATCACAAGAACAGCTATGCTTTGGACCCCTGAAGGAAAGCGAAAGAGAGGCCGACCAAAAACAACTTGGCGGAGGACTGTGGAGGCTGAGATGCAAAGAATGAACCAGAGTTGGGGCACTGTACGTAGGATGGCCACCGACCGTGCAAAGTGGAATCAATTTGTTGTTGCCCTACAAGACGCCACTAGGCGTGATGGCCACTGACTGCTTTGACGGTCGGTGGTTAAGGATCGAAGAAGAAGAAGATAAGATTCAGAAGGTCAAGTGCCGAAACGACGTTTCCAATATTAGAAGCTCATTTCCTTCGTCATGGCTGTTTATGGGAGCAGATGTTGATCAACGTTGGATCATTATCCTCAGAATGCTGATTACATCCTGTTCTGCACCGTGCTGACGCTGGATTTATAGAAGTTAAGTGGCCTGTTTGTTTGTGAACTGTGCCCTTATGTTCTAGCTGAGCCTTCTGAATTCTTTCACACACTTTTTGCTATGTTATATGTTATTTGTATTTGTATATTTATATGTTGATATTTCAGCGGGTCTGGATGGGTGGTGACTCCTATAGATCATACCACGTGACAGAGGTCTTCTATTGAGAGTGTTCTGTAGGGTATGCAAATTTCCTATAGTGAAATTTGCTAAGCGACTTTTGTTGCTATTTCTTTAGTAGTGATGACATGTGTTAGTGTTGTTATCGTTATTTTTCGCATTCTTTAGTTTTGTTTTGATTTGTTTGTATTTGTAGGTCTCCTCTTTTCTATTATTCAGTTCTTTACACAATTTTTGTTTATACATTGTGACGTCATTTGTTTGTTTACTTTTTCGCATTTTGTCACTCACATTCTTTGTGATACTTTCTTTTAGTTCTGCTGTTTTTTTAGTTGACTTATGCGAATGTTTTCGTATTGACTTTGATCTTTGTTATTGTTTACATTGTACTTTGATCTTTGTTATTGTTTACATTGTCTTCGTTCTTTGTTATTGTTTCCATTGTCTTTGTTCTTTGTTATTGGTTACATGGTTCTTGCGTAATTAGCTTTCACTATTGTTTATAGAGTGCACTTATCATAACTAACTGGTGGTTTTTTGCTTACGCACTTTTGTAGGGCAGTTATGATATATAACTGATGGTTATTATGCACTAATTTGTGTAGTGCACTGATGATTAAGAAGTGACTTATGATATTATTATACACTTGATAATACAAGTTTGGTGTCAAAGACTTGTTTCCCACAGAGACTGGGATAAACATTGGGATTATACAAGTACTTTATTAAAGTCTTGTCACTATTAAGGTTGAAATAAGATAATTAATTATTTCAAGGGTTTAGCTCATATTATTAGACATAATGGATATGTTGGATTATTTTCTCCGTGAGGGAGATAAGAAATTACGTTTATTTGGATCATGCTGTGAAGAATATGCCACAGAACAGCTCCTACTTCAAGTGAGTCAGGATCTAAAACAATATGCCTTGTGTAAGTTTGGATACGACTATTTAAAAGAGAAAGCATTGAGACTTTCCAAGTTGATATCTACAATTTTTTATGATGAGGGAAAACCAAATACTCAGAGGAGCAGTAGTTTGGAGTTGGATTCATTAAAGGAAACAATAAATGAGCTTCAAATTGATAAGAAAGCTCTTACTGATAAGTTATCAGCAATGAATTCTGAAAATATTGTATTAAAGGGTAAAGTGACAATGTTGAGGGAAGATAATAAGAAATTCTATGACTCTTCACTTAGTCAGAAGAAACAGTTAGATGATGAAGTAATCTCATTAAAAAAGTTGTTGAATAACCAGATGGAGCAGGTGAACTCTTCCACGCTTGATTTAAAACTACTGTGGAAGATAATAGAAACATTAGCTCTTCCTCATGAGAATAAGTTAAGACATTTTCAACTGGAAAAGGAGATAAAAGAGTTGGAAGATGAGATGAACTCAATTAAAGACAAATATCTATGTAAGGAACAGGCTCTTATTAGAGAGCTAGAACAAGTCAAAATAAACAATGAGAAGTGGAAGTCAAATTATATAGATTTGGAGTTTGAGATTGAAAAACAGAAAATAGAAATTGAGGATCAGAAACTTGGAGCTAAAGAGAAAAAATGGCAGATGCAAATGCAAACTGAAGAAAATATGAACTTGCATGAAGAGATGATGTCGTCTATGGAACTGAAAGAAATAAAGGTAGTGAATGAGAAGGATACAGTTGTTCCTGAAAAGATTGATCAGTTTGTGACTAGCCAGCATAGTGCTATTGAAGCACTTAAACTTGAACTGATTCAGGAAAGAGCTACAGTGTTAGAAACTACATCTCAAAATGAACAATTGAAAATAGATCTTAGAGATAGGATCACTAAAGAAAAGACTCTTACTTCCCAGCTACATGACATAAGGTTGGATTATAACAGGAAGGTTAAAACCAACGAGAGAATATACAAAGCTGTTGCTAGAGAGAAAACTATTGCAGAAGCAGAAGTTACAAAACTTCGTAAAAGAGTTGACGGCTTATTAGATATTGTTTTGTGCAAAACGATATTATCTGCTACCAAGGTCAATGAAGTTAGACATAAAGCTGATGGTCGATATGTTAATGCAAAGAGTCAGCGACATGCACTCGTTGCCAGCAGTAATATTAAACAATATGTCAACAAATCGTTTCGAGGTAAATATGGTTTCCCACGTGATAACGATACTGCCTCTAATGGGAGTTGGCGGCAGGCCAAAGGTAAATCAAGTTTGGATCACGGTGAGGACTTTGATAAGTGTCAGGATAAGATTCCTCAGGGAAACCGTGCATCGGATTTTCAGATTCCTTATAAGTTGATAAAAGAAAACAAAACTGTTAGTACCCATCGTACTCAGCTCAGACAGTACGATGTACCTATTGAGCACAGTGACACAGGGAAAAATAACAACAATTTTGCTAGGAAATATAAGCGTGATTATGAACAGCGCCAAGGGCGTTCATCACGTGGTAATCTTCCTTTTTCACGTAATGGTTCTTCTTCAAAGAACTGGAGGCAATTTGATGGTGCTCAACTTTTTGGTCCCAGTAACTATAGGAATTTTAATAGAGGTTACCAACCTTATAATAGTTTTTCTTGGAAACAACAAAATCCACGTAATAGGAATTTTGATTATAAGGTAAATAACAATCACAATTATGGCAACTGGAGTTCTATAATGACATATTAGCACATATTTTCTCACTTTTTGGGAATTTATAACATTGTACCATGTAATTATCTAAGAAGGCTTAGTTAGCGATATACTGGCCAAAAGATCACATGGCCACATTTAGATATTGTATTTTGATGATTGTATTAAGAGATGTAACAATTGTCTTAAAGATTTGTGTTATTGATATTTTCGCAGCACATCATTGACGTCTGCGAAATTATGTACATTGTGGAACTTTGAGGTTATCAAGTCCTGTCCTAGGTTGGAGCGGATGATGTCCACATCTTCTTGTATCGATTGTATTTATGTCTACGAGGAACAGCACGTGTATTAGTAATGATTAATAATGCATTATATAATGTACTCTTTGTTTGTATATGTGTAATATTATAGTGCGGTATATTAGTATATTACACCGCTGTTTGCACAACACTTCATTGTATAATACTATGATAATATATTTAATTTCATAGTTTTGTAAGAGTATAATTTGATTTTCATTATGATGTTGCCATCACTGTGGCGTGTGTTGGAGGCACCTTCCTGGAATATATACGCGTATACTTAGGTAAATTTTTGTTTCTCTAAAGATCTGAGATATAATCTCAGTTTCGCTCCATGCGTCGAGCTAGCCTCATTTTTAGGCAATATATCCGTGCATCATACGTGCGTTAGGAGCCTAGGGTTTTTCCCGGCTCCAGGATTTTTTTAAAAAATGTTTCATTTTTTTTCCCGGGAGGGTGCGGTAATGTTACGCACAGATCATTTTTTCTAAGTCATTGTATGATCATTTTTTCTCAAGACATTGTATAATCATTTTTTGCTAAAGACATTGTATAATTAGATTGACTGAAATGTACACTTTAATTTTTTTCGGTCAAAGCTACATAACTCTGGATAATTGAGAGTATCATTTAATATGATGTTACCTCCTCTTGTGACGAGACACATTCGGTCCATATTTTTTGAAAGAAGTGTGATCATTCTCCTTATTTGGTAGTATCGGTCAACTGTAGTTGGAATGTCTGAAACCAGTGTTGAGGTTTCTGTTTATGTCCATATAAGGCTCGATCTAGTACGAATCTCTATCTGGAATGTTCCTAGATCGTCTTGTTTGATTGCTATTCAAGTGGATGCGTTCTGCGCATGTCCGGACGCGAGGCGTCTTGGAAGTCTTCTTTGTCTGGGTGTCGATGAAAAGCTGTGAAGCAGAGAAGACGCGATTTGGCGTCTCTGTGATTTTGTTAGGGAATTAGGAGCCTTATTGTGAGATAGTTGGCTTACAAGGTCCTTCCCTTGAGTATTCTAAAAACGCCTGGAGGCGTATGTTTTCTGTGGTGTGGATTTTCGAACGAAGGTAATACCTCATTTACATCCAATCTGTAACTTAACTTATGTTTGACAATGGTCGATCTCTGCTCACGTATGCCTTACAGAAAGGGAGGTTCTTCTATTAGATGTCACGCCCCAGGTATCTTCATACCTGAGATCTATATGTACACGGGTCATACTCAGCCCGAAGGACAGTTCTTTGTTCTATGAACGTCGCTGTGTGTCAGCGATTACGCTACGTCAAGGTTAGACTTAGGAATGCCTGTAAAGGTCAGTTTGACCTGCACTCCTGGAATGCCATCCTCGTGCGACTTATGATTTGACTCATTTAGCACATCTGAACAGTAGGAGGATTTTTTGATGTACTTTTGTATTTGGAGCCAACAATATAATTCCTTGGCGCCATATCATCTTTTGAGAATATGCCGAATGCATTGATGAACTATGTATGCTGATATTCGTGAATGTCATGACTTTGCTCTATTGTGAACTGGATGTAACGTACCTGTACTTGTGGCGTCAAAATAAATGATGAAAAACGTCAAGAGCAGTCTACCCATTTATGACTTCACATGTCGTACCCTATGTGCTGTAACTTTGTGAATTCCATTACTACTATACACAGCAACAACAACAACACAAAACCAGATAAGACACCCTACATCTTGAACTATAATACCTGGTGTCGATAGGGGTGGTATTGTGACGGGGCTAAAGATTTTCTCAACGAAATTGGACTTATATTTACAACGTCCTTGGTGGCCAGATCTGGTCCTATCATTTATGAGAGCATCACGATAGCGGCATTATCACCACAGAGGAGCAAGCCCTAAATCCACCCTTATCAGTAGGCTGATAATATCAAACTTAGATTTTATTGTTACACATTTGTTATACATATCATTCTAAATATCCCTGTGAGACTCCCTGAAATAGAGACACCAGCCTTCTATTTGTATGTCTGCCAAGAGCAGTCTTGAGCGAAAGCTGATACGTTTGAAAACCCTCCCCTTTTTATGCCCATTAGTGGACCACTACTGCACAGCCAGGCAGACAACCCATTACACCTGTTTAGCTTGATGCACTTCTTTCAGAATCCTATTGCCATTCTCCGCTTCTTGGATTTCCCGAATATTCTTATCTGCGTTCCTTGAAGCCTGGACCACCAGCTGATGTCACCATGGCTAAATCCCCGTATTAGCCTGGGTGTAACTCTTTACCTGCGCTAGCCTTAGTGTTAATTAGGCAGGACCTACATCTCCGCTCACTTTCCGTTGTCTTCCAGTTGTAAGTGCTGGCTGGACGGTCCTAACTACTTCACCTCCTGATTTACACAGCATCATTGCTAGTCTTCCCTTTCCAGCTCAGTATTCTTCAACAACTGACTTGAAACAGGGGTACACGTTTTTGTTTCCGTGCAGTACAGTGCTACATCCGACAAACCTGGGGCACTCTTAAATATTTCCAAGTGAACGTGTCGATTCTTCTCTCTATAGCAGTAACTGATTTATTCATGACATAAAAAGCTTTACAAATGTGTAACTAGCGGTACGGCAGCAATAGACGTGCCAGGCTGTACAGTCAAGTTTGTTGTATGAGTCAATCGTTTCTAACCTGGCTTTTGACGAATTGAATATAAAATTTGGTCTTTTAATAACTCTTTCAGTACCAAGCAAAAAAGTGCGTTTGGCCCAAACAAAAATGCCCACCGCAGTGTATTTTTATTGTTGTAGCTTCAAAATAATTTTAAAAAATGTTCATATGCATAAATAACTTTTTTGTTGTAAATGAAGCTGAAGGTAAATGGATATACTTTACTCTAGTGCTACAAGTATAAAAGCATTCATTGAAAATTATTAGTTATCCAAGGTAAAATGGAAGCTGAAAGAATAAGCCGGTGAAAGATTAGAGCAAAAGTATTCAATCAAATTCTTCTTGAATTGTTCCCCAGGAGAATATCCAAGGGTAAAGTTTCAAAATGTCCCAAACAGAAGTATTTTAACAAAGTACAATTAGTTTTTAGTCAATAAACACTCAGGAAATTGTTAATTTTACAGATTACAACAACAGGTCACATGGTTGTAAAAGAAAAGGAAATTACATATTTTTACTTTACTGAGCTGCTCCTCTTCTCAAGATGATGTGCAATCCATAGGAAATCACATAAGGTCACTCACAAATATATTTACACTAGGCCTATGTATAAACACGACTTTATTATGACATATTATATGAACTTATTACAGTCTGATTACATGCTCCTGTATCCATAACTTCATTATCGACATCCGACCTTCCATTATCATCCTCGGTTTCCGAGGACTTGATATCAGGGTCTGCTTCGCTATCCTGTGAATAAATACTACAATCTGAATTATTATCACTATCTAGAATTTCTTCAAATAACTTTCTAGCTTGCTCTGAAGTTAATTCAGAGGTCTACCAGAATCAGTAGGCGTGGCCATTTGGTCTTATAAAACGTGCACTTAACAAATCTTAAATTAATATCAAACCACAAAAACGCGTTCTCTCTTAAACACATGAGGTATTTACTAGAAAGGACTTCCTGTCAGAAATGACGTTTTGGGTTGTTAAAATTGGAAAACAGCTCTAGAAAGGAGCAAAAGATACGAAATACGATCAAACAGGTCGAACCGGAAAACCGATATAACGTTGATCGGGACTTAAAAACGTAAATGTGGAGGATGCCTTAACAGATGAAAAAGCACGTCTGCAGTCACGGTATTATCTCAACGTTAGTTACGATACGGCCAGGACCTGTTATGTTTTATTTGCGAACGAATGGTTTATAAACACATATTTGCAGGCCACGAATTGTGGAAATCTGTTGGTAGCATTACAACACAGGGCTAATTCTGGAATCCCTACAGTAAGTGAGGTAGATGCAGTCCTAAAACACACGGAGAAGACAGTTGAGAGCAACATAAAAAAAGGATAAGAAAGTCATTGAAAGATCTTGAAAGGATGGTGCAAAAGTACCTTTATTCCTGCCTGAGGATATCACGCTTTTAGATGCAGGCTGGAGAGAACTAGTCAATGATTTATCTGGTTTTAAAATTCTGTCTATTGCCCCTCTTCCTCAATCAGAAATCTACCAAAGAATCCCATGTGATCTACCGGTAGATTGGGATCAACTTTATGCCGAACCCGGCTGCTGCTACCGTTTTGTTCAGGGTTGTCCCCCACTTTTCTCTTCCTACGTGAGTTCCAATAGAGGATACGTTTGAACAAACTGGGTGATAGTTTCTCGAATGTATGACTTTTGCATCTCATTTTTTTCCCGCTACCTCAGTCTGTATTGATTCCTATCTTCTTTCTCCCTAAGATATGTGATGTTGATTGCTTTTAGACACCTGCATTACACAAGTTTAATATTATAATTAACTAACGTAAAACCCCGTCATAAGACGGGAATTAAATTCAAAAGCACCACTACCTAACGGCAATTTTACTTATTGAAAAGTATTTAAAAAACCCACTGTATATCACCACAGTTCTATAAATATTTTTGTGCACACCGTCATTTGCGCACTTTTCTTTGTCGAGTGTTACTATTTTCCGGAGAGTACACATAAGGGAAACAATACAATTAATGTCTAACTTAATGCATCCCTTAGCGTTAGTAACAGAAAAAGCTGGGATTTTATATATATTGATTTTCCTTTCCGCCCCCTATTGAGCAAGGCACCACCGCTACTTCTGGTCCTCTTGCAGAAAGCCTGTACCAAAGTACAAGTGTTTTTACAGTGGTGCTTTATGTAGCAATATGTTTTACTTGAGGAGGTTTCCAGCCTCACGCACCATCTCAAATTGGTCGCCAGTAACGAAATTGCCTGAGACTTTGATTCATCGCTGTTGGACACCATTGTGACCATTGTTCATTGATTGCCCGATTCTTTCAGCAGAGAGTCTTATAGCAGATCTTTTTAAAATTTCATTGTTTTTTAAATTCCATTTTCTGCTTTTGATTTTTGTTGATTGTTGAATTTCTTTTATTGAGATATTATTTTATGTTGTGTAGTTTCCTTGCTTTATTATTGCTCTTCATCTGTGTTTACATATATTAAGTATTTGTAGTCTATAATCTATATTTCTATCCTTGTTGCCTGTTCGTAACTGTGGCCGATGAAGGGTGAAACTCGAAACGTCCTTTGTTTCCTGTGAACCGTTTATTTGTAAAACTGATTCAATATCGTTTTATTTGTTTTATATATGTATATATATATATATATATATATATATATATATATATATATATATATATATATATATATATATATATATATATATATATATATATATATATATATATATATATATATATACTTACCAGTTTTACAGCAGCCCTTTAATTTATTGCCTGATCGAGCAGAAG
The DNA here is from genome assembly GCA_024509875.1 of Oreohelix idahoensis. Classification (NCBI taxonomy): domain Eukaryota; kingdom Metazoa; phylum Mollusca; class Gastropoda; order Stylommatophora; family Oreohelicidae; genus Oreohelix; species Oreohelix idahoensis. Next base: position 555,917 of record JAMPIV010003285.1, read on the forward strand.
TGACATTCTTTCATTGTCTGATCAGAGATCCGGTGGTACATTATAATTAGTTTTTATTTGTTAACTTTTCAGATCACTCTTGCCGTGAAAGTCGCGGGGAACTGACGCTTCTGGTCTTGAGGCAAGTATGTCGTACTGGTTGATGCCACCTCCTGCTGTTGTAGGATTTCTATCATAGTGTCTGTTGCGCACATATTCTTTTGTATGGACGCACGGATTACTTCAGTGAGGCATACAATTCATCCTGTATGTCTATTTAATATGGAAAATATATATTTGTATTTATTGAGTGTACGAAAATGCTTTCCTTTGTAAAGCTAGATAATCCATGATTGGTTTATACTTTTGATTATGTGGATGATCTCCCTTGAATATTGATTTAGCGTATGAATACCGAATTTATGTCATTTCTCATTTGTTAGGGCCAGAAAATAGATTGATTTTGCTTAGAATGTTTATGGCCTGAATTCATATGTATTACTTGTCTAGTGCAAGAAGATTCAGTCTTATATTGTATATCTTCGTATGTTTAGGTCGGACTATATTCTTTGTGCCGAACTCTGGGGCAGGTATTCGTTGTCCAACGGAGACGTACTGAGTCTCGACACAGCCGGCTGAGAATGGCCGTGTGTATTTTTTGGGCTGGTCCTTTTACAGGTTGAAAAGTGATTTGTGAATGTTTTTTCAGAAGGAGATAGCGTCTCTGCGAGATTCTATTGTCAGAGATTCTCCTCATGTACTTTATTATTAATTCGGACGCTTTATATGTTTACACACCCACACCCACTGATGCGTTCAGTCAGTTAGGGGATATGGCAATAATCTGCCAGAACATTGAATGATTACCTTATATCGCCCATCATATTTGAATGCTGCATGAAATATGATCTACTATTCAAATGCCTAATGATGTACATGTCAACATGTTCCTATGACTATGTTCCGTGCTGTCCAGATGTGTGCGTCCTTATTAAACTGTGAAATGTCAGCTGTAGTTCCAGTCATCATTGACTTGCATAAGAGTGTGTGAGTGTAATATTATCAAGTGGTCAACTACACAGAACCATTCAACCATTCGCGTTACCTGACACTCCCACTCTGTGTCAACATGACCGGTTGATTCAAGTATGCAGTGGTAACCCAAAGAAGACCTTCTTCAGTGATGACCAGTACACGACCTCGAATATCGACATCCGACCCTTTTCAGTGGTAGGCCAGATTCCTGGGGTTATTGTAACCAGACCATTCCTGACGCCATATACGACACGTAAACACTGATGTACAAGTTGAAAGTACAACTATACAGTCGAGGTCAGCATGACCTGTCCTATCGAGCGAAGGCAGTAATCAGGTCAGCGCTTTGTGACATTTTGTAGTACAGGCATTGTTTATGTCAAGCGGACATACGGAGCTGAATACTTTGAAGGCCATAAACTGTTTTGTTGTTGCAGTGTTGTTGAACATAAAAGTGCATAGATTTCATCGCTGGATCTTCTAATATGCTCAAAAATTTGAACAGTGTAATAAGATAAATCAAAGATTTAAGATTGATTAAAAGTGGCAGTTATTGTAATTAAAAAGCTGTACCATTAATGTAAAAGCTGAGCATACTTTACAACACATTTCAACTGCAACACATCTCATTATTTAATGTATGCATTTATGTTTTACATGTATTTATGTTACATGTTATTTGTTTATACGTATAGTTGTTTATATGTCCGTGGGCGGTTGGTGAGGTGACTAGGACAAGAAATACCGAGTAACATTGGTCTTGTACTAGTGTTCTGTAGGGGCAAATTTCTTAATTGAAATTTGCATGCAACATCTGGTGCAATATCTGTTAGCTGTATCGAAACTGTCCCTGTTGTTGTTTTTGTAATATTTTTCCTGTTTTTTAGTTTTGTTTTGATTTGTTTGAATTTGTTGGTCTTATCTTTCCTTTCATTTAGTTCTCTACACCCTTATGTTTATACACTGTAACGTCATTTGTTTTGCTTAGTCCATTGCAGTTATCATCACAGATTCTGTGATTATTTACTTACTTCAGTTCCTTATATTTAATTTAGTTTGATTTCCGCAAGTGTTCTCATATTGTCTTTTTTTGTTTGTCCTTGTTAATCTCTTTGGTTGACAGATAATATGAGGTATATTTGAATACACTTATATGATAGTACAGGCCAGTACTTTATTATTATTACTACTGTACAAGGAAGTATACAAGACTTGTATATGGCTTGTCTCCCACAGTGATTGGGATAGAAAGATATTATTTTCCACAGGTACTCAAGTGATCATTTGTTTCATTCTAAACAAGATAACCATATAAGGTCTTTGACTAAGACTAAGAGAGTGAAATAAAATGAAGTGAGTATACAAGTCTATAGTACAGACTTGTCTCCCATTAAAGTGGGATAAGGTAATTTATTTACTTTTTCAGGTTACTGATTTCATAAGACAGGATGGCTAATTTAGATTACTTTATCCAGCAAGGGTTAACCCTTGGTAAGTCTGGTAAAGAATTGGAAGAATATTCATCTGCTCAATTTGCCATTGCATTAAAATCAGAAGAGAAAAAACAAAAAGATGAGAATAAATGGAAAACAGAAATTGAACAAAAGAAGATAGATGCTGAGAATTTCAGATTGCAGATGCAAGCTGAGGAGAAAAAATCTGCTGCTGAAGAGAGAAAACTTCAAATAGAAGAAAAGAAATTAGAAGCTGCTGAGGAAAAAAAGCTCAAGCTGCTGCCGAGGAGAGAAAATTTCGAATGTAAAAAGATTAGAAGCTGAAAAGAGAAAAGCAATAAGGGAACATGAATTAGAGTTAGAGAAATTGAAATTGACAAATATGAATATTGTTAATCAGGCATCTAGTGGTAATGGTAAACCCTTTACTTACAAAGTCAAGGTACCAGCGTTCAACTCCGCCAGTGACGATATAACATTCTGGCTTGATAGATTTGAACGTGCTTGTCGAGCTAATAATGTGGATAAATCACAGTATGTGACTCAGTTGTCTATAAATCTAAAAGGTGATTCTCTGACTAAGTTAAGTTTAGTTGAAGAGGCCGACAAGGACAATTACGATGTTGTCAGGGCGGCCTTGATAAGGAAATATCAGTTGACTGAGGAAGGTTACCGTCTTTTGTTTAAGACAATGAGACCTGAGGCAGGTGTAGAATTCTCAGATTTCGTTGAAAAAACACGTCTTACATTTACACGATTGATTGAATTATCCAAAACAGAAAAAACATTTGAGGCTCTTATGGATTTATTGCTCAGAGACAAGATCATGTCTTCTGTGAATAAACCATTTCTTGAATTCCTACATGAGCGTAAACCCAGTACACTAAAACAAATGTAAGAATATTGTGACCAATACGTCACGGCACACCCTGACGTAACTCTTAGCAACACTAAGGTTAAAGAGGGTATTTCAGCTGCTTCGGCGACACAATACAATCATAATTACTCACATAAGTTTCAAGGAGCTCAAAACAAATTTGACAAAAAGGCTAATTGGAATAGTTATCAAAACCAAGGTAACCAGTCGAATCAGGGTTCTTCTTCGAAGAACTGGAATCGGGATGACAGTCCTCGATACAGGGGTGGCCATAATTACAGAAATTTCCGCAAAGGAAGTCACTATAGGAACTACCCAAGTTTTCCTTCATGGAAACAACAAAACCAACATTTCAGAGATACTCATTATAATGAGCATGATGATTATGATCATGAACATTATGATTCAAACCCAAACAGGGGTTATAACAGAGGAAATAATAATAACTATAGAGGTTATAATAATCGAGGTAGATCACAATACAAAAGACATAAATTTCATTACCAGGCTAACTCTGCACAGCAAGAGCTCCATGAAGCCGGTAATCAAAATAATGATAAGAAAGACTCTAATAATGTAGGATGTTCTGCTTTTGATTTTGGTAGAGCATCTCAATGCTCCCAATGCAAGACATTATTCGATCCAACCACAGTTTCTACTTTAAGCTGTGGTCATCCTCTTCCCGCTCTGCCTGCGTCAGTCGCGCATGATGGAAGAGGCGCTCTTGTCTTCAATAGAGGTCTAGTAGAGGGTACTCCGGTATCAATTCTTTTCGATTCGGGGTGCACTACCATTGGTGTGAGGCAGTCACTCGTAGATCCTTCTCGAGCCACTGGCAAAGTAATCAAATGCATAACATTTGGTGGCACATTGGAGAAGTACTCTTGCCATTATCAATATTGCTACTCCCTTCTTTACAGGAGATGTGCACGCATGTCTTCTGTCGAATCCGATCGCTGATCTTATCATCGGTCGCATTCATGGAGTGAAAGAATGTACTCTGCAACAAATTGCTGAGTGGGAAAATAAAAATACGCAAGCTGCTAATGCTGTAGTCACTAGAGCTCAAGCTCTTAACATGCCTCAATCTTCGCCTTCTGAAGATAATGATGCGCAGAACCAAGATGATCCCTTGGAAATTTCTCGCGACTCATTTATAAAAAAGCAAGAAGATGATCCTACTCTAAAAAAATTCTTCACGCTAGCAACAAAAGGTGATCCGAATAAAGATACAAATCGTAAATCTTGGATTACGATGAAGAATGGCGTACTTGTACGTATGGTACAAGACTCCGCTAGGTCCATTCATTCTCAAATTCTTGTGCCCAAAAATATGAGAGTTAAAATCTTACAGCACGCTCATGATTTTCAGTGTGCTGGGCATATGGGTTTTTCCCGTACTAAATCTAGAGTTCTTGCGTCTTTCTTTTGGCCTTTTGTGAACAGGGACATACGAATCTATTGTCGATCTTGTAGGGTATGTCAAGAAGTTAAATCCAAAGGTCCACGCCATGCTGCACCTATTCAGGCTGCAGATATTCCAATTCGACCATTTCAAAAAATGGTGATAGACATCATTGGTCCATTTAAGATAAAGTCTGCTAGAGGACACCAATTTATCTTGACGTGTGTGGATATGTGCACACATTGGCCAGAGGCTGTTCCTCTAAAGAGCATAACTACTGCTGATATTGCAGATGCTCTTTTGCTAATATTTTCTCGTCTGGGATTTCCAGCAGAAATATTATCAGTCCATGGCACCCAACTCATACCAAATACCATATCTCAAGTAATGGCGACTCTACAGATAGAGAGATCTCTGAGTAGTATTTATCATCCTATGTCTAATGGGATGGTAGAACGTCTGAATAGGACTCTCAAAAACCTATTAGGAAAGATAACTGAAGATCATCCTCAAGAATGGGACAGGGTTTTACCCGCGGTTCTCTTTGCATACAGAGAGGTCGCCAACGAACATACAGGATTTTCTCCCTTTGAACTTGTCTTTGGTGCGAAACCGCGAGGTCCTATGTCCTTACTTCGTGACCTTATAACTGCTGATAATATTGTCGATGACACAAAATCCTCTTACGAATATGTCATTGCGCTTAGACACAAGATTATTGAAGCATGCAAATTGGCAACTGCTTCTTCTGAATTTGCGAAACAGAAGGCAAGGCAATTTGCCGATAAGAAGAGATGCTTACGACAACTTTGTCCTGGTGACAAAGCATTTGTATTACTACCTTGTAGGGAAAACAGACTTCTTATTTCTTGGAAAGGTCCGTACGATGTAATATCAAAAGTTTCCGATGTTGACTATATCGTCTATATTGACGGGAAGCATAAAACCTTCCACATCAACATGCTTACGGAATTCCATGAACGTCCGGATTATTTACAACCTGTTTTCCAGGCACCGGACGATTCTCCAGTCCCACATGGACATTACTCATCACTGTCAGTAATACAGGATGAGGAAACGAGTTTCTCGGATGTGAATCTCCCTTTTCCGATGATTCCACTTCATTCTAATGAATCATGGAAAGATGTTACGGTCTCTCCCGAGTTATCTCTAAGAGAACAGCAACAAGTTTCTTCTATGTTACAACAATTTCAGGATGTCCTTACTGACATTCCTGGTCAAACTGATGTCATTGAACATGACATTATACTTATTGACCATAATCCTATAAGAGTCAGACCGTATCCTATCCCGATACGTTTTCAAGCACAGGTTGAGAAAGAGTAGGATGAGATGATAGATTTGAAAATAATTGAACCATCCACATCAGCATATTCTTCGCCGATGGTTATTGTACGGAAAAAGACAATAACATACGTCTTTGCGTTGATTATCGCAAATTGAACCAAGTGACGAAATTTGATGCTTAACCTATGCCTTTACTAGAAGAGCTACTTACTAGACTATCGAAATCTCATTTCTTCACTAAACTTGATTTGTCTAAGGGATATTGGCAAGTTCCACTATCCGAACACGCCAAACCGTTTACTGCTTTTTCGACACCTAGGGGTCTATTCCAATGAAATTTCATGCCTTTCGGCTTTATGAACGCCCCTGCAACATTCGTACGCATGATGCGTCGAATCCTATCTCATCGCTCAGATGTCATTGCATATCTTGATGACATCTGTCTTTTCAGTGATACTTGGGAAGATCACGATAACGGGTTAAACGAACTATTGTCTATCTTACGCAAGCATAACCTGACAGCGAAACCATCTAAAGCCTGTATTGGTTTTAGCGAAATATCTTTCTTAGGTCACCGTGGTGGTCATGGTTTCCTAAAAACAGAGGACCATAATACAAGTAAGATACTTAACATTTCCATGCCTAAGACTAAAAAGCAAGTGCGAAGTCTCTTGGGTCTAATACAATTTTATGGACGAGTCATCCCGAATCTGTCCTCGATCATGTCACCTCTTTCTTCATTGCTAAAAAAAGGGTGTCCTAATTTAGTCCATTGGACTCAAGAATGTCAATCCTCTTTGGATAAAATTAAAACTATGTTTTCTACTTCACCTATTTTAGTGTTACCTACTAAAGATAAGACATTTATTCTTTGTAGTGACGCTTCATCCACAGGGATTGGAGCAGCACTAATGCAAGAGTACTCTGGAACTCTGCACCCTGTGATGTATATTTCTCGAAAACTAAATGCCGCAGAGAAGAATTACTCGGTCCTAGACCGTGAATTATTGGCTATGGTTTGGTCAATCCTTAAACTTCAAAGATTTCTTCTTGGCGCGCATTTCGTTGTGGAAACTGACCAGAAAGCTCTTACAGCTATTCAGAGTAAAAATCTGAAAAGCGCGAGATCAACGCGATATGCTATTGCTCTTCAGCCTTTTCATTTTTCGGTTCGAGCTATCCGTGGGTCAGAAAATGTGATGGCAGACATCTTGTCTAGATGCCCACATGATTCCACCTAACTGTTAGATCCTGAGATTTCTAACATGTCTAACTTTACTACAGTTTTTTTTTCCCTATGTTAAAATGGGAACACATATGTAATATAGCATATATTGATTGTATCACTACTTAGCGGTTCATTGATGCATATTCACCGCTGGTCTTTTGATGTTCTTCTTCTTGGGTAATCATGATTTTAAGATACCTAAGATTAAATATTTTGGATAATCTGTTGTAGAAATTGTGGCAGTGCCAATATTGTAGTATGCGTGGGTGACACCTCTCTGGAAATATTTATACTCAGAGAAAGACTTTCTGTGGATTCTAAGATATATTCTAATTTGTCGTACAATAGGACGACATAGCCTTACATTACGCGTTACATTTGTTTGGAATGATTATCATCTGCGCATTATCATTCGTGCGTTGTGAGCCTATTGTATGTTGCTCCTAGATGTATTTCAAAAATAAAAAATGAACCATTTTGTTTTTTCTCGGGGAGTGTGGTAATCTGTTGCGCACATATTCTTTTGTATGGACGCACGGATTACTTCAGTGAGGCATACAATTCATCCTGTATGTCTATTTAATATGGAAAATATATATTTGTATTTATTGAGTGAACGAAAATGCTTTCCTTTGTAAAGCTAGATAATCCATGATTGGTTTATACTTTTGATTATGTGGATGATCTCCCTTGAATATTGATTTAGCGTATGAATACCGAATTTATGTCATTTCTCATTTGTTAGGGCCAGAAAATAGATTGATTTTGCTTAGAATGTTTATGGCCTGAATTCATATGTATTACTTGTCTAGTGCAAGAAGATTCGGTCTTATATTGTATATCTTCGTATGTTTAGGTCGGACTATATTCTTTGTGCCGAACTCTGGGGCAGGTATTCGTTGTCCTACGGAGGCGTACTGAGTCTCGACAAAGCCGGCTGAGAATGGCTGTGTGTATTTTTTGGGCTGGTCCTTTTAAAGGTTGAAAAGTGATTTGTGAATGTTTTTTTTCAGAAGGAGATAGCGTCTCTGCGAGATTCTATTGTCAGAGATTCTCCTCATGTACTTTATTATTAATTCGGACTCTAGGTAATACCAGACCCTTCTTTTTGATGATCTCTGTTTGGTTAGACCTAGATGGACATCGTGTTTCGAGCATCGTTGGTCGTTTATATATACAGTTGAAGATGACAGGTTTCCCAACAGAGCTTATGTCTACATGAAGCAACCTTATGAATGTGGAACTGTAGGGAAACTCTATGAAATTATTGATATTCAAATTGTGAATTAACTTTGGCTTATCATTATCCTTCTTCTGGGTGAGTGAGCGAAACTCAGGACGGTAGCCATCTTGTATCCTTGTCATCGTTATGGATCACTGTCAAGAGAACAGTATATCAAACTTATTATCGGACAGTGATATGGAGATCTTATTAATATGAAAACCCCTATCGCGGTTTAACTTTGTTACATAAACATTTGATATATGCCGCTGGAGAACTTAGCCAAGGAAAGGGTTCGTCCAGTGAACGCTTTATATGTTTACACACCCACCCCCACTGATGCGTTCAGTCAGTTAGGGGATATGGCAATAATCTGCCAGAACATTGAATGATTACCTTATATCGCCCATCATATTTGAATGCTGCATGAAATATGATCTACTATTCAAATGCCTAATGATGTACATGTCAACATGTTCCTATGACTATGTTCCGTGCTGTCCAGATGTGTGCGTCCTTATTAATCTGTGAAATGTCAGCTGTAGTTCCAGTCATCATTGACTTGCATAAGAGTGTGTGAGTGTAATATTATCAAGTGGTCAACTACACAGAACCATTCCACCATTCGCGTTACCTGAAACTCCCACTCTGTGTCAACATGACCGTGTGGTGAAGTGGGATGTTATAAATATTTATAGGGGACTTAGTGTACTGACTGAGATCAGCTGTGAAGGTATATATATATATCTAATAAGAGTAGTGTATTATATATAACCTTACTTGCTGCCACATATGTATACCTCAGTCAGAATTATTCTGGAATAGTGTGATGACTACGTTATATGTCTAGGGTATGTGTATGATGAAGTGTAAGTCAAAACAACAACAGACAGATAAACAATTTAATTTATTCCACTACACTTGACAACACTGTGACACTCACATACATAAAACACTCTACAAGGATATCTTAAAGGAGTCACTGATAACTTTTCAAATAACAATATGTATTCATTGCTGTCATGAATGAATATGTGTCCTGATTCAAATACAAAGGAACCAGGAATCACAATCAATTTTAATTACAAGTTATATGTACAGAATTTATCAATATGAATATTGTAGTGACATATATTATTAAAAGTATCCTATGTGTGTCAGTTGTGTAGTAGTNATATGAGGTAATACTGGTTTTGTTTTGTTCAAGCTCTGTTGGTATTTGTCATCATGACTTCAATAGTTTGTCTTTATTGGAACTAGTATTGGAGATGTTCTCAGTTCCTGATATTAAAACAATTAAATTCCCCTCTTAATGTTATTTTTACAATGTCGTTTTAAGATGGGGTACATAATGTTGAGCTCAGCTGGCCAGATCAGCTTATCTTGCGTGATGGCGGCAGGAAAAGACTCCTCTGCTCGATTTCTCCCCTGTGCTCTGGAGACACCTCACTGATAGCTAAATGGACCAAGGAGTATGCTGTCCGACTCTGGATTCAGCAAAGCTCTGACCAGGTGCTGCTCAATAACGTCAAGACCACGGCCCCTGAAAACAAGAAGGATGTACCTTCTACTTCATAACTAATTGATACTCTAGTTCTACACTGAGCACAATACATCACAAACATTGAGTTCAGAGCGTTATGCCAACTGTCAGCTTCATCTGAAATACTTTATACCAGTATTAACCTCCTTAATGGTTACCACGCCTCTGCAATTCCAGCATTATTTCTGTCTAATCAATAATCTAGGTGTCAGTGTACTGTTTGGCCATTCCATGCCGTTTTACTTTCCTCCGACACCTTCTGTTCAGGCTGGAGCATTATAGGCTTTTCCTCATGTTTGCTACTGAACTACACATATATACAGGCATAAATTAACAATTTACATTCAATTTTCATTAAAAGATACTGAATGTTTCAAGCTTACCACAATTTATGGAAATAAACACAGATACGTTGACTAGCAATGAATTCTGGCACAAATACTGGCACAAATTCCCATCTGCTTATGTTCCAGGCTTTTATTTAGCAAAAATATGAGCTGGCTTCAACGCACTGTTGCTTTATCAAGCTTATTTGAACTAGTGGTCTCGAACTAACGCTCCTAAGTGATTATATCAGCGAGTCTGGCCAATGGAGCCACGTTTCGACAAGTGTTTGAAAAAATTTTACCTTCCTACGTCTCCCCTAACAACCAAGGATAGCATTTATAGTCCGACTAATCGTGTTTAGCCTTACATATCATTTCAGCCAATCAGTTCAAATGTAACTTGTGGCCCATTTCCCGTACAATGGTGGTTTAAAAAATCTACCACTGAGCGATTCTGATTTTGGGTGTTGTCTGACAGCACCATCATTTTATTTTGGCTATAACTTGTTAATTCCTAGACTATTTGCGTAACGTTTTACATATTCTTTGTCAGCAAGCCCTAAGGAACCCAAATATACAAATTTAAAAGAGCTAAGTGGCTGCGTTCAAAATATGCAATTTCTTCTACCTCCTGTTTCGAAGATGTGCTGTCTGGGTACTGTAATGTTTTCAAACGTAAACCCATCTAATGTTATCTTTTCTAATAAGCGTTTCTCAGGATTTTAAAACCTAACTCTGGGAAGGTTAGTGTTTTTATCACTGTCCGTCCGAAAAAGTTAGTGCATGTGGCCTTACACGCGTGATAGTAGTAATTGTGTATCGCGTTACGCTTGTTGGGGTGGCATTAATAGCGAGACGCGTGTTTAATTTTGTATGCGTTCCTGATTTTCATTCGCCCCTCTCTCTTTCTATTTGAGTCCATCTGTTCGTTCGTTTTGGTAACGTAATATAATTAATGTTAGGATTAATTTAGGTCATTACTCAGTGTGCCTCTCAATGTTTTTCTTAGAAATGCAATACCCGTTTTAATGTGTTGTGGAAACGCTTGTATTTATGCAGTGGCTTATATTTAACGTGGAAACGTTACAATTTGCAGACGAAGCATAAAACAAAGGGGGATTTCGAGTACATTCTTTGTGACAGCACTGTTATTTTACCATTGCTCTTTTCTTTATTAGAATTTATTTGTTAGGTTTTATATTTACCTGATAATTTATATATGTGGATTAGAATATTTCACGACACCTCCCCTCTTAAAACAGACATTATATGTCAGTCCTTTATTCTATATACACATAGATAAATGTAAGTCAACTTGACTTTACTCTGCTGTGGTGCTATCATGGTTTTATGTAGTTGGGTCCATTCAGAGTAGGCACTACTCATGAAATCTGCCTCAGACGTTTACAACCAATAATATATTTCGGTTATGTTACTGAACAGCCGCAAGTGTGAGTGCTTGTCTTAATGCTGCTTTGCAACCCGTATTCACCATTTCTCTTCTCTGAGTCTGCGCACTGACATGTCCAGAGAACATTATATTTCCCTCAAAATGTACGTTATGAGGAGATAACATATACCTGGTGATAGCAGAGTTTTAGTAGTGGATCCCATAATCTTCTTATTATCCTGTATGAAACATTCGGGATATCCTCAATCAAAGAGGCAACTCAGGGATTCATTACGTTCCTCCGAAATGTTTACATCCAACAATTTTCTCATCATTCTATAGAAGACACTAGGCGCATTCTTCAATCCAAATGGCAATCTATTAAACTCATAGTGTCCTTCTGAGGTACTAAAGGCTAGGTATGGTCTAACCTCAGGCTTTATTGGAATCTGATAGTATCCTTTACTCAGATCCACTTTTGAGAAATATTTAGCTTTATTTAGTCTGGCAAACAGCTGATTTGTATCCGGCAATGGATCCACCTGTCCTTCTGTAATAGCATTCAGTCTCCTGTAATCTATACAGAGTCTATGTTCTCCAGAGGGCTTCCTTAAGAGTACAACACCGGAACTATACGAAGATTCACTGTGTGAAATAATTCCTTCCTTCAATAGATAGTCTATCTCTTCCTTCAAAGCTTTCTCCTTAGCAAACGGAATCGAATATGGTTTCATACAGACAGGTGTGGGGTCTATCAGTTTCATATCATATTCCAATAGGTTTGTATGCCCTGGTCGGTCTGTTAACACCTCTGCATGATTATTTAGAACCTGTTGCACTCTCTCTTTCTGAGTTTTCGTTAAATGTGTACTGATTTTCACCTGGGCTGCTGTCTCACAGGGGTGTAATGGATATTCAAATGATGAAAGTGGTTCCTTTTTCATCTCCATGGCGATGGACAAGGTCAACAAGTGTGTCTCTTCCTGATGTTCTCTTTCCAAATATTTCTCAGGAGATTCACATGATAGATTTTTTTCTTTCCCCTTCTTATCTATCTTATAATTTGTTCTAGATACCTTCTCTAAAACTGTATATGGACCCTGCCATCCAATTTGTAACTTATTCTGACTCCCGGGCAAAAGAAGCAGTACTTTCTCTCCCACAGCCAAATTTCTGTCTTTCGCCTTCCTGTTATAATAGGCAGCATGTTTCTTCCTGGCTTGTTTCAAATTTTCATTGGCAAGTTTCCAGCCAGTTTTTAAACGAGTGGTCAGCTCATTCACATATTGGTATGAAGATGTAATGTTTTCCTCTGCCTTTTCATCAGTCCACGTTCTTAACAAAGCTACATATGGACCTTTAATTGTGTGGACCTATTTGTCCATGCACCGGTATGGTCTCTTCCACTCGAAGCTTTATAGTGATGATTTTTCCTCCCAGAATTATCATTCACAAAACGACCGCTACCAATTTTTCTTTTGGGGCTTTCTCCCCACTTAAAATTCTTGATGAGAAATTTCCTCTCTACATCCTCTTCCTCCAGTTTGTTTAAGTCCGATTGAGGGATTGTCGGCTTATCCTGGGGTAAGACATCTTTTTGCACTCTCCGCATAGTGGCCATTGTAAAACAGTTAAGTGAAGCTTGTCCGTGAAAAGGGGCTTCCCATTCCATTTGGTCCACTTTATCAAATCTATTTTTCTTTTTATTATCAGGCCTAATTTTGCCCCGTGGCGTGTCCAGGTCCTGATCCATGTTCCCACTTGTGGGTGTTCCCTCATGTGCTATGCTACACCTTTCTACAAAATTCTCAATGTCCCATCTTGCTTTGGGCCAATAATAATTGTGAGCCACCTTTTGAATGATGGTACCTATCTTCTCATGGTCCCCATCTGGTTTCATATGTAGGCTCCTTATTAAGTCTGCCCTATATCTTTTAGGAAGTACCAGTTGTCCCTGACCTTTGGATCTAGCTCCAGTCTTCCTATACATCAACTTGTTTTTCATGTAAAAATCTCCCTTGCCTGGAGTTGTATGACAAGTTGACAATTTTCTGAAACAAGGCTTGAGTGTTTTATCCCCAGCCTGTGCCTTCCTCATCTCTTCTGGAGTGGTATCTAACATAATATCCTCCTCCTGTCTTGAGGTCGACCTGACCTGAAGGGTTGCCATATACACAGGTTTCCTTCTGCAACGGTCAGTGTCATGATTGTCCATCTGACAATTCTTACACCACCTTTTTCCTGGGTTGAAAGATTTTCTTTCATCATATTTCCTTTCATCGAATTGTGGGAATTTATTTTTATTTTCATACCGTGGCCTATCAAACTGGTGCTTACCTTTGTTTTGATCCCTAGGATCAAATTGATTAAAGTTCTGTGGTGCCCTAAAGTTATCCACTTGTTTCTTTTTATTACCTGTTACCTCTGCTTGAGCCGCTTGATACCTTTCAGCAACATTTAGCAACTCACCCAGCCTCTCTGCACCTTGTTCCATGAGAAACTTTCTCAGGTCTGGAGCCATGGACTCTCTTAGTTGCTCTATAAGGACCATTTCCTTGAGATCTTGGGTTTTCCCCAGAGAAGTCCATTTCTCCAAGTATGTCTCTATTCGTGCAGAGAACTGGTGATAGGTTTCACCTGACAGTAGTTTAGCATTCCTAAATTTTTTCCTATAAAATTCTGCATTCTTTTCATATCTTAACAAAAGAGCCTGCTTTAGCATGTCATAATTTCCCTGATCACCTCTGCTCATTTTTGCAAAAACTTCATAAGCTGCCCCACGAAGTCCCTGAGATAACTTTAAGCTCCACCTTTCTCTCTCTAACCCATATGTGGTAGCTAATAGTTCATACCTATTTAGATAGCTCTCTATATCATCGTCTTTCTCAACAAAATGATCTAAATGAAAATTCATAGCTGAGGTTGAGGCTCCTTGGCTAGCAGTGGCATCAGAGGCAAAGGGACTGGCACCATTTTCAGGAGCATGGCCTTGAAACTCAAACTCCCTTAGTCGTAACTCATGTTCCCTTTGTAATCTTTTATCTTCTGCTTCCCTTTCTGCAGTCAATCTTCTTTCTTCTGCTTCCCTTTCTGCAGCTAATTTCTTCTCTTCTCTTTCTGCAGCCTGTCTTCTTTCCTCTGCTTCCAATTTCTTAGCCTCAGCCTCAATCTGCAACCTCTTAATTTCTTTTTCAGCCTCTAACTTTCTTTCGGCTTCAAACCTTCTTTCTTCGCGTTCAATAAATTTGTCACATTCCGTAGTGACATAGGCAACCATAACTTGCCCATCTAATCCTAACTCTTTTGCAGTCTGAACAGCAGCAGATCGAAACTTGGCCAGGTCCGCCATTGTCCATCAGGTAAATTTATACAATGTCTAACCAACAATTCAATCTCTAAATATATATCTAATGGACAACACAGGCACCGTGAGCTCAACTTATTTAATTCCACCCAAGGATACCTTTTAATTCTTATATTCCCTGAAGTGAATTACCCCCACTATTTTTAATAGGTAAAGATTCAAAATCCCAAGAGCGAGACCCCAATATATGTGGTGAAGTGGGATGTTATAAATATTTATAGGGGACTTAGTGTACTGACTGAGATCAGCTGTGAAGGTATATATATATCTAATAAGAGTAGTGTATTATATATAACCTTACTTGCTGCCACATATGTATACCTCAGTCAGAATTATTCTGGAATAGTGTGATGACTACGTTATATGTCTAGGGTATGTGTATGATGAAGTGTAAGTCAAAACAACAACAGACAGATAAACAATTTAATTTATTCCACTACACTTGACAACACTGTGACTCTCACATACATAAAACACTCTACAAGGATATCTTAAAGGAGTCACTGATAACTTTTCCAATAACAAATTTGTATTCATTCCTGTCATGAATGAATATGTGTCCTGATTCAAATACAAAGGAACCAGGAATCACAATCAATTTTAATTACAAGTTATATGTACAGAATTTATCAATATGAATATTGTAGTGACATATATTATTAAAAGTATCCTATGTGTGTCAGTTGTGTAGTAGTAATATGAGGTAATACTGGTTTTGTTTTGTTCAAGCTCTGTTGGTATTTGTCATCATGACTTCAATAGTTTGTCTTTATTGGAACTAGTATTGGAGATGTTCTCAGTTCCTGATATTAAAACAATTAAATTCCCCTCTTAATGTTATTTTTACAATGTCGTTTTAAGATGGGGTACATAATGTTGAGCTCAGCTGGCCAGATCAGCTTATCTTGCGTGATGGCGGCAGGAAAAGACTCCTCTGCTCGATTTCTCCCCTGTGCTCTGGAGACACCTCACTGATAGCTAAATGGACCAAGGAGTATGCTGTCCGACTCTGGATTCAGCAAAGCTCTGACCAGGTGCTGCTCAATAACGTCAAGACCACGGTCCCTGAAAACAAGAAGGATGTACCTTCTACTTCATAACTAATTGATACTCTAGTTCTACACTGAGCACAATACATCACAAACATTGAGTTCAGAGCGTTATGCCAACTGTCAGCTTCATCTGAAATACTTTATACCAGTATTAACCTCCTTAATGGTTACCACGCCTCTGCAATTCCAGCATTATTTCTGTCTAATCAATAATCTAGGTGTCAGTGTACTGTTTGGCCATTCCATGCCGTTTTACTTTCCTCCGACACCTTCTGTTCAGGCTGGAGCATTATAGGCTTTTCCTCATGTTTGCTACTGAACTACACATATATACAGGCATAAATTAACAATTTACATTCAATTTTCATTAAAAGATACTGAATGTTTCAAGCTTACCACAATTTATGGAAATAAACACAGATACGTTGACTAGCAATGAATTCTGGCACAAATACTGGCACAAATTCCCATCTGCTTATGTTCCAGGCTTTTATTTAGCAAAAATATGAGCTGGCTTCAACGCACTGTTGCTTTATCAAGCTTATTTGAACTAGTGGTCTCGAACTAACGCTCCTAAGTGATTATATCAGCGAGTCTGGCCAATGGAGCCACGTTTCGACAAGTGTTTGAAAAAATTTTACCTTCCTACGTCTCCCCTAACAACCAAGGATAGCATTTATAGTCCGACTAATCGTGTTTAGCCTTACATATCATTTCAGCCAATCAGTTCAAATGTAACTTGTGGCCCATTTCCCGTACAATGGTGGTTTAAAAAATCTACCACTGAGCGATTCTGATTTTGGGTGTTGTCTGACAGCACCATCATTTTATTTTGGCTATAACTTGTTAATTCCTAGACTATTTGCGTAACGTTTTACATATTCTTTGTCAGCAAGCCCTAAGGAACCCAAATATACAAATTTAAAAGAGCTAAGTGGCTGCGTTCAAAATATGCAATTTCTTCTACCTCCTGTTTCGAAGATGTGCTGTCTGGGTACTGTAATGTTTTCAAACGTAAACCCATCTAATGTTATCTTTTCTAATAAGCGTTTCTCAGGATTTTAAAACCTAACTCTGGGAAGGTTAGTGTTTTTATCACTGTCCGTCCGAAAAAGTTAGTGCATGTGGCCTTACACGCGTGATAGTAGTAATTGTGTATCGCGTTACGCTTGTTGGGGTGGCATTAATAGCGAGACGCGTGTTTAATTTTGCATGCGTTCCTGATTTTCATTCGCCCCTCTCTCTTTCTATTTGAGTCCATCTGTTCGTTCGTTTTGGTAACGTAATATAATTAATGTTAGGATTAATTTAGGTCATTACTCAGTGTGCCTCTCAATGTTTTTCTTAGAAATGCAATACCCGTTTTAATGTGTTGTGGAAACGCTTGTATTTATGCAGTGGCTTATATTTAACGTGGAAACGTTACAATTTGCAGACGAAGCATAAAACAAAGGGGGATTTCGAGTACATTCTTTGTGACAGCACTGTTATTTTACCATTGCTCTTTTCTTTATTAGAATTTATTTGTTAGGTTTTATATTTACCTGATAATTTATATATGTGGATTAGAATATTTCACGACAGACCGGTTGATTCAAGTATGCAGTGGTAACCCAAAGAAGACCTTCTTCAGTGATGACCAGTACACGACCTCGAATATCGACATCCGACCCTTTTCAGTGTCTTTATATCGGCCTCTTTATCTTCCTCGCCCCCAAAGACAAGATCTTCTACTGTTGTAGGCATTAAATAAATAAATACACATGAACATGTAATTGCAGAACTCGCAGGAAATAAAGAAGTAGAAAACTAGACTACAGAAAAACAACAGAAGTGATAGGTTTACAGGGGACTTGAACTCAGGATCATCTGAACGGTTACACCGCCTCGCTACGGGAGCGAATCATAACTATTCACCATGCCAAGTTGAACTGCGAGACATGTAAGCAGGTTATCTTTTTATTTATTTCAATGTTCATACCATACAGACCTACCTGCCTATCCTGTACTTGTCTCTTTCTTCAATAATTTACTAGACACAGTATTACGGCGTTTGACGTGTCCAATCCGGTGATAGGAAAGCTATTGAAGTGATTACGTCTTTAATTAGTCTGAGTCGTTTATCGGTCCTTCGTGAGTTACCTTGATGATTCGTGTTAATTACCTCTGTCCACGAAGCACTATTTGTGCGGTGTCTAGTTGGCAGGGTTGATAGTTACGATTCACTTTTATCTGATGTTGCCGTTTGGGTGGTCCTGGGTTCGAGTCCTGTAACTGCTGTAGCGTGTACCATAATTAACTTCGCTCGATTCTCAAGAGATGGACTATTTCCTTGATTTACTGTCTCTCTAATTTTTTTATACGACCTTACAATAAATGATTAACGTTAAACTAGTGATGAATATTAACTGCATTTAATAATAATAACTCAAAATGGCATTCAAATGTAGGACGGTGAATGTGACAGCCCTTAGATAGGTGAATGTTGTAGTAACTTGGACAACGAGCTAACGATTTGAAGAAAGAATTGAGGTCCCTGATATGTGGATATATAGAGGAATGCGACACGTCTCGTGGAAAGAGAAGGCAATTAATAAACATAGGACTAAAAAGAGAATTAATGAAGGAGATTAAAAGGACATAACACCTTACTGAAGACCACAATAGGAGGCAGAGTAGAAGACAAACGTGCAAGGGGAAGACAGCGCTAGAAGTTGGAATGTAACATCTAGAGATGGACAGGAAAGAGTCTATCAGAGTACACTATCAAGACAAGAGACAGAAGACGTTGGAGATTCATTACGGCCTATCTTCAATGTGAAGATGGCACCTGATGATAGATCGCTAAACTTCCAAGACTTAAATAGCAATTACAGATTGACACACCACCTATACCAGAGTACAGAATTGGTACAACAGGTCTCTACACCTGCGGCACTAGCCCAGTGACAGCCAAACACCTGATGTAGTCCTGCCAAACATACAGCAATGAAGAGAGTAGCATATGGCAACAACCTACTTCACTCCACGAACAACTGTTTGGAGATGTCAGGAAACTTGAGCCGACTACTATCTTTATTAAAGTCATCAATGTGGAAGTCTGAAGGGCGAACGAGGAAGAGGAAGAGGAAATTGTATTCAAGTAGGTAGGAAAACTTGTAGCAGATAAGGGAGTGAAGTGTTATATGCTTAACTACACTAGGTTCAGCATTGTGAGGTAGCTAGTTCTCTTCCTCGATGATTTTTCCTTCCCTATGCTCAAGAACAGGGAAAGGTACCCATTTACAGCTGGATAGGCTGGAACGTGACGCCACCTTGTTACGAACCTGGAACCTTCACGGCCAGAGGCCAGTTGTTTAACCACTCTGCCAAACGAACGCATTGTATCCAGGTAAGTACCAATTTTCCATTGAATAAAGTAACATTTTAAAAAAATAATTATTCGAAATTGGACGCCGCCTAGTAAAAATCTACCTTTTATGGCCTGCCTTCCAAACGGAAGCAGATATTTAAAAAACATATGCAAAAGCATGGCTGTTACCTGCCTTCTGGAATCCACCCAAAAAGATGTTTAAACGTAAGGACTGTTATAGACATACCTGGAAAATTATACGTGTCACTCTTGAAGATATCCTGACCTAGTTTCAATTTTTTTTAAACAAACTCCAGTTCAAATTCTCTTACGTTAGCACACTGGTAGTCTTGCAAACAGATCCGGAAACTGGTCTAATGGAGGGACTTTAGTTTTCTTATATAACGCAAACCAAAGGGTAAGTTTCAGATGTAAATTTTATATAACTCATCGTACAGCTAATAATTAAAAATACAAGGAGAAGAAAATTATAACAAACGTTTGAAATTAGGGTCTATATGTTTTATCTTCGCGTGAAACAAATTTACAATTCATAGTTGGATCAATAAGCTCATAACACTTTACGTGTTTTAATACATCGTTCTTAAAACTGTATAAAAATGTATTATTTAAGATTTCTATCAAACATAATGTATGAATGTCACGGAAAATGGTTTGATGTCAACGTGGCACTTTCATTAAACTTGTAATTTTTCGATGGCTGCAAAATAGAATGTGTGTATGAAGGAAAAATGAGATGAGGCAAAACAGACTGAAAAAAAAGTGTCTCTATGTCACAATTATCACGTACCTTTTGAGGTTCTATAAATGGATTCTTGGGGTCCGTGTAGATAACTTAACGTTTAAAAGCTGAAATGGTTAAAGTATGTTTTATGTATATCTTATTCCAAGAAGGGGTCAGCAGTCTTCACCAGACAATCTTAGCCGTCCATGTCATAGAAAACGTTATGAAACTCAGCTCTTTGTGATTCTTACACCAGAGGCCTTATGTGCTCTAAACACTCGACCACTTAAGATATAAAGGTAAAGGTAGTGCCAAAGTATATGCTGTCGTAGGGGAGTGAAGTGTTTGAGACTTCACTTTACTAGGTCTAGATTTTCATGAGGTAGGTGGGGTGACTAATTCCATTACTCGCCGCCTTTGCCTTACCTAACTCAAGAGTCAGACACCTATTTACAGCTGGGTAGACTGGAACATGACACTGGCAGGTTTTGATCCCGGAACACGGGTAACTCTGTGGAAAAAGGCAAGAGCTCTAACGTTTTTAATTTTTAATAGACGTTTGGTCGAGACGCGATTCGTTCAACTTAGACACAAAGTTCGTCGGTTATATTAAGGTGCAACTTCAAATATAGAAGCCCTTGTAGTTTGGTAAATGTTCTACTCATTC
Organism: Oreohelix idahoensis; assembly: GCA_024509875.1. NCBI lineage: Eukaryota > Metazoa > Mollusca > Gastropoda > Stylommatophora > Oreohelicidae > Oreohelix > Oreohelix idahoensis. Next base: position 576,864 of record JAMPIV010003285.1, read on the forward strand.
TATCAAACGTTCGCTCAGTAGTGTCACCGTGAGGTTTCGTAGCATAGTAATTTGGTTTTGTTAGAATAGGGGTGTATGAAATTGGTTTAAGAAATATAAATGATTTGGGAAATAGACTAGTTATTCAAAAGATTTTTTTTTTTTTTTTTTTTTTGGTGTGTGTGTGGTTCCGACCCTAGCTAAGATCCAGCATACTCTAGAAATGATCCCTAGAAGTATGACACTTTAATCTTAGCCAAAAGCAGATTTTTTTTTTTTTTTTTTTTTTTCTTTTTTTTAAATTTCTTTTTATTTTTTTCACAGCTGTGAGTAGCATGGTTATATTTCGACATAACAATTAGCAACAATTAGACCTTAAAACATAATTAGAATTTCCAATATTTTTTTTTCATCACAACTATGAGTAGCATAATTAATTATTGACATAACAATGGGACAAATGGAACCTATAACATAGTTAGAATTCCCAATCATTTTGCACACAATTGTTCACAATTACAGATAGCATTGTTAAATTATGACATAATAGAGAAATGAAAACTATAACATAATTAGAATTTCAAACATTTTTCTTCAAAATAATGAGTAGCATGGTTAAATATTGACATAACAATGAGAGAAAATGGAACCAGACACAATGTTAGCAATTACCCACGGCAACAAATGATACATTATCAATGTGGAATATAACTAGTACTCTCTGTCAAAAATCAACATGTTAAACAAAAGAATCGCTACATGTGCTGAAATCTCAAATAAAAATATACAACAGAATGTCAATTTTAAACTAGCAGATACAACATTTTTATTTTTATTTTAATCTGTTAAATCTGTATTCGTTGTACCACGTACACAATTACTTGTGTAGGCTGTTTCTTTGTTCTTCGTCATCTTCATCTGCTGGGTTTCTTGTGAGATCGATGATGAGCTTGCTGCGTAAGTCTAATTCAGGTGGGCTTGTCTGCTCTGCTCTGATAATGTACTTTGTCTCAAAAGTCTGGGTTGGTGGTGGTGCTGCTTTCCTAGTGGTTGGTGTGGATGTCAGTTCTGGTTTCTGTTCTGTTTCTGTGTCATCTGTGTCGGGGCTGTCTGGTGCCGAGTGTCGTCTTTGTCTTTTATTTTTGTTTTTGTGGGAAACTGTCTGGAAGTCATCGGCTGCTGGTGGTGGGTCTCTTGTCTGTGGTTCTTGGGCCTGCTTGGAAGCTGTTGTCTTTCGTGGTCTTGGCAATGAGGTGGATTCTGCTGTTGTAAGGGTTGGTGCCGCTACTTCTTTCTGCGGCAGCTGTGGCCACGACGTGGCCTTCGACGCTGTTACCTTCTTTGGGCACTTATTTGCCCAGTGTGTATCTTGCCCACAGTGTGGACATACCATTCTCCGACCTGGCATGGTGACGAGTACCTTGTGGTGTTGTTTTTCGATCTGCAAGTCGATAAAATGTGGAACTGGCGCTTCTTGGTAGAAGGGGACTCCCCACTTGTCGGGAGCGTTCCGGATTCGGTAGACCTCTGCCTCGGGGTCGCCAAGCACTGTTCTTGCAATGGTCTCCACAGCATGGTGTTTAATGGTTGGAGGGAGCCAGTTCAGGGTCGCTTTCGTCCGCTCCTTCTCCAGGTGCTCAATCATAATGGTGAGTTCAGGGTTCGTCAACACTATCTTCTTGCCATGCAGTCTGGCATACAGTCTGGTGTGCGCTTCTGTCGTCAGGTTTGCGTACCATCGTACAGGATTCTCGAACCGGTACAGTGCTGCGATGCCGTCCGTAGGCACTCCCCCCGGGCCCACCAAAACACTGGTGAGAAAAGACGGGGACGCCTTTGCTGCTGCCTGCGGTCCGGAGACGGAGAGAACTAAGGTTCCCTTCCGGTGGAGGTTCATCCCTTCGAGGCTGACGGCTGCAGTGATTCTCCGTGGTTCCATGGTTGAACTGGAGACGGTGATAAGGACTGGTGAGCTGGAAACACTGCTGGAGCAGAAAATCAGGTCGTGGCTGGTTTGTTCTGACAAGAACAGTGTTGCTGTCACTTTCAATGGAGTTTCAAACATCGATCTATTGGTCGTATATTTTTTCATCCTAGTTAGGTGAATAATTGGGTCTTTGCTTGCGATGTCAGGTTGATTTGGGGTTATCTCCCTTTTGGGTCATTGTGTTAAGTTCAAAGGTAAAACAGTTCGGGTGTGCCTTGCGCAGGTTTTTTTAAGCGCGGGGGAGAGTTAGACTTCCGGCAAGCCGTGAGGTGTCCTGGTTTCTGAAGGGACGAAAGTCCATTGTGTTTTTTCGGGAAATCTTCGAAGTGACTGCGATGGCAGTTTTCCCCAGTGAATCTCTGTGCGTTGGAATGACAGCAGAGTTCCTTGTTAGGTTCTGTGGATTCGGTTACAGGTAATACCGACTTTTTCCATTATTACGCTTTCGGTGGCAGAACATGTTAGAAGATTACCTAGTCTGTGAACTGGAGCTCACCGGTCCTACATTACAGAACTTATATGTTGTGCTCAAGGTAGCCATCCAAGACTATTAGTCTTCATACCATCCAGAAATCCAGTGACGAAGATATATTGTGGGAGCCGCAGATTGGCGGCATATTTATGTCCACATAAGCATTACTGCAGGGTTGATGGTAACCTGCTTATCAGCAGTACACAGCCGACGTCAGAACGAGGCCTGTGTTTCCGGCTATTATACTACAGCCTGATAATGTGCAATTGGCGGGGAATGCCAAGTTGTACCTATGTGTCAAGGTGATTAAGGTATCTGACGCGTTTAGTCAGAGATACCAAGGCGGCATTTTTGAACTGTCATTGAATAACATTATTATTGACCATGCACGAATATTGGAATGTTTACCAGCCCTTTTGAACGCCTGATGTATTATTATTATCGATTTCCGGTCAGCATGACCTTGTTTACAATGACTGTTCCTGTTGATGCTACTATGTGTGTTATCGTCAATAAATGTTTTGAAACGTGCCTGCAGTGTTCAAGCATCCTTGACTACTGCATGTGAGTGTAGGGGTTGCAGTGTCTACATATATACGAGCCTAAACACATTCGCGCCTTCATTCGCACCCACACTCAGTTCATCATACGCCAGCACTACACATCTAACAACATGTATACTGTCTTGGGCCAGTGAACACTTCTATAAGAGAAAAAGACAGTTACATTTCTGGTGGACCAGTTACGTGGGCTCTTCTGATACATTTCTGGTGGACCAGTTACGTGGGCTCTTCTGATACATTTATGATGTCGCCAGTGTGGCCCAGAAATTTACATTTCTGGTAGGCCAGCTGATGGGGCTATATAGATCATTGTACACAGCACGCCAGCCTTAAACAGACACCCCACCAGGCTACTTACACTTCTGGATGATGGGGCTATTTTCGTGAGAAGGACAAGTACACCTTACATTTGTGGGTTTAAGCTGGACAGAGCGAGAAATTAACATTTCCGTGGACTTATGCTACATTTATTATGCCTCCAGTGTTGTCCAGAAATTTACATTTCTACATGTGCTACATGTCATGAGGAACAAAGTGGACAACTGAGAATAACACACATACTCTATGCTTTCAAGTTTTGTCTACACAGGACAGAAATAGGTCATCAACTGTTGACCCAGATAAACAGTGCGAGCATTTATGTTATAATGCTACATAAACCACAACAGGACAAGTACTGAAGTTAACATCTAGGCATTTGCTACGTGGACCACAACTGCAAGTCAAGTCCCTTACAGTAAACGGTACACGTTTCAGTCAACAACAGACTTTTCTACGCCCGAGCATTCAAGTTACATTGTTCGAGGTCAAGTTCCTGTTTGTAAACAGTACATGAAATTGTAAACATTCGATGTGCAAGACTCAAGATACGAGAAGGTCATAGTAACTTTATGTTCGTGAATACCACTTTATGCTACAGTGGATTTGACATTCAGTGCGCGCTTGACATTTTGTTTCTGTGTTCGCAAGGAGCAAGTTAGTTACTGTAATATCATGTGTGACTAAGCTTTATTTTGCAACACATTGAATTGATTGCTATTTATGTTCCTTCTACTGTTGTTGTGTATTTTTCTTGTGTTCTTTAGCGGGCTGGTTGGGTAAAGGTGACTCCTTTAGATAATACCACGTAATAGAGGTTATCTATTGAGAGCGTGTCGTTAGGGACTGCAAATTTCCTTAATTGGGATTTGCGAGCGACAATTGTTGCTATTTACGTTAGCTGTGACGACATGAGTTAGTGTTGTTTTCGTTATTTTTTTTCATTCTTTGATTTTCGATTTGTTTTGTTTGTATCTGTAGGTCTCTTCTTCCTTTCGTTTATTTCTTTACAACTTTTTGTTTATAACAGTGTTGCTATTTGTCTTGTTTACTTTTCGCGGTTATCATTACACATTTGTGTAACATTTTTTTTACTTTTTTGCTGTATTGTTTATTTGACTTCCGCGAACGTTTTTGGTCATTGTTCTGTATTTTTGTCTTTGTATTTATGATTGTACTACATTATTGTCATACACAGTCTACATACATACACTTGGTCATGTATTATTATTATTGATAAGGTATACTCTTCATATAGAGATTGTTAATAAAATATTATTATATGAGATATTTATACAAGTTCTTTGCCAAAAGACTTGTTGTCCACAAAGATTGAGACAAGGTAAAATATATATGCAAGTTCTTTTAAAAAAAAAAAGACTTGTGCCCACAGTGATTGGGATATAAAGGTAATTTAGTTAATTTTTTCAGGTTTCTGATCTCATTAGACAGAATGTCTACATTGGATTTCTTCATCCAGCAAGGGTTAACCCTTGGTAAGTCTGGTAAAGAATTGGAAGAATATTCATCTGCTCAATTCGCCATTGCATTAAAGTCAGAAGAAAAGAAACAAAAAGAGGAAATTAAATTGAAAGCAGAAGCTGAACAAAGGAGAGCAGAAGCTGAACTAAAGAAGCTAGATGCTGAGAATAGAAGATTAGAACTTGAAGAGAAAAGGTATCAAAGAGAAGCTGCTGCTGAGGAGAGAAAAGCTCAAGCTGCTGCTGAGGAGAGAAAAGCTCAAGCTGGTGAAAGAAAATTCCAGATGGAAATGGAAGACATAAAACTTCAAGCTCAAGCTGCTGCAGAGGAGAGGAAAGCTCAAGCTGCTGCTGCTGAGGAGAGAAAGCTCAAGCTGCTGCTGAGGAGAAAAAACTCCAACTTCAAGCTGCTGCTGAGGCTGAAATTAGAAAAATGGAACATGAGGAAAGAAAACAGAAAATGGAACTTGATGAAAGACTCGCAACTTTGGAGTTAGAGAAATTGAAATTGGCGAGTCCAGGTGCTCATCAAACAACTTCGAGTACGACAAAGGAGTTTGTAAGTAGGATCAAACTACCTCATTTCAATCCTTTAAAGGATGACGTAGCAGATTATCTAGATAGATTCCAATTTTTATGCGATACGCATAACATAAAAAAGGAAAAATATGTTGAACAACTGATGGAATTTTTTACAGGTGACACAGTGACTACTCTTATGACAATAGACGAACATGACAGGACTAATTATGATGTTGTCAGAGCAGCACTGCTAAAAAAAATACCAGCTGAAAGAGGAAGATTATCGTCTTCGTTTTAGGACAATGTTGCCAGAAAATGGAGTAGATTTCTCTGAGTTTGTTACAAAAATACGTCGTACATTCACACGATGGGTTGAGTTGTCTCACACTGAGAAAACATATGAAGGCCTAATGGACTTATTACTTAGAGACAAGGTTTTGTCATCAGTTAATGATTCTTTCCTTGCATTTCTTCATGAGCGTAAACCCAAAAACTTAAAAGACATGGAGGAATACTGTTGCCAGTACGCCACCGCGCATCCCCATGCTACAGTTAGCAATTCTAAAGTGAAAGAAGGGTTGCCAGCTGCTTCGGCAGCACCATATGGCCCTAATTTCAATAAAAAATTTCAGGGTGCTCAACAAAACTGGAATAGGAGAAGTAATCAGAATTACATTCATAAGCAGAGTAATCCAATACATGATGGTTCTTCGTCTAAGAACTGGAGACAAGATGGTAGTTCTCGTAATTTTAGTGGTAATAATCTTAGACACTTTCGCAAGGGTTATCGCAATAATAACCATTCGAGCTTTCGAGATAATCATTCTCGACGTCAAGATTATGACGATGGTGAATTTAGAAACCGGGATTCAAACCGGAATGATGATTACAATAGGCAATATGATAACAATTACAGGGGAAATGATAATCGAGGCAATTACAGGGGAAATGATAATCGAGGCAGACCTAGATTTAACAAAAAAAAGACCTTTCCAACAGGCAAACTCTGCACAACAAGAGTTTGATGGAGCCTGTAATACAGTAAATGATAGTGGTAACTCTAGGGCTATCACTGGTTGTGCTTTCGATTTTGGGAGAGCAACTGAATGCCCCCAATGCTTAACATTGTTCGACTCATCGACTGTATCTACTCTAAGTTGTGGTCACCCTCTTCCTGCTCTACCTGCTACAGTTGCGCATGATGGGAGAGGATCTCTCATCTTACATAAAGGTCTAATAAATGATAGGCTAGTCTCAGTACTTTTCGATTCGGGATGTACTACCGTCGGGGTTAGGGAGTCTCTGATAGATCCTTGCTGTGCCACTGGAAAAACAATCAAATGTGTTACATTTGGTGGTACTATGGAAAGTTATCCTACTGCTATTATTAGGATTGACACTCCCTTCTTTATAGGAGATGTCCATGCATGTCTTCTTCCTAATCCTATTGCGGATCTTATAATCGGTCGTATTCATGGGGTTAAGGAATGCACCCCGCAACAAATTTCTAGTTGGGAAGAACGAAACATTCAAGCGGTCAATGCAGTGGTGACAAGAGCTCAAGCTCTTAATCCCCCAACTTCATCTGATGATAGTAATGGAGTTGATAGCCAAGACGAGCACTTGGTGATTTCCCATGACTCGTTTGTTAAATGTCAAGAAGAGGATCCGTCTTTGAAGAAATTCTTCCTTCTTGCAAAGAAAGGGGATCCCAATCAAAATACGAATCACAAATCGTATATTACTATGAAGAATGGTATATTGGTACGGATGGTACAACACTCGGACAAGTCTATGCACTCGCAAATTCTTGTGCCTAAGTGTATGAGAGCCTTAATTCTTCAGCATGCACACGATTCTCAGTGTGCTGGACATATGGGTTTTTCCAGAACTAAAACTAGAGTCCTTGCGTCTTTCTTTTGGCCATTTGTTAATAAAGACATACGAATTTATTGCCGATCTTGCAAAATTTGTCAAGAGGTCAAGTCTAGAGGTCCGAGACATGCTGCTCCTATTCAGGCTGCAGATATTCCGATTCGGCCGTTTCAGAAAATGGCTATAGACATCATTGGTCCGTTCAAGATTAAGTCAGCCAGAGGACACCAATTTATCCTCACTTGCGTGGACATGTGCACGCGTTGGCCAGAGGCTATTCCTCTGAAGAGCATATCAACTGTCGATATCGCTGATGCTCTTTGGCTCATATTTTCTCGTCTGGGATTCCCCGGAGAAATACTGTCGGACCACGGCACTCAGTTAATTTCGGACGTTATGTCTCAGGTAATGGCTACGCTGGACATTAAAAGGTCTCTCAGTAGTATTTATCATCCAATGTCCAATGGATTGGTAGAACGTCTTAACAGGACACTAAAGAACTTACTTGGCAAGATAACGGAGGATCATCCTGAAGATTGGGACAGGGTCTTACCTGCAGCTCTCTTTGCCTATAGAGAGGTTCCCAACGAGCATACAGGGTTTTCTCCTTTCGAACTTGTCTTTGGCGCGCAACCGCGCGGTCCGATGTCCTTGTTACACGATTTGATAACTTCCGATAATATTGACGGTGATACACAATCGTCATATGAATATGTTATTGCTCTTAGGGAAAAAATTATCGAATCGTGCAGATTAGCAACTTCATCTTCCGAATTTGCGAAAGAAAAAGCTAGGCGATTTGCTAACAAGAAAAGGCGCCTACGTCAACTTTGTCCTGGAGACAAAGCGTTTGTCTTACTTCCCTCAAGAGAGAATAGACTTCTCATTTCATGGAAAGGTCCATACACTATAGTCTCCAAAATTTCAGATGTCGACTATATTGTCGATGTGGATGGAAGGCATAAAACCTTCCATATAAATATGCTAACAGAGTTTATTGAACGTCCAGACTATTTGCAGCCTATTTTCCAGGCGACGGACGACTCTCCAGTCCAACATGGTCACATCTCATCCCTGTCCGTTATACAGGATGAGGAAACTATTTTTTCTGACGTTAACTTACCTCTTCCTGCGATTCCACTTACTTCTACGGAATCATGGAAAAACGTTACCGTCTCTTCGAACTTGTCTTTTGAGGAGCAACGTCAAGTATCCTCTACGCTACAATCATATCAGGATGTCCTTACCGACATTCCTGGACACACAGATGTCATAGAACATGACATCATACTTACTGATCGTAATCCGATCAGAGTAAGACCATACCCAATACCTATTCATTTTCAAGCACAAGTCGAGAAAGAATTGGATGAAATGATTCAACTGCAAATAATTGAACCATCCACTTCAGCTTATTCTTCGTCGATAGTTATTGTTCGAAAGAAAGACAATAACATACGTCTTTGCGTTGACTATCGCAAATTAAATCAAGTTACGAAGTTCGATGCTGAACCTATGCCGTTATTAGATGATCTACTTATTAGACTTTCTAAAGCTAAATTCTTTACTAAACTAGACTTGTCGAAAGGTTATTGGCAAGTCCCACTGACGGAACACGCCAAACCTCTCACTGCTTTTTCGACACCTAGGGGTCTGTTTCAATGGAATTTTATGCCTTTCGGGCTTATGAACGCCCCAGCGACTTTCGTGCGCATGATGCGACGAATTCTATCAGATCGTGCAGATGTCATCGCATATTTAGACGACATCTGTCTTTTCAGCGATACTTGGGAAGAACACTATTTGGGTCTAAAGGAATTGCTATCTACTCTACGTGAGCATAGTTTGACTGCAAAACCCTCTAAAGCTTTTGTTGGGTTTAGTGAAATTTCCTTCCTAGGTCATCGAGTTGGTCATGGTCTGTTGAAGACAGAGGACCAAAACATTTCGAAGATATTAAATATCTCGGTTCCGAAGACAAAAAAGCAAGTGCGTAGTCTCTTGGGATTGATACAATTCTATGGAAGATTCATTGAGAATCTGTCCTCCATTATGGCACCACTTTCATCGCTATTGAAAAAAGGTTCTCCTAATATGGTGCGTTGGTCCCAAGAATGCCAATCTTCATTGGATCAGGTTAAGAATTTGTTCTCATCTCATCCTATCTTAAGACTACCAACGATTGATAAGACTTTTGTTCTTCGTAGTGATGCCTCTTCCACTGGGATTGGAGCGGCACTAATGCAGGAATATTCAGGAACTCTGCATCCTGTAATGTATATTTCTAGGAAGCTAAATGCGGCAGAAAGGAATTACTCGGTTTTAGATCGTGAATTGTTGGCTATGGTTTGGTCCATTCTTAAGCTACAAAGGTTCCTTCTGGGCGCGCATTTCTTTATGGAAACCGACCAAAAAGCTCTTACGGCTATGCAAAGTAAGGATTTGAAGAGCTCGAGATCTACTCGTTATGCTATTGCTCTTCAGCCTTTCCATTTCACGGTGCGAGCTATCCGTGGTTCGGATAATGTGATGGCGGACATATTGTCCAGATGCCCACATGATTCCATTTAAATCTTGTGTCCTAGATCTCCTGATACACTTTCAGACTTTTGTCTGTTCTTAATATCCTAATGTATTGTAATACAAATGTATTTGGATAATGTATAAAGAATTTAACAAATTTGATTTTGTCCATCCATCAGTGATATGTTGCTAATATAGCATTGTAATTCATGATATTTGTATATTGCTATAATTATAGTATTTAATAATGTTTGATATATGATTGGTATTGCCAGCAACTTAAGTTTCTTTAATGGTACCCTCTGAGTTTGTTTGGCTTAAAGGAAATATTTTCTCCTATGTTGGGAGATGATTTGTATCCTCTTCAGACGCTTTATTTATGCGTCTATTGTACCTGATATTAGGTTCATTCTTTCATGAGCGCATAATTGATAATCGTGCTATCTTGCTCATGAATATATTTGGAGAAAAAAATGTATCATTTTTTTTTTTACAGGGGGGGTGTAGTAATATGTTGCTGTCACTTTCAATGGAGTTTCAAACATCGATCTATTGGTCGTATATTTTTTCATCCTAGTTAGGTGAATAATTGGGTCTTTGCTTGCGATGTCAGGTTGATTTGGGGTTATCTCCCTTTTGGGTCATTGTGTTAAGTTCAAAGGTAAAACAGTTCGAGTGTGCCTTGCACAGGTTTTTTAAGCGCGGGGGAGAGTTAGACTTCCGGCAAGCCGTGAGGTGTCCTGGTTTCTGAAGGGACGAAAGTCCATTGTGTTTTTTCGGGAAATCTTCGAAGTGACTGCGATGGCAGTTTTCCCCAGTGAATCTCTGTGCGTTGGAATGACAGCAGAGTTCCTTGTTAGGTCCTGTGGATTCGGTTACAGGTAATACCGACTTTTTCCATTATTACGCTTTCGGTGGCAGAACATGTTAGAAGATTACCTAGTCTGTGAACTGGAGTTCACCGGTCCTACATTACAGAACTTATATGTTGTGCTCAAGGTAGCCATCCAAGACTATTAGTCTTCATACCATCCAGAAATCCAGTGACGAAGATATATTGTGGGAACCGCAGATTGGCGGCATATTTATGTCCACATAAGCATTACTGCAGGGTTGATGGTAACCTGCTTATCAGCAGTACACAGCCGACGTCAGAACGAGGCCTGTGTTTCCGGCTATTATACTACAGCCTGATAATGTGCAATTGGCGGGGAATGCCAAGTTGTACCTATGTGTCAAGGTGATTAAGATATCTGACGCGTTTAGTCAGAGATACCAAGGCGGCATTTTTGAACTGTCATTGAATAGCATTATTATTGACCATGCACGAATATTGGAATGTTTACCAGCCTTTTGAACGCCAGATATATTATCATTATCGATTTCCGGTCAGCATGACCTTGTTTACAATGACTGTCCCTGTTGATGCTACTATGTGTGTTATCGTCAATAAATGTTTTGAAACGTGCCTGCAGTGTTCAGGCATCCTTGACTACTGCATGTGAGTGTATGGGTTGCAGTGTCTACATATATACGAGCCTAAACACATTCGCGCCTTCATTCGCACCCACACTCAGTTCATCATACGCCAGCACTACACATCTAACAACATGTATACTGTCTTGGGCCAGTGAACACTTCTATAAGAGAAAAAGAAAGTTACAAACAGTTGGTCGTCGCTAGTGGCTTGCTCTAAAAAGAACAGTTTGTCGTGGCTGGTGGTTTGCTCTGAGAAGAACAGTTTAACGTCGCTGGTGGCTTGCTCTGAAAAGAACAGTTTGTCGTGGCTGGTGGTTTGCTCTGAGAAGAACAGTGTGAACTCTGGTGGTCAAACTCCAGTGCCGTTTTGGTGAGAAAAGAGTCGTATGCAATGACACTTTGATTTTAGCCAAAAGGCCGAGAAGCGATTATGTGTTATTCAAAAGATGGGAGATAAAAGTTTGTGCACTTGTGCTTGGATAGTAAGGGAGAAAACTCTTTTAGATTTAAATATTTTCTATGAGTACACAGTTGGAATTTACAAAATTAGCATAACGGTCGTTTTTAATAAGCTGGAAGAAAAGGGAAATAGCAGTTAAGCATAAATTCCTAAGGGAGATAACTATGAATATTAACGCCCTTTAGATTTACTGAACGAAGAGCAGACAAACGCACGAGGAAATTGTGAGCGAAGGCAAAGAGTTATGGAACGGAGCTCACTGGGTTGTTATGAAGGAATTAACCGTGAGTTGTGATCGGTGAGTGAACTTAACAACGGACCAATCGTATTGAAGGGATAACGAAGAATGGATCACGGGAATGAATAGAAGGACAGAGAGAAGTCAGTCCCACCAGAAAACTTAACAGGGCAAGACGTGCCTTGCTGGGCTCTCAAGAACAATGAAACCTGTGGTTTACAGGAGGCTCTACAGATGTAGCTAGACTTAGAATTGTAGCGTTAGGAATTCTGGAGAATAGTTTAGATTGTGGTTAACAATTTGTGCTGAACAGATAGGAATAGAATAGGGGTGCATAGTAAGAATGGTGATAGGTGCTGGACTTCTGTTTAAACGGTAAGATGACATTTTTTTCTGCATATTTTATAGAATTTCAGGCAACCATTTTTTTAGAGGTTGACGACTCCCACATGTAAAAGGGATGTCCACCAGGAGAAGAACATGAATAGTTCAACAGAGATATATATTACATTGATTTACAAGAGATGCGCTCTCTCATGCATGTTGCTTGACAGATAAACAGCTGATGATAAAATAGACGAGGTATCGTCTCAAGCATGAATAGTTCTACAGAGGTATATATTACATTGATTTACAAGAGATGCGCTCTCAATTATTTGCTGATTGCCAGGCAACCCATTGTGTAAATAAACGAGATGTCATCACTGGCATGTCTAAGTAAGAGAAGACCACAGCAGTAGTACTTTGACGAAAACTGATATATTCCTGAACTATGTTTAGCTATCGATACCATTTTCAGAGTTAGGTTTGACAGGTCTAGGAATTTGGAAAGATATGACCTCGAGATATGGAAAAGAAAATGGAGTTGTTGAACCATGCTCAATTGAATGTGTTGATCATTGACATTGTAAATAAACATATTGTTAGTTTGAAACTTTCTCACACAAGTTGAGTTGGATTATTACAAAGGTGTGGAAGAGTAGGAATAATAGCATTTAATTATATAACAAGGAAAGGAAAACCACTAATACGAGGCAGTCGCTAGTCAACAACTAGGAGGAAAGAACGAAGCCTGGAAAGAATAAGAAAGAAAAGAAACCATACTTCATCCAAGAATCACTACTTCTGGCGGTGATGGCCAGTCAAGTTGGGGAACACTTGCTTGGAAGATAAGTCAAATGAATAAATTGACTACTTATATTGCAACTAGGTCTGCCACAGTCACCTAGTAGTTTGCTAATAAAAGAAGATCCGGCACGATCAGATATTAGCAATTTGGTGCCTTTGGACCAGTTCTAGGTTAACTACCACCACCACTGTCACATATTAGCAATTTGGCGCCGTGATCAGTCCACGGGCCCTGCCACAGTAGTAATAGTACTTGTTTTTTTTAAAACATACAATTATGGAAGCTTCTAGATGTAATGGTTTTCGTACATAGTTTTGCATCATGTCCTCGCTGTATTCTCACTCGGAGTTAGCAAAAATGACAACATCGACTTCCATACTTCTTCTTCAAGTACCATACATGTGACGGAGCTGATCATGTCTCTGCACAACTTCCAGTCTCCAGTAGTCTTTATCAATTCTGTTGTTGACTTCTCTCCATGCCACAATGTCAAGCTGTCCAGTATTTGCTATCTGTGTCGTCCTGTATATCTTTTTCCTTCAATATTTCCTGTTGTTACGATATATTCCAGCTTTCTTCTTCTCATAACATGTTCATAGATACCAAATTGCATCCTTCTAACATGATGAGTAAGCTTCTTTTTTGCGCATATGCCTCTCTTAAGGCATCCTCATTACTCTTTTGATTTCCATTCGTATCATTAAAATACATTTTTAATGTATTTAGATTGTTTAACTCTATCTTCGGTAAACTGTTTTATTTCGCTTGTCCCCGATAAAGACTGTGTGGCCCTAACTTAGGTCATTTGTCTATAGTACAGCGTTCAACTGGCAGAATGGTTAGAGCGCTGGTTCAAGGTGCCGGGTTCAAAACACGGATTTCATTCTCAAGCTTACCCAGTTGTAAATGGGTACCTGAACATGCTGCTGAGTTAAGGAAGGAAAAAGTAGCGAGGAAGGGAACTGGCCTCTTCATCTCACAATGCTGGAACTAGTATAGTGAAGTCTCTCAAACGCCACTCCCCTACGGCAGTATTTGCTATGGGACTACGTGTACCATTTTATATTCTAGTCAGACGTTAGCGACCTATTTTTATTACTACAGGCTTTTCTTTAACTTGCAACGAATGTCACTCTCTTGTCACCTTTTAAATCTTGCAATCGATTTTTCAACCACTTCCTGATGAGCAACAGCTATGAAACGTGGCACAGTTGTGTATTCCCCATGACAATACAATAATCAGTCATAAAAATAATAAAATTATAAATGAAAAATTAAAATTAATTTTTTCTGTTTGTATTGTATCATAAGTGAAATGGGCGATAACTACAAATAATATAAGTGCATTCTTTCCAAATAGATTGTCTCTCTTGAGAGAAATATTGAAACTTCTCCCCCCCCCCTTCAACACATACACTATCGCTCGCGCGTGCACAGCCATACACACAACTGACAACTTCATTTTAAAATAAGTAATTTACGACTCTTATCAAAATTTAAAACAAAATAAAACCCCAAAAAATATTAACTTTCCGGGTAATATACTGAATAATGAAATCCGCCTCCTGTGCTCTGGACTCGATTATTGTAAACTGATAATTGTGACAGGGCAGGGTGTTTGCTGTTTACAAAGAGTCTAGTTAGTCGACTAGCCTATACGCTAGAGGTGGAAATTATTCTTCGACAGACTTAAGGGTGTACCAGGTTCTAGGATGATCCTCTAAGGTGTAATATTTTAGAGCAGTTATGGTTCATATATTATTAGTTTCCAACAGACCATCTTCTTTCCCTTTCTTAGGCAATTCCAAGGCAAGGCAAAACAAGAGATCAACTATCTTTGATCCAAATTGCAAACTTTTTATTTACAGCATTGTTTCATAAGAAAGTGTGAAATATAATATCAAGCTCATGCTTTGTTTCAATCATTTGTATACATTCTTCTCCGTGTTACAAATGGGCGATAGACTTCGTGTGAATCATCCTGATTCAATCCTTATAAAAATCTTCTCCTTCAATAATTGTATCCCTTCGCAGTAGGCTTATGCAAAGTAGGGAATATCTGCAGTTATCTATGAACAAACCATTTTCTTCATTTTTAACAATCCAGCTTCGATACTAGTGAAACTGTCAGTGCTTTTGCATTAATTTTTCCAAACTATGCATTGTTCAAAGGGCAATCGTACAGCCATATTTTTTTCTTCTAGATCTGTACGAGCTAGTCTGACTTGACATGGCAAAACGTTATAAGGCATTTGTAGCGAACTACTTACTGTGTCATCCTGAATTGAAATAATGCACCACAATTTAAAACACTGTGAAGGAGAAATACTTATGTCTTCAACAGATAGAATGAAATCTCATTTAATTCATTGTGAACAATTCTCAACTACAGCATAAGGCCAGTGCGTCTGGTCACTTCGGCTACTTGTCTGCAACTACTTTGGCCGGGGAAAAGCCCGCTAGGTTTTTCAGCTCAATCTGGGTCAGCGTTGCGTGATCTTATTTCATCTCACGATTGGACAATAAATTTATCTACGCTGTTACTATCATGCTCCGTTCTTACCGTTAAATTTTAACTAATTTCTATCACCCAAGCTATAGTCTGTTTAGTTAGAAATGATAGTTCTTAAAGTGACGAGGTCACTGTCACATAATGTCATTAGTTAGTTGCTTATCCTTTACAAGACGTGGCAATCAACCCCAGCTTTTATTGGCTGTTTGTGATTTTTCTAGGCAATTTTTTTCATTCAGTAGTTTGCCATTGCTTTCTGAACGGTACGGCGCTTATACCATTGTTAAAAATCCACACAAAGCGATCTGCT
The DNA here is from genome assembly GCA_024509875.1 of Oreohelix idahoensis. Taxonomy (NCBI): domain Eukaryota; kingdom Metazoa; phylum Mollusca; class Gastropoda; order Stylommatophora; family Oreohelicidae; genus Oreohelix; species Oreohelix idahoensis. Next base: position 592,712 of record JAMPIV010003285.1, read on the forward strand.
ACCAAACCGCCTGCAGCAGGTTTCGAACCTGGTATATCTGGATTATGAAACTGCGTTCATATCCATTAGGCCACAGACGCCATAATGTCATTAGCTGATCGATTACATGTGGCTTAAATTTTAAAAAATAAAAGAAATTACACTAAAAAGAAGAAAATAAAAAGTATTTCAAAAAAATGTTTTAAACACAGGCTGTTAATACACTAAAACGCTGCAAATAATTTTTCAAGGAGTTTATAGCTTTCAGTAAAAAAATTTAACATCAAACTGCCAAAAAGCCTGCGGCGCTGATTCTACATGAAATTAACTTCTGCTTTAAACATCATTACACACTTATGGATAAAAATATGATAAGCGCTTAAGCGCCCCAAGCAGATGTTCAGCAGTCATTTTATTAGTGCCACAGTTCCTATCTTTAGCTTGTTGAATAGATGGTATCTCAGTCTGTTGTAGCCAGTGCGGAATCTGAAGATTACCACTTGTTTTCTTCTGTTGAGCTGGTAGTATGAATCATTTTGTGTGTGACCTGAATGCTGTTATGTCCGATTTGTTTCTGTATCTGATTCTGATAAAACTCTTTGCCTCCTCGAAAGTTATGCAAGCATCAGGCTATCAGGCTGAGGTAGATTTCCACCGTTCTTTGTCAATCTGTCAGCTTTTTCATTGCCGGAACATTTGAAAAATAAATATTAATTAAATAAAACAAAAGACCATACTATACTTGGAACAACATTTTAAAAATTGGATGTGCAACACTGAGAATAAGAACAGAAATGACAAAAAGAACAAGAATTTTAAAAAAGAAATAATATTATATGCAATAAATCCTTCTCGCTGTAAAGAAGTAAATGCGTTCAGAAGTCTAACAGACAGTGGCGTATTAATTAGGTACGGGGGAGAGGGGGGCATGTTGGCCCTGGTGATAGCAAGGGAGGGATGGTGTTATAGGAATCTATACGAAAATGCTGTACTATTGAAAAATCTACCTGCAAGCATATCATATGTTTCTGTGTGTTTTAAAGGTGGATAGTGCCTAAGAGAGGATCCGCCCTGGGCGATACATATTTTAAATGCGCCCCTGCTAACAGAACCAATGTTTTTGTATGAAAGTGAGTCTTGAGCGCTGAGCACGCAAATAAGAAAATCACTGGCTGTGACTGAGATGCCAACTTTTCACAATAATGTTAGAAGTTCTATGGACAACTTAAGATTTATATTGATAAAATCTGGCATATTGTTAGGTTAACATTATTTGGAATTTGGAATAAATACGGCCCATATGTTATTTTAAGCGGTGAAATAATTTTAACTAATTAATATTTTACCGAACGCTGACTTCTTGAAGCTCTGGATTGAAATTAACTTTATAAAGCTAACTTGTGAGTTTTCACTAGGAGCGGGATATTAGTCCGGGCTTGACACTATAGAATGGGAAGAGATCAGTAGCTGAACTGATATAAAATATTGACTACCGAGATCTGTGGAGAGACGTGGAACAGCTCTTGAATGACGATAATTTGCATCAGTGGTTTCCAAACTTTTTTGTCTCTAGGTCACACTTTCGGAATGAAAATGAGCACGCGCCACATCGAATTTTTTATTGATAAGAAATACCTTCAAAAACAAAAAAAATTTGCTCTTACCAGTGCTTTATTCATAACGTTGAACACAACTACTTTATACAAATGTCATGAGACATTCAGAAAGTATAAAACAATACAACTACATAAAAACGGGATTCATTCACAAAATATACAAATTCAATGAGAGATGTGAACTTGTTTTTGTCGGGTAATCTCATTTATATTAGGTCTTATTTGAGACAAACAAACTGTCATCTCCTCATCAACACAAAGAAGCCTTTCTCGTTTCTGGTCTTTGATATTTATCAAAGCTGAAAATCCCTGTTCACAAGAATATGTCGTGGAGAACAGTATTTGTTTGGTATTTAAAAAAAAAATTATATTACTAAATAAAATCTGAAAACTTCTGGAAAATTCTATGGGTTTCTATACATATATTTCCCCTATTATATCACAGGTAACAAAATAAAAAAAAATTAAGAAAATGACCTTCATATTTGTTTTTGCCATATGAATTTTGTAAAATCTATCTAAATCCTTCATTATCTTTGAATCTTTTGGCCACACCTGCCAGTCTCTCGCGTCACTCTAGTGTGGCAAGCCTTACTGTTTGGGAACCACTGATTTATATCCTCATAAATTCACATCACACAGCTGGACAATTTAAAAAAAAAAAAGGTATATTTATATAGAGGCGGATTGAAAAGCCAAATCTATTTTTAAATGTTTATATTGTCAAGTCAAATGTCAAAACAAGAAACTATAACTGCAGTTTGACAAATATGTTTCATTATTTATTTTTTTTATTCTAAGAAGAAGATGCTGGCGATGGATAGGACACACGTTGATGAAGCCTGTTGATAGCATTGTGATAAAGTACATTGATACAGCGATAAAAGTATTATTTATAAGTATAAAAGCCCAATTTATATAAGTAGAAACACTATAGTATATTTGCAACGCGCCGTTTTCCCCCCGCCAGTCAACGCATTGATTTTAGCAAGACAGAACGTAATGTATAAGGGTACCGTGACCTTGGATTATAGATAACATTTTGACAGTATTAGCCTTATTTCGGACCAACATAGGAGATAGGACAATGTATTTTTAGACTGCGCCTATTGACACTAGAGGTTGAAACACGCAAAATTGTTGGCAACAGAAAGCCACGGCACTAATAATTGTTCGTTACATTGGTAGCAGAGGTTTAAAATTATCACGCAAAACCAACTCTTCTTCTACTATAAGGCACACAGTGGGAATACATAAACACACACGCCTTACTCTGTCTGCAAATTAGTACATTTTATGACGTCACCAACTTGTTGTTGCTGCAGTTTGAACTAAGCGCGAATGGAAAAGAGGTGGCGTGTTTAGGAGATAAGGGAAATTGAAACTGATATGGAAAATTTATGAAATTCTTTATTACTAGGCTTAGGACCATAAAAGTTAGCTAGTTTAAGAGCTTGTCTTCTCCTGATAAATAATATGCCTTAAAATATAAGGTCCGACAGAAAACACAAAAGATATTGACAAAATACTGTATTGGTCGGTACAGACAGGCAGACGGACTGATCGTCTCTGCATTTGCTAACGGTGATTTTTAGGACGCGTTAGAGGAAATGAGTCAAGCCATAGTACATGTAATTCTATTGAAGGAGGGGTAGACAAGGGGGAAAGAAATTATGGGATGGCCCAAAACTAAAAATATATTTTGACCGTGGAAATTTGGAAGTGAGTGAGAGGCAGACTTGTTATGTCAAAAATCAAGACTGTTTTTAGCTTTTAATGCCAAAATGGGACAGACCGACAGACAGAGGTACGCCTTTTATTGTGTACTTTTGGCATTCTTTGGGAAATTTTGGCTTTATTTTCAAAAATTTGAAATTGAAAGTTAAATAGTTAAACCTCATTGGCCAACGCATTTTATATCAATAAAAACTTAGATGGGAGGGTGTTACGGTAGTTTTATTGATATCGTCTGCTAGAATTGGCAGTACGCATTTTTAGGTCAATAGAATTAATATAAATTGATTTTTATACTTCACGGATTAGTAAACGCGAAATACACGGTCAAATTATGACGTGTTAGTGTCGATAAGGTCACGCTTCGTGACTTAGATACCGGACTCTTGTTACGTTGTCCGTCAAGCCGTGAAGTCGTGTTTTTACCTCCTTCCAAGGTTAGGCTTTCCCAATAGCCGTATTTTTGTAAATTGATACCAGGACTCAGGGTCAGTCCAGATAATATTATATACGAATGAATTCATAAAGGTATGTGATTAACCTGCGTTACGGAAGGATATTTGATAAATAGTTTGATTATTTTCGTCAAGACTCATGCGCTCATTTCTGGCTGTCTGGATCCCAGCAGCACATGTATACAGCCATGATGTTCTGTTGACATGAATTCAATATAACACGGACGGATAAGAATATATATGCAAGTAAATTCTAATGAACTGTATGTTAATGTTATACCTGCTTGAAATGTCTTCGTGTGTGAACTTGTTAATAAATCACGGACTCCAATTCGAAGACTTATCCACATCGATAACGTTACGGTTGGTTTGTCAGATTGACAATGTTGATTATTATTGTAGTTGAAGAACTCTTCCTATAAGAAGGTATACAATATAATAAAGAGCTCCGAAAGGAACCAATGTCTTCTTGGACATTCATTACACAATGAGACCATATAACGTTGACCCTCATTTGAATACTTATAAAACGAACGAAGCACGCATTCGCAACTCAACAAATAAAGAACCAGCTCTGAACCAGCAACCCGTAGCGAAACCAACCAACCGTATCAGCTGGCGGCCAGATGTGGTCGTGGAATTGTAATCTAATTGTCAAAATTTTCAAAGAATACCGGGTTGAGAAAAATTCCCTTCGAGTGAAAATGGACACATTTTACGTGTATACCGGTGACGTCACACGCCCTTAACTACAAGATTAATTCGTCACAATGGCAGCCGCATTTCAACGACTTTCAAGAAGAATTTTCAAAAAAACAACGCTTCAATCAACAGTGCAAACTAAGTCAACCTTCGCTAGCATGCGATATGAGCTCTTTAAACTGTTGGCGAAACGGGCACTGTACAAATTTATCGAGGCAAAAAGCTAAGTCATTGTTTTCACTTTACGCTGTCAAGTCCTCTTTACTCCGTTCACCGACATGTCTTTGATTTCACTGTTGAATGTTGTTTGTGGTATTAATATCTATTATGTTGTATTTTACATATTAGTGGGCGGTTGGCGAGGCGAATCGAAACTGAATTTATGTCTTCTTTTTAGAACGACCGAGTCAGTTTTGATTGATCTGTAGGGCAGTTAAATTTTTTCATTTAGCAAAGAATCCATTGACGATTTTCCGATGGTAAAAATTCGTTTGCATTTGAAAGGATTTGACCTTGTATGTTAGTTGTGATTTGCTGTGGATAACTGGTGTATTTGGCTGTACTAATTTCATTTTTATTCAGTTCTGTAATAATGTTCGTAATCTATTCCGTCAATTCTGATCTTTCTATCACTTATTTCATAGATTTTGTATTAACCGTTATGAGTCCATTGTTACGTCACTGATTTTTGAGTACATGTTTCATCTTGACTTAGTTCAATCCTTGACCTTCTTAGTGTACTTCCGATTTTTTCTTCTTAGTTTATAGATTCATTTTATGTCTGAAATTGTCAGTTTGTGATGTGCTAATGTTCTGTACAGTTTAGTTTATTGTTTGTCTTAGTTATTCGTTTCATATATTAATGATTTAATAATGTTATAAATTTATTATTAATAGAATAATACAATAATTTGATTAATTTTTCTAAATCATTTGATGACTTAGGTGATGTCATCTAGTTGCAGTAGTAGTCCAATATACCATTGAAGCATATTGTAGACTATGACGAGGGCATAATAGCATACTATATATTGATAAATAACTTTGATTTATGGTTTGCCTTAAATAGGACAGACATATTATATATTAATTAGTACATTTTCATAGTACTACAGTGTGCACTGGGCACATGTATATGATTAAATACTCATAATTATTGGAGGATAATATTAGATGCACGATATAAATTCAGCATCATAGATTGATAAGGGTATAATACATTGGTATAATGTAATGAGTAAACATTATTGATTACATTATTTAGTTACAAAATAGTTGTGGAACTTACAATTAATAGTACTAGAATATTGTAGCTGATTATAGTGTGTATTAATCTATTGTTATACATACATATAATTTAATATTGAACTGAGGAGGCATATTACGGAATTAACATGGCTACTCTTGATCAATTTATTAAAAATGGTAAGGATTTTGGGTACAAAGGATCGGAACTCCGTCAGTATGCGGAAGAACAACTGGCGATTGCAAAACAGGAAGAAGAAGAACGCAAGGCCGAATTAAGGAAAGAAGAGGCAGAACGTGAGATGAAAGAAATTGAAAAAGAAAATAGATTAAGAGAATCGGAGGAAAGGAAAAGGCTACAAGATATAGAACTGGCACGCATCAATATGGAAACAGCAAAATTACAGACACAAAGTGCTACTACGAGCCAGACTGATAATTCTCAAAATGGATCTTCATCCAATCAAAACAAACCTTATTATAACTTTAAATTACCACATTTCAAATTGAACCTTGACGACCTTCCATCATACCTAGCAAGGTTTGAACAGGTATGCAAAACAAATAACGTACCTAAACAAGCATGGGCACTTAAACTAAATGAATTTTTAGATGGTGAACCATTAAACGCAACAGAGAATGCTGATCCTACATAGCAGGGGATTATGATGCAATAAAAACTTTTAGGTTAAGAAGGTTTTATTTGGATGAGGAAGGCTGTAGACTTAGGTTTAAAACGCTTTTACCTGAGTCCAATAAAGACTTTCCAGATTTTAATGCGAATATCCGCAATACCTTTAACAGATGGGTGGAACTGGCAGGTGTTAACAAATCGTATGATAAATTAGTGGATTTGTTTCTGAGGGATAAAGTTTTATACTCTATCAGTCCACCGTTCTTTTCCTTTATACAAGAACGAAAACCATCTACAATTGCTGCACTGGAAGAAATGGCAGTAAATTATTGCTCCGCACATCCTAATGCGAGCATATCTAACTTACAAATAAGAGAACCTCTACCTGTAGCTTCTAATATGGCATTCCAGGGTAAAGATAAATCTCGAGCTTATAGTATGGGTAGGAATTATCCACACAGAAGGAATAATGCCCACAATGACAATTATAAAAATAATAATACATATGGGAACGTCAATAGAGGTAGACAAATGAATAGGAATCAGTCACCTCAATTCAGATACAACAATGGTCAACACTATTCTAACCATAATCGATCATACAACTATAACAATAATAACAATGACAACAGGTGGACTAAGAATAATCAAGGCTTCAGACCTAGATACAATAGTCACCACGGGGGACAACAAAATAATTTTAATAACTATTCTAGACATCGGTCTCAGTCACGTAGACCGTCACATCATGATCATAATATCGGGCCGGCACTTACTACTGTTACGACCCCAGGGGTTCTCCATGATGATAAACCAATTCAATCGTCGTCCACGTGTTATGCTATGAATTATAACGTGGCAAATAGTTGCCCAGCATGTAATCTTGTTTTTCAGAAAGCAAAGGAAACAGTATTGAACTGCGGACATATTCTACCAGAAGTAGGTCTTGCAGCCAATGATGGAACAGGCTCTCTGATATTTAACAGAGGGATAGTAAATGGTTCTATCGTCTCTGTTTTGAGAGATTCCGGATTCACAACTATTGGAGTTCGACAATCATTGATCCATCCAAGTTGTGCGACAGGGGAATATGTCAGGTGCATGACATTTGGTGGGACTGTAGAATGTTACCCCACTGCTATAATACATGTTAACACACCTTTTTTCACAGGTAATGTTAAGGTATGCATGTTTAAAAATCCTATTGCAGATCTTATGGTTCGTCGCATTCATGGCAGTAGAGATTGCACCCCAGAAGAAATTATCGAATGGGAGAAAAACAATCTGTGCACTGGAAATGCAGTGACAACTAGAGCACAGACTAAAATTGTAGAGAGTGTCGACACTAAAAAGGAGGAACCAGACAAACAGGAAGATATTCAGGTTCATTCTCCTATTGACAGAGCTACGTTTGCAAGAAAACAGAAGGAAGACAAATCTTTTAAAAAAATTTTTGCTCTGGTGAATAAGTTTGATAATCTTACCTCGAGTAATAAAGACAAACATTGGTTTACAATCAAAAATGATATATTAATTAGATGTTTGTTGGACAGTTCTCAGGTAAAACGACAAGTCATGGTACCTTCTGCATTTAGACGCTATATTCTCCAACATGCACATGATTCACAGTGTGCAGGTTACATGGGATATACTCGGACACGATCCCGAGTATTATCTTCATTCTTTTGGCCAGGTGTTTCACGAGATATATCACAGTATGTACGCTCTTGTACGATATGCCAGGAAGTTATAGCACGTGGAGCTTTTCACACGGCTCCTATTCAGGCTTGTGATATTTCAGTGCGACCTTTCGACAAAATGGCCATATATATTATTGGTCCACTCTTACCTTCGGCCAGAGGACATAGATTCATCCTCACTTGCATCGATTTATGCACACGATGGCCAGAAGCAATACCACTAAAGACCACCACTACAGCAGATGTAGCCGATGCACTACATCTTATTTTTTCTAGGGTTGGTTTCCCTAATAAGTTGTTGTCAGATCATGGATCTCAATTCATATCTGATACTATGACAGAGGTAATGAAGACATAGTACATAGATAGGAATCTTAGTAGTATTTATCATCCTATGAGTAATGGTGCGGTGGAACGGCTTAACCGTACACTTAAACAACTATTACATAAGGTTGCGGTTAAACATCCTCAGGACTGGGACAGAGCACTCCCAGCTGTCCTGTTTGCCTATCGAGAGGTGCCAAATGAACAGACTGGCTTATCTTCATTTGAATTAGTTTTCGGCGCTCCACCAAGAGGTCCTATGAGACTCATAAAAGACTTACTAATTGACGCCGAGATGACTCAGGATACCTGTCGCAGAGTGAAGATAATTTGCCTATTTGAAATTTTCTGTCCTTCCTGTATATTGCTTTATTTTCTGTCTATCCTAAGTTTCCGAAATAAATGTTTCTCACGCACTTGCCTTTTCCCCACCTTAACCCAGGTGAAGATTCGGTCAACCAGCGTTCAGGTCTGTTAGGATTTTCCAGACTCGTCTGTCTAGAAATGTATGGCCTGTCTTCTTCCTCATTGTTAAAACTTTTGAGCTCGGAAACCACAGCACGTACAAGTGACATTCAATATGCAAACTAATTTGCAGTGATACTTTTGGCTATCGTGAGAACTTTAAAAAATGTAGCGGGTAAATCGAAAATAATTCTTTCATTCTTTCTTTAAGAAACTAGTTTTTTAGACTTCACTTGGTGTTAAGCATACTGTAAGAGAAAGACGCATTTCTTAGTCTTGTAAAGTAAAACTGTGCATAGGGAGACTTGAGTTAAACACACAAAGTGCCCTCTAGTTTAACTTAACAGACTAAAATTCCGGAGCGGGTATGTATTCGCTATTCCAGTATATAGGAAATTAGCTCAAATATATAGATATGAAATATATTACTATCAGGGTGAAAGTCTAATGAAATATATTACTATCATGGTGAAAGTCTAATGAAATATATTACTATCATGGTGAAAGTCTAAGTGTATTATATAAACGGGTTTCCTTTACCATGTATGTATTATAAATGCTTACGAAAATTCATTTATTTTCACTGCTTGTATTTTAAAGCGATGTTACGTTACAATGTTTGTATCATTCATAATTTCAAAGATCATTTTACTTTTCAATGTTTGTAACATTAATGTATGAGCATATTATTATGAACGCGGGAAAGAATGAACGGTGGAAAGCACAGGAGGATTCTCTAGCGGACCCTCACGTAACTTTGTCTGACAGGGGAGGAAGCAACAGTCTTGTTATGGTGTATGTACCTGGACTGGCCAGCTAATTCATTCACAGCAGACAGGAATGTTTAAGAATGGACTGACCTATTTTAGGAACGAGACGCATGCATGGATATCAACATGCCGATGCTGGACACTGCTTAGATTGTTTCTGTTGTAATCTGCATGTTGCAGCAGAAGAGTAGTTACACATGTGATTTTTTTTGTCTAACAGATTTATGCAGTGCAAAGTCTTGTCTCGTATTGCTGAAAAGAGGTTACCTTTGGCCAGTGGCCATATAGTCCTCGTCCACCTGTCACAATAATTCCCTTCAATCACTTCAATTACTTCAATTACTGCAATTATTGCAACGATTCTCAACACCAGATATTACCCTTAACTACCATCACCCGTACCATACTCCACCCATTTTAACCCTCCATCCCACCTTTGGAAGCAAATTCGTATCTTTGGATATCTCATCAACTGTGGATACGTTACACCAATCTTGGATCTATAAATTCGTGTTCAGATTCTGTGCCCATTGTGGATACCTTATTCGAACAGTGAAGTTAATTTCAAAGTATTGGATTACGTGATATTTTTCCAAGAGAACACCAGGATATAAGTTGTTTCCAACATTCACACCAAAGGAACAAAGGAACAAACATTCATTTACACACAAATAGTATTTCACATATTTTCCAGCAAAAGCTTATCAGGCCTGGCGGGAACTTTACTAACACAATTCATTCATAATCCTTGTTTTCACTATTTGTGTAATAATTTTTTTCTCTTCTTTAAAATCATCAAACTGTTGTGAGTTTGTTTTCTCGTGATAATCTTTATTATTATGTGCTGTAAAATCCTTATTGATTTATTTACATTTCTAAATTGAAATAAATTGAGTTAACCTCGATAGGATTGTTCGTTCAGTTCAGACTACCAAATCCTCAATCTAACTTTACTTCTTTACCCTACTATTTGTGAGTGACACAGTGTGTGCAAAAGAGTAATATTGTCGCCAGAGAAAACAAGAAGAGCTGTGTGTGTGGTTTTCTTAGTGAAGAACTCACTGACTCAGCCTGTGCCTTCTGCCTATCTCTCTTGAGCACCACTATCACACGTCCGTGTGCACTATTGTCCATCACGCCTATACAGCTGTCAAGCTTACCTACTATTAATTATATTTTCATGCGACAATACCCAGTCATCATACGAGTACGTAATTAATCTTCGTAAGAATATCATTGAATCTTGCCAGTTGGCAACAGCTTCTTCTGAGGCTGCGAAAGCTAAGGCTCGGACCTTACAAAATAGAACTAGATGATTACGTCAACTATTTCCAGGCGATGAGGCTTATGTGTTAATTCCACATAATGACAATAAATTACTTATTTCATGGAATGGTCCTTACAAGGTTATTGACAAGATTTCTGACGTTGACTACGTCTTAGACATTAAGGGACACAGAAAAATATACCATATAAACATGCTCAAACAATGTCACACTCGTCTAGAACACTTGCAATCTATTTTCCACGAATTAGATGACACAGTAGCACCAAATTGTCATTATACTAATCTATTAGTGATTCAGGAAGAAGAATCTTCTTTTCCTGAGGTACAGATGTCTTTACCTGTACCTGTATTACAACCTATGGAATCTTGGCGTGATGTAACCATCTCTTCGTCGGTTACACCGCAACAGCATCATCAGATTGCTGATCTCTTACTATCATTTCCAGATGTGCTGACAGACGTACCTGGTCACACATCAGTGATAACTCACGACATTACTCTTAAAGATGCTACATCAATTCGTGTACATCCCTATTCTGTCCCACTACACTTTCTCAGTAAAACGACTCAGGAACTTGAGCAGATGTTGTCTTTAGGTATTATCGAGACTAGTACCTCACCATTTTCGTCACCTTTAGTCATTGTCCGAAAGAAGGACAACAAAATTCGCTTATGCGTTGATTATAGGAAGCTAAATGCTCAGACCATAGCTGACAGTGAACCACATCCCATTATTGACGACTTACTTTCTCGTCTGTCCAATGCAACACTTTTCACTAAGATAGATCTAACTAAAGGTTATTGGCAGATACCACTAACCGAAAAGGCCAAATATTACACAACGTTTTCCACTCCACAAGGTCTTTACCAGTGGAATGTGATGCCTTTTGGGCTTATGAACGCTCCTGCTACCTTTATTCGCATGATGCGAACAATTTTATCAGGTAGACCAGACATCATTACGTATATTGACGACATATGTTTATGTAGTTCATCATTTGAGGAACATTTTTCGGGGCTTAGATGTGTTTTGGAGATATTAAGAGAAAACCATTTAACCGCTAAACCTACGAAAATACAAATAGCATTTCAGGAGATAACCTTCCCGGGACATATTATTGGGGCTGGACGTATTCAAACTGTTCCCAGTACGGTATCTAAAATTTTAAATTTATCGGTTCCTCAAACGAATAAACAGGTTAGGAGTGTATTAGGTCTAGTCCAATACTACAGTAGATTTGTACCTAACTTATCATCCATCACGGCTGTCTTGTCATCATTGTTAAAAAAAGACATGCCGTTGAAGGTAAATTGGACTGACGAATGTGACAACATTTTTCGCATGATCTTGACCATCTTCTCAAATCCACCAATTTTGAGGTTACCAGATACTTCTAAAAAGTTTTTTCTTCGTACAGATGCCAGTAATTACGGTATCGGAGCTTGTTCGCTTCAATATCACGACGATATACTTCATCCAACGATGTACATATCAAGAAAACTGAAGTTACCTGAAACAAAATACTCTACTATGGACAAGGAGTTGCTGGCAGTAGTTTGGGCAATTACTAAACTTGAGAAATTTTTGTTGGGACCACCTTTCGTGATCCAAACGGATCAGAAGGCGGTGGCATCGTTACGTCGGTCTAACCACAAAAGCCCCAAACTTGCCAGATTTTCGATTCTAATACAACCTTATGACTTTGTCATCGAAGCCATACCGGGACAAGAAAACATATTAGCGGATGCACTTTCGAAACACCCTACTGAAGTCGAATAGTAATTGTCCACAAGTTAAAAGATTAAAGACTGAACAAGATTGACTCTGGAACTCTCACTTATTCCTGCGTTACGAAATTGATATGAACCACCTCCATACGAGAAAAACACTTCGAATAATGTGCAAGGAACCAATCAATAAGTACAATCTCCGAAAGAAATTGTTTGTGACATATTTCAATGGTTCGTTTTAACGTTTGGACTTTGGATAGTGTCCAACCGTTTTACAACTCGTTACGAGATAGTCGGGAAAAGTATCTGAATCCATGATGTGACAGTTTACACTCATTAAAGAACAAAACATATTTGAACATTAAGAAATTTTTTCTCCAACGAAACTTTCCATAAAATTCTCAAAGGACATAACGGCGGCTGGATCTTTATATCCGACATTATTAAGTTTAATAGTTATTAAATTAATAAAGAATATAATAAAATTGAAGTCTGATAATATAAAAAATATGAAGAAAATGTGTCAAAAGAAAAAAAAGATGAAAAAAAACAAAATAATATCACACAAGCGAATACTCTAAATATTTTATTTATGAATGTGATAGCTGTTATATGCATTTAGTTAAGATGTTCACATAAAATGTATGAATATTTTTTTCTTTTATTAAGTCATTAAGTTAATCATTTAGTAATTACTCGACACATATAATTAAGTTTAAACACACATAACTAAATTAATTTATACTTTATCTTTTTCTTTACTTTACTTGTCTTTACTTCTCATATCTTTTATTATGACACTATCTCTCAGTTTATTTAATTAGATGTTAATTAATTAATACCCTACATACTTACTATGATTAATTAGTTTAATTTTAATTAGTTAGAATAATTTTCTTTACATAACACTTCATTATTTACTCACAACAGTCTTTAAGTTCAGTAGATAATTATTTAGCGACAGTTGACACCCCTTTGTTTAATATAATAATGTTATATGACTGATATAATATCGACATGACCACGACACTGTTCTAGACAGAACATCGTAGGCCATATGTCGGGTTTTTTAAATTTTTCATATGTTTGAGTAAGATAGTTCAAAAAAAATCTATCTAATAGATTTTTTTTTCTCCCGGCGGGCAGGGAATTGTTACGGTAGTTTTATTGATATCGTCTGCTAGAATTGGCAGTGCGCATTTTTAGGTCAATAGAATTAATATAAATTGATTTTTATACTTCACGGATTAGTGAACGCGAAATACACGATCAAATTATGACGTGTTAGCGTCGATAAGGTCACGCTTCGTGACTTAGATACCGGACCCTTGTTACGTTGTCCGTCAAGCCGTGAAGTCGTGTTTTTACCTCCTTCCAAGGTTAGGCTTTGCTAATAGCCGTATTTATGTAAATTGATACCAGGACTCAGGGTCAGTCCAGATAATATTATATACGAATGAATTCATAAAGGTTTGTGATTAACCTGCGTTAGGGAAGGATATTTGATAAATAGTTTGATTATTTTCGTCAAGACTCATGCGCTCATTTCTTGCTGTCTGGATCCCAGCAGCACATGTATACAGCCATGATGTTCTGTTGACATGAATTCAATATGACACGGACGGATAAGAATATATATGCAAGTAAATTCTAATGAACTGTATGTTAATGTTATACCTGCTTGAAATGTCTTCGTGTGTGAACTTGTTAATAAATCATGGACTCCAATTTGAAGACTTATCCACATCGATAACGTTACGGTTGGTTTGTCAGATTGACAATGTTGATTATTATTGTAGTTGAAGAACTCTTCCTATAAGAAGGTATACAATATAATAAAGAGCTCCGAAAGGAACCAATGTCTTCTTGGACATTCATTACACAATGAGACCATATAACGTTGACCCCCATGTGAATACTTATAAAACGAACGAAGCACGCATTCGCAACTCAACAAATAAAGAACCAGCTCTGAACCAGCAACCCGTAGCGAAACCAACCAACCGTATCAGAGGGACGCCATTTGTTTAGAAACTGTCCAAGTGTCCGGACGATAGATGAGTGTGAAGTTTGAATATATACTAAAGCAAATATTGTAATAAGATTTCATAGTCACACAAGCAGCAGCAGCAGCAGCAGCAGTGCTGAATCAGTGCCAATCGTCGTTCCTGTGTTTTATTTCTTGATCTGTAGTAAGACTGAAATTATTAACAATTATTATATTATTAATTGTGTTGTTTGACTTGGGTAATGAAGATATTTTACGACAGTAAGTACATAAGTCCCTAGTAGACTTATGCAAAGCCTACTTGTTGCTCCACCATATTGTATTATCAAACTACCAGAGAGGTAGAACCAAATGACTTTGTACATTATCATCGGGGATCATAACACCTATCCTATTTTATGGAAAAGATCATGGATATTTGTAGAGATGTTGTAGCCAGTAGAGGAGAGGAAATGAAAAACTGGTACTAACAGTTACATTATTGAGGTGGAGGTGCTGGGTCGGTCAGACAGATCTGACCCTAGTCTTTACTTTTGCATATATTATAACTTGTGTATTTGAGGGACTTGATGTTTTGTTGAGACAAGCCTTAATCTTCATGTTACAGGGTTTATACTGGCACTACGCTAGTGCCAGCTTCCTAAATATTTTCAACTGATTGATAGTGGAGGTGGCTGTCGCAGTACTAGCGCCATACCACTGGAGCTGAAGCTTTGTGATCAGTTCCTACCAAGAGAATCTCAGAAAGATCGAGACAGGTGCTGTAGACAGAAAAGACAACACTCAACTACAAGTCACTGGGCCAGTTAAGTACATCAAACTGGGCCCGGAACTCTTCATCAACGCACTTCTATGATATAAAATAAACTGTTTAACATACCGATAAAGTGTTCCCAATTAAAGTGCAGACTATAAATAAAAGTCTTGAAAAGAAAGATAGGGTGTGATGTACACATCCCGACCCGCACTCCTGTAACAGTGTAGTGAGATTAATTTAAATCAACACCATTAAGTAAAAATCATATAACGCGTATGGACAGATGGTCTTTTTTAGTTAAGTAAAATTTCCTATATATATATATATATATATATATATATATATATATATATATATATATATATATATATATATATATATATATATATATATATATATATATATATTCACACATTGATTACATTTTCAGTTGACAGTCCTGAACAAAAAAATATCTAGTTCAGGACAAAATAAAATTGTAAAAAACGTTATCATCACAAAAATTTAAAAACACTGTGTTAGTTGAGTTAATCATAGAGATTAATAGTTGTTTATATGTGTGTTTGTGGGTTTAATTAACATCACACCACATTTGCAATACCCTAGACAATTTAGACGTAGCTATCAGACATACTAGTCAAGAATAGGTCTGAGTGAGATCGTAAGGTGGTAGCAGAAAGGTACCCTGAAAACTCACTCTAACCTTTGATATTCAGGGACCTTCACAGCTGACCTCACTCAGTACAATAGGAAATACTAGAACAACAATCACAACACCAAAACTACCACATATATTGGTAGGCTCGTCTGGGATCTGAATTTTCATTTTATATTGTGTAGCTTGCTCTCGGGATTTAAAATTAACATTATATATAGATTCAATATTGAAATTGTATAACTATTGTCCCTTGAGAAAAATAATATTTAATTAAATAAAAGTAAAGTACTTTTGGTGGAATAATAGTTGATGAAGTGTCACGGCCAGTAATTAGGTAATAAATTAGTCATTGGTTATACCTTGTTAATTAGAGTTTGAAATTTGCCTTAGAACATTGTTAAAATTGATATTATGGCAGACTTGGCAAAGTTCAGATCTGCTGTTCTGCTGACTGCGAAAGAGATGGGTATGGAGGGACCAGATCTAGTCCATTATGTAACTTCAGAGGTTGATAAATATATTGCAAGAGAAGATAGTAAGTTAGCAGAAGAAAGAAAATTACAGTTACAAATTGAGGCTGATAAACAAATTAAAAGGTTGCAGATTGAGGTGGACAAAGAGGCTATTGCATTGGAGGCGGATAGGGAGGCTAAAATTAAGCGGCCCTAATATGAGGAAAAGAGATTACAGATGGAGGCTGATAAGGAGGAGAAGAGATTACAGATGGAGGCTAATAAGGAAGAGAGGAGATTACAAAGGGAACATGAGCTACGACTAAGGGAGTTTGATATTCAAAGCCATGCTCCTGAAAATGGTGCCAGCCCTTCTACCTCTGATGCCACTGCTAGTCAGGGAGCCTCAACCTCAGCTATGGGGTTCCATTTAGACCATTTTGTTGAGAGGGAGGATGACATCGAATCATAACTCAGTAGATTTGAAGTGTTAGCCATCATCTATGGGTTAGAGAAAGAAAGGTGGAGTTTGAAGTTATCCCAGGGTCTTAGGGGAACATCTTATGAAGTGTTTACAAAGATGAGCAAAGACGACCAAGACAATTATGACATGTTGAAGCAGGCTCTTTTGTTAAGGTATGAAAAGAATGGAGAATTTTATAGGAAAAAGTTTATAAATGCCAAGCTACTGTCGGGTGAGACCTATCACCAGTTCTCTGCACGTTTAGAGACTTACTTGGAGAAATGAACTGCTCTGGGGAAAACCCAATATCTTAAAGAAATGATCCTTATTGAGCAATTAAGAGAGTCCATGGCTCCAGACTTGAGAACGTTTCTCATGAAACAAGGTGCAGAGAGGTTGGGTGAGTTACTTAATGTCGCTGAGAAGTATCAGGCGGCCCAGGCAGAAGTAGCTGGCGACAAAAAGAAGCATGCAGAAAATTTTAAAGCCCCTGAAAACTCTAATAAATTTGACAACAAAGGTAAGCAGAACTTTGATAGGCCACTAAATGACTATAGAAACAAAAACCCACAGTTCAATGACAGAAAATATGATTTTTTTTTTTTTTTTTTTTTTTTTTTTTTTTTTTTTTTTTTTTGTACGCCCGCTAATACTCGAGGCGAAATCTCAGGTTATTACTATGTCTAACCTGACATTGATTTTACGTGAGTATTCCTTTTTACTTGTACAGAGACAGGTGTCCCTCGCCATTCAGGCAAATACTCTCCGATTTCGGAGGTACCCATTGCAGCTGGGTCGGCTCAGGAGCCGCCAATCCCTGGTCGACAACACTCCTTCAAATGTCCTCGCCAGGTCTCGAGTTAATCCAGTCCAATTCCCGGTCGACGAAAAATCCTCAAATGCCGTCGCCCGGGTTTGATCCTGAATCACTCGGTCGCCAGAGCGGTGTTGTAACCACTACGCTAGCGCGGCTCCCTAAATATGAAAATATGATGAAAGAAAACCTTTTCATCAAGGTAGATTATATTGTAGATGGTGTAAGAGGGAAGGATATGACACCAAAGTTTGTAATAAGAAACCTCCTACGTTTGCTGTTGCTGCAATGAAGACGGGGAAAAAGGTAGTAAAGGACAGACCTACAGGACTACAGGAACCTTATCACCCCCCAGTTTGTGAAGATGTTGTATGTAATGGGGTCACCATTAGGTGCCTTTACGATACAGGTCTAGATTTTGATTCAGTCGTGAGTTCGCGCCTGGTGAACCCAGATCAGTATACCACAGAAACAGTGGAGATACAAGGGGCGACCAAGGACATACCACTCATGACACTTCCCATTGCCAGGATAACTGTGAAAACTCGCTATGTGGAAGGAATAATCAGAGCAGCAGTGATAGACGCCCCCATCTACCCTCTGATATTGGGGTGTCGTTATGTCTTCTTGGGGAATCCCAAGAGACCTGTGGTCATGGCAGCAGTGCAGACCAGATCACAAACGCGGAAGGAGGAAGACAAACCTATAAATACTCATCTAGAGGAGATGAGGAAGGCACAGGCTGAGGATAGGACACTCAAGCCTTGCTTTAAAAAATTACCTAAATGTCACACACCTCCAAGCAATGGGGACTATTATATGAAGAACAAATTGTTGTATAGAAAGACTGGGACTGGAACAAATGGCCATGGACAGCTGGTTCTTCCTACTTCATATCGGGAGAGAGTGTTGGAATCAGGACATGCAATTCCCTTCAGTAGTCATATGGGGATCAGCGCAACAGGACAGCGTATAGCTTGTCATTATTTCTGGCCAGGGATAACGGAGGATATAAAGAGATATGTAAAATCCTGCCCAGAATGTCAAAGGGTAGCTCCAAAGCACTGGACTGCTCCATCAACTCTAGGGGAAATGCCCATTGTGGGAAAACCTTTTGAGAGAGTTGCAGTGGATATTGTGGGACCTCTCACTCGGACAAAGAGGAGGAACAGTTACATCCCTACTCTGGTGCACACTTGTTCTATGTGGGGAGAGGCGGTAGCCCTGTCGTCAATCGATTCAAATCATGTCGCAGAGGCATTACTTACAATATTCACTAGGTTAGGATTCCCGCATTAAATCTTGACTGATAACGGCTCACAGTTCAAGGGGAAACTAACGGAAGAAGTTTTCAGGATCTTCCAAGCCAGGCACTTTCATTGTAGTCCGTATCACCCCAAAGGGAACGGCCAGGTATAGAGGTTTAACGGGACTCTCATTTCTATCCTGAGAAATCTGGCACATGAGAAACCTGATACGTGGGACCAATACCTGCCCGCTGCGTTGTTTGCGTATCGGGAAGTTCCACATAATTCAACCGGGATGGCACCCGCAACTCTGTTATTTGGGAGGCCAATAAAAGGTCCATTGGAAGCCTTGTTGAGGACATGGACAGATGAGAAGGCAGAAGAGACTGTTACCTCATCATATCAATATGTGAACGAGCTAACCACTCGTCTGAAAACTGGCTGGAAACTTGCAAATGATAATCTCAGACAAGCCAGGAAAAAACATGCTGCCTATTTTAATAAGAAAGCGAAGGATAGAGAGCTATATGTGGGCGAGAAGGTGCTTCTTCCTCTACCCGGCAGCAGTAACAAATTACAAATTGGATGGCAAGGTCCATATACTGTTCTAGAGAAGGTGTCTAGAACAAATTATAAAATCGACAAGAAGGGGAAAGAGAAAATATATCATGTGAACCTTCTAAAGAAGTATCTGGACAGGAAAATCCAGGAAGGAACACACTTAATATCCTTGTCGATAGCAACGGGGATGAAAAATGAACCACTCACCTCTCATGAGTACCCCCTAAAAACATGTGAAACCCCTGCACATGTAAAAGTCAGTAAACACTTGACGAAAAAACAGATGGAACAGGTTCAAAAGGTTCTGACTGATCATACGGACGTGATAACGGACAAACCGGGGCACACCAATTTGTTGGAATATAATATGACACTAGTAGACCCAACACCGATCTGTATGAGAGCCTATACGATCCCGTTTGCAAAGGAGAAAGCTTTGAGAGAAGAGATTGATTATTTGTTGAAAGAAGGGATTATTTCTTATAGCGAATCTCCATACAGCTCCAGTGTCGTTTTGCTGAGGAAATCCTCTGGGGAACATCGTCTGTATATAGATTACAGGAAACTGAATGCTGTCACAGAGAATCAGGTGGATCCATTACCTGACACAAATCAATTATTTGCCAGGCTAAACAAGGCAAAATATGTTTCGACGGTGGATCTGAGCAAAGGCTATTATCAGATTCCAGTAAAGCCTGAGGTCCGATCTTATTTAGCGTTAAGCACTTCGGAAGGACATTATGAATTCAACATGTTGCCGTTTGGGTTGAAAAATGCTCCGAGTGTGTTTTCTAGGATGATGCGAAAATTGTTGGATCCACTGAATAACCCATGCATCAATAATTTTATGGATGACATCCTCATTGACAGAAACATTTGAGGAACACATTAAATCTTTGACTATGCTGTTTGATAGACTAAGAGAGGCTAATTTGACGGCTAGACCAACAAAATGTTGTATTGGTTGTAAAGAGTTGGAATTCTTGGGACATACTGTGTTTCAGGGTAGCATGACCCCTGACCCCAAGAACCTTGAGAAATTGCAGAGAGCACCTAGGCCACAAATAAAAAAAAATGAGATCTTTTGGGTCGTTGTGTGGATTTTATCAAAAATATATCAAAAATTTTAACTCTATTTGTGCTCCTCTGACGGGTTTAACTCGCAAGGGAAATCCAGACAGAATTGTTTGGTCAGCCCAATTTGAATTAGCGTACCAAGAGTTAAAGGAAAAACTTACAAGCAAGCCAATCTTGAAGTTACCTGATTTGAGTCAGGAATTTGTGGTGAGAAGTGACGCAAGCAATGTGGGCCTGGGGGCTACTTTGTTGCAAAGGTCGTCGTCACAAGATGGGGAGCTGAACCCAGTCGTTTATGCTAGCCGCAAGTTGAACAGAGCGGAACAAAACTATTCAACAAGCGAAAAAGAATGTTTAGCTATACTATACGAAAGTTCCAGATCTATCTTTATGGTAGAACATTCGTGGTCCAAACAGATCATTAACCTCTCGTATTTCTGTCACAGGCAAAACACGAAAATGCTCGTTTATTACGATGGTCGTTACTCCTACAGCTATATGCATTCACTATTCAATATATTCCGGGGTCACAAAACGTGGGTGCAGATTTCCTCAGTAGGCATCCCTGTGATCCATATCAGAATATTCAACAGGCGTAAGGAGTTAATGTTATCTATGTGTATCACTGTTTTTGGAACTTGCATCAGGCATGTTCTTGGGTGGGGAGATGTGTGACAAAGTACATTGATACAGCGATAAAAGTATTATTTATAAGTATAAAAGCCCAATTTATATAAGTAGAAACACTATAGTATATTTGCAACGCGCCGTTCCCCCCCCCCCCCGCCAGTCAACGCATTGATTTTAGCAAGACTGAACGTAATGTATAAGGGTACCGTGATCTTGGATTATAGATAACATTTTGACAGTATTAGCCTTATTTCGGACCAACATAGGAGATAGGAAAATGTATTTTTAGACTGCGCCTATTGACACTAGAGGTTGAAACACGCAAAATTGTTGGCAAAAGAAAGCCACGGCACTAATAATTGTTCGTTACATTGGTAGCAGAGGTTTAAAATTATCACGCAAAGCCAACTCTTCTTCTACTATAAGGCACACAGTGGGAATACATAAACACACACGCCTTACTCTGTCTGCAAATTAGTACATTTTATGACGTCACCAACTTGTTGTTGCTGCAGTTTGAACTAAGCGTCAATGGAAAAGAGGTGGCGTGTTTAGGAGATAAGGGAAATTGAAACTGATATGGAAAATTTATGAAGTTCTTTATTAATAGGCTTAGGACCATAAAAGTTAGCTAGTTTAAGAGCTTGTCTTCTCCTGATAAATAATATGCCTTAAAATATAAGGTCCGACAGATAACACGAAAGATATTGACAAAATACTGTATTGGTCGGTACAGACAGGCAGACGGACTGATCGTCTCTGCATTTGCTAACGGTGATTTTTTGGACGCGTTAGAGGAAATGAGTCAAGCCATAGTACATGTAATTCTATTGAAGGAGGGGTAGACAAGGGGGAAAGAAATTATGGGATGGCCCAATACTAAAAATATATTTTGACCGTGGAAATTTGGAAGTGAGTGAGAGGCAGACTTGTTATGTCAAAAATCAAGACTGTTTTTAGCTTTTAATGCCAAAATGGGACAGACCGACAGACAGAGGTACGCCTTTTATTGTGTACTTTTGGCATTCTTTGGGAAATGTTGGCTCTATTTTCAAAAATTTGAAATTGAAAGTTAAATAGTTGGAACTCATTGGCCAACGCATTTTATATCAATAAAAACTTAGATAGGAGGGACGCCATTTGTTTAGAAACTGTCCGAGTGTCAGGACGAAAGATGAGTGTGAAGTTTGAATATATACTAAAGCAAATATTGTAATAAGATTTCAGTCACACAAGCAGCAGCAACAGCAGCAGTGCTGAATTAGTGCCAATCGTCGTTCCTGTGTTTTATTTCTTGATCTGTGGTAACACTGAAATTATTAACAATTATTAAATTATTAATTGTGTTGTTTGACTTGGGTAATGAAGATATTTTTCGACAGTAAGTACATAAGTCCCTAGTAGACTTATGCAAAGCCTACTTGTTGCTCCACCATATTGTATTATCAAACTACCAGAGAGGTAGAACCAAACGACTTTGTACATTATTATCGGGGATCATAACACCTATCCTATTTTATGGAAAAGATCATGGATATTTGTAGAGATGTTGTAGCCAGTAGAGGAGAAGAAATGAAAAACTGGTACAAACAGTTACATTATTGAGGTGGGGGTGCTGGGTCGGTCAGACAGATCTGACCCTAGTCTTTACTTTTGCATATATTATAACTTGTGTATTTGAGGGACTTGATGTTTTGTTGAGACAAGCCTTAATCTTCATGTTACAGGGTTTATACTGGCACTACGCTAGTGCCAGCTTCCTGAATATTTTCAACTGCTTGATAGTGGAGGTGGCTGTCGCAGTACTAGCGCCATACCACTGGAGCTGAAGCTTTGTGGTCAGTTCCTACCAAGAGTATCTCAGAAAGATAGAGACAGGGGCTGTAGACAGAAAAGACAACACTCAACTACAAGTCACTGGGCCAGTTACGTACATCAAACTATGCCCGGAACTCTTCAACGCACTTCTATGATATAAAATAAACTGTTTAACATACCGATAAAGTGTTTCCAATGAAAGTGCAGACTATAAATAAAAGTCTTGAAAAGAAAGATAGGATGTGATGTACACATCCCGACCCTCACTCCTGTAACAGTGTAGTGAGATTAATTTAAATCAACACCATTAATTAAAAATCATATAACGTGTATGGACAGATGGTCTTTTTTAGTTAAGTAAAATTTCCTATATATATATATATATATATATATATATATATATATATATATATATATATATATATAAACATATATATATATATACATATATATATATATATATATATATATATATATATATATAAAACATATATATACATATATATATACATATACATATATATATATATATATATACATATATATATATATATATATACATATATATATACATACATACATACATACATACACACACACACACACACACATACATATACACCCACCCACCCATCCATCCATCCATCCATCCACCCACCCACCCACCCACCCACACACACACACACACACACTCACTCACACACACACACACACACATACATATATACATATATACATATATACATATATACATATATATATATATATATATATATATATATATATATATATATATATATATATATATATATATATATATATATATATATATATATATATATATATATATATATATATATATATATATATATTCACACATTGATTACATTTTCAGTTGACAGTCCTGAACAAAAGAATATCTAGTTCAGGACAAAATAAAATTGTAAAAAATGTTATCATCACAAAAATTTATAAACACTGTGTTAGTTGTGTTGATCATAGAGATTAACAGTTGTTTATATGTGTGTTTGTGGGTTTAATTAACATCACACCACATTTGCAATACCCTAGACAATTTAGACGTAGCTATCAGACATGCTAGTCAAGAAAAGGTCTGAGTGAGATCATAAGGTGGTAGCAGAAAGGTACCCTGAAAACTCACTCTAACCTTAGATATTCAGGGACCTTCACAGCTGACCTCACTCAGTACAATAGGAAATACTAGAACAACAATCAGATGACCAAAACCACCACAAGCATTAGAAGGAAGTCGTTGTTCTGGAACCCACCGGACAATAGAGGCAGAGGTAGATCAAGAAGCACATGGAGAAGAGAGCTGGAAACAGAGGTGAAAGTGATGATTACAACATGGAATGAACTTGAGCTGATGGCACGTGACAGGAGGACTTGGCATGTGTTTGTTGAAGGCCTATGTTCCTTGGGAAGCTAAATGGTAATAATGATGATGTTTGATAAAAAAATTGATTAGACAGAAGTGAAGATAGAATAATTTAAAATTAGGAAGTGACTTTCCAAACACCATGTTTAAGAAAATGGAAGTTTCAGGGTAACAATAACAAAAAGTGATTAGACAGAAGTGAAGATAGAATAATTTAAAATTAGGAAGTGGCTTTTCAAACACCATGTTGAAGAAAATGCAAGTTTCAGGGTAACAATAACAAAAAGTGATTAGACAGAAGTCTTCTTCTTCTTTGATCCTTAGCCGCCGACCGTCAAAGCAGTAAGTGGCCATCACGCCTAGTGGCGTCTTGTAGGGCAACAACAAATTGATTCCACTTTGCTCGGTCGTTGGCCATCCTTCGTACAGTGCCCCAACTCTGGTTACGAGCCTCAGACTTCGGATGTCCGTCCCGCAGCAAAGTTTGTTTATTCGTTGTTGTTTCCGTAACCTCAATTTTTTTTACATAGACAGGGGTGTCAGCCCTATGCTAAAACCCCCAACCTGAGGACCAGGGTGTCTGCTTTAGTCTGACCCCTGCCCGCGCAAACCTGTCCAGCTTGGTAGAACCTTCCAGGAGTAAAACTCCCGCTGGCATAGCTCTGGAGGTAATCAGGGTACACAAGCCGCCATACCTCGACAAGGTATTGACACCGGTGATGGCAGTAGACAGAAGTGAAGATAGAATAATTTAAAATTAGGAAGTGACTTTTCAAACACCATGTTGAAGAAAATGGAAGTTTCAGGGTAACAATAACAAAAAGTGATTAGACAGAAGTGAAGATAGAATAATTTAAAATTAGGAAGTGACTTTTCAAACACCATGTTGAAGAAAATGGAAGTTTCAGGGTAACAATAACAAAAAGTGACTAGACAGAAGTGAAGATAGAATAATTTAAAATTAGCAAGTGACTTTTCAAACACCATGTTGAAGAAAATGGCAGATTTCAGGGTAACAACAACAAGTGTAGAAGAAAAAAAACCATTGAAAAATAAATAATGAAACAAATCAAAAGTGCACAATATAGAGTAACAATATTAAAACCCAATAATGTACAGAAAGGTTTATTTCACCAAACAAAGTATGTGTCACGTAAATTACCTTCTTACTTTTTCTTTCCACTATTGCTACAAAACGTAGTGGGGAGCTGAAGTTTGCGTTCTTGAGCCCAAGTGCCGCACTGGCTGCTGTGAACGTGTGTTCTTGTCAAATGTCCGTGATGTCGTCTATCCACCTGTCTCTTGGTCTTCCCTGTGCTCTGAGCCCAGATTTTCTCCTATTGTCGCGGCGTAGTGGTAACTTATCAAGCTCCGTTCTCATGAGATGGCCAAACCACTTAATTTTATGTCTATCTACTTTCTTGATGCAGGATGTAGTCTGTAAAGTTTTTCTGAAGGTCTTGCTCTATAAAATCAGACCAACCGGTCTTTTATATTTGGACATGCGCCCTAATATAACGGCTTGGTTGAAAGAGACGCACCTCGCCAAACCGAGGCAAAATTTTGTTTAAAAAAAATAATGTCACCATTTCTCCTAGTAACATTACTTACGTTTATTAAGCATCTCATCTCACAAGGTGTTTTTGTCAGGTAATTAGAAAGTTCAAAATACCCATCAGTAGGACACTGATGCATGTTATAACGGGGAAAAGAATATTTAATAAGAGAAGAACCGTTTTGTCTAAAGCAGCGGTAGGCTACCTATAAACTTTGGGAATCTCCTTTTCAAACCATACGATCTATTTGATAATCTGCAATAAGGCCACCAAAATGCTATTTCAAGATGTGGATAATTCAAACTGAAATATATTTTACTGAATGTTTACTTTACTTCATAGAAACGATCGCGTTCCTAGCTTTTGCAGCGCGATTGAAATGAGTTTTTGAAATCTAGCGGGTGAGTTTTCAATCAGAACGGGGAAATTTTATTTATTCCCCGGGAGATTGCTAATCCAAAATTTCTCTATCTCTAAAATCTTTCTCTTTCCTCCCTTCTGCACCGATAAATTTACCATATCATCCCTTACCAAATCAGTCCATATATACCTCTCTCTCTCTCTCCCTCTCTCTCTCCCTTTCTCTTTCTGTGAGTGTGTAGGAACGTGTGTGTGTACGTGTTACATTGGTGAATATAATGTTAATATTAACTATTTATTGTTGAAGTTAACAATGTTTTAATTTAAAAAAACTTTTCGAATAATAGTAGTGAGGGGCAGAAATGTAAAAACGCCATAATGCCAATTTCTTTACCTTGATGAAATACAGCATTCGTTCATTTACTCGTTCGTTTGTACGTTCTCCAGTGATCTACTATTAGAACGAGATCTATCGTTTTTGCCAACCCCTGTTGTAGAATATCTGCAAGATAATACTATAGAACACTTTAATCTAAACTGTAAACAAGTATGACACTGTTTGAATATTTAGTTATGCCACTTATCTTTTACTGTAGAACAGGAGTTAACAACAGGTTAAACGATTGACTTATATGATATAGTAAATTATTATATTACAAAAATAGAAATTACCATATGACGGGTAATAAAAGTATAATTAGGCATATAAATTGTGACGGATCGGATAAAAATAGAAGCTACCCTTAAATAGAAGTACCTTTGAATAGCACCGGAGGCCCTCTATGTTTATTGAAATAAATCGAAAAACGTGGATCACACGTGGAATCCCCACGCGTGCTAATTAGTATGCATTATCCCACGTGGAATCCTCCTCGCGTGCTAATTAGTATGCAAATAGTTATCATGCGAGCGGCCACGACATTCGCTTTGTCTTAGGTTTAGTTTAGTCACGCCTACTGTCTTATCTCTCGAGCTATTAAAATCAAGCTATTTCTCGATCTCTTTCTGTCATCCCTTCAAGGAGGCGTCGCCAGAAGAGCGGCAAGCGGTCAGTTATCAAAGACTGTTGTAGTCCCTAAGAACGAAGCAGAGTTTTAATACCTCCAGTTAACACGTTAAGGTGACCTGGTCTAAGAGGGTTAGAAATCTCTGCAGGACGAAGAGGAACGGGGAAGTCTAGCGGTACATAGTCGGGGATAAGAGTTTTGACTCGCGGCCCAAAACGAAATATTTCCCGAGAATCAAGAGAGGCGAGAAAGATCGCATGTGGCTATTATTTTCCATTTATTTAATATATATTGGCATCGCTTAAAAATGCAGTTATCATTCGCGCCAGAGAGTTGAAGAAGTACCTAGCTCATATATTAGAATTCTACAAGAATTTCTTTGGATCTCTTCTATACGTGGAGTCTGAATTCATTCTGCGCGATGCGATAAAATATATTAGAGTTTTGAGTGATTCAGTCGTTTAGTTTCTTTATTTATTTCACTGGCTATTTTGTGTTAATTTAAACCTATTAAATAAACCCATAGCAAAGTTTTCCAGATGTAAATCGAAGAAAGTAACTATCCGTTATTTCCCGAGTAATAGATGCGTAACATAATTATAAGACGCTGGGCGATCGAAATTGATTAATAACCATATATTTCTATTTCCTCTTGTGTAAATTTTAAGTAATTAACTGTTCATAGCTAGTATTAAAAGCGATACATTGGCTAGTCACTCGTGATTTTTTAAAATATAAATAATTAAATACCGGAGTGATGTTACAGATCTTACATAAAAACGCGGCTGTTAGAATATAATTATAGTAAGTTTACCTGTTTTCTATCTTCTCTTTTATATAGGTGATCTTACCTTTCGATCCAACGGTCTTTGAGAGATGCATGGGCAGATGTCTTACGACACCCCAATTATATGTTCTTAACATACAAACATTGACAGTGAGAAAAAAGTATGATGTTAGAGACCCTTATAGGTCCACCTTCTAAATCCAGGGGAGCGGTTAAATAACCAGAACACTGCAAATGTTACCTTGTGTTAAATGTTAAACTGGAACGGGACAACGCCAGAAGATTTGTTCATCTTATTCATATAACGTTTCCTGGCCTGATGAGGCAGAACTTACAGCACACATTCTCTTTTAATCAAATCCATATGACAGTTTTCCTTCCACCAAATTCTACAGAGAACATGTACGGCAATTTCCTTCCGAGAACAGCCTGACAGTAACATTCTGCTGTTTGATAATATTTTCACATTAACTGAAACAGAAACCTAGAAAAACATTTATCCCAAACCCAATACATGTAGTACGAAGAGGAATACACCGCCCAGGAAAAAAATAATCAACGCACCTATTCAGCGAATCTCCGAGAAAAATAGCAGTTGCCTAGACGGAGTTTTCTGGGGCTGAACAGGACAAACAACAGGATATATAATAGTCTTAAATACATTGTGTGTGATTAATTCCATGGACGTATGCAGCTTCGACAGAGGGGTAAGCCTGTATGTAGTGAGCTCAATGTATGTATGTAGAGAGTGAAACGGAACGAAGGAATTTATTTTCTTAAGTTACTACTTATATAACCTCTTCTCTTTTATCTAACTCTCACCCAATCTGAAAAGCCCTAGGGATCATTAAATTAAGGACATACCTTTTATCCGTCCTGACTACTTCCCACTCCCATTGTTAATCATTTGTTTGATCTTTTGGGTAAACAACCTCGGGTTTGGATCATTCCTAAATTTCCATATACCAGAGGGAGGGTCTATGAGAGTATATTTTCTTTTTTTTTTCCTCTCATGTAACAGAAATTCACGGATGAAATCATAACTATGTATTGATGTTTTTTTATCTATATTTTAAAACGATATAATAAACTTACTAAACCTTAAGTTATTGGTGTTGGTCAAAACCTCCCCTGATATATATATATATATATATATATATATATATATATATATATATATATATATATATATATATATATATATATATATGGCCCATAGTTTACCTGTCTGTGTCTATGTATGTTCGTATTTATGTCACAACAATGGTTTGTGTGTGCGTACGTGAGGAATTTGATTTAATTTGAATCAGAATCAAGTGAGAAAACACGTCTCCATTAAAGTGTATCGTACTAGATAGGTTGGATTGAGCAATTACTCAATCCAAGACAGTATTTTCTCTTACACAGTTCTCCTCGTAAACAGGACTATTTCTCACACCTTTCTCTCACATAGCCCTCACCATATCACCTCTGCTCGAATGGGACCATAAATATATTAGGCCAGTCTATAAAAATTACGACATAAATATATAATAACAGCTTTTGACATTAATATCTATTTGCTGTAAAATAAATTACGTAAGACTTGAATAAATAAAATACAAAAATAGATAATTTAGTAAAATAAATAATGGATATTAAAAAAATTAAATGTAGTTCTATAGCAGAAACAGCCGCTGGTGAGTGAATCGTTAGAGAAGTCATTATAATAAGTACTGCTATATAATGTGAATTTTAGATGAAAATCAAAGTCGTCTTCATTGAGAGTTGGATTGTAAAATTAAAATTTAATGTCCGTGTGCTGGTGCCTTTTACAAGCACATAGCTGGTATAAGTAAGTCCTAGAGCCTTGGTTTCGTCAATTCTTTGGTGATGATGACACCTCACAGTATGATATCTTCGTTCCTCGTACGGTCTGATAGCGAAGTTCCACGAACCGTCTGATAGCGAAGTTCCACGAACGGTCTGATAGCGAAGTTGCACGAACCGCCTGATAGTCCAAGGAAAACTCAATGAGGATAGGAACCCGTCACCACAACTGATAAAGCTGATACCTTGTATAGTAAAGTCTCTAACACCATTTCACTCCACCACGGCAATATCTGTTTTGAGACTGCTTTATATTCTAAGTATAACCTGTCAAGGCTGAAACATCGGGATAAACGAAAATAAGTGATTGATTTTATTGAGGCAAATGTGCAATGAGGCATATCTGGAGTCATCCTTATATGACCACCAGCTAAGAACAGCGCTAAAGTGTATAGATGTGGATGTGAGTCTCTGTCTGTGAGGCTAATTACACCTTCATTAACTCTTGAAATCATCCACACACTCTCAGGGATTTCTCCTGTGGTGAAACATGTTGAGAACCCAGCAATGCACACTAAGCTTGGAGGAGTCACTTGAGTCCCTGATGTAATGCTGGCTTTTACCTCGTTGGCTGCATGCAGGAGGATCTCGCTATTGACCAATGATAGACAGATGGAGCTGAGAAGTGGCTCTTTGTAGGACATGACAGTTCCTTGAGGGAACCCTGATCCAGATCTCGGTATTTTAGTTAGCATATTTGGAGAGCCCCCTTGGATGGCGGGGATCGCACGCTTCTTCTTCCTTGCTTGGGACGACGTGTGATGATCCTTCAATTGCAAATCAGGCTGGAGAAACTGGTGCTCATGACTTCAACTCAACAGGTTTTGGAATGACACAAAAACCACAGTAAAAGCCTAAATCTACAATGTAGATCAGGAGTGTACAACATACGGCTTGTGGGCCACGTAAGGCTTGCCAGCCGCTTACAGCCCGCCGGGTCTCACCATGCGTCCCGTAACAGCTTTTGAAAATAAATGTATAATTTTGATTTTTATTTGTAAAAGTGTAATTATGTGAAAACTAAGTGTAGTTACCTAATTAAATTATCATTACTGTTACGGTGCTATTTCGTCGAAATTTCAGATTGGCCACCATGGGTAGTTGGCAACCCCGAGAGAAGCTGTTTGTCCAGATCAGGTGACAGGACAGGAAGCGGGAACAGGTTTTTGCGCAAAAGGGAGTTCCCTCCCAGTCAGCGGCCGAGAAGGGTCGCAGATATTTTCACGATCCAGCATTCTTGTGGTGAATTGTATGCCATGTTTGGAGTATCATAGTACTTGCCATATTTCATGCTGTCTGGATTATGTGGTGTAATTCTAGTTTGATATGATCTAGTGGGACGTTTTCCAGAGTTCGCAGATGTGTATAGCGCCAATGTATTGAGAGTACCATTGGTACAGTGTGTCGGTAGTGAGCGATAGTCAGCGTAATGTTCATTCGGTAGGGCATACTAGGATGTATTATGTTGTTAGATTGAGCTGGTAGTGAGGGAAGTTACATTGGTATTTTTCGTATTGTAATTCATACGTTTCATGGCCGTCTAGGCCTGTAATTTTGTGTGTATATCATATTAAAGGGCAGTACCTGTGGAAAGTGTTATCTTGCTATGTCAGCCATTATATGTTGTGGTCGTACCCATTAGGAAGCGAGCCTACTATTATTATCACTGATTGTTCCTATAAATCCACCATATTAGTGGTCTTGACAACTGGGGAGCTATTTTCCAGTCTTTAAAAGGCCATGGGGCCTAGATCTTCATGGGAAGAATAGAAGTTGGTATACACACTGAGCGTTAGAATGCTAGATTAGTATTCTGTGTACGCCTTCATGTTTACAGCGTTAACGATAGCGAGTTATTTTGGTTTTCCAGGTCAAGGCAGTGTGTTTGTCAGTCAGCAGTAGGGAATGGTGTTCGGTCAAGTGTGACCTCGCTAACGGTATGTTGGCCTAGTTAGGAGACAGGTCACAGTGTCACAGTGAAAGAATAACATTGTCCGTTTCAGTGAATATTTGCCAGGAATTGTGTTTGATACTGTGTTGAAAGATAAATTTGGGTGCGCGTTTGGCTAATGATTGTTGGAAGTAAGTGTGTCAGAATTTATAGAGTAACGGTGCAGCTGGCTTCTAGTATTACAATTTGAGATATTACTAGGTATTTTTTGTAGCTTAGGGATAGTGATCAAGTTGGAGCAGTGGAGTGACAGGTGTCGTTAGGTGGTTCATGTAGGATATAGAGGAGACTAGTTTGGCTATATTAGTTGGTATAGTTTGGCCCGAGTGATAGACTGTGGTGTCATCAGGAGGGAGATTTTGTCAATATTTGTGTGATTAGGGCCCGAGTGATAGACTGTGGTGTCATTAGGAGGGAGATTTTCTCATTATATTCCTGCGTTCCTGCAAAGTTCTGTCATCATCATACCTGACCGATGTGCCGTACCAGTGGGAGACTACCCATACCTCCGTCGTGACCCTGGTAGTCGGAAGCCTGCTGTTCTGAGTGGCGGTGGAGGACTCGGTGCTGTGGACGGCTGGAGATCTCAAGTGTCGTATTGTCAAGTGATCGGTGTTTGGACATATATATCTGTACGCATCATAGTGCCAAGGGACATACACGTATTTTTCCGGCACATAGATTTGCGACGTATGGTATCTGACATTATACAATGAGCGCTATTGTGGACAGTGCTGTGAGAGCACCGCGCAGAACAGTGTATTCGTTTGGATATTTGTTGCAGTACTGTGCCAAAGGACATTATTGTTATCAGCTGGCACAGACGTACGTAGAAGTCTGATTTTCCGGAACTTTATGTCAAATGTGGTGACCAGTTTGTTCTGTCTTCATCTTTATCATCGGTGCTGAGGAGCTTCTTGGACACACGTCGCTAGAGCTTAAGTTAAGTTTTTGTTTGTAAATCTGAGTACATTTGTAGTATTTATGTTTTTGTTCCTTTAAATTCTGTTCTTTTTTATGTAAAATTTTCTTTTCTGTCTTTCTACCTGTTATCATTCAGTAGTAGGACAGTTGTGTCGGGGTCCGGTTAGGGTAGCAATAAGCTTGGTTCTGGTCTACGTCTGTTTCTTGAGGTCTGCTTATTGGTTTGTTGTTGTTTTCTTTCCTTTTTGTTAGTTCTTTTTCCTCGCTTTCTTTGGAGAAGCTTAGTCTGTTTTTATATGATGTTAGTGAGTTAGAGGGGGATCTGACACTATAAGTTCCTATTACTTGGGGTATTAGCATTATATTTCTTTGATATGTTATAGTGGTAGTGTTGCTTATACGTTATTTAGTTTATTTTGCTTTTGATAAGTTGGTGGTGAAGAAGATAGTCCTCAGTACTTCATTGTTAAGTGTAGTTATTGTTTAGTCTACTGTGTTTAAGAACCGTTTGGGATAAGAACAGGAGTGCGACAGGGATGCCTCTTGTCTCCATTTCTTTTCTTGCTGGCAATAGATTGGGTTATGAGATCATCGACAACACACAACAGAAATGGAATCCAGTGGACTCTGACTAAGCAGTTGGATGATCTGGATTTTGCTGATGACTTGGCTCTTCTGTCCCATAACCGTAATCAGATGCAGGACAAATTGAAAACACTCGATGAGAGGTCACAGCAATTGGGTCTGAAAATACACAGGGAAAAGACAAAAATAATGAGAATAAATGCAGGTAATGATAACAGGGTTGAACTTGAAGAAACACCAATTCAAGATGTAGAATCATACACATATCTTGGCAGTAATATAGACAAAGTTGGAGGGACAGACAGCGATATCAAAATAAGAATACAAAAGGCAAGAGGAGCTTTCATTGCATTGGGAAATATATGGAGATCAAGAGAAATCGGATCCAACACGAAAATAAGAATCTTCAATTCAAATGTGAAGTCAGTCCTATTGTATGGCTCGGAGACATGGAGAACAACAAAGACAACAACCAAAAAGCTACAGACTTTCATAAATGGGTGCTTGCGTAGAATAGAGGGATTAAAATGGTATGACAAGGTTACCAACGTGGAACTGATGACAAGAACTAGACAAGTGCCAGTGGAACAAGAGATGAGAAGAAGACGATGGCGATGGATAGGACACACACTGAGGAAACCTGTTGATAGCATTACAAGGCAGTCCTTGTTCTGGAACCCCCAGGGCAAGAGAGGCAGAGGAAGACCAAGAAGTACATGGAGAAGAGAGTTGGAAACAGAGGTGAAAATGATGAGGAGAACATGGAAAGAACTTGAGATGATGGCACGGGACAGGAGGACTTGGCATGTGTTTGTTGAAGGCCTATGCTCCTTTGGGAGTGGAGGGTTATGAATGAATGAATGTTATAGTGGTAGTATTGCTTATACGTTATTTAGTTTATTTTGCTTTTGATAAGTTGGTGGTGAAGAAGATAGTCCTCAGTACTTCATTGTTAAGTGTAGTTGTTGTTTAGTCTACTGTGTTTAATATTATATTCGTGTGTTTAAGGGTGGACGGGGGGCGAGTTTAATTCATTTTGCTCTTACTTGTGGGAAAAGATTGACTTAGACTGACTTCTTTCTAGGGTGTAGCGAGGAATGTTTAATGGTGGAGTAAGGCAGACCGTTTTCCTGCGACTGCCCTACTTAACATTCCAAGCCCTTTTGGTGTTAGGTGTACCTGTGTAGTTTGTATTTACATTGTCTTGCACATTCAGTGATTCTTTTGTTGTGTTTAAGTGGTGTATATACTAATCTACCATTGTCAAGAATTACCATCAGCTGATGTTATACAACTGTCGACTATTGTAAGGGTCTTTGAGTGTTTCACAGAGACTAAGTGGTCGGAAGGACCAAATCTACAGGGTAAGGAGACAGTAGCCAAGTGGCAAAGTAAGACTATAGTTGTACAAGAGGAGGTGAAATGGATTATGTGTAGGCAGTGAGAGGTGAGGTGTTATATACTTACATGCAAATATGTATTTGTAAATTTAAGACGTGATATTAATGTTCACTATCATTACTGCATACTTTGTAAGCAGAGAGTTATCGGTTGATATAAGTGAAGTGTTTACAGTACATACGATTGGGTAGTTGCATAGTAAGAATCTATAGCAAAGGATAATAGTAAATATTCTGAGTGTACATCATGGACCTACATGGTTTCATTCAGATAGGCAAAGAATGTGGGTACACCCAGAAAGAACTGACGGATTTTGCTGAAGCAAATTTTTTTTCAGTTGAAAACCAAAAAGAAGAGAAGAAACAGAGAAAGAAGGAAGAGAAGAAAGAGAATGAAAAGACTGAGAAACAGAATGCCTTAAGAGATGCTCGAGCTGAAGAGCTAGAGCTCAAAAGAAGATAATTCGAGTTAAAAGAAAGGAAGATGAAAGAAGATAAAGAGTTCCAAGAAAGGAAGACGAAAGAAGAAAACGAGATGAAAACAGAAAGAGTTCGAATAGAAAGAAAAGAAGATACAGGAAGACAGAGAGTTAGTTTGAATTAGAGAAGGAGAGAATGAGATTAGCTCTGGAGGAAAAAAATACTAGAAGCTGATAAGGAGATACAATTAAAGAAGTTAGAGGCTTTTGCGAGTGGCCAGAACTCGACTCCTGGGGGTCCCATCGTCCCTTTAGGCTACGTCTGCCGAATTTTAATGATAAAGTCGACAGTTTAGACTTTTTCCTTCAGAGGTTCGAGGCCGAATGCGTGGCCTGGAAAGTTGACAGAGATCAATGGCCATATCTTTTATCCACGTTGCTAGGGGGGGGGGCGCGATGAAGACCTTCTAAAGCCTCCCGCTAGATGAAAGGGTCGATTACGACAAAGTAAAGGAAAAGCTGCTCCGGAGGTTTCGTCTGACTGCTGACGGGTGCCAGACGTGTTTTAGAAACGCGATGCCAAGCTCAGACCAAGACTTCGAGGACTTTATCTCGAAGATCAAACTTCTGCTGAATAGATGGATCGAAATGGACGGGATAATTAAGGATTATGATGGCTTGTTAGACTTGATGTTACGAGACAAAGTATAGTTGTCGTGCTCAACTGAGTTGGTGGCGTTTTTCCAAGAGCGCCAACCAAAAGACATTGAGTCCATAGTCCAATTGGGGCATCATTATGTCCTTGCGCATCCGGGCAAACCCATTCAGAAGTCAGGTCTGTCAGACGGTGTGGTTTCCGATGTCGGCAAAGTTAAGCGCCATCCATGGCGAAATCGGTCATGCGACGCAGACATGTGCCAAGAGCAGAAGCACGAGAGTTCCTCAAGGCCATATCAGCCAAGAGGAGGAAATTATGGGAATTTCCGTTCCCATCGGAATGGATGCTCGAACTGGCAGAACCGACAAGTAATAAGTAAATACGACGCATGAGAGCGCCAAATGCGTAAGCAGGTACCCTTCGAAGACTCTCGGGACGAAGACCGGTTTTGGTACAAAACAAAACATCCCAAGCAGAGGAGTGGTTCCTCAGAGAGTCGATCGTCCGACTCCGATGCACGGTCTTCGTCATCGAAAAGCTCCAGCAAGAGTCTACGCGACGAATCTGAAGGGAGCACATTTGCACCAATTGTGATGGCAAGGGTCATCATTCTGACACGTGTGCTACCCCTATTGAACACGCGAATTCCGCAGTTGTGTTGGATACGGTCAGTAGCGAGGACTGTGCGGGGTTTCGCCCTCTGTTCCATGCGAACGAGAGGTTAGTGCTACACTGCGGGCATGCGGCTCCATGTCTGTCGGCAGTCCATGAGACTGGCAAGGTGGCTCTCCACAAAGGCAAGGTAGATAATAGACCAGTTCTGTTGTTGACGTACACTGGGGTACAACTATCAGGGTGCGTCGGTTGTGTATCGACGAATCCTGCCTCACAGGCAAAACTGTAAAATGCACCACGTTTGGGGCAAAGTTGAGTCTTACCCCTAGGCGTGTATTAATGTGGACACCCCGTTCTTGTCGGGTAGATTGAACGCGTTTAGTCCTCGAGGACCCAATTGCCGATTTAATCGTCGGCAATGTACGGGGAGTGCACAATGCCATGGGTGAGGGTGGAACAGGGGCCCAGCAACTCCAGTGTCTTTTTGTTGTACGCCATAATTGTTGAAGGCGATCAAGACACAGTATGGTATCTGTGGTCTGGTTTGTGTAGGATGCAGATGTGTATTCAAACAGTGAGCATTACAAGCAAGGCAATCCACACAAGGACGTCACGTTAACTCACGATGAGAAAAGTCAATGATGCTTGCAACAGCTAGTGACGGTTTTTGTATAATTTATTATAGACGCCACACTGTGGCGGATGACCAGGTGGTGAAGATATTACCACCTGACAGGAAAGTTCATGTAAGACGGGGATCGCGGCAAGTGCCAAGGCACATGAATAAGAACAGTAGCGGCTCACCCGAGAGTCCAATAGCTGGCGATCGCACGGTATGGGTGCGCAACGTTCCTCTGACTGCTAGTTGTCGTACGCTCAGACGGGTGTTCAATGAAGTCGCGCCAGTAAAGTTCGTGGAGGTATTGTCATTGCGAGACAATTCAAAGTTGCACGAGTGACTTTCGCGAACAGGTAGGGTGCACGTGATACAGTCAGGTGGAAGCACATGTCGTTGCTTCATAACCACCTGCTGATAGTCCAGCAATAGTAAGGGAT
Source organism: Oreohelix idahoensis (assembly GCA_024509875.1). Taxonomy (NCBI): domain Eukaryota; kingdom Metazoa; phylum Mollusca; class Gastropoda; order Stylommatophora; family Oreohelicidae; genus Oreohelix; species Oreohelix idahoensis. Next base: position 630,426 of record JAMPIV010003285.1, read on the forward strand.
AGGTATCGGGTTAGCGTGCAGTAGGGTGCTTCGGTTAAAGCGAACCGATTAGTGAAGTCTGACCCACGAAACCAGTACTAGTCTGTTGAATATAAGTTGTTCTGTACAACTTTATAACGGATTGAGGAGTGTCTGTTGGGGAGTTGTTTACAGGTGATAGTGGTCAGCAATTAATTACATCGACAGTAGAGATGTTTTATAATATTGTGCTGTAACTAAGATCGTTTGTCTAGGGGGAATTTTTTTATTTCCTTATCTCACAAGACGATCACTCAACACACTCTATCTAAATGAAAATTCAGATAAGGTACCGTAGCAGACGTTAGTCAATTACTAGACTCGGACTTAGATCAGATCCTCGACAAGTCGTCCATTATGTGGTACTAATTTCTAGATCTGGCTCAAAATCCCGACGAGCAACACATTATTGTCGTAAATTTTATAGATAGGCCTAATATATTTATGGTCCCTTTCGAGCAGAGGTGATATAGTGAGAGCTATGTGAGAGGAAGGTGTGAGAAATAGTCCTGTTTACTAGGAGAACTGGTGTAAGAGAAAATACTGTCTTGGATTGAGTAATTGCTCAATCCAACTGTTGAAAAAAGGTTAAGGCCACACTGGCCATCACTGTTGAAAAGGTGTGCTGTTTAAGGTGTAGGTAGTTGTACCATATCATGTGTGCTGATGAAGGCAAATCAGCAGGTCGGGCTTACAGATGGCCGACATGGTGTGTGGGTGTATAGACAAGTCAATGAGCAAATGCGTGTAGTATGGCAGCAATGATCACACCCCCCCCCCCCAAACACATGTAATATTCAGGAAAATTTTTGGAAACGACTGTGGTACGATTGTTCACGATTTAATAACTCCACAGACACAAGGACATCATCAATACACTGTCAATGGGACATCGTTCACACACATCATGGAATAACAACAGTTCATTACATCCAATATCAACGACTTCTCTGAATAGACTGCAGGTATCGCAGTGCTAGCAGTAGGTCAGTAATTCCTCTCTACCTTCTCTGACGAAATAGGCCATGTAAGGCTCTGGCAAAATAAGCCACATAAGTGCCGGGCTTCAAAAATATATAATGTTCTCTGTACCTCCTCTGACAAAACAAGTCAGGTAAATCTCTGGCAAAATATGCTGCATGAGTGCCGGGCTTCAAAATATATAATATTCTCTGTATCTCTTCTTACAAAACAAGTCATGTAAATCTCTGTTGTAAAGTTGTAAAGAAATAAACGATAGGAAGTTGAGGCAGACAAATACAAACAAATTAATCAAAACTGAAGAACAGAGAAAATATAACAAAAACGACAATGATACATCTCGGCACAACTAAGCAAATATATTACAAATAATCAAACACAGTGGATTATAATACGCAGCAAAAATGTTTGCTGGAGATTTCCACTGCGGGAAATTTGCAAAGAGTCCCTAAAGAACGCTTACAGTAGGCCCTCGGTTAAGTGGGATGAATCCTACTGCAAGTCTCCACCCAACTGCCCGCGAAAATGAGAAATATATAACATAAACACTACGACCTAAACATAGAACACAAAGATCTCATATGGTTCTGCGGAAGGTCTAATTACCCACACAGAGGCACAGATTACAATAACAAACGGCCACTTATCTTTAACTGTTGAAAAAATATCCTGGCCTCCAGAACAGCAGCGATGACACACAATCTTTCTACGAATATGTCATTGCTCTAAGGCAGAAGATTATCAAGGCATGTAGGTTAGCTACCTCTGCATCTGAATTTGCTAAGGAGAAGGCGAGGAAATTCGCAAATAAAAATATGCGTCTTCGACAACTCTGTCCCGGTGACAAGGTACTTGTATTACTCCCTTGTAAGGACAATAGACTTCTTATTTCATGGAAGGGTCCTTATGCTGTCATCTCTAGAATTTCTGATGTCGGCTATGTCGTCGATGTGGACGGAATGCATAAAATCTTCCATATTAATATGCTGACATAATTTCATGAGCGACCTGATTACCTACAACCTATTTTTCAAGCAACGGACGACTCGCTGACCCCGCATGGGCATTACACATCTCTGTCAGTTATTTAAGAGGAAGAGGCTACTTTCTCAGATGTGAATCTTCCTCTTCCTGTACTCCCAATGCATTCAACAGAATCATGGGTAAATGTGACTGTTTCTTCAGAGTTATCTACTGAGAAACAGCAACAGGTCTCTTCTCTGATACAAACTTTTCAGGACGTTCTTACTGACATTCCTGGACAAACAACAATTATTAAACATGACATAATACTCACAGATTATAACCCTATCAGAGTCCGTCCTTATCCTATCCCATTGCACTTTCAAGCACAAGTCGAGAAAGAATTGGATGAAATGATTCAATTAAAAATAATTGAGCCTTCTACTTCAGCATACTCTTCGTCTAAAGTTATTGTCCGAAAGAAAGACAATAATATACGTCTTTGCGTCAACTATCGCAAACTAAACCAGGTGACGAAATTCGATGCTGAACCTATGCCCTTGTTAGAAGAGCTGCTCATTAAGCTTTCTAATTCTCGGTACTTTACCAAATTCGACTTGTCTAAAGGTTATTGGCAAATTCCTCTTACTGAACGCGCCAAACCTCTTACTGCTTTCTCAACACCTAGGGGTTTGTTCCAATGGATCTTTATGCCTTTAGGTCTCATGAATGCCCCAGCTACTTTTGTACGCATGATGCGTCGTATCCTTTTACATCGTCCAGATGTCATTTCGTACTTGGACGATATTTGCCTTTTTAGTGATTCTTGGGAAGACCACTTTCAAGGTCTTTCCGAACTTTTGACTACTCTACGCTCTCATAATTTTACGGCCAAACCGTCCAAAGCCTATATTGGGTTTGGCGAGATTTCTTTTCTGGGTCACCGGGTTAGTCGTGGTCTCTTGCTGACGGAAGACCACAATACTTCAAAAATTCTTACCATCACTACTCCTAAGACGAAGAAGCAAGTCCGTAGTCTCTTAGGCTTAATCCAATTATATGGAAGATTTATTCCAAATCTTTCGTCAATCACGGTGTTACGAGCGCTTCCGGGACCCCAGTATATTCTGGGTACTTCGATGACTTCTAGTATTTGTGGATGACCAAGTTATTATATGCGTATTCAGTTTATAGAGTCAAAGTCCCTCGGGTTCTTATCACTTTTGTAGGATTCCGTAATACTGTCCGTTGGTATCGATAATGTCTGCTTTAACCCTTGTGATACATTCTGTGCTGAACATGTTTCATATTAAATATTCGACCCTTGACTGACCTGTATTAGTCTCTTGTCTTATTGATTATATTGGCAGTGTGAGATGCAGCGTGTTAAGACATTAATAATCACTGGTCATGATCAGTTGAAGATAAATAGCATTTAACTCAACTCCGAATACGACAGTTGATAAGACTGTGATTTTGACGACTTAAAATATTTAATTAGTAATTTCATACCATGAGCAGACACCAACTACATGGGAACAAAAGTCACATCACATTCATGTACGATCTGTAAGAGTTCTCATTAGTTCATAAGCACATGTTCACAATCTCTATCTAGAGTTCTGGTTAGAGGTCAGTTCCTTTTAACGGCCAATGTCCTTTGGCATAAATTCAGAGGCTAACTAGACTTAACTATCCTGCTAGTTCTGCAATACACTTATTATGCTAGGCTTACGTCTACTGCTAGTCGTTTAATATCCGTTACACTAGGCTTACGCTTGCCGCTAGCTGTACAATATCCATCTATACTAGTCTTACACTATTGCTAGTAACATAATGTTCCTTTGGCATACCACGCCAGGCTAATCTGCCATAATTATGCAAACTGCGTTATTCATACGACGACTTACGTTTAGTTCAAGAAATACACTGCTCAAATGGCTTCCCAGCCACACAATTAAAAAGTGGACAACGCCACACACTTTCCAGTGGTTATACCACACAATATAAGTGGCAATGGCCACACTTCTGAAACACACTGCCGTACGGGTCAAAACCCACAAGTCGAATTATATAGTGGCAATGGCCACACATGCCATACGCTGCCATTGGGGCCGAAGCCCACACGTCGAGTGACGTTATAAAGACATACGCGTCATGCATAGTGATATGCATACTACGTCGTTAAGATATATTCAATTGCGATGTTCCACGGTGCAGCAATCCGAGTTGGCCAAACTCAAATGCCTGCACACATGCAACAATCATCGACATCGGTCGATGAGATATATCTCTATTCGTTTGAGGTGTTCCATGATACAGCCATTCGGATCGAGCACAAATCCAAATGTCTGTAAGCATGAAACAATAATCGACATCAGTCGCGGAGATATAATCATTTGAGGAATGCGCCATGCTGCAGACATGAAGCAATCCTCAACATCATCCCCCTCACTTCCAAACGTGACACTTGTGGCACGGATGATAGTGATGGAGAAGACGCCCGTCTCCCGAACATATCAATATTAGTACTACCTACTTATAACTATGATAATCTTTAAGTAGACACATTAAATTTTATAATATTAATAATAGCACTTGTCAACATGGTGACTAAAGAGTTAATTCAATTTCTTCTCAGAGACGTTGCGCGATAAAAGATCTGCCAAGTTATTGTCTGATCCAGCAATAGGCAGGATCGTAAATGAAAATTCTTGAATCAACAAATACCATCGGTGTATTCTAGCGTTACGCATAGTTCTAGCTGTTATGTAAGTAAGAGGACTGTGGTCTGTCATAATGTAAAAGTGCGTGCCGATGAGATATCTTGACAGCTTCTCCAGGCACCAGACCATAGACAGGAGCTCACGTTCACCTGTCGCATACTTCTGTTCAGCCGGAGTCAGTTTCCTCGACACATAGAAACATGGATGGAGTGTTTCCTTGTAACATTGCAGCAAACAACCACCCATTGAGTAACTCGAGACATCTGATTGAAGTATGAATGGAATACGTATATTCGGTAATAACAAAATAGGTGCATTGCTAAATAATTTCTTAATTGTTACCAAAGCGCTTTCGCAATCTTTGTCCCAACGTACCTTATTAGGACTACCTTTGGTCAATAGTGCGGACAAAGGTGTAGATAGTTGTGCGAAATGCGGGATGAACTTATGGTAATAGTTTATTAGGCCTAAAAGGCTTCTAACTTGTTTCTTAGTAGAAGGGGTAGAAATCTCTAGAATTCTTTTGACTGTATTGTCGTCAGGATACAGTTTGTGGTTACCTATGCGGTGACCAAGAAAAGAAATTTCCTGACAACCAATTTGGACCTTTGAAGGTCGCACAGTCAAACCATGCATACGTAACGTATGTAGAAGGGAAGTTAAACCATCAATATGGTCTTCCCACGAGTCATGAAATAGGCAGATGTCATCGATGTACGTGATGACATCTTTACGATCGCCAAGAAGGCGGCGCATCATGCGCACAAACGTCGCTGGCGCATTCACTAACCCAAAACACATATAATTCCATTGGTAGAGCCCAAAAGGAGTTGTGAAAGCTGTGTAAGGTTTGGCCTTTTCGGCAAGAGGAATTTGCCAGTAGCCTTTAGAGAGATCTAGTTTGCTAAAGAAGGTAGCATTAGATAATTCTGATAAAAGATCATCTAAAAGTGGCATAGGCTCCCCGTCTGTGATTGTAATTTTATTCAATCGCCTAAAATCAATACAAATACGTAAAGAATCATCCTTCTTTTTAACTATCACCATTGGGAATGCATATGGTGATTCCGAAGGAGATATCACACCTAAACGTATCATCTCTTTTAACTCTTTTTCCACCCTATCTTTGTGGTGTAAAGATATAGGATAGGGTCTAAGTTTGATAGGTTTATAATCAGTAAGAGTAATATCATGGGATATAAGCGATGTCTGACCTGGAAGGTCGGTGAGAACATCATTGAAAGAAATGAGAATATCCCGAACTTGATCTTGTTGTGACGAAGATAGTGAAGAAGAAATAGTCACGTCTTTCCAAGACTCCGATGATTGCAAAGAAGGTAGTTGGAATTGTAAAGGGATAGACGAAGTAGTATCTTCTTCATGAACAACTGCAAAAGAAGCAGTATGATGTGAAGAATCATCAATAGAGTTAATAACAGGAATTAATTCCTGTGGTCTTTCAACTGCTAATTTTAGCATGTTGACATGGAAGGTTTTGATTTTACCTCTAACGTTTACCGAGTAGTCAACATCTGTGACTTGTTTGATAACATCAAATGGACCTTGCCATGATATCAGTAATTTGTTATCGTTATGAGGTAGTAACAACCAAACTTTTTCCCCTGGTTTGAATGATCTTAATATTCTCTTTTGATTATGTAATAATCTTGATCGTTGAGTGGCTGATTTTATACTCTGGGATGCATACGTGCACGCATCGATGATTCGTTGTCGGAGATCAATCACTAACTCGTAGCTGTTTCGAGTGGCTGTATCAATTGATGCTCCAATCAACAAATCCTTGAGTATCATCATTGGTCCGCGAGGATTCGAACCATAAACCAATTCGAACGGAGACCATCCCGTGCTCTCGTGGGGCACTTCACGAAAAGCGAAGAGGGCCGCCGGCAGAAGCCGATCCCATTCACGAGGGCATTCTTCAGTTATCTTAGATAACATCTGTTTTAGAGTGCTATTGTAGCGCTCGCACACACCGTTTGATTGAGGCCTATACGCACTACAAAACGAGTGGTGAACAGATAGCATGGATTCTAAATCCCTCATGATGTTGGAAGTAAATTGTGATCCTTGATCTGACAATATATCCTCCGGAAAACCGATTCGACAAAATATCGAAAATAATGCATCAGACACGGATGCAGTTGTGATGGTTTTCAACGGTATGGCCTCTGGCCAACGCGTGCAAAGATCTACGCAAGTTAAAATATAACGAAATCCATTATTTGAAACAATTGATAACGGACCCACTATATCTACTGCAATCTTTTTGAAAGGTCTCTCAGGCACGTCTGTAATCTGTAAGGGTGCCGTATGGAACCTGCCCTTACGTGCTATACCTTGGCATGTTGTACATGATTTGCAGTATAACTTTGTATCTTTATTAACCCCAGGCCAATAAAATTGTGACGTAACACGAAACAATGTTCTTTTGATCCCCATATGCCCTGCCATAGGGGAGTCATGACCTGTTTGTAGGACCAATGGTCTGTATTCTTTAGGTACTATCACTTGATGTATAATTGTTTTGCCATCATCATAATATCTAGTGAGTATTGATTTCTTTATCTTGAACCATTGTTTAGCCCCTCTTGTGTATTTAATAGTTTTTTGTTCTGCTCGGCTAAACAATCCTTGTAAAGTTGGGTCACTCTTCTGTTTTTCTGCAAAAACAGAAGGTGAAACAGTGCCAACTTGAGACATAATTGTATCCATTATAGGAGGAGGTGGTGTAGCCATGTCCGTAGCTAACTGTTGTGCTCTCGTTACAACAGCATTTGCCACCTGTGGGTGAGATTCAACCCACATTGCAATCTCCTCGGGAGTGCAATCTTTAACTCCTGGTATGTTTCCTATTATAATTTCAGTTATGGGTGCTCTCAAGCCGCAGGCATAGACAGTGCCTGTGTAAAAAGGAGTATCAATGTATACTCGTGCCACAGGGAATGTTTCTATATTCCCACCAAATGTGACACACTTAACTGATTTGCCTGTAAAAGCAGAGGGCTCGATAAGCGAGTGCTTAATGCCTATCGTTGAAGACCCCGTGTCACGCAAAACTCTCACTACCTTACCATCTAATATTCCGGGATGAAATGTAAGATAACCGACATTTACACATGCCGACATTGTTGGCATACAATGACCACAATCAAGTGTAATTGTAGACTTTAATCTGTTTTTCGACTGACACTCATAACATGTATCATTCATTACCATACATGCGTTCGCATGATCATTATCATCATTACCTTTTTCCTTTTTAACACTGCAACTATTTGCATGTCTCTGTTTATTTTTGTCTCTCGACGGAGATCTGGCATTACCTTTGTTATTATTGACTGACTTTTTATTGCTATAATAAAAATCAGTAGAGTCATCTTTCCTGGCATCTCTACCATAAGATGATCTCTGTTTATAGTATCCTTTTTGATGTGAACCATCATAATCCCTGCCTCTGTGATACCCACGATCATGAGGTGAATATCCTCTATAACCTCGTCGATATGAATTCGAAGGAGAGCGATGACGACGGAAGTTATAAAAACCTCTGTCGGATTGATAATAATCTGAACGACAACGTCCATCAAAGCTCTTCGATCGAGGTCTGTGATCATGTTGTGCAGCGCACACAGGCATAGGATCTCGAATAGTCGATCTATGAAGATCTTTATTCTGATGTGCGGTTTGATACTGTCTTCCGAGTTTTTCATACTCATCGATAGAATTAGGATGTCTTTCCTGTAAAAATGCTTCTAATTCAGTGCTGCATGCGGATAAAACTTTATCTCGCAGCATGAGATCTATAACACCTTCATATGTTTTATTTATACCAGATAGATCAATCCATCTGCTAAGGAAATGTTTAATAGATGCAATGAATTCACCAAAATCTGCATCCTTGCTTGGTTTAGCAGCATGAAAGCGATCTCTGAATCCAGACTCAGTTAACTGGAAACGTCTTAGTAATACCTCTTTTACGACATCGAAATCGCTTCTGCTCTTCTCATCAAGACTCATGAAACATTTAAGTGAGTCACCAGTCAAAAAATCAAGTAAAAGACTGCTCCATCTTTCCTTGGGTATGTTCAGAGCTGTGACCTTGATGATGAATCTAGATATAAAAGAGTCAACACAATCGCGAGTCTGGTCAAAATGTGGCATTTTTAACTTAGGATAAAAAATATTTGTAGCAGCCGCAGTCTTAGTCTGTTCAGACTGCACTTTAGCTAATTCTAAAGCTTTTTCTTTTTCTGCATGAAGTTTTAATGTTTCCATTTCCATGGCATTTTTATGTGCTTGATCCAGTTGCATAAGTTCCATTCTCCTTAATTCCATTTCTTTATCTCGTTGTGCCATTCTTTCCTTCTCAAATTCTCTGTCTTTTTCTTGTTGAGCCATTTTATCCCTCTCGAATTCTCTGTCTTTTTCTTGTTGAGCTAATTCTTTATCTTTCTGCTCTCTGTCTTTCTCTTGTTGAGCTATAGTCAGTCGTTCTAATTCCAATTTCATGGATATTTCTTTTTCCTTCTGAGCCATCTCTTTTTCTTTTATTTCCCTCTCTTGGGTTAATTCAAACCTCCTAAGCTCATCAGCTCGTTTAGTCATTTCACGCTGTTCCATTCTTTCCAGACGTGATAAATATTCATCATATTTCGTATCTGCAAAACTTTGTAGTTCTGCTCCTGATTTTCCATAACTTTTTCCAATATCAATGAATTCCTGTAGTGTAGACATGATAATAGGTTTCTGAGTACCTTCAATAGTCTATAATATACACCAGGATTATAGAACTCACTATAATATGTACATGAATATATTAATCAATAACAAACAAGTTCCAAGAACATGTGACAAAGACAGTGAAAACAATCAAATGAGTTACAATGAAATGATTTTTCAGTTATACAACAACACTTTACACTTATAAAGTAAATAAAGGAGACTTATAAACAGTAATCAGTAAAAGAAAGAAAGAATTTACATTACAAAAATATAACAAGACAAGTCGTCATAAACGAACGTGTAGACAAAGAAGTTTTAGATCACACACGACAACAATTGTCAACAGTACTGAAATTAGGTTACGTAAATAAAGAGGACGTAATTCAATTGACGAGACTGCTAAGTACACAAAATATGGTTATAATGCTAACTGAAGAAACATTTATTCATAAATAAAGTCATGGGTCGTAGGGGTGCCATGTTATCAGCCCAGGATTTTCTTTGCCTTCCTCTTCTCCGTTTACCTTCGACTGTTCCCTGGAGGATCGTTTTCGAAAGGGAGTCATGACGAGTTACATGCCCAAACCAGGCAAGCTTTCGACGTTTCACTATTATTATTTCCTGACTCAAAAGAAAAAATATAATCAGTCAGATCCTCAGTTAGCAAAATAAGCAAGTAAATCTAATAGAAGTTAACATTCACTGAAGCTTTCCTGGGAAAATTCCAGTCAATATTAAACACGACGAGTATACGAATATACGAAAAACATGAATGGGGGAACACAGATGATAGTAAAAAGTAAGCCAAGTGATGATGAACTGTAGACCAAAGCTAATGCAAGGACAATATGATAATGTTCAAGCGCCCAAGTAAAATCAAGAACTTATCTGTTTAGTTGTCCCTCTGAGAAATACATGAATGCATGTAATTCTAATCCAAGTGTCTTCAACAGCTGAGGTCCATTGATGGTAGACCTTGACCTTCGCAGCAGGGTAACCGTTTGAAAGTATTGCTTCGGTCTTGGAACGTAGTTTCTTCAATCGATCTGCGTCGCAGTCTCAGATGAATTTGATGAAGAGATACATTCTCCACTGGTTCAGGTTCTCGAGTGGAAGATTACCGTTCTATCTGCGTGAATCAGTCTCTTGTGGTGGAAGAAAATTCGGATTCTCAGGCAATGTTGTCTGCTAACGTTGACGGCATCGATGTAGTGACGTCACTTTCTGTCCTGCGCATTTCAGTTGCCGGTTAGGATTGAATGAATGATTTTGCATTTAAAACGTTCATCATCAGTTTAACTTTCTTCGATACTTGAAGGGGGGAATCCAGTATTCACGAAATCCAGACACTTTCTGACACCAGTATGTTACGAGCGCTTCCGGGACGCCAGTATATTCTGGGTGCTTCGATGACTTCTAGTATTTGTGGATGACCAAGTTATTATATGCGTATTCAGTTTATAGAGTCAAAGTCCCTCGGGTTCTTATCACTTTTGTAGGATTCCGTAATACTGTCCGTTGGTATCGATAATGTCTGCTTTAACCCTTGTGATACATTCTGTGCTGAACATGTTTCATATTAAATATTCGACCCTTGACTGACCTGTATTAGTCTCTTGTCTTATTGATTATATTGGCAGTGTGAGATGCAGCGTGTTAAGACATTAATAATCACTGGTCATGATCAGTTGAAGATAAATAGCATTTAACTCAACTCCGAATACGACAGTTGATAAGACTGTGATTTTGACGACTTAAAATATTTAATTAGTAATTTCATACCATGAGCAGACACCAACTACATGGGAACAAAAGTCACATCACATTCATGTACGATCTGTAAGAGTTCTCATTAGTTCATAAGCACATGTTCACAATCTCTATCTAGAGTTCTGGTTAGAGGTCAGTTCCTTTTAACGGCCAATGTCCTTTGGCATAAATTCAGAGGCTAACTAGACTTAACTATCCTGCTAGTTCTGCAATACACTTATTATGCTAGGCTTACGTCTACTGCTAGTCGTTTAATATCCGTTACACTAGGCTTACGCTTGCCGCTAGCTGTACAATATCCATCTATACTAGTCTTACACTATTGCTAGTAACATAATGTTCCTTTGGCATACCACGCCAGGCTAATCTGCCATAATTATGCAAACTGCGTTATTCATACGACGACTTACGTTTAGTTCAAGAAATACACTGCTCAAATGGCTTCCCAGCCACACAATTAAAAAGTGGACAACGCCACACACTTTCCAGTGGTTATACCACACAATATAAGTGGCAATGGCCACACTTCTGAAACACACTGCCGTACGGGTCAAAACCCACAAGTCGAATTATATAGTGGCAATGGCCACACATGCCATACGCTGCCGTTGGGGCCGAAGCCCACACGTCGAGTGACGTTATAAAGACATACGCGTCATGCATAGTGATATGCATACTACGTCGTTAATATATATTCAATTGCGATGTTCCACGGTGCAGCAATCCGAGTTGGCCAAACTCAAATGCCTGCACACATGCAACAATCATCGACATCGGTCGATGAGATATATCTCTATTCGTTTGAGGTGTTCCATGATACAGCCATTCGGATCGAGCACAAATCCAAATGTCTGTAAGCATGAAACAATCATCGACATCAGTCGCGGAGATATAATCATTTGAGGAATGCGCCATGCTGCAGACATGAAGCAATCCTCAACACACGGCACCTTTCTCAACCCTATTGAAGAAGGGGTCACCTAATATGGTACGCTGGTCTTCAGAATGCCAATCATCATTAGATAAGATTAAGACACTATTTTCTAACCAACCTATCTTAAGACTACCCACTGCAAATAAGACTTTCATTCTTCGCAGTGACGCCTCATCCACAGGGATTGGGGCCGCATTGATGCAGGAGTATGCTGAAGCTCTGCATCCGGTAATGTATGTCTCTAGGAAGCTGAATGCAGCAGAACGGAATTACTCTGTACTAGACCGAGAATTATTAGCTATGGTCTTTTTATCTGTGTAGTACTCATTTTGCCAATGTAAACAGTTATGTAAGATAGAGTATTAAGAATTGACATACGGTCTGAGTACAGCACCAGTGTGAGTGTCAGTAACAGACTGGGGTGTAAAAGCTGATAATTGTCAAGAATTACCATCAGCTGATGTTATACAACTGTCGACTATTGTAAGGGTCTTTGAGTGTTTCACAGAGACTAAGTGGTCGGAAGGACCAAATCTACAGGGTAAGGAGACAGTAGCCAAGTGGCAAAGTAAGACTATAGTTGTACAAGAGGAGGTGAAATGGATTATGTGTAGGCAGTGAGAGGTGAGGTGTTATATACTTACATGCAAATATGTATTTGTAAATTTAAGAAGTGATATTAATGTTCACTATCATTACTGCATACTTTGTAAGCAGAGAGTTATCGGTTGATATAAGTGAAGTGTTTACAGTACATACGATTGGGTAGTTGCATAGTAAGAATCTATAGCAAAGGATAATAGTAAATATTCTGAGTGTACATCATGGACCTACATGGTTTCATTCAGATAGGCAAAGAATGTGGGTACACCCAGAAAGAACTGATGGATTGTGCTGAAGCAAATTTTTTTTCAGTTGAAAACCAAAAAGAAGAGAAGAAACAGAGAAAGAAGGAAGAGAAGAAAGAGAATGAAAAGACTGAGAAACAGAATGCCTTAAGAGATGCTCGAGCTGAAGAGCTAGAGCTCAAAAGAAGATAATTCGAGTTAAAAGAAAGGAAGATGAAAGAAGATAAAGAGTTCCAAGAAAGGAAGACGAAAGAAGAAAACGAGTGGAAACAGAAAGAGTTCGAATAGAAAGAAAAGAAGATACAGGAAGACAGAGAGTTAGTTTGAATTAGAGAAGGAGATAATGAGATTAGCTCTGGAGGAAAAAAATACTAGAAGCTGATAAGGAGATACAATTAAAGAAGTTAGAGGTTTTTGCGAGTGGCCAGAACTCGACTCCTGGGGGTCCATCGTCCCTTTAGGCTACGTCTGCCGAATTTTAATGATAAAGTCGACAGTTTAGACTTTTTCCTTCAGAGGTTCGAGGCCGAATGCGTGGCCTGGAAAGTTGACAGAGATCAATGGCCATATCTTTTATCCACGTTGCTAGGGTGGGGGGGGGCGCGATTGAGACCTCCTAAAGCCTCCCGCTAGATGAAAGGGCCGATTACGACAAAGTAAAGGAAAAGCTGCTCCGGAGGTTCCGTCTGACTGCTGACGGGTGCCAGACGTGTTTTAGAAACGCGATGCCAAGCTCAGACCAAGACTTCGAGGACTTTATCTCGAAGATCAAACTTCTGCTGAATAGATGGATCGAAATGGAGGGGATAATTAAGGATTATGATGGCTTGTTAGACTTGATGTTACGAGACAAAGTATTGTTGTCGTGCTCACCTGAGTTGGTGGCGTTTTTCCAAGAGCGCCAACCAAAAGACATTGAGTCCATAGTCCAATTTGGGGCATCATTATGTCCTTGCGCATCCGGGCAAACCCATTCTGAAGTCAGGTCTGTCAGACGGTGTGGTTGCCGATGTCGGCAAAGTTCAGCGCCATCCATGGCGAAATCGGTCAGGCGACGCAGACAGGTGCCAAGAGCAGAAGCACAAGAGTTCCTCAAGGCCATATCAGCCAAGAGGAGGAAATTATGGGAATTTCCGTTCCCATCGGAATGGATGCTCGAACTGACAGAACCGACCAGTAATAAGTAAAAACGACGCATGAGAGCGCCAAATGCGTAAGCAGGTACCCTTCGAGGACTCTCGGGACGAAGACCGGTTTTGGTACAAAACAAAACATCCCAAGCAGAGGAGTGGTTCCTCAGAGAGTCGATCGTCCGACTCCGATGCACGGTCTTCGTCATCGAAAAGCTCCAGCAAGAGTCCACGCGACGAATCTGAAGGGAGCACATTTGCACCAATTGTGATGGCAAGGGTCATCATTCTGACACGTGTGCTACCCCTATTGAACACGCGAATTCCGCAGTTGTGTTGGATACGGTCAATAGCGAGGACTGTGCGGGGTGTCGCCCTCTGTTCCATGCGAACAAGAGGTTCGTGCTACACTGCGGGCATGCGGCTCCATGTCTGTCGGCAGTCCATGAGACTGGCAAGGTGGCTCTCCACAAAGGCAAGGTAGATAATAGACCAGTTCTGTTGTTGACGTACACTGGGGTACAACTGTCGGGGTGCGTCGGTTGTGTATCGACGAATCCTGCCTCACAGGCAAAACTGTAAAATGCACCACGTTTGGGGCAAAGTTGAGTCTTACCCCCAGGCGTGTATTAATGTGGACACCCCGTTCTTGTCGGGTAGATTGAACGCGTTTAGTCCTCGAGGACCCAATTGCCGATTTAATCGTCGGCAATGTACGGGGAGTGCACAATGCCATGAGTGAGGGTGGAACAGGGGCCCAGCAACTCCAGAGTCCTGTGGCGGATGACCAGGTGGTGAAGATATTACCACCTGACAGGAAAGTTCATGTAAGACGGGGGTCGCGGCAAGTGCCAAGGCACATGAATAAGAACAGTAGCGGCTCACCCGAGAGTCCAATAGCTGGCGATCGCACGGTATGGGTGCGCAACGTTCCCCTGACTGCTAGTTGTCGTACGCTCAGACGGGTGTTCAATGAAGTCGCGCCAGTAAAGTTCGTGGAGGTATTGTCATTGCGAGACAATTCAAAGTTGCACGAGTGACTTTCGCGAACAGGTAGGGTGCACGTGATACAGTCAGGTGGAAGCACATGTCGTTGCTTCATAACCACCTGCTGATAGTCCAGCAATAGTAAGGGATAGGTATCGGGTTAGCGTGCAGTAGGGTGCTTCGGTTAAAGCGAACCGAACAGGGAAGTCTGACCCACGAAACCAGTACTAGTCTGTTGAATATGAGTTGTTCTGTACAACTTTATAACGGATTGAGGAGTGTCTGTTGGGGAGTTGTTTACAGGTGATAGTGGTCAGCAATTAATTACATCGACAGTAGAGATGTTTTATAATATTGTGCTGTAACTAAGATCGTTTGTCTAGGGGGAATTTTTTTATTTCCTTATCTCACAAGACGATCACTCAACACACTCTATCTAAATGAAAATTCAGATAAGGTACCGTAGCAGACGTTAGTCAATTACTAGACTCAGACTTAGATCAGATCCTCGACAAGTCGTTCAATATGTGGTACTAATTTCTAGATCTGGCTCAAAATCCCGGCGAGCAACACATTATTGTCGTACATTTTATAGATAGGCCTAATATATTTATGGTCCCATTGGAGCAGAGGTGATATAGTGAGAGCTATGTGAGAGGAAGGTGTGAGAAATAGTCCTGTTTAGTAGGAGAACTGGTGTAAGAGAAAATACTGTCTTGGATTGAGTAATTGCTCAATCCAACTGTTGAAAAAAGGTTAAGGCCACACTGGCCATCACTGTTGAAAAGGCGTGCTGTCTAAGGTGTAGGTAGTTGTACCATATCATGTGTGCTGATGAAGGCAAATCAGCAGGTCGGGCTTACAGATGGCCGACATGGTGTGTGGGTGTATAGACAAGTCAATGAGCAAATGCGTGTAGTATGGCAGCAATGATCACAGCCCCCCCCCCAAAAAAAAACATGTAATATT
Organism: Oreohelix idahoensis; assembly: GCA_024509875.1. Lineage (NCBI taxonomy): Eukaryota > Metazoa > Mollusca > Gastropoda > Stylommatophora > Oreohelicidae > Oreohelix > Oreohelix idahoensis. The sequence continues at coordinate 646,495 of JAMPIV010003285.1, forward strand.
CAGGAAAGTTGTTGGAAACGAATGTGGTACGATTGTTCACGATTTAATAACTCCACAGACACAAGGACATCATCAATACACTGTCAATGGGACATCGTTCACACACATCATGGAATAACAACAGTTCATTACATCCAATATCAACGACTTCTCTGAATAGACTGCAGGTATCGCAGTGCTAGCAGTAGGTCAGTAATTCCTCTCTACCTTCTCTGACGAAATAGGCCATGTAAGGCTCTGGCAAAATAAGCCACATAAGTGCCGGGCTTCAAAAATATATAATGTTCTCTGTACCTCCTCTAACAAAACAAGTCAGGTAAATCTCTGGCAAAATATGCTGCATGAGTGCCGGGCTTCAAAATATATAATATTCTCTGTATCTCTTCTTACAAAACAAGTCATGTAAATCTCTGTTGTAAAGTTGTAAAGAAATAAACGATAGGAAGTTAAGGCAGACAAATACAAACAAATTAATCAAAACTGAAGAACAGAGAAAATATAACAAAAACGACAATGATACATCTCGGCACAACTAAGCAAATATATTACAAATAATCAAACACAGTGGATTATAATACGCAGCAAAAATGTTTGCTGGAGATTTCCACTGCGAGAAATTTGCAAAGAGTCCCTAAAGAACGCTTACAGTAGGCCCTCGGTTAAGTGGGATGTATCCTACTGCAAGTCTCCACCCAACTGCCCGCGAAAATGAGAAATATATAACATAAAACACTACGACCTAAACATAGAACACAAAGATCTCATATGGTTCTGAGGAAGGTCTAATTACCCACACAGAGGCACAGATTACAATAACAAACGGCCACTTATCTTTAACTGTTGAAAAAATATCCTGGCCTCCAGAACAGCAGCGATGACACACAATCTTCCTACGAATATGTCATTGCTCTAAGGCAGAAGATTATCAAGGCATGTAGGTTAGCTACCTCTGCATCTGAATTTGCTAAGGAGAAGGCGAGGAAATTCGCAAATAAAAATATGCGTCTTCGACAACTCTGTCCCGGTGACAAGGTACTTGTATTACTCCCTTGTAAAGACAATACACTTCTTATTTCATGGAAGGGTCCTTATGCTGTCATCTCTAGAATTTCTGATGTCGACTATGTCGTCGATGTGGACGGAAAGCATAAAATCTTCCATATTAATATGCTGACATAATTTCATGAGCGACCTGATTACCTACAACCTATTTTTCAAGCAACGGATGATTCGCTGACCCCGCATGGGCATTACACATCTCTGTCAGTTATTTAAGAGGAAGAGGCTACTTTCTCAGATGTGAATCTTCCTCTTCCTGTACTCCCAATGTATTCAACAGAATCATGGGTAAATGTGACTGTTTCTTCAGAGTTATCTACTGAGAAACAGCAACAGGTCTCTTCTCTGATACATACTTTTCAGGACGTTCTTACTGACATTCCTGGACAAACAACAATTATTAAACATGACATAATACTCACAGATTATAACCCTATCAGAGTCCGTCCTTATCCTATCCCATTGCACTTTCAAGCACAAGTCGAGAAAGAATTGGATGAAATGATTCAATTAAAAATAATTGAGCCTTCTACTTCAGCATACTCTTCGTCTAAAGTTATTGTCCGAAAGAAAGACAATAACATACGTCTTTGCGTCAACTATCGCAAACTAAACCAGGTGACGAAATTCGATGCTGAACCTATGCCCTTGTTAGAAGAGCTGCTCATTAAGCTTTCTAATTCTCGGTACTTTACCAAACTCTACTTGTCTAAAGGTTATTGGCAAATTCCTCTTACTGAACGCGCCAAACCTCTTACTGCTTTCTCAACACCTAGGAGTTTGTTCCAAGGGAACTTTATGCCTTTCGGCCTCATGAATGCCCCAGCTACTTTTGTACGCATGATGCGTCGTATCCTTTCACATCGTCCAGATGTCATTTCGTACTTGGACGATATTTGCCTTTTTAGTGATTCTTGGGAAGACCACTTTCAAGGTCTTTCCGAACTTTTGACTACTCTACGCTCTCATAATTTGACGGCCAAACCGTCCAAAGCCTATATTGGGTTTGGCGAGATTTATTTTCTGGGTCACCGGGTTAGTCGTGGTCTCTTGCTGACGGAAGACCACAATACTTCAAAAATTCTTACCATCACTACTCCTAAGACGAAGAAGCAAGTCCGTAGTCTCTTAGGCTTAATCCAATTTTATGGAAGATTTATTCCAAATCTTTCGTCAATCACGGCACCTCTCTCAACCCTATTGAAGAAGGGGTCACCTAGTATGGTACGCTGGTCTTCAGAATGCCAATCGTCATTAGATAAGATTAAGACACTATTTTCTGACCAACCTATCTTAAGACTACCCACTGCAAATAAGACTTTTATTCTTCGCAGTGACGCCTCATCCACAGGGATTGGGGCCGCATTGATGCAGGAGTATGCTGAAGCTCTGCATCCGGTAATGTATGTCTCTAGGAAGCTGAATGCAGCAGAACGGAATTACTCTGTACTAGACCGAGAATTATTAGCTATTTTCTGGGCGATACTTAAACTTCAGAGATTCCTTCTTGGTGCCCATTTCATTGTAGAAACCGATCAAAAAGCCCTCACATCTATACAGAGTAAGGACTTGAAGAGTTCTAGATCTACTCGATACGCTTTTGCTCTTCAGCCTTTTCACTTTTCAGTACGAGCTATCCGTGGTAAGGATAATGTAGTGGCAGACATACTGTCTCGATGCCCACATATTCTACTTGACTCTCATATTCTCGATTTTCGTATAGATTTCGGGTTTATTTATATACCCACGACATTGTTATACATTAACACTCCGTTAGTACATTTGTATGGCCCTGTTAAGTCATAACTCTAAAATTAGTTTGTACTACTTTCTCTGTTACTATTTTAGTGCAACGGAGGAAGGTTTGATTATAACCATACAGGGGCCGAAAATTTACACGGCCACATTTGATAGCTAGAAATGTGGGATTAACTATTGTATATTATAAAATCTTACGGTTATCAAACAGAGATTCTCATTTTTATTGGTTCACAGCGTAAGCTTTTCCATGAGAGTCAGCACTGTTATTTTGAGTCTCAACCGGTTACCAGATTTATCAAGACTGTTCCAGTTTTCTTTCGGCATTTGATGCTACTTTAGGTGTTCTCGGTGCCTTATTGCTTACAGAATGGTCTAAGACTTTGGAACTCATCTCTGATTTGTAGTTGTTCGAGATAGTTAACAACATTGTATATTGCTATAGGATATTATATTAGAAGATATTGTATTATGAAGTGCTAGGACTTCTTTAAAATAGTGTTAATATATTACTGTGTTTTACAATGTTGAAAGTATAATATTGTAATGATACCATTTTTTTACATAACTTATCAGATACATGAAGTCATGAGAGAAAATAATTTTTTCTGACATGGTAATGTTTTTGTGCCCAGCGCGTCATTGTGCGCTATCAGTAGCAACTATTTATACAATATTGATACTTTAAGATTTTTTCTGAGGTGGTGAGGTACTTTTTCTCACCCGACGCTGGGTTGTGCGTCAGTAATAGCCTTATATAATGACATTGCAAATCAACAGGTCGGGCTTACAGATGGCCGACATGGTGTGTGGGTGTATAGACAAGGTTTAGAGCAAATGCGTGTAGTAAGGCAGCAATGATCACACCTCCCCCCCCCCAAACACATGTAATATTCAGAAAAATTGTTGGAAATGACTGTGGTACGATTGTTTACGATTTATTAACTCCACAGACACAAGGACATCATCAATACACTGTCAATGGGACATCGTTCACACACATCATGGAATAACAACAGTTCATTACATCCAATATCAACGACTTCTCTGAATAGACTGCAGGTATCGCAGTGCTAGCAGTAGGTCAGTAATTCCTCTCTACCTTCTCTGACGAAATAGGCCATGTAAGGCTCTGACAAAATAAGCCCCATAAGTGCCGGGCTTTAAAAATATATAATGTTCTCTGTACCTCCTCTGACAAAACAAGTCAGGTAAATATCTGGCAAAATAAGCCGCAGGAGTGCCGGGCTTCAAAGTATATAATATTCTCTGTATCTCCTCTGACAAAACAAGTCATGTAAATCTCTGGCAAAAAAATGCCGCATGAGTGCCGGGCTTCAAAATATATAATATTCTTTGTATCTCCTCTGACAAAACAAGTCATGTAAATCTCTGGCAAAATAAGCCGCATGAGTGCCGGGCATCAAAATATATAATATTCTCTGTATCTCCTCTGACAAAACAAGTCATGTAAATCTCTGGCAAAATAAGCCGCATGAGTGCCGGGCTTCAAAATATATAATGTTCTCTGTATCTCCTCTGACAAAACAAGTCATGTAAATCTCTGGCAAAAATATACCGCATGAGTGCCGGGCTTCAAAATATATAATAACAAAATGTACTTTTACCTTCACGGACAGCGTCAGACATAAGTCACATAAATATCAGCCATCAATCCTTGGCTTTTCAGAAATATATCGGGGTATTCTCCAACATTTCTATAACACAAAACTATTTCCCCGTACACACAATCAGCAAAACATGACTGACCAGCCCGGTCAAACGCCCAGAGCGAACTGTCACGAGATATCGCATATCAGTCCTGCTAAAAAAAGTCACGCATGCGCCGCTAACCGGGAAGCGTGAACTCTACTCATTCTCGAAAGTTCGAGAGCATTCTGGAAATCAAATAATTTTAAACCAGTCAAGGGAGATAACCAACATTTGGTCTGACATGCAAGAATATAAATGTTTACATCCCCTAGCTTAAAACCAAACTGACTTTAACACCAACCTATCTATATGACACACTTTAATGGAGACGTACTTTCTCACTTGATACTGATTCAAATTACACTACCCTCGCGTACGCACACACAAACAATTTTTGTGACATAAATACGTACATACGTAGAAGAACAGATAAACTATGGGTCACATATAGATGGCAGGGGAGGTTTTGACCAACACCAATAGCCTAAGGTTTAATAAGTCTATTATATCGTTAGAAAATAGATCACAAAATCAATACATGGTTATCATTGCATCAGTGAATTATAGTTACATAAGAGAAAGAAAATATACTCTCATCAACCCTCCCTCTGGTACATGGAAAACTAGGAATGATCCAAACCGATGTTATTTACCCAAAAGATCAAAACAAATGATTAACAATTGGGGTGGAGAGTAGTCAGGACGAGTAAAAGATATGTCCTTAATTTAAACTATCCCGTGGGCCTTCAGACTTAGTGAGAGATAGATAAAGAGAAGATGTTATATTAGTAGTAACTTAAGAAATAAATTGTTTCGTTCCGTTTCACTCTCTACATACATACAGTGAGCTCATTACAATCATGCTTACCCCTCTGCCAGCGCTGCATACATTCCATGGAATTAATCAAACACAATGTATTTACGACTTTTATATGTCCTGTTGTTTGTCCAGTTCAGCCCCAGAAACTCCGTCTAGGCACCTGCTATTTTTCTCGGAGATTCGCTGAATTGGTGCGTTGATTATATTTTTTCCTGGGGGGGGGGGGGTATTTCTCTTCGTACTGCAGGTATTGGGTGGGGATACGTTTTTTTCTAGGTTTCTGTCGTAGTGAAGGTGAAAATATTATCAAACAGCAGAATGTTACTCCCAGGCTGTTCTCGGAAGGGAATAGCCGGGTATGACCCGTGAATGTTCTCTGTAGAATTTGGTGGTAGGAAAACTTTACTGTCATATGGGTTAGATTAAAGAAAATTAATGCTGTAAGTTCTGCCTCATCGGGCCAGGGAACTTTATATGAATAAGATGAAAAAATCTTCTGGCATTGTCCCGTTCCAGTCTAACATTTAACACCATTTAACATTTGAGATGTTCTGGTTATTTAACCGCTCTCATGGATTGAGAAGGTGGACCTATAATGGTCTCCAACATCAGATTTTTACTGTCAGTGTCTGTATGTTTATGAACATAACAGTGGGATGCCATAAGCTATCTGAGCATGTATCTCTATAAGAACCGTTGGATCGAAAAGGTATGATCACCTATATAAAAGAGAATATAGAAACATGTAATCCTACTATAATTATATTCTAACACCCGCGTTTTAGGTAAGACCTGTAAAATCACTCCGGTATTTAATTATTTATATTAAAAAGAACTTCGCGAGTGACTAGCTAATGTATCGCTTTTAACACTAGCTATGAACAGTTAATTACTTAAAACTTACACAAGATGAAATAGAAATATATGGTTATTAACTCTTTAAGCCCCAAGAGCCAGTATACTGTACTTCCCGCTAGACCCATTTGGCCCAATAAACAGTATACTGGCTTTCATATCTCTTGATCCTTTCTAGGGCTGTTTTTAAATTAGACAACTCAAAAACGCTATTTTCTTAAAGTATAGCCATCCATTATGGACTTTTGTTATTTATGAATATGAACATTTAAAAAAAATTATTTCCAAACAAAAACAATAAAAACATACTGGTATGGCCATTTTTGTTTGGGCCAAACCCAGATTTTTGCTTGGGACTGAAAGAGTTAAACAATTTCGATCGCCTAGCGTCTTATAATTATGTTACGCATCTATTACTCGGGAAATAACGGGTATTTACATTGTTTTCGATTTACATCTGGAGAACTTTGCTATAGGTTTATTTAATAGGTTTAAATTAACACAAAAATCCGGTGAAATAAGTGAAGAAACTAAACGACTGAATCACTCAAAACTCTAATATATTTTACCGCAGCACAAAGAATGAATTCAGACTCCACGTATAGGAGAAATCCAAAAATCTTGTTAGATTCTAATATATGAGCTAGATACTTCTTCGACTCTCTGGCGCGAATGATAACTGCATTTTTAAGCGCTACCAATATATATTAAATGAATGAAAAATATTAGCCACATGCGAGATTTCTCACCTCTCCTGATTCTCGGAAACTTTTTCGTTTGGGCCGCGAATCAAAGCTCTTCATCACAACTTTTGTTACCGCCAGACTCCCTCGTTCCTCTTCGTCCTGCAGAGATTTCTAGCCGTCTTAGACGGTTCGCGTTCACGTGTTAACCAGAGGTGTTAAAACTATGTTCGCTCTTTGTGACCACAACAGTCTTTGATAACTGACCGCTTGCCGCTTCTGGCGACTCCTCCTTGAAGGGATGACAGTAAGAGATCCAGAGATATCTTGATTTTAATAGCTCGAGAGAGAAGACAGTAGGCGTGGCTAAACTAAAATAAGACAAAATCTGATGTTGTGGCTGCCAGCATGATAACTATTTACATACTAATTAGCAGGCGTGAGGAATTCCACGTGGGACCGACGTTGGCGATTTGATTTCAACACAAATTGAGGGCCCCCGGTGAGATTCAAGGGTAGCTTCTATTTTCATCCGTCACAATCGTCTACTTTTATTCTGTGTAGTTGAATGTTTGGAAAATTTTTTGTTAGTTTGTTTCTATGCTTTTATTCCTTTAGTAAGTTCAAAGAGTAAAAAGATAAAGGTAGTCCCATAGCAGAAACTGCCGTAGGGGAGTGAAGTGTTAGAGATGTCACCATGTTGGATCCAACTTTATGAGCTGGAGTGACTAGTTCCCTCCCTTGCTATGACAAATTGGGGGGGGGGGGGTCTGAGTCTGTAAGCTCCTTTCTCTCTAAATACACCGCTGCCCAAATTACATATATTACGTATGTATATGTATTAAGCTAATGGCTATGATGTATCTCAAACTTCAAAGAGTCTAGATGGTCTCAAGAGATGTTTTCCTTTATATCAACGTCATCATCTGTGTCAATCTTCCTGGAGGTGTATTTGGCAGAGTAGAAAACTCTATAATCAGAGTCTTAGGCTTCCTCTTCTAATCTCCCGTTTTGATTTTCTTTCCCTGTAGCGCTTTATATATGAGTATATGAGGAGAACTGCCGTAAGACGGGGGTAAAACGAAATACATAGTTACAAACAGTCTGCGTTATGCCCTTGGGCAGATCAGAATTGTTCTTAATTCATGTGGCTTTAACCACCTTATAGTGTCTAGCAAAGTGTGGCCGTTGCCACTTAGTTTTATTCAGAAAAATTGTATTTCAGGACCTGAGTATTCAAAGAGATTAAATGTGTATTGTAAACAGGATAAATAATTCGATAGTCGTCGAACGCCATTGAGATGGCCAACTTACCAGAATAAGAGATAATTGATGCGTTAGTAATAAAATGTCGTGGTAAGCCAAATGAGAATAAAATATGAACTCGGGAATGAATTAAGCTAGTAAAGCTAGAATGATTATGCAGACGTGGATATAATGTGTAGATAATATGATGGAATAATATCTGACGCGATGGTATAAGAGATAAAGAAACTGTGAAGTCTTATACTTGTAATTAAGGCACAATGATCTGTGCAAGTTTAAGAATATGATCATAGTTTAATGATAACGTGACAGTGTGAAGTTACAGTGTTTGTTGCAGAGAACTGAATTCGACAATAAATATTAACAGTCGTCAGTGATGGCGTTATCTTCTTGGTGAAGTTTATGCATTGCAAGCATTGAGGGATTTTGACCGTTATCCTTTAACCTTAGCGTTGCTGTTTGACATTTGACAATGCATATTATCTACATAGAACAAACCCTATAAATAGTATCCCTTGGTTACAAGATTACAAGAAGACTAGAATAACTGTAATAACCACCTCAACATATTAACACAACACTAGAAAATTGAAGTAATAAAGAATAGACTCTTTCAGACAAAAGTTATAATGGTAATAATAGTCTTCGAGAACCCGAAGCGAAACACTTCAACAACCCAAGTTTATTCAGGAGATCAAGTTTCCAACACTTGGGGCCAAAATAGTTATTTTCTAACATTGGGAGCCCAAGCCGGTCCCTAACTGTCAACATCTACGGATACAAGTCGATCTCTATCTTCAGTTTCATACAGCGAAGGCGATATTTCGTTTTCTCGGCAGGCTTTTGTGAGAACAAGGAGAGAAACTGTGACCGTGCAATGATCGCATGCTTCGTCTGCAGCATTGCTTTATACAAAATAGTCTAATATAATAAAACAGAAGATTTAATTTAAAAGCGCACATACTGTGACAGACGAACTCAGCTGACCCTGAAGTGTTGGATGATATAGTACGACCCTTCGTAACGACCCCTTCGGATAACATCAGTGCCCCCGAATATTGTGGTAACTTTTCGTCAAACGGGATTTTTTTCCACCTGGACTCATTAGCTATGCACAACAGAAACGTGGACTCATTAGCATGCAACCTTACCACGCAGATTTTCAACACGTTTGCTTATTAATATGTGGACAGTTTATCTACGGTTCATTCTGGTCATCGCATTGATTTAAGGAGAAGTTTTATCACGCCCACGGATATCTCTTGAGCAATCATATGCAGTTATTTTCATTAACTTGGTCAGTACGCCGGCCTAGCGGTGGCGTTGCCAGAATCAAACGAAAGTAGCGGCACACGATCAAACAGGCACTGAGGGATCTCAGGAAAGACTAGCGGCATGCTATCAAAGGCAGTAGTGGTCCCTGAAACGAACGACGCAATTTTCTTGCCGGAATTTCGCATCTCTGTGTCAACCAGAACACCGCTCGAAAGACGGAGCGAACGGGAAAGCCGAAGCGGACGCAGCAAACGGAGATACGGAAAACCAGGGGCGGCATCTCTCCTTAGTCTGGCGGTCAGAACCCCGAAAGTCTCCTGAGATCTGAAAAGGTGTCAAATTCTAACATGTCCCCCCCCCCCCCCCCCCCCCCCCCTCCATCTTGCATTCCAGTTAGATATATACAGACCATGAAGAAAGCCATTTTACCATTCGTTCGCCAGAGATTTAAGATTCACCAGCTATAGTAGAATTTTGCTAGATTTCCATCTGAATTGGTGGCTACATTGGAGTGATTTTTTTTTCTGTGCACGAATGATCACATAACCTTTGCGATCCCAGCAATAAAGAAATCAAACAGAGTCTTCCAGACTCGGTTCTTAAACCTCCAGATATATTGGTGAAACATTTTAAATATAATCTTGTGGCGGTCCGATGCGGCATAGCTATTATAATTACATAAAGAAAGCACACCCAAGAACATTTAAATAAACTATCAAATTAAATTACAATCTGTAAGATAGACTGGAATAAGAACAGTTGCCAGTAGCGATATTTTATTTACTGCTCTGCTGTGAGAGAGTACCTATTTACCTGAACTTTGACTGGGCCTAGTTTTCCTCACTGGATTTAAAACTTACCGGTCAGTTGCTATCATCACGCATTGAAGGAATTTCACCACCAGCGGCAAAATTGAAGAGACCACTCCATTCTCACTCCTGTACCTAACTGTGACAGTGCCATCCCATAGACTCCTTTTGTATAATAAAACACAAGAACTCTTAGGCTTCACGTCCGGCGATAAGTGGGAGTATTTGCTATCAGCCAACCTCGCTAAATCTGGGGCTGGACATCGAAGTACCAGACATTTTCATATGTCAAGAGTGTAATTGCTGTTTATATAATTCTATGGAGTGCCTGATGCGGCAATCGGTAAGTGAGTGTGAGCATATGAAAGTGGGCCCTCACGAGCGAGCATGAATGACAGGAGATTTAATTTTTGCAAACCATTTGTTAACTTGCCTACCGGGTAAAACATTTTCTGTATACCCTGCATTGTTCCTTTAAGTGGGATATTTTGTTAACTCTATTTACCACCCCCCCCCTCATTTGCTCAGTAAAGGGAAAAACAATTGGGAATAACAGGATTTTTTTCTACCACCCATACCTAATATTGTAACACCTGTTTCAGAGTAATTAAATTCACTGTTGGATTATATTACCTATGTTCCTGATAACTATCTATCTTTGGACTGGGTTTATCTTTGTCTAATACAAGCGGGAAGGGCTTAGTCGATACAATTTCTTCACCCACCCCCCCCCTCCCAAAACCTTGTTATTTGTATTTTCTGTACTTATGATATTTCTCCTGTACCACATGATACTTGTTGTGATTGATTTTAATGTTAATAAACAGCATAAACTTATTTAGTACTGTGTTGGAATACCAAAGCCCAAATTTCCCATATCTGTTTAATATAGTTTGTATTCACGTGCGTCTGTGTGTTTGAAGCACCAAATCGGTGTGAGCGCAGGTGTGTGTCTGGAAACTGGCAAATAATTGTTTGACCAGGAGGGTTTGAGGAGAAGATGCCTTCAACGTGCTGGGACACGACCCCACCGCTGGTTATAAATCTATTATAACTTATGCGGCCTTGGTTGTCCGGAAAGCCAAATTAAACTCCGCCGTCTCTCTAGCCCACGAGAAAGCCTTGGTGCGAGGTAATGCCAAGTACCCCTTGAAACGAGTTGTGCTAAAAACTTTCTCTATCCCTAGAGGTATGCTATCGCACATGCAGGATAATCTATTTCTCAGTCAAACACCCACACGGATCGTGATTGGTCTAGTCACTTCGACCGCTTTTAACGGGTCGTACACGTCTAATCCGTTCAATTTCGCTACCTTTGGTCTGATATATTTGAATGTCAGCGCGGACGGCAGAACAGTCAGTGGCAAGCCTTTGTCCATGGATTATGAACACAACCAGTACGTGAGAGCCTTCTTCGGGACGAATCTAGCTATGGGACTGGTTGGTAAAGACGCCGGCAACGATCTCGAGTATAGACATTTTACGAACGGTTACGCCTTATACGCCTTTGACCTCACCCCCAGTCTACTGGATGGTGACCAGTTTGAGATGGCCAAGTCGGGCCCTGTCTCAGTAGAACGTAAATTCTCCGAGGTCACACCCGAACCATTACAGGTTCTCGTCTACGCCGAGCAAGACTCGATCTTGGAAATCTCGAAATCGCGCCAAGTTTTGACAGACTACACCACTTAAACGATGAACACAGACGAGATACGCACCACCCTCCTGTCAGATATATTTGTTAAATGAACTGGGCTCGTTAAAGTTTTAGCTCGTGACCAATTACCTCTACGCATCGATCCGACCAAGACGGCTGCTTTCGTCATCAACACTGATCCTAGCTATCGCCCCGGTGACCACTGGGTCGCTCTATATTATAACGGACTTGACACTTTTGAATATTTTGATTCTTTCGGCCTACCACCTACACACCCGGACCTGATTAATTTTATAGCCAGAATATCTACTCGACCTGTTAACTACAACGCCAGACATTTACAAGATGTAGTCACCAACGTTTGTGGGCTCTACGTCATTTATTTCATTTTGATCAAAACACGAGGTGGTACTATGCAGCGCGTCCTACTACCCTTTTCGGCTAGACAACACGCCAACGATCGATTAATCTTTCGATTAGTCAGACCCTGGCTAGCGAACCACCAGATGGCTTTCATAGACAAAGGAAGAGATCAATAGACAGGTGTGTGTATTTTTTGCTATCGGGTTTCTCCCCACGCCAACACGTCCATGTGTCATTGTTCACACACAACCACGTCAACGATCCTTTTCAACGAATCACGACCTGGTTAACACACGAGTCTGGTCACACGATCGATTTTCGACGAATCAAATCCTAGCTAGGGCACGCCTCAAAAAACCAGATTGAACTGGTATTCCTGCATTTAAACAGACTTTTGGAGACACTCATACTTTATTCAAGCGTTGGTGTGATAACGACAGATACTTACACCTCGTTCAAGATGACTGCTCCCACCAACTGGGTCTACATCAAGAGCTGTGATGAAATGCTTAAACCTTTGGGTAGTGGTCTGAAGGCCGCGTCTGTATGTGTTTACCGAGGCCAACCTTTACTACACGTGCGAAAATATTTTGGTGAATCCTACCTCAAGTTTCCCACCAAAACCGGCATTACGTTAACTCGATCCGAGTTTGAACATTTGTTAACGTTACAGAGTGAAATCCTTGCCGAATTTGACCGATTACAGTCACCAAGCACGGATACCTATCCTACTACTTGTACCACTAACACGTTTGACGACTACATCAACTCCAGCTGTTACCAACCGATTTCCACCGACCCGAGTTTGTTTCATACGACAACCACAGACAATCACCTGGCTGATGTCACCAATCTACCACTGAAGAAACCTACACCTCCACTAACCTGTTTGACGAATACATGAACTCTAGCTGTCCAGTATCCCCAGACCCGAGTTGGTTTCCTACGACCACCACCACAGACACCCACCTGACCGATGTCCCTAATCTACCACCGAAGAAGAAGAAACCTACCAAGCGGCTGAGACTTGTCCTTTAGTATTTGACAAAATAAAAAAAATTAACTAAAATTTTTTTTTGTTACCTATATATAACTGTTCGTATAACCGTTGTATGTCTAAATATATATGTATATAAATATCGTCTTCTTGTTGCCTAAATATATCGTCTTCCTATTGTCTAAATATATCCTCTTCTTGTTGTCTAAATATACCTCTAACTATTACCGTCTTCCTATTATCTCAAGTCTCAAAGTCTAAATATACCGTCTTCCTATTATCGTCTTCTTGTTATCTATAAATATATCGTCTTCTTGTTGTCTAAATATACCGTCTTCCTATTAACCTCTTCCTATTTTCTAAATATATCCTCTTCTTGTTGTCTATAAATAACGTCTTCTTGTTATCTAAAACAACAACAAAAAGCCCCTCCTACCTCCTGCGCGTCGCCTGAATGCACTTATATAAAAGTCACGCGCCATCTGCCGTTTTTGCTATATAAAAGTCACGCGCCGCCTGAATACTAACCGTTTTGCGCCTCCTATACTACTCAAATGGTATAACCTTTTATTCAAGGGTATATTTCAGGTCTCGTATTATTTCCTGTAACTGTCTGGAAGGCTTTATTAAAAAATGTCGATAAGAGGCTATGTGATAAATGACGTCATCAATAACTTGTGTACTAAAATTATTTAAAGGATAATTGCTAACTACTAATGTCGTAATCATTCCGGTCACAAATATACGTGCTGAAATCAGCATTTTACACTGTTGTCAGGTTTGCAGAAATCAGGGACTCCTGATACTTTCACAGGAAAAAAAAACAGGTGCCGGGTGCAAAAATGACAGAATATAAATACTGTGGTTAGCACGGTCAAAGGAGGATTTTTGGTGGATCTTCGCTAGAAATTTGGGATTTTTGATTTGAGATTTGAGATTCAGATAGAGATAGAGATTTGTAAAGAAGAGAAATACAAATGTAGGCAGTTTGTTATATGCCCGTGCGCTGGATTAGCCAGAGCACGGCGCTTGAAATGATAAAGTTGGAAAGATGTGTAAATTGGAATAGAAAGTTTTTGTCGAGAATAGATAATAATAATAATGAAAGTAAGAAGTGCATTTCTATATAATCTTAGCCAGAGTTAGAATAACTCCGAGGATTGTAGTGAAAGTAAGAAAGAGATATAGTGTTTCTCAAGCTGTTAACCAATGATCTTAACCCGCTAAGGTGACTTGTGAATCACAAGTGGCACTTAGGTCATTTTAAGGATAGTGTTATTCTGTGTGTTAACGCTATAGAATATGTAATGAATATTTATATCTTCACGCCGTTGGTGAAGCGGTAGTAGTGAAGTGAAAATGTGTGACCCTGCAGACTGCAGGCAATAAATAAATAGTGGTGATTTTTATTTCAAGCGCTTATCTGTTGATGCCACTTGAAAGTAAACATATTGAGAACCACTGACTCAATACATAATTATAGATAATATAAAACTTAATGAGAAATGTTCACTGAATATTAAGAAAGATGATGTTAGTAATCTATTTGACATTTTGAGAATCAGTGTAACTTTTGAGTTTACATATTTTTATATAATAATGAGAACAATGATTCTCAAGATTTTTGTCACGATGAGAACAAGAATATAATTAGAAATACTTAAGAACAAGGATTCTCTCATTGTATTGAATAGGACCAGATAGAACTAGAATTAGAATGAAATGAAACTATACATAATATTGTTGGTTTTGTGAATAGGCATGCTTTAATTTTCTTATATCCAACTTCTAATCTTAATAAACATTTTATTATTTACTGGATTGTCGTCAGTGATTAAGTTAATTACTGTTAGTGGTTTTAGAAATTGTTTGTCAGTGCAACAGTTAGTTATTGTAGTGACTTTGCTAAGTGTCGTCAATGACGTATGTGCTACTGTGAGATGAACTGTGTTAAATAACTAAGGTGAGCACAAACATTACATTATACGCAACATCACGTGCCATGAAACACCAATAAGTAGCTGCATTCTCATCTGGATGAACGAACCTGGGTTGAACAAGGTTGCACAAGATTCAATTGGTGGAAATCAACATCTAGGGCGTATAGCCTTTCTGACCACTGAACACTTACATAAACTCTTACATGAACGTAATATGTGTCTGGTGTTAATACGGTGCAACCTGATCTTAACATTGAATAATTGCCATTTTATTTACAAACAAGATGTGGCGCTGTCACAAAACATTCTTTTTTTCAGTGTACAGTGCACCTTCGCACATTGAGTCGAGCAGCCTAACGGACCACCGGAAAAGACTGAGGACATTTTTTTTTTTTACATTATTCATCTTATCGGGCACTTGGATGCTGGTTTTTCTGGTATGTCGTCGACTATGACCTGTCACAGCTACCAATAGAACTGGCAAAATTCACGCCTTTCAACTGGTAGATTTATCTTCACGGCACCTGTGGCTGATTTACATCAACGAAGTTATGTTTCCAGTTTGCGTTTTACTTGTCTGCAAAAAAAGTCTGCTAACCACCTTGGAACCATGAAACCAGCTAAGCTCTGAGATCGAGAGGACTGGTTGTTCCTTATTTCAGATAGTGTTTGATTTGTTTGTGGGTTTGATACCTCATTGTGTCCTTTAGCTCGACCCTTGCTCTTCAGCTGTTCTCTCACTGTTTGTCAATTCGATATGTTTTTCATTATACAGTATGTTTAATTGTTTAATCTCGCGGGTTGGTTGGAAGGGACCAGTGAATATAAATTCTTTTTCCCAGAATTTATTTACAGGGGTGTTTTTAGGGACTTTTCGCTTACTGTGCGTCCTGAGAATTCCAGTGTTTTCTCAATGTTTGAGATTTTAGGTCTCTGCCTGCCTTGAAACGATTTTTCATTCATGTTTTAGATGTGACGTCACGTCTCACATGATTCTTATTTTTATCTAACCGTATTTGGATTGCGTGACACAGTATTTACATTCGCCCACTATCTTTCTTGTAATTCAGGTTTTTTGACGACTGTGTTTCCATGTCGTACATCTTTTTGTAGTCTTATTTCTAATGTTTGCAGACATCTTATAATTTTGTCTTCGTTATATTTAGTTTCGTTATACTCGTCACGTAGTTTATTGAAACTTGACATATCACTTTATTAGTTATATTGCGATTCATTTTCACCTGTGCTCGTTCCGTACTTCACTCTGTTATTATTATTGACTTACGTTTTGGCATTGTATTGTAATGTTGCTGTTTATGAATTGTTACATATTTTATTATTAGTTACCGTATCACTATTGGAGGGATAATCACAGACTTAGAATGTCTACATTGGATGGAATTTATTCAGGAAGGAACAAAGAAAGGTAAATCAGGAGATGAGCTTGATGCCTATGCTGATGCCAAATATGAAAAATATCTGAAGGATTTTCATGTTGAAAGGATTAGCAACATGAAGCACAGAAAAGAGCACATGAATAAAGCCCAGAGATCAAGAATTAGAAAGAGAGAGACTTGCCAATGAAAGGGAGATAGAAAAGGAAAGAATGGCATTTAAAAAATGGAACTTCAACAATTGAAGCAAGCATATAGAAATGTTATGGAGCTAGAGAGCTTTCGATTAAATGCTGAAAAAGAAATAGCTATTGAACTTGCTAAAATTCAAGCTCAGAATAATGTTGATCAGCCTAAAGGGTCTGGTACCGATCTTTACAGTTATCCTAAGCACAAATTATCTAATTCTGAGGAGAAACACGACTGTATAGATAGTGTCATCTTAAGGTTTACTATGAGAGCTACATATATGAAGATACCAAAAGAGAGATGGCTTATTATTTTCTCAGACCACTTTACAGATGAAGCTATAAAACGTTTTAAGGCCATTTGATGAAAAAAATAGATCAGATTTTGATTTTGTTGCAAAAACTGTGTTAACTAAATTCCAATTTACGGAAGATGGTTTTAGGAACAAATTTCACTCTGGGTTACCTTCAAAGAATGCTGACTTTGTAGAGTTTATCTCTTACATTAAATTATATTTAAGTCGCTGGGTAGAGCTGTAAGGCATTAATACCATATATGATCGTTTATTTGATTTGATGCTCAGGGATAAAGTTTTATCGGGCTGTAGCACCGACGTTAAAGCTTTCTTTCAGGAAAGAGTCCCTATTCCATTGACGCATTTGAGAAACTTGAAAGACAGTATATGAATGCTCACCCCAACAAGAAGGTCCACAGGTCTTCATTTCCTGATGCACTGCCATTGTGCATGGCACATCATGATCATCGATCATATGATCGTAGACCTCAGTCGAAGAGTGTTGACGGAATGTTTAGGAATGATTTCCGTCCATCCTTCAGGGGTAACTATTGTTAACCCGGGTTTTCCTCTGGCAGTTGGTTAACCGTTTTACCGTCTTTAAACAATTCTGTTATTAATAAAAGAGTGTTCATTATTTCTGGCCATGTCTCTATCATCATGACCTGTTTTCTTTCGAGCGATCCTGCTTATTTAAAGGTGGTGAATGATGGGTAAAACTGTCCAAACTTCAATGATGTTAGATATTCGACAAGTCCATAGGTGGTACGAGTCCACATAAATACATTTTATTTAACGGTATTCAATCCACAGAACATCATAAGAATCAAGCATATATAAAGTTCATGCATATATATAAACAGAGTCTCCTGTACTTATTTCATTAATCGCCACAACGTCTGGCTATTTACTCGCGATTCCGTATGTCGGTAATCCGGTAATGAATAACCAAAGCTGGTCGATCTTTATAATCTGGATACTTATTAATAATATACTCCCTGCGTTCACTCTTGACTTGAATAATGAATGATTCATCCATAAAACTGAGACGTTATATGTATCCATATCAATTCGGCAGACCCTAGTGCCATGTAATACTGAAAACCTCTACACTATTACTATTATAAACGAAGGCGTTGAAATTCGCGTCTGTCTAGGACGGAATATAAAATACAAAGGGTACACTTTTAGTGCCGTCACGTGTTAGCCTAACAACGCAACACGTCATCATAAATCTAAGCAACTTTACCGATTCGCGTTCAATTACCGTGGAGCGCAATATAATAAGTTAACTAAAGACATGTGAACTGTGAAATAGTATAGTAAATAATTATGTATGTAAAGAAAATTGCTTCTTAACTAATAAATGTGCGTTGTGTTAATCAACGAAATAATATTTAACTAATTAATTATAGAAATAACTAAATGTAATGTGTGAAGGATGTTATAGAATAAAAATATAATTAAGTAAATTAAAGTATCGTGTCATTGTTAATAACATTCAAGAAACGAAATATGAAGAATGCGTGAAGAGATAGTGATAAGAAATTAATAGATTAGAATAGAATATGTGTGTGTAAAAGAAATTATCTAAGTAAATATAACTAAATTAATCTATCAACTAATAAAAAGAAATGCATATTATTATATATCATCATAATGTTAACGTAAGTATTTAATCAATAGTTACTTCCCTACAGTATCTACATTAATTAATTGTGTGATACTGTATGTGTTGAAATTCTTTTCTCTTTCTTTAATCACAATAAAGTATTGAGATAATTTGTGTCAATTCCGATCAATAAGCTGTGCGAAGTCCATCCATGTATGTAATGTTCATTTACCAATAATTCATGCAGCTATACATGATCTTGAGTTCAAATGACAGCACTTGAAAGTATGTATAAGTATGTTCGATCCTATATGACAGTACTAGCTTGTCTCACACTGGTTACTATTTTCATAAAACTTATCTCAGGTCCAGGGAGCCGCGCTGGTGTAATGGCTACAACGTTGTACTGGCGACCAGGTGTTCATGGTTCAAACCCGGCCGTCGGCGTTTGAAGAAATGTTTACGACCGGAAATTTGACTGAATAATCTGAACGGCTCCTGCACATAAATCGAGTGTGGATGGGAAGGAGCGAAGCTTCTGACCGGGTTGGAAGGAAAGTCCACTGACCCCCCAGCCTCGCAATGACATGTCATTGGGCCGAAAGAGCTGGAAAGCTCGAGTGCCGCTGGTTATAGAAAAAAAAATCTCATGTCCAAGTCAGTTGAACTTTACTAACACACTGATAGTCTGTTCTGCAAACTCCCAAACAGTAAGGGGAATGACAGTAATAGGTTCCTTCTACCTCTGGGCTTCACATATAGCAGGAAATAAAGACCTCAGAAGCATGATCACACTTGTGGTATGTGCACTAGGATCCTGAAACAATGATATGACGTGTCCAGTGAATGCTTAGGATGCTGCTTATTCCTACAGTGTGCTGAGATGTGAATGATTTTTTCAGATGCTGTGTGTACAATGAATGATAAATGGTTCTGTATGATACAGAGTAGGGAGACAGAATGGTGTCTACTGCAAAACATTTTCAATCAAATAATTGTTGCGTGCATATTTTGACGCACATATTACAAAAATCGATATGGCTATTTAATATGGGAAAAATATAGACATTCATTCATTTGTGTATGAAAATGCTGTCTATGGTAAAAGCGAGAGAATCCATGTTTGATTCACACTTTTGATTATAGGAGTAATCGTTCTGGATATTGATCCGGCGCAAGGATATTGCGCTTACGTTTGTACTTATTTTTTAGGGCCAGAAAATATATTAATTTGCTTATTGTGTTTATGGCCTGAATTCATATGTATTACATATTATTAGTACAAGTAGAATCAGTCCTATATTGTATATTTTGGATGGGTAGGAGGGACTAGATTCTTGTTATTCCGGTCTAGCGGAAGTATGAGTTGTCTTGACAAGTCGTGATGAGTTCCGATGTACCGTGATAATGGCGGGTACGCACTTTTCAAAGGGCTGGTAGATTCTTAAGGAAATATAATTCATGAAGTGGTTTTCTTCTAAAGGAGATGGTATCTCTACTATAGTTTATGTTAGAGACTCTCCTAAGGTACGGTACAATGTATAATTCGGACTCCATGTATTGCCAGACCCTATTTTGATGATCTCATGTCGATTCGACCTAGATGGAACATGGTGTGCTTCGTATCGCTAGGGTCGTGATTTGTATCGACGAAGATGACAGACTTTCCTGCAGCGGTTATGGCTACGTGAATTAACCTGATCACCGTAGAGCTGTATGGAAACATTTATGAAATCAGTTATATACCCATTATAAATTAACTCTGGCTTATATTCTCCTTCCTATGAATGAGTGAACGACAACTCAGGGAGGCAGCCATGTTAGATTTCGGTCATCATATGTTTTGATCACTGCCAAGAGAACAGATTATTTATCCTATTATCGGACAGTGACAGGGAGATCTCAATCTTGCTAGAAACCCCCCCTTCGTGGTTTCATAATATATACTACAAACTATGGACGTCAAGTAACTTTAGTTATTTACCGATCTGCCTTCACTGACGCGTTTAGTCAGATAGGGGGATGCGGCCATAATGTATCATGACATTGAACTTTTGATGTACTGCCCATTATTTCTGAATGTGTCATGACTTCAGATCTGCTATGTATACCTACAAATTGATATGTCAACATACCATGATGTACTCGTATGTCCCAGTGTGTACGTCTGAATAAATTGAGTAAACAAAGATTCCAGCAGTCTGCATTGGTGCCTTGTAGACACATGTGTATGAGTGGTTATATTGGTCAGCACACGAACAGTACACCATTCGCGGTAATCACACTCTACACTTCTACTTCATACATACACCATCCTGCGTCGGTTGGAGTGACCAAGTTTAGGGCCTGCTTCCCCTGGAGCCTTTGCCTTCCCTAACTCAGGACTAGGGTGAGTTACCCATTTACAGCTGGGTAGACTGGAGCATGCCTGATCTCAACAACACACCACTCTTCCTTACAGAGCATACCGACTGACACTTTACAGAGTGGAAAGAAGAAAAGAAACTTTACAATAATAAACAATCAATATGAAACTATGACCCTTGATGCAGCCTTTGCCTTCGACACCCTCATGTCAAGTCACTGCTGGTCCTTTAATGGTAGTTAGTAAAATGGTCATGGACGATGTCATTAAAGCATGTAAGGAGAGAACAAGAAAGTATTCAGTTGGGTACTGGAAGATGAGACAGGTCTGTATTTTTGAGCTGGCATTTGCTGATGATGTTGCCCTGATTGCTAAATCAGAGGCACATTTCCAATTCAACCTGCAAGTCTGGAAGGAAGAGCTGGAGAAGAGAGGGATGGTCATAAGCAGCTCTAAAACAAAATCCATGGTGATATCACGAGAAGAAAGAAGACATCAGATTAAGCTGGGAGAACAGGTCCTGGAGCAGGTAGACCACTTTAAATACCTCGGAGCTATTATTGATCGAAAGGGAGGCATCAAAGAAGAGTTGGCCACTCGAAAAACAGCAGCTGGGAGACTTTTTCAGGCCCTAAATCGAGGATTCCTCAGCAAGAGAGAGGTTGGTAAAAAAACAAAGATGGCTGTATACCGCTCCACCTATGTCCCAGTCTTGACATATGGATGCGAGTAATGTTCATAGACTACAACCCACAAAAGCCAGATCCAAACCTCAGAAATGAGGTATCTGAGGAAGGTGGTTGAAGTAAAAAGAAGAGACATGGTACGCAACCAGACGATACGTCAAGGCCTTAAATCGCACCCCCTGCAGACCCAAGTAAAACAGTCCCAACTAAGATGGTTTGGCCATGTCTGCAGAATGGGAGAAGATCGGCTACCACGACAAGCATGGGAAACAAAGAGCCAAGGATCCAGACCCCCAGGACGACCCAGAGTCCGCTAGGAGGACAACATTAGACAATCTTTGAAGGACCGAGGACTAGAATGGAACCAGGCCAGGAGGAAGACAGCCGATAGGATAGTATGGCGCTCTCTCTTCCAAACCTCTACACCTCACGGTAGAAGGGGAACGACTAAGTAAGTAAGTAAGTAAAATGGTACTAGTAGACCCTACTAGATATGCTTATTGTTAGCAATGACTGATGTGGGTAGTTTTAAAGGTTTGACAATCTTTAGCCATCTTATTCACACAATCAATATATTTGGTATATTCACAAGCCTATTAATTCCTGAAATAAAATGTACATTATTCACATGAATACTTATGATAATCTTACATACCCTCTAAGAACCTTTCTCCAACACAGAATTAAACCTTTAGTGAAGATGCCTGCCCTGCATACAGTCAAAAATGGCTTGGCAATGACAGTGCTCTACTCTACTTCTTCTGGCTGGGCTTAACAAGGTCAAGGTTGTGTGTGATAAATGATTTTTTTTTTTTTTTTAATTAAAGTTTTGTCTCGTTTTGGCGAGCCGCGCCCAGTTCAACCGAGTCGGTTATATCAAGGAGCATGTCCAAATATAAAAGACCCTTAGGTCTGAGATAATAAATAAATGAATTTCGAAACTGCCGCCCTTATATATCAGTGGCGCGTACGTTCGAGGGAGTCGTTTCAGATTGGCCAGAAATAATTCTAGAAAATGCCGTCTTCTTCTTCTTCCTCGTTCGCCCTGAAAAGGACGGTGGTTGCGTTATGTCTGTTTACGCCGAAGCTGTGATATCTGCACCTTTCGGTCGACACATTCGATTTCAGCACCGCATTTTTTAAGAACCGGGTTTGCCTTCCCTCTGCGATCCGTACTCGCTCAGCCAGACTGCACTGCTGCAGACTGTTTCCAGGACCACCACGTGGAGATGGAGTACGGTCTTGGTCAGCTCTGGTTCGCTGACCCTGATGCAAGCAGTCAAGCTATGGGTCGCTGACTGCATTCTCTATTGCTGCATCTTTTGGTCCCAAATGCCGTCTATTGTGTGTAACGTTGCAACATATTTAGGCTTTTATCTCTTAAATGGCCTGGATCATCACCATCTGGTCAATATCCTTCAAATTCCCTTGCGACAAGCTTCAAATCCATTCCTTGATATTAGCTTTCCATGTGGGCATGCATTCTAAATAAATTTTTAAAGATTAATACTAGGCCTACCTTCGAAAGTGGCCATCTCACAAACTTATCGATATTTCAGTAGGTACATCCTCCTTACCAATTTCCTTTAAGATTTCCATGTATGAACATTCTCACTAGCGAACTCAGTTATTGTTATTGTAAAACAACACTGCCCCAATTCGTCCTTTAAGAAATTCCATTCGTCCCCTTGCACAAAATGCTTCGCCATTATGACTATTTTGCCTTTCCTCTCCTTCCCCGTCGATGTTACGACTGCGCATGCGTCTGCTAGTACTGTGGCAGTTACCCCTTTGGCGATGCAAAGTGTTTACATATATAACACATAAGGAAGGGAAACCCGAGGCCTGTAAACTGTAAATTAATATGAGACAAACATAAAGGTATGTTATCAGGCACTCGTAGGAAATAAAGAAGTAGAACACTAGATAACAGAAAAACAACAGACATGAGTGGCATACCAAGGATTTGAACCCTGAACCTTCCGATCGACAACCCCGCCTAGCTATGCAAGCGAATCACACTATCCTCCCTGCCATCTACACATCACCAATAAATGATGTTTCGATGACAGGTCATTAGTGCGAACCACATTACATAACACCGGAAGTTTACCATGTGCAGTTTTTATTTTTATTTTAGCCTATTAATGATGTGTTATAAATGTTTATACAATACCAAACTTACCCTCTGTCCTGTTCTTACTGTTCTAAGTTTACTATCATTTACTGGACACAGTATTAAGGTCTTTGTCTTGTTGGACTGGCCTATACTGTATATTGGGAACAACAGAAGTGATTGCGTCATTAATAGGCTTAAAAGAAACTGCCCATGGTAAACTTCCGGTGTTATGTATTGTGGTTCGCACTAATGACCTGTCATCGAAACATCATTTATTAGTGGTGCGTAGATAGCAGGGAGGATAGTGTGATTCACTTGCATAGCTAGGCGGGGTTGTCGCACGGAAGGTCCAGGGTTCAAATCCTTTGTAAGCCACTCGTATCTGTTGTTTTTCTGTTATCTAGTGTTCTACTTCTTTATTTCCTACGAGTGCCTGATAACATACCTTTATGTTTGTCTCATATTAATTTAGTGTGTTTACATACTAAAATCTAACTAAGCGTATTTTTCCATTATGCTACAGTGGACATGTTATAGGAAGTGGACATGTGATAGGGTTCCTCAGCCCGCTCGAAATGAAACACCACAGATGTAAGACTTACGAAAAGTACCCTGTCGCCTCACGGATTGATGAAAAAGGACAACATTAGACAATATCTGAAGGAATGAGGACTTGAATGGAACCAGGCAGAATGAAGACAGCCGATAGGATAGTCTGGCGCTCTCTCTTCCAAACCTCTACACCTCACGGTAGAAGAGGGACGAGTAAGTAAGTAACTACAATTGTATTACATGAAAACGATATCACATAAACGTCACTATTCAACGTGATATCCGGTTTGTTGAACACGTGATTTGAGAGCACGCAGCAAGTTTTGCTGTCTCTTGTCGCGTCTGTTTATTGGCTTTTTCAGATTGTACGAGTTTTTTATTTTGTTTTTGGGAATAAAAAAATAAATAATGAAACTTATTGTCAAACTGCAGTTAAAGTTTCTTGTTTTGACATTTGACTTTAGGATATAACCATTTGAAAATATAAATTGGCTTTTCAATCCGCCTCTATAAAATAATATACTGAAGCACATTAAAAACGCACCACTATTATATATACTGATGCCGAGAAGCTGGAAAACAAAAGTGTGGGAATGGATTTTCCCCGTGTTTATCATGAAGTAGAGAGCGAATGGCTGTGGGATTGAAAAGTGCATGATTCAACCGACGGGTTTGTGTACAGACTACATGAAAACAATGAAAGTTACACGTGCAACACGATTCCCAACAGCTATGACCCTGAAAATGTGTACGCGTTGTGGCAGTATACTCGGTATAAAAAGGCCGTTGAGACAAAACACCCAGTACATGTGCTTGAAATGCCACGACTATCTGAAAACGACCGCCAACGAGCCATTGGTATGTTGGAGACCGGAATGAGCTCGCGGGCCATTGCCAGAAGGATGAATTACCACCACAGCACTATTGTACGTCTCAATGAACGTTACGGAACCACCGGCAGTGCCCGGGATAGACTTCGGAGTGGCCAACCACGAGTTACTACCCCTGCGCAAGATCGTCATATTGTGCTGAGTCACCTAAGGAATCGTTCTCTCCCGGCAAGTCAAACAGCAAGAGCAATAGTGGGTAGACGTGGGCAAGTCTCTCGAATGACAGTCATACGACGACTCAGAGATACAGGCCTTACTGCAAGACGACCTTATGTTGGGCCAAACTTGACTCACAGACATCGTCAGCAGCGCCTGCAATGGGCAGAGCAACATGTCAGATGGACTAGACTGCAGTGGAATGCTGTCCTATTCACAGACGAGAGCAGATTCAACATATCCTTTGATGATGGACGTATGCGGATTTGGCGACGGTGTGGAGAGCGCTTTGCAGATTGCTGTGTTCGTCAGCACAACCGATTTGGAGGTGGCAGTATTCACATTTGGGGAGGATTCAGTTTTCACCATCGCTTGCCTCTTCACGTCTTCCGTGGGAATCTTAATGCTGTGACATGTCGAGATGAGGTTCTGGATGCATTGGTTGCTCCTGCGTTCACAAATTATCCAGACTTGCAGCTTCTCCAGCAGGATAACGCACGTGCGCAAACCGCATGCATTATGCAGCAATATCTAAAGTAGCAGAACATTGTGACGATTGATTGGCCTGCCATATCACCAGACATGTCCCCTATAGAACATCTGTGGGACGAGCGTGGACGCAGAGTCTACAGGCAAGGTTCTCCAGCTAACCTGCAATAGCTCGAAGCTGCTTTTGCACGTGAATGGGACTAGATTCCCCGGAATTTCCATCAGAAACTTGTGCGTTTCATGCGGAGCCGCTGCCAAGCTTGTTTGCAAGCACACGGTGGACTTACCAGATACTGAGGATAGTGTGAATGAATTTTTTTATTGGTTGCATTTTTGGTTTTCTCCCTTGCCTGCACAGAATGCAATGAATTTCATAACAATCAAATGTACAAATTAATGACCAGCATGGATTCATAGGAAAATGAATAAAGATTCCAAATATGTAAACTTGAAAACACTTACATTTATAATTCACACTCTGTTCCTGGATTATACAGGTGGTGCGTTTTTAATGTGCTTCAGTATATTTTTATTTACAATTTTTTTTTGCGGGGATGGGGGGTAGCGGAAAAAGGGGGGAGGGGGAAATTATCCATGACATTAGTAGCTGTTTGAAGTGAAGTTACGAGAATGTAAGCAAAATCTGCGAGCATAAACGATAACCTCAGTACGATTTAGGCATAAAACGATAATAAATACATTAGCCCGCATGTGTCTGACGGTTGGCATCTTCGAAGCCAGCAGCGCTGCTTTTTGCACAGTGCTAAGCCTATAGAACGATTTCACGGAAAAAGTCTGACACGCTTTAGTTTCGTTTTCGACAAACACTACTAATATTTAACTTTTGCCCAATCTGCTGATTACACTTTGTAGTCTAGCCTTACAATTAACTATTGGCGGAAGCATACCGCAATATAGCTATCTGAAGTAACACTTTCTGTCAACTTTGTAGCAAAATTAGTAGTAATCCTTACATTTTTTGGTAGTATTACACGATACAATGCTAACTAGTAACGCAAATTATTAACCCGCCCCGTCTACACCCCGCTTCGATGACACAGTCTGCAACGCATATATTCACACTGCGGAAAAGCCAGCCAAGGCATAACCACGCAGACAATTTTATTTCCTCCTAGTGGTAGCATTTCTGATGTAACTAAAACAAGTTAGTTATTTGAAAAATACATGCTCGCAAGACGAAGGAGAGGAAAGATGGCGGACTTGTGTAAAATTTTATTTGACGATGGACGATGACAAAAATTGGAAATTTTAAACCATTATGAAGTTCCCCATAAGAATTATATGGTAGTATGACGTAAAGTTAGCTGAGTAAGAATGTACTTTAAATAATATGATAGTCCCAGTATTAGAGAAGTTATTGAAGAAATACTAATATCTAAGAACACACGACCAGACACACTGGCGTTCCTGCTCATGTTTTTTTTGGTAACGTTAGGGGGACGCGAGCTGGAAAAAGAGGCAGGGAGGTACATTCAAATTCGCTTGGGGTGAACAGAGTATGAATGGGAAAGGGGAACGGTAGGAGAAATGTAATCCTAAACGTGATATCTTTTGTATTGGGCATGACTAGAGCAGACGGGCCAATCGACCACCAGTTATTCAAAATTATTTTGGGTTTTTCATTCAAACTGCATTTGAATTCAAGTAGTAGAACGTTACGATTGGCTAGTGCTGGTAGATATTAGCAAAAGGCTTTGACTATTCATTGCCAGTTGAACTAAAATTTGTATACAGATACGCTGAAAAACAGCTGTGTTAATTTTAAACTTAAATAAAGAATAAATTCACAGTCTGTGCAGTTCGGAGGAAGCTGAGGCCATTTCTTCACCAAATCAGCGTCATTTGTTATATATTTCTTGATTGTGGTAAGGATATTTTATGAAATTTAATATGTTTGGTCCAACTACAAAGTTAGATACTGCTATTGGGGAAAAAGTGAAGGACATGTCGGAAGCAGACATTGTTGAGTCCACACATTAAACGGTATCTGACTGATGTATGTTGTTATAATTATGTTGACATATTATTGTATTAAAATAGTTAGCAAGCCTCTGTGTTCAATGAACACTGTTTAACATGCCTGAAGCAAATATAAGTGAAAAGAAAAGAAGAGAAGATCATATCACAGGAAATGTGGTTACTCCACATTATTGTATGGAGGAAAAGTATGTGAACGTACAGTGGCGTATCTACTATAAGGACTTGAGGTGTGGTCACAACCAGGTGGGAGTCCTGTACAATTCGGGGCGAGTGCATTTGTAAGGCACGCGAGGCTGACCCCATACCCACGTAGGAAATTAAGTGTTAGAATAAATGATCAGAGATAAAAGGCCAGGGTGTCCTTTTGTTGCAGAGGGTCTATGTTCCTGTTGCCGGCTGGTGACAGGAAACCTGCTGAGTGCTTATAAACGCCAACCAGTCTCCAACCAGACTTATATGCTGTCGAATATCCAGTAGGAGCTTTGGCGAGTGTTGAACTTGAAATTTCTGCACCTACCCATTGAATTATCTTACAACAAGGACTCCCAGGTGAAGAGTAAAACATCTGGGGCATCTCTGACATTTTCTTGTGTTTCAAAAATATTACACAGGAATATTATGGGGGTAGGATGAACTACAGCCCTCATATACAGTGACTCTCCCGACAGATAACTAAAGTGAACTCTGTAATATTTCATACAGGAAGGACATTTATAACTACATAATAACTTTTAGTTATTGGGCAGATTGTCCCAACATTTTTAATTGTTCTATTCTGTAAACTATCTTGTCCTTATTTTCAAAGACCTGTCCACAAGCTATGAATGGACAGGCAAAATAAATTGTAAATATTTGTTCAAAGAAAAACTTAACTTCTTTAAAAGAAACTTAAAGTGTTTGATTGTTGTGTACCATCATTCATTTCTCCCCTAGACACTAGGTACACCATACACCATACACTAGAGCCAGAAGATTGACCGTGTGAGACCTAGGGAGGTAGCGTTAGGTTCTCTGCACATAATTCATCATCATCATCTATAGAGTCAGAGACCTACATGTGCTTGACCTCACACGGTTATAGCAGACACCTTTTCATTCTTTTTAGGATACCATCATAACCTCCCCAGCAAAATCAACTTTGCTACACCATGTCCGTGACATTCATACTATATGTATGATGGGAAACTTAACATAATGCAATTTTAAGAACGATGTATTAAAACGCGTACAGTTTTGTGAGCTTATTGATCCCACTATGAATTGTAAATTTGTTTCATTCGAAGATAAAACATCTAATTGTAAACGTTTGTTATAATTTTCTTTTCCCTGTATTTTTAATTTTTAGTTATAAAATGAATTTTACAAAATTATCATCTGAAACTTACCCTTTGGTTTGCGTTATATAAGAAAACTAAAGTCTCTCCATTATGTCAGTTTCTGGATCTGTTTGCAAGACGACCACTGTGCTAAGGTAAGCGAATTTGAATTGAGTTTCTTTAAAAAAAATTGAAACTGTGTCAGGGTATTTTCAGTAGGCACACGTAGAATTTTCCAGGTATGCTGTCACGGTATTGCCTCTCCTGCTTTGCAGTAGTGGTCCAAAAGTGACCAAAACTCAAGAAAATTTAAAATGGGCTTCAAAGGTGTCTACCTTTGCACAAGTTTACTCTTGGCATAAATGTAAATAGAAGGATAATTACGCGTCTATCCCACGGGAGTATTCACAAGAAATTCAGATAAGCTAAAACAACAATGCTGCAATGGCTAAACACGTTAATTCTAGAATCTGCCAACAACTTTTGTGAAGGATTAAGCAATTATTATATTCAGTTAGTTACGCCACCACCCTTGATTTTTTTTCAGGGGAATTCTTATTCTGGTATAGCTCTGTTCAGAGTGTCTTTAGTAAAGTGACTGAAACAAACATGCCGTACATTTAAAATGATTAAACCGAAGTTAAACTTGTATAATTACAAATAACAAAATTTTATAATCACTTTAGGTTTTAACAAGTTTTAAAGAATTTGAATTTTATGGATCAAGAAAAAGTCATCACGGTTGTTTTGAGGGAGTACATTTTGAAAGAAATTCTAGTGGCAGCATATTTATTGAACTTAGCTGCCAATGATGGTTCTGTTCCCTCTGATGGTTTGGCTCTGGTTACACTGATCACGCTGGTCACGGTTGTCGGGTGTAGCTCGTGCTCCAGAAATGTCAGGGAGAGTCGACGTAAGCTGGTCATTCGTCTTAAAACGTAGGCTACTTGTCCCTTCTTGTTCCAGAGATAGTACTTTCTACTGGTACCACCAATAAGCCTATCCGGGCTCGCAGACTTTTTGCCCAGATAAATTAAAAGAGACTTGAATACCTCTTACACGCGTCTGAGGTGTCGTTATTTTAACTATAGATTCCTTCTCTGACTCCGTGTGTTCTTTTCATCAGTTTCCTTAGTCCCAGTTTCCTTTTAAAATAATAGTGATTTCCTGAGCTGTTTTTTTTGTAAGTCCTTATAAATACTCAAATAAAAGGTGTCTTGTATGTTAAGAAGTGTAGCAAAATATGCGAGAATAAACGCTCAATTCAGTAAGATTTAGGCATAAAACGATAATAAATACATTAGCCCGCATGTGTCTGACGGTTGGCATCTTCGAAGCCAGCAGCGCTGCTTTTTGCACAGTGCTAAGCTTATAGAACGATTTCACGGAAAAAGTCTGACACGCTTTAGTTTCGTTTTCGACAAACACTACTAATATTTAACTTTTGCCCAATCTGCTGATTACACTTTGTAGTCTAGCCTTACAATTAACTATTGGCGGAAGCATGCCGCAATATAGCTATCTGAAGTAACACTTTCTGTCAACTTTGTAGCAAAATTAGTAGTAATCCTTACATTGTTTGGTAGTATTACACGATACAATGCTAACTAGTAACGCAAATTATTAACCCGCCCCGTCTACACCCCCCTTCGATGACACAGTCTGCAACGCATATATTCACACTGCGGAAAAGCCAGCCAAGGCATAACCACGCAGACAATTTTATTTCCTCCTATTGATAGCATTTCTGATAGAACTAAAACAAGTAGTTATTTGAAAAATACATGCTCGCAAAATGAAGGAGAGGAAAGATGGCGCACTTGTGTAAAAAAAATTTTGACGATGGACGATGACATAAATTGGAAATTTTAAACCATTATGAAGTTCCCCATAAGAATTATATGGTAGTATGACGTAAAGTTAGCTGAGTAAGAATGTACTTTAAATAATATGTAGTAGAACGTTACGATTGGCTAGGCTGGTAGATATTAGCAAAAGGCTTTGACTATTCATTGCCAGTTGAACTAATATTTGTATACAGATACGCTGAAAAACAGCTGTGTTAATTTTAAACTTAAATAAAGAATAAATTCACAGTCTGTGCAGTTCGGAGGAAGCTGAGGCCATTTCTTCACCAAATCAGTGTCATTTGTTTATATATTTCTTGATTGTGGTAAGGATATTTTATGAAATTTAATATGTTTGGTCCAGCTACAAAGTTAGATACTGCTATTGGGGAAAAAGTGAAGGACATGTCGGAAGCAGACATTGTTGAGTCCACACATTAAACGGTATCTGACTGATGTATGTTGTTATAATTATGTTGACATATTATTGTATTAAAATAGATTAGTAAGCCTTTGTATTCAATGAACACTGTTTACATGCCTGAAGCAAATATAATTGAAAAGAAAAGAAGAGAAGATCATATCACAGGAAATGTGGTTACTCCACATTATTGTATGGAGGGAAATTATGTGAACGTACAGTGGCGTATCTACTATAAGGACTTGAGGTATGGTCACAACCAGGTGGAAGTCCTGTACAATTCGGGGCGAGTGCATTTGTAAGGCACGCGAGGCTGACCCCATACCCACGTAAGAAATTAAGTGTTAGAATAAATGATCAGAGATAAAAGGCCAGGGTGTCCTTTTGTTGCAGATGGTCTATGTTCCTGTTGCTGGCTGGTGACAGGAAACCTGCTGAGTGCTTATAAACGCCAACCAGTCTCCAACCAGACTTATATGCTGTCGAATATCCAGTAGGAGCTTTGGCGAGTGTTGAACTTGAAATTTCTGCACCTACCCATTGAATTATCTTACAACAAGGACTCCCAGGTGAAGAGTAAAACATCTGGGGCATCTCTGACATTTTCTTGTGTTTCAAAAATATTACACAGGAATATTATGGGGGTAGGATGAACTACAGCCCTCATATACAGTGACTCTCCCGTTAGATAAATAAGGGAACTAGTTTAATATTTCATACAGGAAGGACATTTATAAATACATAATAACTTTTAGTTATTGGGCAAATTGTCCCAACATTTTTTTAATTGTTCTATTCTGTAAACTATCTTGTCCTTATGTTCAAAGACCTGTCCACAAGCTATGAATGGACAGGCAAAATAAATTGTAAATATTTGTTCAAAGAAAAACTTAACTGCTAGTTAATAATTTCTTTAATAGAAACTTAAAGTGTTTGATTGTTGTGTACCATCATTCATTTCTCCCCTAGACACTAGGTACACCATACACCATACACTAGAGCCATAAGAGTGACCGTGTGAGACCTAGGGAGGTAGCTGTAGGTTCTCTGCACATAATTCATCATCATCATTTATAGAGTCAGAGGGCTACATTTGCTTGACCTCACACGGTTAAAGCAGACACCTTTTCATTCTTTTAGGATACCATCATAACCTCCCCAGCAAAATCAACTTTGCTACAAGAAGGAATTCTTAATTCTAACTCTGGCAAGTCTGGTGTTGTCTTGGCAAGCGTGAATCTCATAGTGAAAAAGCTTGAAATAATGGTCAGATATATTCACTACCTGCCTCCGCCTTCGTGTTTTATGAAACGAAATCGAAAGCTCCAATCATTTCAAACGAAAATGTTGGGTGATTTGATTTCAAAATATTCCGATATCGGATAATTTTGAACGTAAGGCAGAGGTCAGCTTTCCCATATATGGCAATCGTGACATTCACATATTTTCGTCAATGATTACATACAACTTCTTACATCTGCTCGGAAATATAACAACATTTCCGCTTAGGTGTGTCTGTCAAATCTTTCTTTCTTTCTTATCAATCCTCTTCTACCCCGTAAACAGGGTAAAGAGGTGATCCACAGAGCACAAGGCTCTCGGGCGAAACATGCAATAAACTGTTTGACAAACAGGTGATTAGCCCATTGTGATCTGTCATATCACCAGGTCGATACTTGACCGGCACTCCTTGTGCAAACACAAACGACCGTTTGACCGTCTGAGCTGTGCCTTATCACGAAACTAATTAGCCGTTCACGCGACCCATGTCAGCGCTAAGTAAACTCGTTTGGCCATTTACGTGTGAAAACAGTACACTAGAACTCCTGTCGGTTAGTATTGCATCACCGTCTACTCTATTAACAGGAATAGGTAGGTAACCACACAAGGTGAAATCTATTGTAGGTAGTGTAAGAATGAAAAACAAAATATATGCTACTCATTGCACCGAAAGAAAGAAAGTGCGACAATTGAAAGCACACAATAAAATCAGTACCACAAATGTATCGAGTACTGCCGGAGTGAAACAGAGATCGAGAGGGATCGCCCCATTCTGTTACATATGCCTATAACAGAGATTAAGTTTATACATCTGTTTGGGTGGATTCCAGAAGCCAGGTAACAGCCAGGCTTTTGCATTTGTTTGTTAAATATATGCTTCCATTTGGAAGGCAGGCCCTAAAAGATAGATTTTTACAAGCCGGCGTCCGATTTCGTATAACACTGACAAACAACATTTTTCTTTTTTATATAAGAATAAGTGTTCTTAGGTCAGTTTCTTGCGCTGATTTCAAATCTGAAATCCGTTTATCTCTATCACGTCGGGTTCTTAAGATATTTGTGAATAAATATATTTTTGGGAAACAGTTATTTGCTCCGTTTCATTTTTTAGAAGTTGTAGAAATTCGGCTGATCTGTTCTGTTACGTGTGCGGATATTTTACCGATCGTGTTGACCAGAAAAACTTTACACCATTACTAAAGATAGCATATGAACTTTATTTCGATTCGAAAGTTGATGATGCAAAAAAATCTTGGAAGCCAAATGCGGTTTGTTCGATACATTGGCAGGTTGGTTACGAAAATCGCCGAAGCATAAGTCGATGCCTTTTGGCGTGCCAGTAATATGGCGTGAACATACAAATCACACTACTGATTGTTACTTCTGCTTGACAAATATCCATGGTTTCACTTTTAAAACTAGAAAGTCTGTGGTTTATCCAAATATTGAATCGGTTTCGAAACCAGTGCCTCATGATCCAATCACGAGTCCGATCCAAGTACCACCAGAACAATATCCGTTGGACGTAAATGAACCATCAGAAAGTGATAGTTTACCTGCTTTAGAAACTAATTCTGACTCAGATTACATACCGGTGAATGATGGTGTTTACTTAATTAACCATTCAGAACTTTCAGATCTAATACGTGATCTCGCTCTTACAAAAGGACAAGCGGAATTACTCGGTTCGCGACTCAAAGAATGGAATCTTTTAGCGCCCAATACTCCGATATCTAAATTTCGTCATAGACACAGAGAACTTGTTCAATACTTTGAGATGGATGATGACATTTGCTATTGCAAAGATGTAAACGGTCATGAGCACATAGTCAACGAATGGCGATTTTTCATCGATTCTTCCAAGACTAGTCTAAAAGCCGTGTTATTGCATAACATAAATTTTTTTCATCAATTCCAGTCGCCTACTCTGTTCATATGAAAGAAACTTATGACAATATGGCTACACGTTTGGAAAAAATAAAGTACAATGACTACCAATGGCGGATTTGTGGAGACCTAAAGGTCATTGCAATTCTCACTGGCATGCAGACTGGGTATACAAAATTTTGTTGCTTCCGATGTGAATGGGACAGCCGCAACAGACAGGAACATTATGCAAGAAAGGTGTGGCCTATCCGGGATCGTATGCAGCTCGGGCATAAAAATGTAATACGCGAGCCATTAGTTAACAAAGACACCTTCATTTTACCACTGTTACATAAAAAGTTGGGGCTCATGAAGAATTTTGTAAAAGCGTTAGATAAAACGAGCAAAGCTTTCACTTATCTTCGAGAAAAGTTTCCGCAAGTTAGCGATGCAAAGATAAAGGAAGGTATCTTTGTAGGACCTCAGATTAGGAAAGTTATTGCAGACAAACAATTCGAGAACTTGTTACATGGTAGGGAACTTCGCGCATGGATGGCATTCAAATCGATCGTCGATAACTTTCTGGAAAATCACAAATCTGTCGACTATGTTGCATATTGTTAAGCAGTGCATAGATGCATACATAATTATGGGCTGTAACATGTCCCTCAAAATCCATTTGCTCGATTCGCATCTTATCTTTTTCCCTGACAACCTTGGCGAAGTCAGTGATGAACATGGAGAATGATTCCATCAAGATATCGCCGTAATGGAGTCACGTTATCAAGGACGGTGGAGTGTGACCATGCTTGCCGATTATTGTTGGATGCTTCATCGCGATGTACCACATGCCATTCACCGACGAAAGTCGACTGCAAAGAAATTCAAGCCTACATAACTGTTATACTTCTTGTACGAATGATGTTGTAATACTGTATGCGTTGTTAAAAAACTTCAATTGCATATTTCTAGAGATCCCGACCTGATAGCGAAAAACGGTTTGCAGATTTAAAAACAGCGCATTAAAATTGACCAGAAAAACATAGAAATGTTAGAGAAAGAAAAAAAAAGTTTTTTTTTGTTAGTCAGTGTAATTTTTTTTTAAATGCTACTTTATTCTCATGGAAAATTGGTGCTTACCTGGAAACACGTTCGTTTGGCAGAGTGGTTAGACAACTGGCCTCTGGCCGTGAAGGTTCCAAGTTCGCAACACGGTGGCGTCACGCTCCAGTCTACCCAGCTGTAAATGGGTACCTTACTCTGTTCTTGAGCTTAGGGAAGGAAAAATCATCGAGGAAGAGAACTAGCTACTTCACAATGCTGAACCTAGTGTCATCATCATGTGACGTATTCTTTCCAGAACGTTGTCTCCATTACAGCTGCTCTGAACGCATCACAATTCTGGGCAAGTAGACCTGCATCAGCCAAAGACAAGTTCAGACTCTCTGTGATGTCCTGGGTCCACCGTCGTCTAGGTCGACCCCTTCCCCTTTTTCCAGGGACCATGCCTTCCATCACTATTTTTTCCAGACTATTATGTCTTTTTATATTACCGACAAATTTCAGCTTCTTTATTGCGATGGTATTTAAAAGCCAATGTTCCTGTATGTTTAGTGAGTGCAGTACTTCTCTGTTGGTCTTTTTTTCTGTCCAGGATATTCTCAACGTCCTTCTGTAGCATTTCATTTCGAATGATGTAATCTTTTTTGCAACTGTTTTATTGAGTGTCCAAGTCTCGCAGCCGTATGTTGCTACTGGGAATATACATGCTCTGATCAGTTGTAACTTTGTTTCTTTGCTTGTGCCTTGCCATAGGTTTTTCATCTGTATTAGCTTATGTGAAGCAATTGCAAGTCTTCTTTTAATTTCTACTGCACAGTCGCCAGAGCTGTTAATGATTGATCCTAAGTATTCGAATTCATTAACACTTTCCAGTTCTTCGTTATCAATTTCAATTTCTGGTTTGGTCTTTTCTTTGTCTGTTGTCAATACTTTGGTCTTCTTGGTGTTTAGGTATATATTCTGGGCCTCGCTGTGTTTTTTGGTGGACAGAATTAATTGTTCAAGTCCTTCTGGGTTGGTCGATAGGAGGACTGTGTCGTCAGCATATCTGATTTCCGGGATCTGGTACCCGCCGATGTTAAATGAGTCAAACTCTGTGTGTTCTTGGTCATCTCTTACGTTTCTCATGATATTCTCGGCATAAATGTTAAACAGGTAAGGGGAAAGTGTACAGCCTTGTCTTACTCCTTTCTGTACTTCAAACCATTCTGATGTTTCCCCCTCTATTCTTACGGCTGCCTGTTGTTCCTGGTACAGCAGTGCGATGAGTTGTGTAA
This sequence comes from Oreohelix idahoensis, assembly GCA_024509875.1. NCBI lineage: Eukaryota > Metazoa > Mollusca > Gastropoda > Stylommatophora > Oreohelicidae > Oreohelix > Oreohelix idahoensis. The sequence continues at coordinate 683,508 of JAMPIV010003285.1, forward strand.
GGTGGTTTGGAAATCCCATATTTTTCATAATAGCCCATAACTGCTGATGTTGTACACAGTTAAAAGCTTTGGTGTAGTCAATGAAACACGTATGTAGGTCAACGTTGAATTCTCTACACTTTTCTATGATGATCCTCATGTTGAATATATGATCTCTAGTGCCTCTACTGGTCGAAAACCCGCCTGTACTTCGTTTATTTCTGTTTCTAGCTTTTGTTGCATCCTTTTCATTATGATTTGCAATAGTATTTTGCTGGCATGGCTTATAAGAGCTATAGTTCTGTAGTTTGTGCACAGTTTCAGGTTGCCCTTTTTTGGCAAGGGTATGTAAATTGATCTTTTCCATTCCTTGGGCCTAATTCCGCTTTGCCAGATCTTGCAGCATAATGCATGGTATATACGAGCGTTGCCTTCTCCTCCTACCTGTATCATTTCAGCTGTTATTTCATCACAACCAGGAGATTTTCACTTTTCAAGTGTTTGATTGCGTTTCGGACTTCCTCTATGCTAGGTTCTGGTTCACGTTCCACTTCATTCATGACGTTGTTATCTGCCGCTTTGTTTATTTCCGTATACATTTCTTGACAGTACTCTTTCCATCTGTTCAGAATATCTTTACGTTCTGTTAGAGTGTCGCCTTTCTTGTCGTTTATTGCTCGAGGTGATGATTTATAGTTGCGGTTCTTCAATGTTCTTACTTCAGAAAACATATTCTTACTCAATCCCTGTTCGCGCAATTCCTCTATTTTCCGGCAGGTGTCGTTTATGTATTGTTGTTTGTCTTGTCTGACTCGTTTTTTAATCTGCTTTGTGTATTCCTTGTACAACTCCTGATTTTCTGAATCTTTTTTTTACTTCATGTTTCTTCTCTCTACCACCAACTTCAGTGTTTCGTCTGAGATGTATTCTCGTCTCTTTATACTTCTTTTAGGAATGAGCCTCTGTGCATTTGTAATATAAACATCTCTGATGTTATTGGCAAGTTCATCTGGTGTCATTTCCTCCTGTACTGCCATAAGAATGTCAAATTTGTTCTGAATATCGACACTGTACTCTTCTGGTATGGCGCTTGTGTCATAACGTATTACTTTGTCGCTTATAGTGACTTTTTCAATTTGATCTTGAAGTTTGCAGCAAGAAGTTCATGGTCTGAGTCACAGTCTGCTCCTGGCAGCGTCTTGATGGATGAGATACAAGATCGCCACCTTTGTTGTATTAAGATGTAATCTATTTGGTTCTTGCTTTTTCCGTCCGGTGACGTCCTTGTATATAGTCTTCTAGGGTGTTGCATAAAAAGATTATTTGTGATGACTAGGTTGTTTTCTAGGCAGAATGTTGTCAAGCGTTCTCCTCTCTCATTTCTCTGGCCCAATCCATAACTTCCTTTCACTCTTTTTTCATGTTCTAATCTTTCGTTTCCAACTTTGGCATTAAAATCTCCCATTATTATCCTAATATATTGCTTATTTGCTTTCGTCATGGACGGACGTGTTTTTGATCTGCTCTCACATTTCGCAGCATTAACACAGGAAGTTTAAGTCACATTCCGTGGATTTTTATATCAGTATATTGGATCGAATCATGGCTAGAAACAGAATTTGAAGAATTAAAAGAATCTGCAAAAATTGTAACTGATGTTGAGTTAGAAAACACTAAAATGGACTCCGCTGTTTCTATGCCCCACTTGGCAGTAGACACAATGATTCCAGGCATAAATGACTTTACTACCGACAACGACATTCTCAACACCAGCTGCAACCCAATTTCTCACAGTGAATCAGAAATTCTACCTTCTGCAGTATTGGATACAATAACAGACACCCCTACAATTTCTAAACCTATGTTGGCCATCGAATACCCCATGGACCATGAAAATATACGAAAAGCTGAAACTGTATCTCTTGAGCAACAAAAAGAAGACACCACGAAGTTACCTGTGTCGTGCTGCCAGGAGCTAATGCAAAATATGGAGGACACGCTACGAAGTTTAATTGGTGATCTCATGTCTAGTATACAGACATCGCTCAAGGCCGAAAACGAACTTCTTAAAAGGGAGATAGTTCTCTGAGGGAAGACAATTCTAGCATGAAGGACATCATCGAAAAACTGCAGAGAGACTTCTCACTCTATAAGATAAGACAACCAGATCATCCTCAAACAATAGTAGAAGATTGCGAAGAATCCATACATAAAAATACGCCAAATCAGCAAAAAGGTCACCACCAAACTGTACACAAAAAACACGAAGAGACACTCACAAACACAACATATCCCATTGGAGTCAAAATTACCAACAGATTTCAAGTTCTTGAGGATTGTTCAACAGAAAATGAGCAGGTATCAGCATCCCTACCAGACAACGTTCCAGTGCCCGAAAACCAAATTCACAAATCTCAGAGCCATCACGACAGTCCACAAAAAAAACACCACAAAAGGCAGCAGCATCAATCTAATAGAAAACAAAGTGAAGAAATACGTAGTGACGTTACACATATTGTAATTGGTGACTCCCTCTTGAAGGGTATTTATTGTGAAAGAATGTCCACTACAAGAGAAGACATCGTTTCAGTTATGACAGTGGCGGGGGCTGGTATTAAAAGACTACTGGACATAATTAATAAGTTCGATATTAATCATAAGATAACAAAAACAACACTACACGTAGGAATTAATGATATCATGAATGAGCAGAGCCTAAACCCCTCAGGATTGGTGGCTACAATAAAACAAAAATTTCCCAAAGCCTCCATCTTTATTTCATCAATCATACCACCATGCTATGGGTTTCAGCGTCGCACAGCGGACACTTACAACACAAAACTACAGAACTATTGTAAACAAAACGGCCTTGGCTTCATCAACAATACTCCATTCTTTACATCTAACTCAGGAGCACCTACGAAACGACTCTACAGAGATCCAATTCACACATCCACACTGGGAAGCAGCATCCTGGCCAAAAACATAAAATATCCAGAAAGGACACAACAAGACAGCTCAACCCATATAGAGAATGCAACGAAATCTACTGAGACTTCAACCTATAATTACAATACATCACAAACCCCATCTACCCCTCAAAGAAGCACACCTATTGCAAGCAGGCAGCCTTCCAGCTATCACAACGCCGCTTTCAATCAGGAAGCCGAATCTTATGATACCATGTTTCCCCCATTAGTCACAAGGCAGCCCCACTCAGGTACCTCTACCAACAGTATTCCAATGTCCCAGGCTCAGAATACTCCTACCAACACTACAACAAGGACGGAAGAAATCAGAGATCACCATGCTTCCTCCCCTAGTTCTTATTATTGTCCTCAGTGGAACCCTGAACTTGTCTATCTGATGCAATTCAGCCCTGCGTCACTTAGACAAGCATTAATGATGTCTGCCCAAAGTCACCCCTATTATCTGCCCGGCAGAGACGTCAGTTATTGACGAACAAACACTTTGCTTCACTAAATCTCTGTTACCACAGCCTTCACTCCATTTGAACATTTGTTGATTTTTTAATACAACGGTAATAATCAGAACTTTTAATAGTTTATCGGTTAATATCCTCTAAAAAAAATTTCTTTGATTACTTATTTCGTTACAATTTAAATTTCTTATTATCACGCTTAGCTTCAATTTGTTAGAATTTTCGGTGTTAAGTTGTGAAGTGTTGTATACTTGTCTGACTTGTGACTATTATTAATTTCTTCCATCTCTCGTTTAACTTCACTTTGTTGCGTTGAGCAGTTCTGGTGTGATATGTTGTATGCCTGATTGTTTTGTGACAATTTTCATATACTCAGTTGAAATTGTTTTTTATTAGTTGTATTAATTATTTTAATATTGTATTTTCTGCAATTTCTCATTCCTTGAATGCCACTTCCTTGGTGAAGTATTAATTCGTAAAAATATTTTGCGCTTTTTTGTGTGCATAGCCTAACTGTTTTTTAACTTGTAATTTTTATTTTTTTTTTATTTTTTTTTTAAATATATATTTCTTTTTACTGTACAAACATGGCTGGTAATTATGTACCGTGGCTTCACAAGGATGGACTACGACTTGGTCATCTGAATATTTACCATCTTCTAGGTAAACTCCCCGAACTTACATACATTCTAAGTAATAATTTTCAAATTTTTGGACTTTCAGAAAGTCGCCTAAATGACAGAATTACAGACGATGACATTGCGTTAAATGGTTTTAAAACTATTCGAAGAGACGCAAGCAAAAAACAAGAGACAGGTATAACAGTTTATATTTCCACTTCCCTTAATTTTCGCCGCAGAAACGACTTAGAGACAGCAGAGATAGAATGTGTATGGTTGGAAATAAAGCTACCGAATCAGGGCCCATTTCTGGTGGGATATCTTTATCGAAATCCTAGTGCAGGACCTATATGGTACGAAGATTTCACCATAATGATGGACAATGTATTTGCCACAGTCAAGGAGGTTGTTCTTCTTGGTGATTTCAACATCGATATACACAATTCAAATCTAACATGGAAAAATATAATATTATCGTACAACTTAAAACAAATAGTTAACCAGCCTACATCAACCACACTAATCGACCACATCTACGTAACTTGCCCAGAAAACATCATAGAATGCTCTGTCCCTAATATTGCAATGAGTGACTACTATCCAGTATGCTGTACATGGTCAAAGAATAAATGTAAAGTTCCAAAAAATAAACATGTAAGTATCAAATTTAGAAGTTTCAAACATTTCAGTAAGGAATTATTTTTAAATGACTTGCTAACTGCACCTCTCGCCCGTGTTTACCAACTTCCTGATCCGGATGACGCTATTGAATACTGGACAAAAATTTTTTATAATGTTTTTGACACGCACGTACCAGCTAAGGAAATTCGCGTCAAACGACAATTAAAATCTCCGTGGATCACGCAGGAAGTGTTGGAGGCTATGAGGCAGAGAGATCAAGTGCACAAAAATAAGGACCTCAACACATACAGGGTATACAGGAACAAAGTTCAATATTTAATTCGGAAAGAAAAGAAAAATCATTTTAGAAATATGGTTCACAACAAATCAAATAGTAAGGAAATATGGAAGGCAATTAACACCTTAGCGAAAAAACGTAATGCACCAGACTCATTCTCTTCCAACACTTCATTTACTTGCACCGACTTCAGCAATCACTTTCAAGCAGAAATAAACAGTCTGAAATCCACAATACCACCTTCCTCTAGTGACTTAGACAAACTTTCAGCATTCTGTAAGAACAAATGTACAAACTCAGTTCCACCCGACATTCCTTTTATGACAGTTAATGAAGTGTATAAACTATCTTATTGGCCTTAAGGATAATAGCTCATCAGGGCTTGACGGAATTAGTAATCGAATACTGCGTTACGCCGCACCAGCTATTAGTGATTCACTAACTTTTATATATAATCAATGTATTGCTAAAAGTTATTTTCCTTCGGCCTTTAAGATTGCCAAAGTATATCCTCTCTTCAAATCTGGCTCGTCAGATAACAGTAATCTTGGTAACTATAGACCAATTTCTCTTTTATCATCGCTTTCTAAACCACTAGAAAAACACATACATAAAGCAACACTACATTACCTAGTTAGCAATGACTTGCTAATTGACAGTCAGTCAGGGTTTCGACAAAAGCATGACAACGTGCACCTAAACATAAATAACGATAACATATGTGGAGCAATCTTTGTAGACTTTAGGAAAGCATTTGATATGTTAGATCACGCTGTTTTAATAAGAAAATTAGAAACAATGAAAGTTAACTTTAAACTAGTGACATTACTTAAATCATTCCTGTCCGACAGACAGCAAGTAGTTGTTACGGTGTTATTTTAAATGACGGCGTCTGCTGGGGTTTACCCATGCGCAACGTTTAGGGGTCATTAATATTTATAGAATATGTCGATATTTTACGGTATAGTGAACGCGAAATATATGCGGAGATTATGACGCATTCGCGTTGGGAAGGTCACACCGGGTGACTTGGTTACAGGGCCTTTGTTACGCTATCCGTCAAGCAAGAAGGTCGTGACTTGTATTTCTTCCAAGGAAATAAGGCTGAGTATATAGCCTATATTATATAGATGAATCGATGTAGACTTCAGGGTCAGTTCGGAAATTAATCTAAGCATGAGCTTAATTAAATTAAACTAATAATGGAAGGAGAATCGTATTATGATTCAAATTGTAGATGTCAAGAACTCATGTGCTCATTTCTGGCTGTTGACTACAACAGCGCACGTATATAGCCACGATGTTCATCTGACATATTGTTTTGACACGGACGGACATGAATACTATGCATGTAATTCCTAATGAACTATATATGAACTATATATGAACGTGTGCCTACGTGAATGTCTTATGTGTGAACTGTAAATAAATTCATGGACTCTGAATTGAGGACTTTATCACATCGATACGTTACAGCTATTTGCTGCATTTGCCAATGTTGATGATTATGCAAATGAAGAACTCTTCTGATAGGAAAAACATGTACCTATAATGATGAGCTCCGAAAGAAACGAATGTATTCTTGGACATTCAACAAATGATTAATCAATATAACGTTGACCCTTACTCCAAGATGATAACCGGACGAAGCACGCATTCGCGATTGAACAACATACATAACCAGCTCTAAACCAGCTCGGCCTTATCTAAGCCCACCCCCTTTATCAGCTGGCGGCCAGATGTGGCGTGGATAATTTCAAATATTAACGAGTTGAAAGAACTAAATTCCTTTCGATCGAAATGGACATTATTTGAAAATACACCGGTGACGTCATGCCCTTGACGACAGCATGAACGGTTGGAAAAGCCAGCAGCTGACATTGTCCATCAAAAAAAAATTTATTTGAAGCTTTCAAAGATCAAATGAAACTTATTGCTGACGTTCTCAATGATACAAACAAGCTCTCGAGTCTGTCGGCGAAGCATGTAATGTACGATATTACCGCCAAAACAAGATAAGTCACTAATTTTAAAGGTTAAAATATTTCGTCCTGTTTGTCCAAATAATGCCATGTTCTTTTTTCGTTGTATCCATGTTAAATATTGTTCCTGTCCTTTTCATGTAGCGGGTATGGATGGGCGGCGGTTCGGAATGAATAAAATGGCTCTGAGGATGCCGATATTCATTCTGAATGTTCCTAAGGCTGTGAATTAATAGCACCTCGCGAAGAAAGCGTCGAATTATCATTATCGGTGATCGTTTCGTTCGGACTTGCATTAATTCACTTTGCATGTTAGGTGTATAGTCATGTTATAACTGGTGTTTTTCTGGTGTATTTGGTTCTTATTTTTATTCATTTACAGTCTTATGTTCGTAATCTATCTTGTTTATTCTGATCTAGCTATCTTTAATTTTAATTAAATGTATTGTATTAACGTCAAATGAGTCCTGTGACGTCACTATTTGTTACGTACACAGCTTAACTTTCTATTCAGTTCATTCTTAATCTCTCACTTCCGTTTTATACCACTTAGTTATTAATGCATTTTTTATTGTGAAAATGTCTTGTCGTATGGTAATACTGTTTCGTAATCCTTGGTTAACCCATTGTATTGTTTGTATTCATTTCATCCTTCTATAATTTAATATTAATGCTATAATTTCTTCATTAATAATAGTGTAGATGAATATGATTAAATTTTTATCAGCTTAGATGAGGAATTAGGGACTTTGCACATATTTGCAGTAGTGGTCCTAGAAATGGGCAATGCACTTTATGCCTCATGGTTATGGCATAATATATAATGATTAATTATTAAAACTTTATAACATATTAATACATATTTAATATAAATTAGTACACTTTCTCAGTACTATATTGTGAACTTAGTGACAATTAAGACTAATTATTTGGGGATAATACACATAATTATTAAATATTAATATTAAGCGCTTGATATAATTTCAGCAGCTTATATAACTAACTATCATAACTATTTATGATAGATATCAGTGAGTATATATATAATATTTTTTATAAAATATTATAGATTGTGGAATTTATACATAACAATACAGGAATATTACAATTTCTTAAATTAATTTTTTATTCGTTGAGTAATTATAATTATCGACATAGATTATATTGTTGATTACAATACATAAGTAATTGAATACTTAAATAATTAAACTCCAATAATGCTTACCTTGGACCATTTCATTAAAATTGGAAAAGATTGTAATAAAAAGGGAGAGGCACTCCTGGAATTTGCGGAACAACAACTTGCTAACCATAAGGCAGAAGAGATTGAAAGGAAAGCTATTGCTAAAGCAGAGAGAGAAGAATTAAGACAAGAAGAAGAAAGAAAGATAGCAAGAGATGAAATCCTACGGATTGAAGAAGAGAATAAATTGAAACGACAAGAAATCATATTGCAGCAAGAAATGGAATTGCAACGGCTTAAATTGGAAACAGCAAAACTTAATTCGCAGAGTGCTGCAGCAAGCCAAAATGATAATGCTCAATCTGGATCTTCATCCACCCGACTTAAGGGCAATTATTACTTTAAATTACCACCATTCAAATTACACGTGGACGACCTTTCATCGTGGCTGGCGCGCTTTGAGGATATATGTAAGGTCAATAACCTTGACAAAACTGCATGGGCACTTAAACTTAAGGAATTTCTGGATGGCGAACCTGCAAGTGCAGCACAAAACATTGATCCTACATTAGCCACAGATTATGAGGCCATTAAGACGTTGTTATTACGTCGTTTCCACTTGAACGAAGAGGCATGTAGATTACGTTTCAAAAGTTTGTTGCCAGATAACAATAAAGATTTCACAGGTTTTATTGCTAACATACGCAATACTTTTAACAGCTGGGTTGAACTGGCAGGTGTCAACAAATCTTACGACAAATTAGTTGATTTATTATTGAGGGATAAAGTATTATCTTCTGTCAGCTCACCATTCTTTGCTTATCTGCAAGAAAGAAAACCAGAAACTATTGAGGATTTAGAAAAAATTTCTTTAAATTACTGCACAGCACATCCGAATGCTAATATTTCTGGCTCGTTGATAAGAGAACCTCTTCCTGTAGCCTCCAATATGGCATATCATAATCATAACAAACCTAGAACACACAGTGTGGACAGAGGTAGGTTCAAAGGAAACTATGACATTAATTTTCATAAGGGACAGAATAACTTTAACAATAACTTTAATAGAGGAAGACAACAAACCAGAAATTATTCACCTCAGTCAAGACACAACAGTAATCCTCGTAACTCAAGTTATAATCGGTCATATCAATATAATAATGGTAACAATTGGAAGAATAGCGATAATTATAACTCGAGACATCGAGATAACAATTATAATAGACGTCAACGAGATAATTCAAATAATTATTCTCGTAATCGTTCTCATTCTCGTGGATCTTCACATTATAACCATAATACCGGGCAGCAGTGACAAATGATATCACCCCTAAGGTTCAGGTTCCACCTAACGATAATACAATGAATTCTTCTGCTGCATGCTTTGCTATTAATTATAACGTGGCGAATAGTTGCCCACAATGCAATCTTATTTTTCAGAAGACAAAGGAGACAGTGCTAAACTGCGGACACATTACACCAGAAATAGGTCTTGCAGCCAATGATGGAACAGGCTCTCTGATTTTTAACAGAGGGATAGTAAACGGTTCTATAGTTTATGTATTGAGAGACTCGGGGTCCACAACCATTGGAGTGCGACAGTCGCTAGTACATCCTAGCTGTGCAACGGGGGAATATGTCCGTTGCATGACTTTTGGGGGAACTATTGAGTTTTACCCCACAGCTCTTGTCCATGTTAATACATCTTTCTTTTCAGGACACGTTAAGGTATGCATACTTCAGAATCCAATTGCAGATCTGATGTTGGGACGCATCCATGGTAGTAAGGATTGTTCCCCACAGGAAATTGAGGAATGGGAATTAAATAATGTGCAATCTTATTGCAATGCTAACGCTGTCATTGCAATGGCTACATTACGGGCCAACAAAATGAATACACGTGACACAGTTTTCTCTAATTTCAGTCTCAGTACGATTCTTGAAATCGATGAGGAGAAGGATAAGACTCTCCTACAGGATAAAAAGTATACTAAACTACCAGCCCATCCTAGGAAGATTAGAAAATCATTTCGAGGCAGATATACCTTTTCTCAAGAGAATGCCGCCAAGTCGGAAGATAGATGTTGGCGACAGGATCATATTAACAGTGATCTGAATAAAATTGTTGAAAATGGGAAAAGAAGGGATGTCCCGAACAAGGGTAATGATGGTGAAGTTCTTATGAACTTAACTAATAAAATTAGGACAAATAAATATGTCAATCATTATGAGACATCATCTCATAAGACTACTATATCCAAAAGATTAAATAGAAGAACTATTTATCACGTTAGTGACACTGATCCCACTTACATTGGGAAGGGTGCATATTCTCGCACCGTGTTAGTGCGCAATCTGCCACAAGGTACCAGATGGCAGGCACTTAGCAATTTCTTTAATGACACGGCAGACGTTATGTTTGTACGGTTGTTGTCACCTACCAATGACAGGTATGGTGAAGCTATAGTTACATTTCGTAACAATAGAGATGCTCGAATGGTCATCGAGCATGATAATGGTGCTTACTTTAACCATCATTGTCTACGGTTACAATTAGTACCTAATGCTGCGTCACGCAGATAACATGCTATGGTAATACAATTGTCTCATATCATTGATGACTCAGCATAGTCATTCATCATTTCTTTTCCTTACTGGTCATTATAAGGTTACTGATAAAATTTCAGACGTTGATTACGTCTTAGATATCAAGGGACACAGAAAGATATTCCATATTAATATGCTCAAGCAATTTCATACACGTCCTATACACTTACAGTCAATTTTTCATGAATTAGATGACAATACTGTATCTACTTGTCATTATTCTAATCTATCTGTTATACAGGAGGAAGAATCTTCTTTTCCTGAAGTGCAGATGCCTTTACCTGTACTTACTGTCCAATCTACTGAATCTTGGCGTGATGTGACCATTTCTTCTACGGTTACACCGCAACAGCATCAACGCGTTGCTGATCTTCTACAATCTTTCCCAGATGTGTTAACTGATGTACCGGGTTGCACATCTGTAATTAGTCACGATATTATTCTGAACGATGATACACCAATTCGTGTTCATCCTTATTCTGTACCTCTACATTTTCTGAGTAAAACATCTCAGGAACTCGAACAGATGATATCATTAGGTATTATTGAGACTAGTACATCTCCATTTTCTTCTCCTTTAGTCATTGTCCGGAAAAAGGACAACAACATACGTTTATGTGTTGACTATAGGAAACTTAATGCGCAGACAGTACCGGATAGCGAACCACATCCTGTCCTTGACGATTTACTTCCTCGTCTATCCAATGCTACACTTTTCACTAAAATTGACTTAACTAAAGGTTATTGGCAGATTCCACTAACCGAAAGAGCCAAATACTACACAACATTCTCAACTCCACAAGGTCTTTACCAGTGGAACGTGATGTCTTTTGGGCTAATGAATGCTCCAGCTACCTTTATTCGCATGATGCGAAAAATTTTAGCAGGTAGATCAGATATAATTACCTATATTGACGACATATGTTTGTTTAGTTCATCATTTGAGGAACATTTTTTGAGTCTTAAATCAGTTTTGGAAATATTGCGGGATAACCATTTAACCGCTTAAAAAAAAAATTCAAATAGCGTGTAATGAGATAACATTCCTGGGGCACATTATTGGATCGGGACGTATCCAAACAATTCCCAGTACGGTTTCTAAAATATTAAATTTATCTGTTCCTCAAACGAAGAAACAGGTTAGGAGTCTGTTAGGTTTAATCCAATACTATAGCAGATTTGTACCTCACCTATCATCCATCACGGCTGTCCTGTCTTCGTTACTAAAGAAGAACATGCCTTTAAGGATAAATTGGACCGACGAATGTGACAAAACTTTTCGCACTATCTTAAAAAATTTTTCATGCCCACCTGTTTTAAGATTACCAGATGCTTCTAAAAAGTTTGTTCTACGTACAGATGCGAGTAATTACGGACTCGGGGCGTGTCTACTGCAATATCATGATGATGTCCTTCACCCTGTGCTGTATATCTCACGCAAACTGAGACCTCCGGAGACGAAATATTCCACTGTGGACCGAGAATTGCTCTCCGTAATCTGGGCAATTACCAAGTTGGAAAAGTTTTTGCTGGGATCTCCATTCCTGATCCAGACTGATCAGAAATCAGTGGCAGCATTACGTCGCTCAAACCATAAAAGTGCTAAACTTGCACGATTTGCTATTACGTTGCAACCCTACGAGTTCGAGATACAGTCGATACCTGGAACTGAAAACGTCATAGCCGACACGTTGTCCAGACATCCTACGGATTCTGAATGAATATTACAATTTCAAGAAAATTTTCTGACTAGTCAAGCATTACATTTGCAATGAACGTTATTGATATCAAGTCAGAATATACAACAATTCAGTTGGACTTCCTACCTAAATAAGGACATTTCGAAATAAACTATTGTGATCAAAATATCAAGTTTTACGGATCGTTTGAAAATTTGAACTTCAATTCCACTTTGAGTATCACTCATTTCGATTGAAAACGGTTAAAAAGGAACAATCTCTGATGTAGAAAGGACAGATACGTTGATGACTTAGTCAATTTACTTTCAAAGTTTAATAAAGGAACTAACGATGAATGGATAATCAAATCATAATTTGATAATATGAACCTTGTGTCTTAATGAACTTTCATACAATTCAACAGGAGGTAACAACGATTGGATCTTCATGTCCAATATTATTAAATTTTCTAGTTATTAAATTAATATATAATATATAATAAAGTCAAAGTGTGATGAAATAAAAAAATAAAATATACTAAGAAAAGATGAAACAAAAGAATATCACACCAATTAAACCTTTTAATTAGTGTAATTATTAAGGTAATGGATATTACATTATGACATTTCATATATATAGTTAAAATGTATGAATTTTTTTTTTCTCTGCTCTTTTCTTCTGATTGCGTTAATTTAATTAGGTATCTATCCTTACACTTCATTTTCACACGCATGCTAATTTAATGTATACTTTAATATTTGGTTTCAATTGTCCGTACTTCTCAATTTTTATTTCTTTTACTCTCTTATTCTATTTCTCATTTTCGTCAATTAGATATTAATTAGTTAGTACCATACGTACATACTATAATTAATTATTTTAATTTTAGTTAGTTAGAATAATTTTAATAACACCTCACATTATTAGTTAGTCTATACATACAACAAATTAATTAGTTAATTAGTTAGTGACAGTGACATTTCCTTGTTTAATATAAGGTATATGTATGATATGACGTTGATTTTATTATAATATATTACGGACATTACCGCGACACTGTTCTAGATAGAACATCGTAGGTCATACGTCGGGTTTTGTTAAATTTTTGATAATTTGATTAATATTGTTAAAAAAAAATCTATTTAATATATTTTTTTTGCCGCCGTCTGACAGGAAATCTGTTACGGTGTTATTTTAAATGACGGCGTCTGCTGGGGTTTACCCATGCGCAACGTTTAGGGGTCATTAATATTTATAGAATATGTCGATATTTTACGGTATAGTGAACGCGAAATATATGCGGAGATTATGACGCATTCGCGTTGGAAAGGTCACGCCGGGTGACTTGGTTACAGGGCCTTTGTTACGCTATCCTTCAAGCAAGAAGGTCGTGTCTTGTATTTCTTCCAAGGAAATAAGGCTGAGTATATAGCCTATATTATATAGATGAATCGATGTAGACTTCAGGGTCAGTTCGGAAATTAATCTAAGCATGAGATTAATTAAATTAAACTAATAATGGAAGGAGAATCGTATTATGATTCAAATTGTAGATGTCAAGAACTCATGTGCTCATTTCTGGCTGTTGACTACAACAGCGCACGTATATAGCCACGATGTTCATCTGACATATTGTTTTGACACGGACGGACATGAATACTATGCATGTAATTCCTAATGAACTATATATGAACGTGTGCCTACGTGAATGTCTTATGTGTGAACTGTAAATAAATTCATGGACTCTGAATTGAGGACTTTATCACATCGATACGTTACAGCTATTTGCTGCATTTGCCAATGTTGATGATTATGCAAATGAAGAACTCTTCTGATAGGAAAAACATGTACCTATAATGATGAGCTCCGAAAGGAACGAATGTATTCTTGGACATTCAACAAATGATTAATCAATATAACGTTGACCCTTACTCCAAGATGATAACCGGACGAAGCACGCATTCGCGATTGAACAACATACATAACCAGCTCTAAACCAGCTCGGCCTTATCTAGACCACCCCCTTTATCAGTAGTGTGGTACAATAACTCCTTGTCAAGCCCATCTATTATTAACACTGGTGTTCCTCAGGGTTCTATTCTCGGCCCTCTACTTTTTTTCCATTTACATAAATGACCTTCCACTACACATCGAGCACTCATCCTGCGACCTATTTGCCGATGACTGTACCCTTTATACTAGTGATAAAAGTTGCAACACGCTAGAAATATTATTACAAAGCGACACAGACAATCTTATTAAGTGGAGCAATGAAAACTGCATGCAAATAAATATCACTAAAACAAAATGTATGATAATATCAACTAGACAAAAATTACAAATCTCGCCGAAAACAACACTTCAGCTCTACATTGGAACCTCTTTAATTGAAAATGTAAATGAATATAAAACACTAGGACTCATAATTGACCAACATTTAAGTTGGAATTCTGCATGTACAAGCACTGACCAAACAAACGGCACAAAAAGTTTACCAGTTAGCTAAAATCAAACATTTCCTAGATGAGGAGACACGAAAAATGTTCTATACATCCCAGATACAAACACATCTAGACAATTGTTCCACAATTTGGGATGGCTGCATCATGTCCAACACTAAAAGACTCTATTCATTACAAAAACGTGCAGTGCGCCTAATTTCAGACAAAAACCTCACACAGTGTGAAGACGCATATACTTATCTTAACATATTACAACTAAGAAAGCGCCTTCTCTTCAACAAAGCCAAATTTATTCACAAATCTTGTCACAGAATGCTCCAACGTATCTGTGGCCTATTTTCAAATACAGCGGAAGACGCAGTCAACGCTTAAATAAATTACACATGCCCAAGCCTAGGCTCGACTTATTCAAGAAAAGTTTAGCTTTTTCTGCTGCTCATCTGTGGAATACTCTTCCACACGACTTAAAAAATACTCTTAGTCCATCTTCATTCAATCACAGACTTTTCAAATGCATCATGAGTGCAGGTTATATGCAACCCTAATTTCGTTATGTTCTTAAATAATTACATAACATCATATGTAGGTTTTAAAGTTAATTTTGTCCTGTTTAGTATAAATTATGATGCGCATCTGTAAATCTGTGTAACTTTTATTGTACTGTTACAATGTTGGGATTTTATTTTATTGTACTTTTTTGTTATTTTATTATTTAAGTAACATTTAGGATACGTGTGAGAATAAATGGATTAACTATAAAAGAAGAGAGAAAGGAAGGGCAGAATGTTAGACGGGCCTGCGTGCCCAATTCTAAACCCTTTGAAAATAAAGTTCGTTCTATCTATCTATCTATCTATCTATCTATCTATCTATCTATCTATCTATCTATCTATCTATCTATCTATCTATCTATCTATCTATCTATCTATCTATCTATCTATCTATCTATCTATCTATCTATCTATCTTTCTATCTATCTATCTATCTATCTATCTATCTATCTTTCTCCCTCTCTCTCTCTCTCTCTATCTATCTATCTATCTATCTATCTATCTATCTATCTATCTATCTATCTATCTATGTATTAATGTTTATTTTTATTTTTATTTATTTTATTATTACATTCATTATTATTATTATTATTATTATTTTTTAATATTAAAAACGTACTTTAATTATGATGATTATTGCAAATGTAATATTACTTTTATAATGATAAATGCCTTAATTATGCTTATAGTAAATGTGAGGATGAAAGGATATAGTATATATGATGAGAGAGAGAGGAAGGGCAGAATGTCAGACGGGCCTGCGTGCCCAATTCTTAACTCTTTGAAAATAAAGTTAGTTCGTTCGTTCGTTCGTTCGTTCTCTAATTCTTGTTGCAGTTCATCGTAAAAGTCTTCAATTTCTTGTTCTTCAGCAGCTGCTGTTGGCGCATATGTTTGTATGATTGTGATGTTCTTTCTTTTTCCTTTCAGACTGATTGTGACAATGCGGTCATTTATGGGATTATATCCTAATAGAGAGGCAGCTGTCCTTTTAGACAGGTAGAAGCCAACGCCACTCTGACCTCATTTCTCTTTGCCTGAGTATATGAACGTTCCTCCTGATGGAATTGAAAAGTGTCCCTGGCCCGACCATCTGTGCTCTGAGATGCCCAGGATATCGATGTTTAGTCTTTCCATCTCGTTCTTTACTATGTACGGTTTTCCCTGGTATAAGCTTCTGACGTTCCATGTTCCTATTTTGATTATTTTTCTAAGACCGATGACACGGTTTTCGTGGTAACACAGTCAGGCTTTTGGCCGTCATCACGATTACCTGTACTGACGCTGCCAACGATCTCTTCCCCAGTTAAATATGATCTGCCTGGCCTGGGGGACTCACCACCAGATCTTTGCTTAGTATTCAGATTAGCCATTATGGATTTCTTGGCATTGTACATCCAGTAGTTTGCCATTGCTTTCTGGGTGGTTCTGGCCGCTTACCATTACAGTCCATGGTGCGCCCTCAGCTCGATACCAGGCCTTTCCAACTCCTGCCCTAAAAGCCGTTGTCAATGTATCATTGATCATTCGCCCGTTCGGCCAGCAGTTGTGCGTATTATTTAAGGTGGACCTCCCTTTTTCAATTTACTCACGTAGTTCTGCCGGCCAGTCAAAGCCGTTGCCTGGGGAGTGGCGCTGTCGTACACAAGCAGACTTGAGGAGCCATACGTGAGCTGAACTGGAGTGGGGGAACCAAATAGGATCCAGGCCATCCTCAAAAATAGGAAGTGACTGCCTCTCACCGTGAGGTACTATCCCTTACACACTCCAGTCCTCCCCCCCCTCCCCCCCCCCCCCCCGAACCTAGTGTAGTAAAGCATATAACACTTCACTCCCCTACCTGCTATGAGTTTTCCTACCTACTTCCACATTGAGGACTTTAATGAAAATAGTAGTCGGCTCAAGTTTCCTGACATCTCCAAACAG
This sequence comes from Oreohelix idahoensis, assembly GCA_024509875.1. Lineage (NCBI taxonomy): Eukaryota > Metazoa > Mollusca > Gastropoda > Stylommatophora > Oreohelicidae > Oreohelix > Oreohelix idahoensis. The sequence continues at coordinate 700,858 of JAMPIV010003285.1, forward strand.
TTTTTCGTGGAGTGAAGTAGGTTGTTGCCATATGCTACTTCGTTCGTTGCTGTATGTTTAGCAGGACTGAATCAGGTGTTTGGCTGTCATTGGGCTAGTGCCGCTGGTGCAGAGATCTGTTGTACCAATTGTGTACTTGTGGTATAGGTGGTATGTCAATCTGTAATTGCTATTTAAGTCCTGGAAGTTTAGCGATCTATCATCAGCAGGTGCCATCTTCACATCGAAGAATGAATCTCCAACGTCTTCTGTCTCTTGTCTTGATGGTGCACTCTATAGACTCTTTCCTGTCTCTTGTCTTGATGGTGTACCCTGATAGACTCTGTCTTGTCTCTCGTATTGATGGTGTACTCTGATAGACTCTTTCCAGTCCATCTCTAGATGTTACCTTCCCACTTCTAGTGCTGTCTTCCTCTTGCACGTGTGTCTTCTACTCTGCCTTCTTTTGTGGTCTTCAGTGAGGCGTTATGTCTTGTTAATCTCCTCCATTAATTCTCTTTATAGTCCTGTTTTCTAGGGCCTCTTTATTTGTTGTCTTCTCTTTCCACGTGTACCGCATTCCTCTCTTTATCCACATATCAGGGGCCTCAATTCTTTCTTCAAATTGCTTCAAACATCAAATAATTAGAGAGACAGTAAATCAAGGGAGAGAATCGAGCCAAGTTAATTATACTACACGCCTATAACAGTTATAGAATTCGAACCCAGGACTATGCAAATGGCAACATCGCCTCGAGTTGAAAGTGAATCGTAACTATCAACCCTGCCAACTAGACACTCCACAAATAGTGCTTCATGGACAGAGGTAATTAACACGAATCATTCATGTAACTCACGAAGGACAAATAAACGACCAAGATTAATTAAAGACGTAATCACTTCAATAGTTTTCCTGTTACCGGATTACAGAAGACAAACGCCGTAATACTGTGTCTAGTAAATTAAAGAAGAAAGAGACAAGTACAGGATAGTCAGGTAGGTTTGTATGGTATGTACATTGAAATAAATAAAAAGGGAACCGACTTACAGGTCTCGCGTTTCAACTTGGCACGGTGAATAGTTATTATTCACTCCCGTAGCGAGGTGGTATAACCGTTCAGATGATCCTGAGTTCAAGTCCCCGGTAAGCCTATCACTTCTGTTGTTTTTGTGTAGTCTAGTTTTCTACTTCTTTATTTCCTTCGAGTCCTGCAATTACATGCACATGTGTATTTATTTATTTACTGCCTACTAGAGATGGCTACTGTGTGTATGTGTCGAAACAATGCTTCGAAACAGCACAGAGTCCGAGCGCTTCGACTTTCCCAGCTTGTTTGTTTCGACACAGTTACAGTTTCAGTTCCGTCTGCCTCGCTGTTTTGCAGAGACACACTGTCTCATTGTCTCGCCTTCCGTGAGCCTTTGTAAAATTTGAATCAACCGTTCGAAACATTAGTATGGAATATCAAACATGTCATATTTTTCAGGGATGTGTTATGATGACTTGATTTTACAAGTGATATTATTTTTGCTGAGAAGTTATAGACACTGGAAATTGTGTCAGTGCTGCAGTCGTCAATGTTTTAGGCACTATGTTAAAGTTGAAAGTGTCCGTGTGTTCGTATAAATGTAATGGACACTTTATTAGCTCTGCTGATATCTGTGTACTCGGTGTGGATTTGAATCATTGTCTACCAAAACTAGCTTACTCTAGTTTGATATCATGTGTTGTTATTACTGTTATTATTATTATTGTTTTTTATTATTTTCACATATACTGCAGCTATCATCGTATCTCCGTTTTATTTCATCATAATGAAGACTTGTGTAAAAATATTGAATTGTGGTCACAAGAAATACCATAGATTATCACACACGACAGAAGCTCGCAAGTAAAGACAGTTCATGTATAGTAATGTATACGGTACTGTCTATTAGAGACTTCTTTCTCCCCGATGCGGGCAATTGTGCCGTTATGTCGACACACTGTTTCGACACAGTTTAAATCAGTGAGCCGACTGTCTCGAAACAGCGAAGTGCGTCGATTTGCCCACCTCTACTGCCAACAACAGTAGAAGACCTTGTCTTTGTGGGCGAGGAAGATAAAGAGGCGGATATAAAGACACTATGATAGAAATCCTACAACAGCAGGAGGTGGCATCAGCCAGAACGACATACTTGATTCAAGATCAGAAGCGTCAGTTCCCCGCGACTTTCACGGCAAGAATGATCTGAAAAAGTAATGTTAAAAAGTCATTATAATGAAGCGCCGTATAAACCCCAAGGATTTTTTAGGAGGCAAAGGAAGAATATCACTATTGGTCCCTCAGGCAATGTCATTAATGGTAACCAATGTGAGAGTGTGCAGGGGGCTGGAAACCACCTCAGAATAAACATAATGATACAGAAAGTACTATTGCAAGAACACATGAATAGTTTGGTACAGGCTTTCTACAAGAGGATCATCAGCAATAGCGGGGGTGCCTTGCTCAATAGGGGGCGGAAAGGAAAATTAATGATAATATAATACTTGTGTAATACAGGTGTCTAAAACGTAATCGACATCACAGATCTATGGAAGAGAAGAAGAAAGGGATCAGTACAGAATGAGGTAGCGGGAAAAAGAAGAATCACAAATTTTAACCAGACATCCTCGATTGGAACTGAGATAGGAAGAGGAAATTGGGGAAGGCGAAAGACAACACTGAATAGAACGGTAGCACCAGCAGGGGTCGGCAGGAAGTAGATCCCAATCTACCGTTAGGTCACATGGGATTCTTTGGTAGATCTCTAGATAAGAAAGAGGAATAAGAGACAGAATTCTAAAACCTTATAAATCACTGACTGTCTCTCTCCTATTTGCATCTAAATGTGTGACGGATTAACAGTACATTTGCACCAGCCTTTCAAGATCTTTTAATGACTTCTTTATCCCCTTTTCATTTTCCCCCCAATAGTCTTCTCCGCGTTTTTTCTGACTTCATCTACCACACTTACTGTAGGAATTCCAGAATAAACACTACGCTGTAATGGCTACCAACAGATTTCCACAATGTGTGACCTGTAATTACGTGTTTATAAACCATTCGTTCACAAATAAAACATAACAGGTCCTGACTGTATCCTAATTATCATTGATATAATACCATACAGCAGACGTGCCTTTTCTGTGGTTGAGGCATCCTCCACATTTGCGGCGTACTTAAGAGATCAAATTTTATATTCAATTCGTCAACTGACAGGTTAAAAACGATTGACATACAACAAACTTGACTGTACGGCCTGGCACGTCTAGTACCATTTGTTAGGCTTATTATTTCATGAATAAATCAGTTACAGCTAAAGAGAGAAGAATCAACACGTTCACTTGGAAATGTTTAGGAGTGTCACCAGGTTTGTCAGATGTAGCACTGTACTGCACGGAAACAAAAACGTGTAACCCTTTTAAAACCAGTTGTGGAAGAATACTAAGCTGGAAAGGGAAAACTAGCCATGATGTTGTGTAAATCAGCAGAGGAAGTAGTTAGGACCGTCCAGCCCGCACTTAGAACTGGAAGAAAACGGAAAGTGAGCGGAGATGTAGGTCCTACTAAGAAACACTAAGTCTAACGCAGGTAAAGGGTTACACACAGGCTAATACGGGGATTTGGCCATGGTGACATCAGCTGGTGGTCCAAGCTTCTAGGAACGCAGATAAGATAATTCGGGAAATCCAAGAAGTGGAGAATGGCGATAGGGTCTTGAAAGCAGTGCATCAATCTAGACAGGTGCCGCAGGTTGTCTGTCCTGCTCTGCAGTAGTGGTCCACTAATGGCCAAACTTCGAGTAAAAGGGTAAGGGTCTTTAAAGGTATCAGCTTTCGCTCAAGATTACTCTTGGCAGATCTATAAATATAAGGCTGGTGTCTTTATTTTTGGGAGTCTCACAGGGAATTTTACAATGGTAAGTGTAACAACTAAATAACAGCAAAATTTAAGTTTGTTATAAACTTGGTACTCTCCGCCCACTTCTATGAGAAAATATGTTATGACTTGTATTTGATGAGGCACCAGCTGAAGGTGATTCAGTAAATTATTAATTGTATGTTTAGCTCTGTGTTTGTATTTTCTTTTAAATGAGTCATACGGATGCAGACATCAAATTCACTCCTAAGTGATTAACTGAACTAATGATTTATGTTTACATAATAAACAAGAGATTTAATCTCTACATATATAAAAGGCAACGTCTGTCTGTCTGTTACCTTATAACTCGAGAACAGCCGAACAGATTTTGATGCGGTTTTCTCCAGCGTATTGGACATTTATTCGGAAAGGTTTTAAGCTACACATCATCATAGTACAACATCAGGAGACTGAGCAGTGAATTTTTCTTCACTCCATTCATTCTTATCTCAAGGGAGGTAAACACTCTACCTTTTACCCTTATAATGGGTTAACGTCCTTTATAAGTCATAGGTCAAACGCTTCACGTGGCCGGCGTCAACTTGAGTGGTGAGCGCTTCTCACATGGCCAACTGTATGTCACATTTTCCCGACGTGTTGTCACCAAATGACTGTACTACCAATTTCGTCTACAAAGAAGCCGTCATTTAAATTATTTGTGTATTTGTGATAGAAGATGTAAGTTTGTTTTGACATAATAATTGATTAGCGATTCATTTGGATAAGGAGAACATTTCAAGTAGCTTTAGTTTTTTTATTCAGTTACTATTCTGCTGGGCAATATTTGGTACCTACCTACATAATAATTTTAAGAGTTCATTATTATGTTTATTTACTACTTAATTATTTTCAGTTGTCGTTTCATTTCTTTGTAAAGTTTTTGTCTTTAATTATATCGTAGACAAGGTTTGTTTGCCTCCTTTAAAAACACATACGTTTTTTTTAATTTTGGTATCATTTTTAGGCAATATAATCCCACTATTGGGTTTTTTAACACATAAGTGCAGTTATTCTTAGTTATAACTCGAGAACGGCTGACCCGATTTGGGTGCGGTTTTCTTCAGCGTATTGGACATTTCCCTGGAAAGTTTTTAAGTAATATATCATCATGGTACGACATTAGGAGGCTGAGCAGTAAAGAAAAAACTCCAAACATTCTTATCTCAAGGGACAACGAACGTAAAAACTCTACTGTTGCCTCTTATTAAGGGTTAACGCTTTTTCTGTATAAGTTATAGACTTTCTCTTTTGTTATGCAAATTTTCTAAAACGGATTTATGATGAACAATAGTTAGCTACGTAGACATCTTCACGATATCCAGGGGTTGATCAATTATGTTAATCCGGATATAGTAAATTCACGAAGTAAATCTCCATTATGGTTTAAGGAACGCGCTGTTTTTGGCACCTACAAATGATACTGTAACTAAAATAAATAATCATATATTAGATCAGTTTTAAAAAAAAGATCAGTTTGACTCTCCTTCCCATACATACAAGTCCGTTGATACCCCTGTGGCCGTGCGTGTTGGAATGTTCGTATAGATGTTCAGATCACCGCCGCAACCAGTGGATAATATACTACTCGTCAAAAGTCAAGGGCCACCCTATTATTTTCAATACACTTTTATATAAGCGCATAGAATGAATAAATGAAGGAAGTTTTTAGTAAAAATGGGTGCAATATCTTCCTCTGACAGTCCTCTATGCACATTAAGCATAAAAACAACTCACCGACAACCATTTTGATCACGTGCAATTTGGTTTGCTGAAAAAAAATTCACCTTTTTAATCGGTTTTTTCAAACTTCCGTACAACCAAACAGGTGAAGTAATCGTGCTGATTGACATTCCACGTGCAATGGCGACTTTTCGTGAACAGAGTTCACTCTTAATTTGTTTTACAATCAGCAGACTTAGGGTAGTTTCATCACTTGCAAAAACCATGCCACCGAGAAGAAGTCTTGACACCTTACAAAGAATGAGGGCTATAGCGTGGGTTGAAAGGGGTTTATCTGTCCGTGAGGTTGCTAGACGGCTTGCAATGTCACACTCTACTATCCAAAGAATTTTGGAGAGATTTCAGGCCACAGGAAGTGTGGAGATCGCCACCGGCCAGGTCGCCCTAGATGCACCAATAGACATGATGACCGGTACCTCTTGTTGTCAGCCCTGCGTCATCGAACAGTGACTTGTTCACTCTAAGATGTCAGCTGAGATAAACTGTAAACGTTAATGTCAGTCAAAGCACCATTCGCAGACGTTTACATGAATTTGGACTGGCTGCTTGACGTCCTGCAGTCAGAATCCCTCTTACTCCTGCTCATCGCAGAGCCCGTGTTGCTTGGTGTCGCGAGCACATCTGATGGACAAGGCAACAATGGAGTCAAGTTCTCTTCACTGATGAATCTCGCTTCACTGTGTCATTCAATGATGGCAGGATTCGAGTTTGGAGACAACCAGGAGAGCGATTTACTGATGACACAATTCGAGAGGTGGATCGTTATGGTAGGGGTTCTGTCATGTTTGGGGAGGCTTCTACAGACACGGCAGGACCCCACTCTACATCATCCAAGGCAACATGACTGGCCCAAGATACCAGAACGAAATCTTGAGACCAATTGTTCAGCCTGCTCTGGAGGCCATAGGTGGTAATGCCATCCTCCAAGATGATAACGCTCGACCCCATCGAGCTCGTGTGGTGAATGAGTTTATTCAGCAACATGGGATCATCAGGATGGCGTGGCCAGCTCATTCACCTGACCTTTCTCCGATTGAGCACCTCTGAGATGTCCTTGGTCGAAGATTGTCAACAAATCACCCCCTGCCAACGGATGTTGCACAGCTGACTGCATTTCTGCTTCAGGAATGGCAAGCTGTTCCTCAGGATACTCTTCGGACCCTTGTGGACTCGATGCGTCTACGCTGTCTTGAATGCCCTGCTGCAAATGGTGGTTATACCCGATTTTGAAATGTCTATTTGTCCAATATCTATTGTGTGACTTTTGAAAAGGTGGGTGACACACTTCACAGCTTCATTGCGTTTGAATGTGTGTTTCCATTTCTTTACGTGACATGTCAATTTGGTATTCAATAAATGCCGTTTTGACTGATACCAATTACGTTTATATTAGATTTGTTTTATGGTTTCAACCAAGGTTTTTCTAAGTGGCCCTTGACTTTTGACGAGTAGTATATGTGTGAGTTGACAACGTAAACACTTTGATAAAACAATGTGAAGAATGCACTGCTAGACAAAACGTACAGAGATGGTTGAAGATTTCTAAGAACTCTGTTGGCACACTGTACCCCAACAGCGGTAAAACGAACTTCAAAGTTTATTTACATACAGTAGAATCCGCCGCTTCACTCTTCTGCTGATTTATCTCATAAATTTTACATTAAACTTGATATAATTCTAATTCGTAAATTTTCTCAATCAGCGACATCTGTAAATCATATATTCTCGCACATTTCTGTCACTGCTCTGCTCTCATCTAGTTTCTCCACTGTCATGTCGTCTGGGTGATCTTTTAAGAAAGTTAGTTTATCTTTTTAACGTTTCACCTAGTGACCTTCTGGTGTATCTTGCTAGAAGACTGGCCTAAAACTGCCAGGGATGTTGATTTTCTACTAGAGTTTACCTGATCACTACGTCTGTCTCTGTTTTATCTATTTTTCCTCGCATTGTCCCCGCCCAAACTCGGCTCTGGCTAAAACCACATGTCCCAACACAAGAAGACCCAGTGACAAAATGTGTCACCTAGTGATCTTCTGTGTTCTCACAAAAAGGACCTAATGACACATGAATGTCACTGTACCGGTCCCTGTGTCTAGACACATGATCCCAGCCAAAGGCCGGATATTAGGGCGTTGGGTTTGCTAGGAGCATTGTTTATGCTACGGATCGAGCTTGGGGAGCTAGATAGCAGTACATAATTCTGTGATCACAGAAAGCTACCCGATTTAGGCTTGCAATCTTGTTTCTAAAGGTCTCGCATGAACAATTTTAACACTTGCGAGACAACCCTTTTTTCTACCTACGCCTAGCGCGTCTCGATCTCCACTGTCTAACCTTCGAACTTCGAACAACAATTATGATTATTTGTCAAGGAGAGTTCTCCTACTATACGCACAAACTCACGTGCCGAACTTGCTCAGTTCGCACTATTTTCAAAACAACTCAATTACAACCCTCCAGGGACATAGTTACAAGTCGTCACCCTATGTTTAATAATACTAAAAGTCCCCATCTCTTTTTTACTACCATAACTAGCCCTGTGCTTATGCAAAACAGTTAAACCATTTTTAGGAACTGACCTTATCTCATAACCTAAATCCCCGATTTAGTTTTACTTCCTCTTGTCTCACGCCCGAGACCCATTCTCCCACACGCTACCTGTCACACAACTGCCCCACTCATTAAACAAATTCTCTTAGAGAGAAAATTTTCTATATGACTTTGCAAGAAAACCCGATCTTACTTCTGCCGAATCTATCCTATTCTATCTACAGTCTATGTGATCCTTCGTCTGTCTGTACCTAATCTCTCAGTCATCTCCGATATATCGTTTGTCTAAGTACATGTCTATTTGTAACCATAACCTTACCAAGCATAAGCCTTAAGCAAAGGATACATTATTATTATAACCCAAGATTTCAATTTTCTACTTGCATGCATATATAAATTCCTTCTACTCAGAAGATTACAGCACCTATTTGTTACCATCAGATTTTACAACAACACCGTTTACTGGAATTTCACTTTTTTTCTATACTACTCGTCAAAAGTCAAGGGCCACCCTATTATTTTCAATACACTTTTATATAAGCGCATAGAATGATTAAATGAAGGAAGTTTTTAGTAAAAATGGGTGCAATATCTTCCTCTGACAGTCCTCTATGCACGTTAAGCATAAAAACAACTCACCGACAAGCATGGAGATCACGTGCAATTTGGTTTGCTGACCATAAATTCACATTTTTAATCTGTTTTTTTTTTCAAACTTCCGTACAACCAAACAGGTGAAGTAATCGTGCTGATTGACATTCCACGTGCAATGGAGACTTTTCGTGAACAGAGTTCACTCTTAATTTGTTTTACAATCAGCAGACTTAGGGTAGTTTCATCACTTGCAAAAACCATGCCACCGAGAAGAAGTCTTGACACCTTACAAAGAATGAGGGCTATAGCGTGGGTTGAAAGTGGTTTATCTGTCCGTGAGGTTGCTAGACGGCTTGCAGTGTCACACTCTACTATCCAAAGAATTTTGAAGAGATTTCAGGCCACAGGAAGGGTGGAAGATCGCCACCGGCCAGGTCTTCCTAAATGCACCAATAGACATGATGACCGGTACCTCTTGTTGTCACCCCTGCGCCATCGAACAGTGCCTTGTTCCATTCTAAGATGTCAGCTGAGACAAACTGTAAACGGTAATGTCAGTCAAAGCACCATTCGCAGACGTTTACATGAATTTGGACTTGCTGCTGGACATCCTGCAGTCAGAATCCCTCTTATTCCTGCTCATCGCAGAGCCCGTGTTGCTTGGTGTCGCGAGCACATCCGATGGACAAGGCAACAATGGAGTCAAGTTCTCTTCACTGATGAATCTCGCTTCACTGTGTCATTCAATAATGGCAGGATTCGAGTTTGGAGACAACCAGGAGAGCGATTTACTGATGACACAATTCGAGAGGTGGATCGTTATGGTAGGGGTTCTGTCATGTTTGGGGAGGCTTCTACAGACACGGCAGGACCCCACTCTACATCATCCAAGGCAACTTGACCGACCCAAGATACCAGAACGAAATCTTGAGACCAATTGTTCAGCCTGCTCTGGAGGCCATAGGTGGTAATGCCATCCTCCAAGATGATAACGCTCGACCCCATCGAGCTCGTGTGGTGAATGAGTTTATTCAGCAACATGGGATCATCAGGATGGCATGGCCAGCTCATTCACCTGACCTTTCTTCGATTGAGCACCTCTGGGATGTCCTTGGTCGAAGATTGTCAACAAATCACCCCCTGCCAATGGATGTTGCACAGCTGACTGCATTTCTGCTTCAGGAATGGCAAGCTGTTCCTCAGGATACTCTTCGGACCCTTGTGGACTCGATGCGTCTACGCTGTCTTGAATGCCCTGCTGCAAACGGTGGTCATACCCAATTTTGAAATGTCTATTTCTCCAATATCTATTGTGTGACTTTTGAAAAGGTGGGTGACACACTTCACAGCTTCATTGCGTTTGAATGTGTGTTTCCATTTCTTTACGTGACATGTCAATTTGGTATTCAATAAATGCCGTTTTGACTGATTCCAATTACGTTTATATCAGATTTGTTTTATAGTTTCAACCAAGGTTTTTCTAAGTGGCCCTTGATTTTTGACGAGTAGTACATATCTCAGTGTACACTGCCATCTACCTTCACTGACTACACTTTACGCCGAGTTTTTATTGCTCGAATTTCTATACTTTTAAATATAATGCCTTACTCCCTGTAGTGAAATTGACAGAGATACAACGGTAAAATACCTCCAAGGATAACATATAAGGATAAAAAACATAATGCGTAGGCTGCTGATGTACATGATCGCCTAGACCGCGGGTCATCATCCTCCATAATAATTGACTTGCTAGACAGGAGGGGAACGGCGGATCAAAAAGGAAAAAAATATGACTGGAAAGATTGCGTGAGACTGGAAAGGCTAAGGAGACGCAATTGGGGGGGAAACGGAGAAAAGTCACGTTTCCCAAGTTGACATAAAAAGTAAGCAACTCGACAGAAGGGACCATAGATATGTTACGCCACAGTCATTTATTGGACGCTTTTGCAATACCAAGCCCTTGATTTGAATTCAGCGGCTAAACGCAGATGTTCGAAATATTACAAAATTTAAAAAGTACTTTTTTCTTAATATTAATGTTAGGAATATAAAAATTAGCTGGCCGGATAGCCCATTCGGAGCAGTGAACTAATATGTTCTTAATTTTACAGACGGATAGATAATATTGAAGATAATGACAAAAGACAGTGTTGTTCACATCATCGACAGACTGTATTGAATCTAAAAGTGTCGCTATTTTGCACAAAAAAACACGACCTTGAGACGCAGGTGTTCAAATCTACGTAGTATGGAAGAGAGGGTTTTTGGGTGGTAGCTGTGTCTAAATATAACTTTTAACGACAAAATTTTGGAGGGGAGAGAAAGGTTGGTTCAAAAATCAAGTACATTTTTGTAGAAACACAAGTAGAGACGGACAGACTAACAGATAAACATCCATACTTGACTGAAGCATGACTGAAATGACTTTAGGGTAGGAAATTTGAATTTAAAATAAACCTAGGCAGTGATTGGCCACAGACAATCATATTATTAGCGCTCAGACGCGAAAGTGGGGTCATTTCTCAATAGTTGTTCAGTGATAGACACAGATTTTAAAGTGTGGTGATTTCCATATGAAAGAAAGTGAAAGAAGTTTAGGGACGCCATACTATAGCCAGCAGCTCAGCTGAGTTTTGCTAGCATTTCTGTGTTATTTATTCATAATCTGGTAAGATTGAAATTATTTCCTTATATATTTTGAATATTGTTTCATGTTTGAGTGATTTGATACTGCCATATCGAAATCTAGCCTTACAAACAAGTAGGGATTTGCTCTAGACCCCCCGCCCTAGTCAGGGTCTAGGGACCAACAATATACATAAACTCCAGCAAGGGTTAGGCAAGACAGATCAAGTGTTGAGAATAATGAAACATATTACCTATCCTCTTTTAGGGCAGAAAACTAATAAATATTTTTCAGAATCTATAGTCTGGGAGGATCTATCTGATGTAAAACCACCATGGTTGTCATGAAATATTCTAATCCACATATATAAATTATTAGGTAAATATAAAGCCTAACAAATAAAATTAATAAAGAGAAGAGCAATGGGAAAATGACAGTGCTGTCACAAAGAATGTACTCGAAATCCCCCTTGTTTTCTGCTTCGTCTGCAAATTGTAACGCTTTCACGTTGATAGTAAAAGCTTACTGTATTATACCCGCTTTCTTCAATGAAACGTGTGCTGTATTTCTTGGAAAAACATTAAGAGGCAGACTGCGTAATGACCTAAATTTTAAATTCCATTCATGTCTTTTTCTACATTACGTTACCAAAACGAACGAACAGATGGACAAAAGGATAGCGAGAAGGGAGAGGCAGAAAGCCGAACATTAAACACGCGTCGCGCGATACACAATTACTACTATCACGCGTGTTAGGCTACAAGCACTAACTTTTTTTTTCAGACGGACAGTGATAAAATACACTACCTTTCCCAGAGTTAGGTTTTAAAATCATAAAAAACGCTTATTAGGAAAGATAACAATAGATGGGTTTACGGTTGAAAACATAACAGTACCCAGACAGCATATCTTCGAAACAGGAGGTAGAAAATACATATTTTGAACGCAGCCACGTAGCTCTTTAAAGTGGGAAAATTGGGTTCCTTAGGGCTTGCTGACAAATAATATGTAAAACGTTACGCCAATAGTCCAGGAATTAATAAATTATACCCAAAATAAAATAGTGAGGCTGCCTGACAGCATAAAATCATTTCTGCTCATAAGATTTTTTTTTAACGTGTTTGAAAAAAATTTACGTTACAGAAATAGCCTACCATGTAAACTCCAAATTGATTGGAGCGCAACAAATGAAAGCCTAACCACGATTGGTCGGGCTATAAATACTATCTTGGTTGTTAGGGGAAACGGGGAAAGGTAACATTTTTTCAAACACTTGTCGAAACGTGGCTCATTGGCCAGTCTCGCTGATATACACACTTGGGAGCGTTAGTTCGAGACCACTTGTTTAAATGATCTTGATAAAGCAACAGTGCGTTGAAGCCAGCTCATAATTGTGTTAAATAAAAGCCTGGAAGATAGGCAGATGGAAATTTGTGCCAGTTTGTGCCAGAATTCATTGCTAATCAACGTATCTGTGTTTATTCGTATGAATTGTGGTAAGCTTGAACCATTCAATATCTTTTAATGAAAATTGAATGTGAATTGTTGATTTATGCCTGTATATATATGTGTAGTTCAGTGGCAAATGTGAGGTAAAGCCTGTAATGCTCCAGCCTGAACAGAGGGTGTCGGAGGGTAGTAAAACGGCATGGAATGGCCAAATAGTACACTGACACCTGGATGATTGATTAGACAGAAATAATGCTGGAAGTGCAGAGGCGTAGTGACCATTAAGGATGGTAATGCTGGTATAAAGTATTTCAGATGAAGCTGACTGTTGGCCTAACGCTCTGAACGCAATGTTTGTGATGTATTGTGATCAGTGTAAAAAGAAAATATAAATTAGTTATGAAGTAGAAGGTACATCCTTCTTGATTTCAGGGACAGTGGTCTTGATGGTACTGAGCAGCACCTGGTCAGAGCTTTGCTGAATCCAGTGTCGGACAGCATACTCCTTGGTCCTTTTAGCTATCAGTGAGGTGTCTCCAGAGCCCAGAGGAGAATTCGAGCAGAGGAGTCCTTTCCTGCCGCCATCACGCCAGATAAGCTAACTTGGCCAGCTGAGCTCAACATTATGTCCCCTCATCTTGAACTGACTTTTTAAAATTAACATTAAGAGGGGAATTTACTTGTCTTAAAATCAGGAACTGTGAACATCTCCAATACTGGTCCCTAAAGACAAACTATTGAAGTCATGATGACAAATACCAACAGAGCTTGAACAAAACAAAACCAGTATTACCTCATTTTACTACTACACAACTGACACACATAGAACATTTGTAATAATATATGTCACTACAATATTCATATTAAATACATTCTGTACATAACTTGTAATTTAAATTGATTGTGATTCCTGGTTCCCTTGTAGTTGAATCAGGACACATATTCATTCATGCCAGTAATGAATACATATTGTTATTCGAAAGTTTATCAGTGACTCTTTTAAGATATCTTTGTAGAGTGTTATATGTATGTGAGTGTCACAGTGTTGTCAAGAGTAGTGGATTAAATTAAATTGTTTATCTGTCTGTTGTTGTGACTTACACTTCACCATACTCATACCCTAGACACATAACGTAGCATCACACTATTCCAGAATAATTCTGACTGAGATATATAGATATGTGGTAGCAAGTAAGGTTATCTATAATACACTACTCTTAATAGATATAGATACCTTCACAGCTGATCTCAGTCAGTACACTAAGTTCCCTATAAGTATTTATAACATCCCACTTCACCACATATATTGGGGTCTCGCTCTTGGGATTTTGAATCTTTAACTATTAAAAATATTGGGGGTAATTCACTTCAGGGAATATAAGAATTAAAAGGTATCCTTGGGTGGAATTAAATAAGGTTGAGCTCACGGTGCCTGTGTTGTCCATTAGATATATAGTTAGAAATTGAATTGTTGGGTAGACATTATAAAAATTTACCTGATAGACAATGGCGGACCTGGCCAAATTTCGATCTGCTGCGGTTCAGACTGCAAAAGAGTTAGGATTAGATGGGCAAGTTATGGTTGCCTATGTCACAACGGAATGTGACAAATTTATTGAACGCGAAGAAAGAAGATTAGAAAAAGAAGCCGAAAGAAGGTTAGAGGCTGAGACTAAGAGGTTGCAAGCTGAGGCTGAGACTAAGAGGTTGCAGATTGAGGCTGACAAAGAGGCAAAAGCATTGGAAGCCGAGGAAAGAAGACAGGCTGCAGAAAGAGAAGAGAAGAGATTAGCTGCAGAAAGGGAAGCAGAAAAGGAGGAGAAGAGATGACAAAGGGAACATGAGTTACGACTAAGGGAGTTTGAGTTTCAAGGCCATGCTCCTGAAAATGGTGCCAGTCCCTTTGCCTCTGATGCTACGGTTACTCAAGGAGCCTCAACCTCAGCTATGAATTTTCATTTAGATCATTTTGTTGAGAAAGACGATGATATTGAGAGCTATATAAATAGGTATGAACTATTAGCTACCACGTATGGGTTAGAGAGAGAAAGGTGGAGCTTAAAGTTATCTCAGGGACTTCGTGGGGCAGCTTATGAAGTTTTTGCAAAAATGAGCAGAGGTGATCAGGAAAATTATGACATGCTAAAGCAGGCTCTTTTGTTAAGGTATGAAAAGAATGCAGAATTTTATAGAAAAAAATTTAGGAATGCTAAACTACTGTCAGGTGAAACCTATCACCAGTTCTCTGCACGAATAGAGACATACTTGGAGAAATGGACTTCTCTGGGGAAAACCCAAGATCTTAAGGAAATGGTCCTTATAGAGCAACTAAGAGAGTCCATGGCTCCAGACCTGAGAAAGTTTCTCATGGAACAAGGTGCAGAGAGGCTGGGTGAGTTGCTAAATGTTGCTGAAAGGTATCAAGCAGCTCAAGCAGAGGTAACAGGTAATAAAAAGAAACAGGTGGATAACTTTAGGGCACCACAGAACTTTAATAAATTTGATCCTAGGGATCAAAATAAAGGTAAGCACCAATTTGATAGGCCACGGTATGAAAATAAAAATAAATTCCCACAATTCGATGAAAGGAAATATGATGAAAGAAAATCTTTCAACCAAGGAAAAAGGTGGTGTAAGAATTGTCAGATGGACAATCATGACACTGACCGTTGCAGAAGGAAACCTGTGTATATGGCAACCCTTCAGGTCAGGTCGACCTCAAGACAGGAGGAGGATATTATGTTAGATACCACTCCAGAAGAGATGAGGAAGGCACAGGCTGGGGATAAAACACTCAAGCCTTGTTTCAGAAAATTGTCAACTTGTCATACAACTCCAGGCAAGGGAGATTTTTACATGAAAAACAAGTTGATGTATAGGAAGGCCGGAACTAGATCCCATGGTCACGGACAGCTGGTTCTTCCAAAAAGATACAGGACAGAATTAATAAGGAGCCTACATGTGAAACCAGATGGGGACCATGAGAAAATAGGTACCCTCATTCAAAAGGTGGCTCACAATTATTATTGGCCCAAAGCAAGATGGGACATTGAAAATTTTGTAGAAAGGTGTAGCATAGCACATGAGGGAACACCCACAAGTGGGAACATGGATCAGGACCTGGACACGCCCCGGGGCAAAATTAGGCCTGATAATAAAAAGAAATATAGATTTGATAAAGTGGACCAAATGGAATGGGAAGCCCCTTTTCACGGACAAGCTTCACTTAACTGTTTTACAATGGCCACTATGCGGAGAGTGCAAAAAGATGTCTTACCCCAGGATAAGCCGAAAATCCCTCAATCGGACTTAAACAAACTGGAGGAAGAAGATGTAGAGAGGAAATCTCTCATCAAGAATTTTAAGAGGGGAGAAAGCCCCAAAAGAAAAATTGGTAGCGGTCGTTTTGTGAATGATAATTCTGGGAGGAAAAATCATCACTATAAAGCTTCGAGTGGAAGAGACCATACCGGTGCATGGACAAATAGGTCCACACAATTAAAGGTCCATATGTAGCTTTGTTAAGAACGTGGACTGATGAAAAGGCAGAGGAAAACATTACATCTTCATACCAGTATGTGAATGAGCTGACCACTCGGTTAAAAACTGGCTGGAAACTTGCCAATGAAAATTTGAAACAAGCCAGGAAGAAACATGCTGCCTATTATAACAGGAAGGCGAAAGACAGAAATTTGGCTGTGGGAGAGAAAGTACTGCTTCTTTTGCCCGGGAGTCAGAATAAGTTACAAATTGGATGGCAGGGTCCATATACAGTTCTAGAGAAGGTGTCTAGAACAAATTATAAGATAGATAAGAAGGGGAAAGAAAAAATCTATCATGTGAATCTCCTGAAGAAATATTTGGAAAGAGAACATCAGGAAGAGACACACTTGTTGACCTTGTCCATCGCCATGGAGATGAAAAAGGAACCACTTTCATCATTTGAATATCCATTACACCCCTGTGAGACAGCAGCACAGGTGAAAATCAGTACACATTTAACGAAAACTCAGAAAGAGAGAGTGCAACAGGTTCTAAATAATCATGCAGAGGTGTTAACAGACCGACCAGGGCATACAAACCTATTGGAATATGATATGAAACTGATAGACCCCACACCTGTCTGTATGAAACCATATTCGATTCCGTTTGCTAAGGAAAAAGCTTTGAAGGAAGAGATAGACTATCTGTTGAAGGAAGGAATTATTTCGCACAGTGAGTCTTCGTATAGTTCCGGGGTGGTACTCTTAAGGAAGCCCTCTGGAGAACATAGACTCTGTATAGATTACAGGAGACTGAATGCTATTACAGAAGGACAGGTGGATCCATTGCCGGATACAAATCAGCTGTTTGCCAGACTAAATAAAGCTAAATATTTCTCGAAAGTGGATCTGAGTAAAGGATACTATCAGATTCCAGTAAAGCCTGAGGTTAGACCATACCTAGCTTTTAGTACCTCAGAAGGACACTATGAGTTTAATAGATTGCCATTTGGATTGAAGAATGCGCCTAGTGTCTTCTCTAGAATGATGAGAAAATTATTGGATCCTCTGAATAATCCCTGTATAACAAATTTTATGGATGATATCCTTATAGCAACAGAAACATTTGAGGAACACATTGACTCTCTGAACATGCTGTTTACTCGACTTAGGGAGGCAAATTTAACAGCCCGACCAACCAAATGTTGCGTTGGATGTAAAGAATTGGAATTTTTGGGACACACAGTTTATCAGGGAAACATGACCCCTGACCCAAAGAACTTAGAGAAACTACAGAAAGCCCCGAGACCACAAACCAAGAAGGACGTGAGATCCTTTGTCTCATTATGTGGTTTCTACCAGAAGTATATCAAGAACTTTAATTCCATATGTGCACCGTTAACTGAATTGACACGTAAAGGACTTCCAGATCGCATTACATGGACACCACAATGTGAAATGACTTACCAAGAATTGAAGGAAAAGCTCACAAGTAAACCCATTTTGAAATTACCTGACTTAAGTCAAGAATTCATAGTAAGGACGGATGCAAGTAATATTGGGCTAGGTGCAACTTTACTACAGAAATCAGATGCATTGGATGGGGAATTAAGCCCAGTGGCATATGCTAGCAGAAAGTTGAATAAAGCTGAAATCAACTACTCAACTAGCGAAAAAGAATGTCTTGCAGTAATATGGGCAATAAAGAAATTCAATATTTATCTATATGGGAAGGCATTTAAGTTGCAAACAGATCACAAACCTTTATCGTTTTTAGCACAGGCTAAGCATGAGAACTCTAGGTTACTCCGATGGTCTTTGCTTCTGGCTCCATATAATTTTAGCATTGAGTATATATCTGGAAAAACCAATTTGGGAGCGGATTTTTTAAGCCGCCATCCGTGTGATGAGAATCACCGTAAACCCCAGAAATAATAATAAATTTCTCTATGTGTATATAGAATAAAGGACTGACATATAATGTCTGTTTTAAGAGGGGAGGTGTCATGAAATATTCTAATCCACATATATAAATTATTAGGTAAATATGAAGCCTAACAAATAAAATTAATAAAGAGAAGAGCAATGGTAAAATGACAGTGCTGTCACAAAGAATGTACTCGAAATCCCCCTTGTTTTCTGCTTCGTCTGCAAATTGTAACGCTTTCACGTTGATATAAAAGCTTACTGTATTATACCCGCTTTCTTCAATGAAACGTGTGCTGTATTTCTTGGAAAAACATTAAGAGGCAGACTGCGTAATGACCTAAATTTTAAATTCCATTCATGTCTTTTTCTACATTACGTTACCAAAACGAACGAACAGATGGACAAAAGGATAGCGAGAAGGGAGAGGCAGAAAGCCGAACATTAAACACGCGTCGCGCGATACACAATTACTACTATCACGCGTGTTAGGCTACAAGCACTAACTTTTTTTTTTTCAGACGGACAGTGATAAAATACACTACCCTTCCCAGAGTTAGGTTTTAAAATCATAAAAAACGCTTATTAGGAAAGATAACAATAGATGGGTTTACGGTTGAAAACATAACAGTACCCAGACAGCATATCTTCGAAACAGGAGGTAGAAAATACATATTTTGAACGCAGCCACGTAGCTCTTTTAAAGTGGGAAAATTGGGTTCCTTAGGGCTTGCTGACAAATAATATGTAAAACGTTACGCCAATAGTCCAGGAATTAATAAATTATACCCAAAATAAAATAGTGAGGCTGCCTGACAGCATAAAATCATTTCTGCTCATAAGATTTTTTTTAACGTGTTTGAAAAAAATTTACGTTACAGAAATAGCCTACCATGTAAACTCCAAATTGATTGGAGCGCAACAAATGAAAGCCTAACCACGATTGGTCGGGCTATAAATACTATCTTGGTTGTTAGGGGAAACGGGAAAAGGTAACATTTTTTCAAACACTTGTCGAAACGTGGCTCATTGGCCAGTCTCGCTGATATACACACTTGGGAGCGTTAGTTCGAGACCACTTGTTTAAATGATCTTGATAAAGCAACAGTGCGTTGAAGCCAGCTCATAATTGTGTTAAATAAAAGCCTGGAAGATAGGCAGATGGAAATTTGTGCCAGTTTGTGCCAGAATTCATTGCTAATCAACGTATCTGTGTTTATTCGTATGAATTGTGGTAAGCTTGAACCATTCAATATCTTTTAATGAAAATTGAATGTGAATTGTTGATTTATGCCTGTATATATATGTGTAGTTCAGTGGCAAATGTGAGGTAAAGCCTGTAATGCTCCAGCCTGAACAGAGGGTGTCGGAGGGTAGTAAAACGGCATGGAATGGCCAAATAGTACACTGACACCTGGATGATTGATTAGACAGAAATAATGCTGGAAGTGCAGAGGCGTAGTGACCATTAAGGATGGTAATGCTGGTATAAAGTATTTCAGATGAAGCTGACTGTTGGCCTAACGCTCTGAACGCAATGTTTGTGATGTATTGTGATCAGTGTAAAAAGAAAATATAAATTAGTTATGAAGTAGAAGGTACATCCTTCTTGATTTCAGGGACAGTGGTCTTGATGGTACTGAGCAGCACCTAGTCAGAGCTTTGCTGAATCCAGTGTCGGACAGCATACTCCTTGGTCCTTTTAGCTATCAGTGAGGTGTCTCCAGAGCCCAGAGGAGAATTCGAGCAGAGGAGTCCTTTCCTGCCGCCATCACGCCAGATAAGCTAAATTGGCCAGCTGAGCTCAACATTATGTCCCCTCATCTTGAACTGACTTTTTAAAATTAACATTAAGAGGGGAATTTACTTGTCTTAAAATCAGGAACTGTGAACATCTCCAATACTGGTCCCTAAAGACAAACTATTGAAGTCATGATGACAAATACCAACAGAGCTTGAACAAAACAAAACCAGTATTACCTCATTTTACTACTACACAACTGACACACATAGAACATTTGTAATAATATATGTCATACAATATTCATATTAAATACATTCTGTACATAACTTGTAATTTAAATTGATTGTGATTCCTGGTTCCCTTGTAGTTGAATCAGGACACATATTCATTCATGCCAGTAATGAATACATATTGTTATTCGAAAGTTTATCAGTGACTCTTTTAAGGTTGTCAACAAAGCAGTGTCTATTCAGTTGGTGACTTTACTCGAGTGTATCTGTGCAGTACTTGTGACAGAGACCACCATTATTGCCCGCCAGCACGGAGAGGTGGGACCACAAGATTTCAGCACCAGAGCTACAACTACAAGATGAGTGAGCCTCTGGTCTGCTGGACATTCACCAACGCTGTGTAGTTACTAATATCCCCATAAAAATTCCCACCATTTTCTGGACACTGTGTAGTCAATATAGACAGGTGTGATGAGGCCACCCCAACAGCACAAACATTAACTATCCTCCCAAGTAGATGACTACTAGAACATTTTAATAAAACTAACTAGTATAGTACATATATATGTACACTATTGCATTTATGATATAATATTCCATGCATTTCTTTCATAATCTCTAAATCCTTTTAAGTTCTGGTCAACCTAAAAAATTGATCCAGAACAAAATAAATGTAATATAATTCTATCAAAAAATTTTACACACGTGAGTTAGTTCAGTGTATTTTAACATTTATTAATATTATTAGTCTTGTTAAATATCTGTGGGTATATCTATAACCTATTACACCACACTACATATCATAATCCTAGACACTTTACGTAGCCACATTCATTAAAAAAAATTAAGTGTGAGGTCGTAGTGGTAGCAAGAAAGGCCTTCTGACAATTCTCAACTACATTTTATCTCAGGAGCCTTCACAGCTGGCCTCATACAATTACATTTAGTAATATCACCATCATACAATACCATCAACACCACTACATATATTGGGGTCTTGTCCAGGGGATAATTAGCCCAACAGTAATATTAGGATCTCCTGGTGGGAGAAATAAAATTAGAGGAAAAAATTGTGAAATTCCCTTTAAAATTAAAAGTGTCCCTGCAGATAAAAGTTGGTGAATCTTCACAGCCAGTAATAATTAATTAGTTAACTGGTTAGTTAGAATTAGTTAGACTATAGTCATAAGAAGTACTTAGTGTATTTACTGGTTAGAGATTTAGCTTGTATATTATTATATTGTCTAAAAAGTATGGCGGAGCTGGCAAAATTTAGATCAGCTGCTGTGCTCACCGCGAAGGAGATGGGAATGGATGGTCAGATTTTAATTCAATACGTAACGGCTGAATGTGATAAATATATTGAACGGGAAGAAAGGAGATTAGAAAAAGAGGCTGAAAGAAAATTGGAGTCTGACAGGTTGGTTGAAGAGAAGAAGTTAGAGGCTGAGACTAAGAGGCTGCAGATTGAGGCAGAAGAAAAACGACAGCAAAGGGAGGCAGAAGATAAAAAGGCCGAAAGGGAGGCAGAAGATAAAAAGGCCGAAAGGGAAGCAGAAGATAGAAGGTTGCAAAGGGAGCACGAATTACGACTAAGGGAGCTGGAATTACAAGGCCAGGCTCCTGAAAATGGTGCCAGCCCTTTTGCCTCAGATGCTACGCCTAGTCTGGGAGCCTCAAACTCAGCTATGGGGTTTCATTTAGACCATTTTGTTGAAAAAGACGATGACATAGAGGGGTACCTAGGACGTTTTGAGTTATTAGCTACTACATATGGGTTAGAGAGAGAGAGGTGGAGCTTAAAGCTATCACAGGGATTGAGAGGTACTTCTTATGAAGTATTTGCTAAAATGAACAGGGAAGACCAAGACAATTATGACATGTTAAAGCAGGCTTTGTTATTAAGGTACGAGAAGAATGGTGAATTTTATCGTAAGAAATTTAGAAATGCCAAACTGTTGTCTGGGGAGACATACCACCAATTCTCTGCTAGACTAGAAACCTATTTGGAGAAATGGACGGCTCTGGGGAAGACCCAAGATCTTAAGGAAATGATCATGATTGAGCAATTGAGAGAGTCCATGGCTCCAGACATGAGAAAATTTCTCATGGAACAAGGTGCAGAGAAGTTGGGGGAAATTTTAAATGTTGCTGAGAGGTATCAGGCAGCCCAGGCAGAGGTAAGTGGTGCTAAAAAGAAGCACATAGACAATTTTAAAGCTCCACAGCAATTTAATAAATTTGATAATAGAGAGCAGGGAAATAAAGGTAGGACAAACTTTGAGCGGCCAAGAAATGACTATCGCGACAGAAACTCACAGTTCAAAGACCAAAAGTTCAATGAAAGAAAACCGTTGAACCAAGGAAAAAGATGGTGTAAATGGTGCAAGAAGGATAACCATAACACCGAATTTTGTAGAAGGAAACCTTCAAACATTGCTGCAATGAAGTCGGGGACGCAAAGATTAAAGGTTAATCCTAAGGGACAACAGGAACCTTATCACCCCCCAGTTTGTGAGGATGTTATTTGTAATGGGGTCACCATAAGGTGCCTTTATGATACAGGTTTGGATTATGATTCAGTTGTGAAGTCTAGCCTAGTGGACCCAAGTCAGTATACCACAGAAACAGTGGAAATACAAGGGGCGACTAAGGACATACCACTCATGACACTTCCCATCGCAAGGATAACGGTGAAAACTCGCTATGTGGAAGGAGAAATCAGAGCAGCAGTGATAGATGAACCAATCTACCCTCTGATATGGGGGTGTAGATACGTCTTCTTGGGGAATCCCGAGAAACCTGTGATCATGGCGACAGTGCAGACCAGGTCACAGAAGAAGGAGGAAGAAGGTGAACCTATAAATGCTCATCCAGAGGAGATGAGGAAGGCGCAGGCTGAGGATAGGACACTCAAGCCCTGTTTTAAAAAACTGCCCAAATGCCAAACACCTCCGAGCAAGGGGGAATATTTCATGAAGAACAAACTATTATACAGGAAGGCCGGAACTGGAACAAATGGTCACAACCAGCTGGTTCTTCCCACTTCATATAGAGATAAAGTGATGGAACTCGGGCATGCGATTCCCTTCAGTGGTCATATGGGGATCAGCGCCACAGGACAGCGTATAGCTTGTCATTACTTCTGGCCAGGGATAACGGAGGATATAAAAAGATATGTCAAATCCTGCCCAGAATGTCAAAGGGTAGCTCCAAAGCACTGGACTGCTCCTGCAACTCTAGGGGAAATGCCCATAGTGGGAACACCTTTTGAGAGGGTTGCAGTGGATATTGTAGGACCTCTCACTCGGACCAAGAGGAGGAACAGTTACATCCTTACTCTGGTGGACACTTGCTCTATGTGGGGAGAGGCGGTAGCCCTGCCATCAATTGATTCAAAACATGTAGCAGAGGCACTACTTACAATATTTACCCGATTAGGATTCCCGCATCAAATCTTGACGGATAATGGTTCTCAGTTCAAGGGGAAACTAACGGAAGAAGTTTTTAAGCTATTTCAAGCCAGGCACTTTCATTGTAGTCCGTACCATCCACAAGGGAACGGCCAGGTAGAGAGGTTCAATGGGACTCTCATTTCTATCCTGAGAAAGCTGGCACACGAAAAACCGGATCTGTGGGATCAATTCCTGCCCGCCGCATTGTTTGCGTACCGGGAGGTACCACATAGTTCAACCGGGATGGCTCCCGCAACTCTGCTATTTGGGAGGTCAATAAAAGGTCCTTTAGAAGCTTTATTAAGGACCTGGACAGATGGGAAGGCGGAAGAGACTGTTACCTCATCGTATCAATATGTGAACGAACTGACCACTCGTTTGAAAGCTGGATGGAAATTGGCAAATGATAATTTGAAGCAAGCCAGGAAGAAACATGCAGCATATTTTAATAGGAAGGCAAAGGACAGGGAACTGGCAGTCGGAGAGAAGGTGCTGCTTCTACTACCCGGAAGCCAGAATAAATTACAAATTGGTTGGCAAGGTCCATATACGGTTCTAGAGAAGGTGTCTAGAACAAACTATAAAATTGACAAAAAGGGGAAGGAAAAAGTTTATCATGTAAACCTGTTAAAGAAGTATCTGGACAGACCACTCCAGGAAAGCACCCCCTTATTGACCTTGGCTATTGCAACCCAGATGCAAAAAGAACCACTCACCTCACATGAATACCCATTACATCCTTGTGAAACCGCAGCACAGGTAAAAGTCAGTAAGCACCTGACTAAAAACCAGAGGGAGAGAGTTCAACAGGTTCTGGAGGAACATACAGATGTATTAACAGATAAACCAGGCCATACAAATTTGCTACAGTATGACATGAAACTGGTAGACTCAAACCCAATCTGTATGAGAGCCTATTCTATTCCGTTCGCGAAGGAGAAGGCATTGAAGGAAGAAATAGAGTATTTGTTGAAGGAGGGGATTATTTCGCACAGTGAATCATCTTTTAGTTCTAGTGTCGTTTTGTTGAGAAAACCGTCTGGGGAACACAGACTGTGCATAGATTACAGGAAACTGAATGCTGTCACAGAAGGACAAGTGGATCCATTACCAGACACAAAACAGCTATTTGCCAGACTGAACAAGGCAAAATACTTTTCAAAGGTGGATCTTAGTAAGGGCTATTACCAGATCCCAGTGAAGCCTGAAGTGAGACCTTATTTGGCTTTTAGCACTTCGGATGGACATTATGAATTCAATATGCTACCATTCGGACTGAAAAATGCTCCGAGTGTGTTTTCAAGGATGATGCGAAAATTGTTGGATCCCCTGAATAACCCATGTATCACGAATTTCATGGATGATATTCTCGTCGCCACAGATACATTTGAAGAACACATTGAAGCTCTGGAGATGTTGTTTGATAGACTTCGGGAGGCGAACTTAACTGCTAGGCCAACAAAATGTTGTATTGGATGCAAAGAGTTGGAATTCTTGGGGCACACTGTATATCAGGGTAATATGACCCCTGATCCTAAGAACTTGGAAAAACTGCAGAGAGCACCTAGGCCACAAACAAAGAAGGACGTGCGATCATTCGTGTCGTTATGCGGATTTTATCAGAAATACATCAAGAATTTTAACGCTATTTGTGCTCCTCTGACTGATCTGACTCGCAAGGGACTTCCAGATAAAATTATTTGGACTGCACAATGTGAACTAGCGTTCCAAGAGTTAAAGGAAAAACTCACTAGCAAGCCTATTCTCAAACTGCCTGATTTGACACAGGACTTTGTCTTAAGAACCGATGCAAGTAATGTAGGACTCGGAGGGGCTTTGTTGCAAAGATCAGCTTCACCTGATGGGGAACTTAAACCAGTCGCTTATGCAAGCCGCAAATTGAATAAGGCGGAACAAGGATACTCCACAAGCGAAAAGGAATGTTTAGCATTAATCTGGGCAATAAAGAAGTTTCAAATCTATCTGTATGGTAGGACTTTTGTGGTGGAGACGGACCATCAGCCTCTCGTGTTCTTGTCTCAGGCTAAGCATGAAAACGCAAGATTGCTGAGGTGGTCTTTGTTGCTTCAACCTTATCAGTTTAGTATCCAATATATCCCAGGCAAATTGAATGTCGGTGCAGATTTCCTCAGTCGGCACCCCTGTGATCAAAATTAGAGTAGCGGCAGACGTGAGGAGTAATTTTACCTATGTGTATCGCTGGTGTTGGAACTTGCCATAGGCATGTTTTCAAGTGGGGAGATGTGTAGTGAAATTGACAGAGATACAACGGTAAAATACCTCCAAGGATAACATATAAGGATAAAAAAAACATAATGCGTAGGCTGCTGATGTACATGATCGCCTAGACCGCGGGTCATCATCCTCCATAATAATTGACTTGCTAGACAGGAGGGGAACGGCGGATCAAAAAGGAAAAAAATATGACTGGAAAGATTGCGTGAGACTGGAAAGGCTAAGGAGACGCAATTGGGGGGGAAACGGAGAAAAGTCACGTTTCCCAAGTTGACATAAAAAGTAAGCAACTCGACAGAAGGGACCATAGATATGTTACGCCACAGTCATTTATTGGACGCTTTTGCAATACCAAGCCCTTGATTTGAATTCAGCGGCTAAACGCAGATGTTCGAAATATTACAAAATTTAAAAAGTACTTTTTTCTTAATATTAATGTTAGGAATATAAAAATTAGCTGGCCGGATAGCCCATTCGGAGCAGTGAACTAATATGTTCTTAATTTTACAGACGGATAGATAATATTGAAGATAATGACAAAAGACAGTGTTGTTCACATCATCGACAGACTGTATTGAATCTAAAAGTGTCGCTATTTTGCACACAAAAAACACGACCTTGAGACGCAGGTGTTCAAATCTACGTAGTATGGAAGAGAGGGTTTTTGGGTGGTAGCTGTGTCTAAATATAACTTTTAACGACAAAATTTTGGAGGGGAGAGAAAGGTTGGTTCAAAAATCAAGTACATTTTTGTAGAAACACAAGTAGAGACGGACAGACTAACAGATAAACATCCATACTTGACTGAAGCATGACTGAAATGACTTTAGGGTAGGAAATTTGAATTTAAAATAAACCTAGGCAGTGATTGGCCACAGACAATCATATTATTAGCGCTCAGACGCGAAAGTGGGGTCATTTCTCAATAGTTGTTCAGTGATAGACACAGATTTTAAAGTGTGGTGATTTCCATATGAAAGAAAGTGAAAGAAGTTTAGGGACGCCATACTATAGCCAGCAGCTCAGCTGAGTTTTGCTAGCATTTCTGTGTTATTTATTCATAATCTGGTAAGATTGAAATTATTTCCTTATATATTTTGAATATTGTTTCATGTTTGAGTGATTTGATACTGCCATATCGAAATCTAGCCTTACAAACAAGTAGGGATTTGCTCTAGACCCCCCGCCCTAGTCAGGGTCTAGGGACCAACAATATACATAAACTCCAGCAAGGGTTAGGCAAGACAGATCAAGTGTTGAGAATAATGAAACATATTACCTATCCTCTTTTAGGGCAGAAAACTAATAAATATTTTTCAGAATCTATAGTCTGGGAGGATCTATCTGATGTAAAACCACCATGGTAAATGTGCTGTTTGGTCAGAGAGATCTGACCTGTCTGTATGATGTGGTTGTTGTGTCAGTGTTGTGTCCAGACGTGGGTAGAGAATAGATTTTGACACATGGCCCATACTTTGATTGCAGAGCTGTGAGTTTCTGTTGTCAACAAAGCAGTGTCTATTCAGTTGGTGACTTTACTCGAGTGTATCTGTGCAGTACTTGTGACAGAGACCACCATTATTGCCCGCCAGCACGGAGAGGTGGGACCACAAGATTTCAGCACCAGAGCTACAACTACAAGATGAGTGAGCCTCTGGTCTGCTGGACATTCACCAACGCTGTGTAGTTACTAATATCCCCATAAAAATTCCCACCATTTTCTGGACACTGTGTAGTCAATATAGACAGGTGTGATGAGGCCACCCCAACAGCACAAACATTAACTATCCTCCCAAGTAGATGACTACTAGAACATTTTAATAAAACTAACTAGTATAGTACATATATATATGTACACTATTGCATTTATGATATAATATTCCATGCATTTCTTTCATAATCTCTAAATCCTTTTAAGTTCTGGTCAACCTAAAAAATTGATCCAGAACAAAATAAATGTAATATAATTCTATCAAAAAATTTTACACACGTGAGTTAGTTCAGTGTATTTTAACATTTATTAATATTATTAGTCTTGTTAAATATCTGTGGGTATATCTATAACCTATTACACCACACTACATATCATAACCCTAGACACTTTACGTAGCCACATTCATTAAAAAAAATTAAGTGTGAGGTCGTAGTGGTAGCAAGAAAGGCCTTCTGACAATTCTCAACTACATTTTATCTCAGGAGCCTTCACAGCTGGCCTCATACAATTACATTTAGTAATATCACCATCATACAATACCATCAACACCACTACACTCCCAACCTTATTTCTACTGCCCCGGCCTATTTACCCGTACACACTCCCCATGCCTTATGATTTCCCCCCCCCCTTAATAACTGTCTGCTACGAGCTATATGCAAGATTTACAACGTGACACATTAACTATCATGGTCACTTTTCTGTATGTGCTGACTCCCAGTAAATCCCTCTATCCAGTGACCTAGGTTCTGAAATCACCTGTGTCAATACCTTGTCGAGGTATGGTGGCTTGCGCACCCTGATTACCCTCAGGGCTATGCCAGCGGGAATTTTACTCCAGGAAGGTTCTACCAAGCTGGACAGATTTGCGCGGGCAGTGGTAAGACTAAAGCAGACACCCTGGTCCTCCGGGTTGGGGGTTTTAGCATAGGGCTGACACCCCTGTCTATGTAAAAAGAAAAGAAGTTACGGAAACAACAACAAATGAACAAACTTTGCTGCTGAACGGACATCCGGAGTCTGAGGCTTATATGACTGTCAGTGGTGAAAGCCGAAAGGAAGCCACTGGCATGAAAACGGACGTCCTGACCGCAAAACATGACACAAGAATAGGATTTTGGAATGTCAGGACAATGAACGAGACGGGTAAACTAAAACAGGTCACGGCAGAAATGAGAAACTATAGGTTACACATTCTAGGGATAAACGAGAGCAGATGGGCAGGGGCAGGAAAAGTCAAAACAGCAACAGGAGAAACAGTACTTTACTCTGGAAGGGAGGATGGACAGCATAATGAAGGTGTAGCCATTATTCTACAGAAAGGAATAGAAAGGACATTACTGGAATGGAAACCCATCAACAACAGACTGATGAGATTAAGATTGAGAGGGAGATTCACTTACTTACTTACTTAGTCGTTCCCCTTCTACCGTGAGGTGTAGAGGTTTGGAAGAGAGAGCGCCAGACCATTCTATCAGCTGTCTTCTTCCTGGCCTGGTTCCATTCTAGTCCTCGGTCCTTCAAAGATTGTCTAATGTTGTCCTCCCAGCGGACACTGGGTCGTCCTGGAGGTCTGGATCCCTGGCTCTTTGTTTCCCATGCTTGTCGTGGTAGCCGATCTTCTCCCATTCTGCAGACATGGCCAAACCATCTTAGTTGGGACTGTTCTATTTGGGTCTGCAGCGGATGCGATTTTAGGCCTTGACGGATCGTCTGGTTGCGGACCATGTCTCTTCTTGTTACTTCAACCACTTTCCTCAGATACCTCATTTCTGAGGTTTGGATCTGGCTTTTGTGGGTTGTAGTCATTGCCCACGACTCGCATCCATATGTCAAGACTGGGACATAGGTGGAGCGGTATACAGCCATCTTCGTTTTCTTACCAACCTCTTTCTTGCTGAGGAATCCACGATTTATGGCCTGAAAAAGTCTCCCAGCCGCTGCTTTTCGAGTGGCCAACTCTTCTTTGATGCCTCCCTTTCGGTCTATAATAGCTCCGAGATATTTAAAGTGGTCGACCTGCTCCAGGACCTGTTCTCCCAACTTAATCTGATGTTTTCTTTCTTCTCGTGATATCACCATGGATTTTGTTTTAGAGCTGCTTATGACCATCCCTCTCTTCTCCAGCTCTTCCTTCCAGACTTGCAGGTTGGATTGGAGATGTGCCTCTGATTTAGCAATCAGGGCAACATCATCAGCAAATGCCAGCTACTAAATATAGACCTGTCTCATCTTCCAGTACCCCACTGAATACTTTCTTGTTCTCTCCTTACATGCTGTCGTAATATAATCTATATGAACAACACGCGAAAATATTTTACCTCTAAATTTCCCCATTTTAAAACTAGTAACAACCATAAACGCTACTACTATAATGATAGCCCTGAGTTGTTTGCCCGACATCATCGACGACGCCAGGATACGCGCGGCTTTGTAAAGGCATTAACGCCACAGTTTGAACGATGCCAAACCTACTGGCTTTTTCATTACTAACATAAATGTCGGATGGCAAATCGCAATGCCTAGATCGGTGTAAAATGAGTGAGAGGCAGAATAAAAAATAAAAAGAAAAAAACTAACTAAAGCATGCTTAGAACTTGTTGGTGGTCTGACATGCGACAGTGTGTTTATATAACGCAAGACGCGTGGTTGGATTTTGAATTGTTCGCGAGGGGGCAAATTCCCCGTCATAACCCCGCTTTAACATACCTTCGTACTAATTTTAAACGTAACTTATAAAACGATTTGGCCTTAGTCCAGAATCGCCCGTCTTGAAAAAAAAACGGAGAGAGGAGAAAACCTTGATATTTTTCCTTCACAAAATAAAGAATGGTATCGAATTACAAAAAGA
Source organism: Oreohelix idahoensis (assembly GCA_024509875.1). Lineage (NCBI taxonomy): Eukaryota > Metazoa > Mollusca > Gastropoda > Stylommatophora > Oreohelicidae > Oreohelix > Oreohelix idahoensis. The sequence continues at coordinate 731,398 of JAMPIV010003285.1, forward strand.
ATGTTTGAAAAAGGTTACGATAATATTACTTATCAAAATTATTATATTATTCCTTATTATAACTCAGATGAACCTTAGAAGAAGTTATCTCAGTAATATTGTAGCGCAGTAAAAGAAAACCATAAATAACGAGAAAAGATGAAAACGCAAACGATGAGGACGATGATAATAAAACATATGTAAATAGGAAGGATAGTGATCTAAGTAGTAATCAGTTTTCAACTTTACGATAACCCAATTATTAACAAAGTTATTGAAGAAAATAGAAAGGGACAACAGACTAACAGACACGGTCGTAACCTCTCGGTTTGAAACCAACCTTGGGAGGGTATTTTTTCTTTTCAAAATAGCGCTGTTATTTGAATGAGAGACGTAGTGGGATTAGTTTAAATTTGATTGGGAGAGATTCGCATAGCGTGATAAAACTCCGGTCTTGCTTAGTTAGGGTACCACTTGTAAAGATAGTTCATTGAGAAAGGTTAAGCAGAGCAATACTTGAGCGATTGCCTTTGCAGGCGGGAACAGCAGTCCTAGAACCTGTACCCATTTATAGCCAGTAACCTTAAGTTGTGAAATATTTCATTGAATTAGCGGGGTCCATCCCAAAGTAACAAGTGTGTCAGAATCTGGAGTGACAGAGTGTGAGTCAACCTGCTGGTTGGTTCCATCTCAAGCCTGATGGTTGTCAACTGATTCCAGAGAGCACTTTGGTGTAGAAGTGTTCCATTACCTCAAACAAGTTACCTGTGGGCCTACAGAATCTCAGATAAGATTCATAGCTGGGCCACATGTCAATTCAAACTAATTTATTCTCCACCAATAACAGACAATGTGTTTATGAGATGATGTGACAACCAGTCTTTCCAATTAGAGACCATTCATTTTAGAATTAAGATTGATGGACATTTCCATTGCCTAAGAAAAATTCACCGAATCTTTTGGCCGAATACCATCACCAACCAAGATCTGCTTACTCGTAGCAAGCAAGAGGACTGTGGTAATGTGGGATGTTATAAATATTTATAGGGGACTTAGTGTACTGACTGAGATCAGCTGTGAAGGTATCTGTATCTAATAGGTGTAGTGTTTTACAGATAACCTTACTTGCTACCACATTTATAACTCAGAATTATTCTGGAATATTGTGATGACTACGTTAAATGTCTAGGGTTATGTAAATGATGAAGTGTAAGTCACAACAACAACAGACAGATAAACAATTTAATTTATTCCACCACACTTGACAACACTGTGACACTCACACACATTTAACACTCTATAAGACTATCTTAAATGAGTCACTGGTAAAGTTTCAAATATTTATGTATTAATTACTTTCCCTATTATATATGTCCTGATTCAACTACAAAGTGAACAAGGAATCACAATCAATTGTAATCACAATTTATATATACATAATTTATCAATAGGAACTTAGTAGTGACATATTTTATTAATATTATCCTATGTGTGTCAGTTGTGTAGTAGTACTATGAGGTAATACTGGTTTTGTTTTTCAAGCTATGTTGTTATTTGTCATCATGACTTCAAGTGTTTGTTTAGCTGGGAAATAGTATGGGGAAAAAGTTCACAGTTCCTGTCAATTTAAACAAGGTATTGTCCCTCTTTTTTATTAAAATGTCAATTTTTGAGGGGACACATAATGTTGAGCCCCACTGGCCACACAGGCTTAACTTTCGGGATGGTGGCAGGAAAAGACTCCTCTGCTCGATTGCTCCCCTGTGTTTTGGAGACACCTCACTAGTCGCTATCTGGACCCAGGAGTATGCTGTCAGCCTCCAGATTCAGCAAAGCTCAGACCAGGTGCTGCTTCAATAACATAGGACCACAGTCCCTGAAACAAGAAGGTTGTACCTCCTACTTCATAACTAATTTTTAATCTATTTCCCGACTGAACACAATACATCACAAACACTGAGTTCAGAGCGGTAGGCCAACTGTCAGCTTCATCTGAAATAATTTACACCAGTATACTCCTCCCTAATGGTTACTACGCCTCTGCAATTCCAGCATTATTTCTTTCTAGTCAATAAGATAGGTGTCAGTGTACTGTTTGGCAATTCCATGTAGTTTTACTTTCCTCCGACACCTTCTGTTCAAGTTGGAGCACTATATAGGCTTTGCCTCATGTTCGCTACTGAACCACACACATATACAGACATAAATTATCAATTTACGTTCAATTTTCATTAAAAAGATATCAAATATTTCAAGCTTACCACAATTCATGGAAATAATACAGAATTACGTTGATTGGCAATGAATAGGCACAAAATCCGATCTGCCGATGTCCCAGGCTTTTATTTAGAAAAAATATGCACTGGCGCTCAACGCACTGGTTCTTTAGTAAGTTTATTTGAAAATGTGGTGCTGAACTAACGCTTCAAATTGCCTATATTGGCGGGTCTAACCAATCGAGCCATGTTTACACAAGCGTTTGAAAAAAAGTACTCCTACTCACGTTTCCCTAACAACAAAGAATCAATATTTATAGCCCGACTAATCGTGTTTAGCCTTACATTTACTTTCCGCCAATCAAATAGGAGGTAACATGGGGACCTATTTCCCGTACAATGGTGGTGTGAAAATCTGCCACTGAGCGATTCTGATTTTGGTGTTGTCTGACATCCCTCACTATTTCTTTTGGCTATAATTTGTTAATTCCTAGACTATTTGCGTAACGTTTAACATATTCTTTGTCAGCAAGTCCTAAGGAACCCAAATATATAAATTTAATGGGGCTAAGGGGCTGCGTTCAAAATATGTATTTTCTTCTACCTCCCGTTCACTTCGATCGATGTGGTGTCTGGGTACTGTAATGTTTTCAAACGTAAACCAGTATAATGTCATGTTTCCTAATAAGAGTTTTTCCGGTTTTTAAAACCTAACTCTCGTATGGGTAGTGTTTTTTATCACTGTCGATTTGAAAAAAGCTAGTGCTTGTGGCCTTACACGCGTGATGGTAGTAATTGTATAGCGAGACGCGTGTTTAGTGTTGCATACGTTCCTGCTTTCAGCCCTCCCTTCTCTCTATCCCAAGTTCCATCTGCCCCTTGTCCATGGCAACGTAGTGTATAAAATGACATGAATGGAATATTAAATAAAGGTCAGCTTGCGTATCTCAAGGTTTTTCTTAGAAAGGCAGTACACGTTTTATTGAAGAAAGCGTGTAGTGATGCAGTAGGCTTTTACTATCAACGTGAAACGTTACAATTTGCAGACGAAGTAGAAAACAAGGGGGATTTCGAGTACAGTCATTGTGACAGCACTGTTCTTTACCATTCTTCTTTCCTTTTATTGAAGTTATTTGTTAGGCTTTACATTTACTTTTTAATTTATATATGTGGATTAGAATTTCACACGACAAGGACATGCATACCATCATAGCTGGCAGACGCTGGAGCTGGGTTGGTCATTGATGCGTGATGCCATATGATGATGGATGGTATCCGCATGTCTGGTTTTGTGTAGTGTGTAGATGTGTTCAGTCAAAACAATGTTCATACAACAATAACAGGGCAATCCACATAGGACGTCAGTAAACTCACGACGTATAAAGTCAATGAGTCTTGAAACAGCCGTTGACGTTTTTCTTCATTATTTATTGTGGACGCCACAGTGACAAAATGGTTACGCAAATGTGTAGGCACATCAAACAGTCATTATCACAGCAACATTCAATACAGCAATAGACGGTAGACAGCATTACAATGATGAGTCAGATGCATGTTATATTTCATAGTGCTGTAAATGTAGTCAGGTGGAAAACTCCATCCTTTTCTATAACAGCCAGGAGATAACCAGATGTATGAGATCAGTTCACTCTCCTTAGTTTGACTTCAGCAAGACAGACACGTCTGCCGAAGTATAAATAATGTCCTCAAAAATATCCTCTAGATAATCAAGGTTTTCTAAACCTAGTTCATTTAACAAAGTAGCAAGTAATGGTCCTTGGTACATGCATCACCCGATGCAGTACAATGCAGCGACATGTGAGCTGGGAAAGAACATCTCGTGACGACGACTTTCGGAGACAGGCTATGAATCGAAATCGCTCACGACCCAAAATCGATAGAGTTAATGAAAAAGTCAATTTACCTTGCTTTCATGAAATACACAGAAATATCACGCCTCCCGACATGTGGGAAAACACTAGAGGTATTATCTCGACTAAACGAAATATCCATAAGAGGACTACACATCCCTGACAGAACAAAAATAGCGGAGATCCCCTCTTCAACGAGGCATCTCTTTCGCCATTCCAAATCGCTCACTCCCACTAGTGGTGGGCGGAAACCGATCGACAAACAACAAGACAAGTCATGCGCAGTCCAGCGCAAAAATGACCACAGCTCAAAAGTTAACTGCATTCGATACCAACGCGAGAAGACAAATGCTTACCGAGAAAAGTGACTATAAATTACAAGCAGTTGTTGCCCTTGCGTTATAAAACAGATATTGAAATAAAACGATGTTGCGAGAATTTATCACGCAACATATCACCACCTCCTCCCGATAAAAAAAAAAATGTGGAACATATTTTTTTTTCAATATCAAAGAGCAAGCGATAAGCGGCTCAAAACGCACGAATTATGCGCTGATAATTAACTAAATTGCCAAACAATAGGCTAATTATAGAGTGTCTGGTGAGGATATACCTCAACAGAAAAATAAATATGTCTCAAAAAAATATTCACATCGGGGAGGTGTCACCAACACACATCACGTTAGCATGTAAACACAATATACGTATGCAAGTTACTATAATCATCATTAAACAGCATACTCTAATATTGTCTTTAAAAATGGATGTACAAATCTGATAGGAAAATTTAAAAATGTCCTCAGAAGAGACCCCGATGCCATCACAAGAACAGCTATGCTTTGGACCCCTGAAGGAAAGCGAAAGAGAGGCCGACCAAAAACAACTTGGCGGAGGACTGTGGAGGCTGAGATGCAAAGAATGAACCAGAGTTGGGGCACTGTACGAAGGATGGCCACCGACCGTGCAAGGTGGAATCAATTTGTTGTTGCCCTACAAGACGCCACTAGGCGTGATGGCCACTGACTGCTTTGACGGTCGGTGGTTAAGGATCGAAGAAAGAAGACATTTCCATTGTTGTGTATAGTAACTTGTGTACAAAGATCCAATTTCAAATTTAAGTTTTAAACATTCCTGCCCCAAAAGATTTGGAGGGACAGGAAATTAAAATTGTAAAATAATAATTTAACTATAACTCCTGCCTTGTTAATTTCATCGAGTTAGCTTTCGTGGTTGTTTACATTCATTCATTATTACACTTTCATCCCCCTAGACATCCTGTCAGTTAAACTTTGAATTAGTTAAGGGAATTACAGCACAGCGTGAGATCTCGGGAGGTAGTGCTAGGTCCTCTGAGAATTCATCACAATATTTCAACTATTAGACTCAGGGTCTTACATATCTTGACCTCACGCTGTTAACACTTACTCTTTTAATATAACATCTTAACCTCCCCAGCATTACATTGCTACACATGCCTTGATGACATCGTCTATAAGGAGTATGAAGAGGTAAGGTGATAGGATATCACCTTGTCTTACACCAGTGGTGGTCCTGAACTCTTCTGACTTATGGTTTGCTGTTCTCACATAATTTCTGCAAGACTTGTAGAAGCTCTGTAAAGCATGAATCAGAGGTACTGGAATATTCTTCCTTGCCAAACAGTCCCAATGTTTGCTCCAGGGGACCCTGTCAAACGCCTTTTCCAGATCACAAATACTAAAATAATACAATGCTACTCACCAACGAATGACAGCGATGACGAGGTCAAGGATGAATTTTATCAACAACTGCAGAAAGAAATGGAAAACACACCAAGATATGATCTTATTATAGAAATGGGAGACCTCAATGCGAAAGTTGGTACACACAATACATATAACGAAAGAGTAACGGGGAAATGCGGCAGCGGAACAGCAAACGAAAATTGGGATAAATTAATACGTTTCTGTAGCATTAACAACCTGGTCATTAGAGGAACACTTTTCCCACATAAAGAAATTCACAAATTAACATGGGAATCACCAAATAGTCGGGACAGAAACCAGATAGACAGTATCATGATTAACGGTAGATAGAGACATGCATTACAAGATGTGAAGGTAAGAAGAGGTGCAGATGTGGGAAGTAATCGCCATTTAGTAGTTGCAAAACTGAAAGTGAAACTAAGAAGGGCTGGACCAACTGTAACTACACAGAAAAGGTTTGACATCAGCAAATTGAAGGACCCCCTTACCAGAAAAGCTTTTGCGGCTGACATAAAGAAACTATATCAATTTGCCAAAAGTCAGGAAAAGACATTGACTGACGACATAGAGGAGAAATTCAACACCATTTCAACAATATATAAGGAAAGCAGCAAATTATGCTTAGGATTCCAGGAAAGGAAGGAGCAAGACTGGATAATACCAGAAACATAAACACAACATAACGATGAGAAAGGAAATGAAAAGAAAGAAAACAGAAGTGGAGTCCGCCCAGGTTAAAACAACTATATAGCGAACAGTACATTCAGCTGGACAAGGAAGTTAAACGCCAAACCCGAACCAATAAAAGGAATTTCCTAGACGATCTTGCAAGAAAGGCAGAAGAGGCAGCACTGAGAAATGAACAAAGCACAGTATACAAAATAACTAAATTCATCAGCGGAAAACGAGGAGCAAACAATATTACATTAGTAAGAGATAAGCAAGGAAATCTCATCACGACAGCAGAGGGACAGGAAACAAGATGGGCAGAACATTTCAGAGAAACTCTGAACAAGGAATCACCAGAGACACAATTAAATGTTCCTGAGGCTGAAAACGATCTAGATGTAAATACAGACATTCCACAAAAAGAAGAAGTCATCACAGCAATCAAAGGGTTAAAGAATAGAAAAGCTTCTGGCCACGATAACTTAAATGCAGAACTATTTAAGACAGACCCTGAGCTAGCAGCAGAACTATTAGAACCACTATTTGCACAAGTCTGGAAAATAGGGACAACACCAACAGAGTGGAACAAAGGAATAATTGTCAAATTGCCAATGAAGGGAGATCTTGCAGACTGCAATAATTGGAGAGGAATCACTCTTCTCTCAATTCCCAGCAAAATATTAGGCAGGATAATTATACAGAGATTTTCAAAAGCAGTAGACCACAAACTGAGGAAAGAACAAGCAGGATTTAGAAAAAACAGAAGATGTTTAGATCATATATTTACTCTCAGGAACATTATACAGCAGTGCTCAGAAAGGCAAAGACAGCTGTACATTAATTTCTTTGATTTTGAAAAGGCTTTTGACAGTATACATAGGGAAAATGATCTATGGAGTTCTTGAGAGTAATTTAAATACAGTAGCATTGCTACTCTCACACCTGCTTCAAGTTAGCAGAATTCGTGGCGCATGTGGAAAAATCAAAATGAAACTGCCACATACATTGCAGTTGTTCCATATCCAAACACGATGCCTTTTCCGCTGTTTCCCAAAGCTTTTAATTGCCCTTGTTCTTGAATGTCTCTTCAGGCTCAACTGCTACAGTTAATCACACATTACAGCGGATACTTGATGTAGGCTTTTTCGCTATCCCCCATGTGACGGTATTGCCTCCGTTACTTTGCAGTAGTAGTCCAACAGTGGCCAAAACCGACGAGTATCTAATATGAGCTTCAAAGGTATCTACCTTCGCAAAGATTGCTCTTGGCAGAGATGTAGATAGAAGGGTGATGACACTTCTGTTACAAAGGGAGTCTTCACAAGATATTCAGAATAAGCGAGAACAATACTGATTTGGGTGATTATGTTAACTCTGTAATTCTGCCGACGCTTTTGTGAAGGATTTAAGCACTTATTACTTTCAGCTTGTTTAAGTCCCCACCACTGATTTACTCAGTGGAATTTTATTATTCTAGTATAGCTCTGTTTGGGGTGTGTGTAGTAAATTGACTGAGACAAACATGCAGTAACTTTAAAATGATTAAATCAAAGTTAAATTTGTAACATTACAAATAACAAAATTTAATAATCACTTTAGGTTTTAACAATTGGAAACTAATTTGAATAGTTATGGATCAAGAAATGTTATCATCATGGTCTTTAAGGATTGTGAAGTGTTACAAGAAGTTCAAGTGGCAGCATAGATTTGAACTTAGCTGCCAATGACGATTTTGCTCCTTCTTATGGGTTGGTTCTTTTCACTCTGCTCATGCTCGTCTCTGGTAAAGGTTGTCGGATGTAGCTCGTTTCCCAGAAATGTCAAGGAGAGCCTACCACATGGGTCCTTCGTCTTAAAGCATAGGCCACTGTTCCCTTCTTGTTCCAGAGATAATATTTTCTGCTGGTACCACCACTAAGCTAATCCTGACTCACAGACTGTTTGCTCAGATGAATAAAAGAGAATTTAATCGGTCTCTTACACTCGTCTAAGATGTCGTTAATTTTAATAAGTTCCCTCTCTGACTTCGTGTGTGGTCCTTCAGTTTCCACAATCCCGGTTCCCTTATTCAAAATGTTAGAGATTTCCTGGGTTATATTGTAAGTCCTGATCAATACTCCAATAAAAGGTTTCATGTATTTTAAGAAGGAATTCTGAATTCTAATTCTTCACTGTAGCAGTCTGGTGTCTTGGAGAGCGATTTATCAAATGAAATAGCTTGAGAAAATGGTCAGATTATATTCCTACCTCCCCACTCCTTTGTTTGTTATGAGCTATCAAAAAACTCCAATCATATTCAAACAGGCAGGTTATGGTGTAATTTCAAAATACTCCGATATCGGGTAATTTTGAACATAAGGCAGAGGTCAACTCTCCCATATATGGTAATAAGATGTGCGATGCCCTTGTGTACAAACTTACAAACATATCGGTAAACTCATACAACAGCGTGTTCAAAATGTAACCATCATTATTTTATCAGAAAATACTCTTGTCATAACAGAGGAGCTTTCATTGCATTAAGAAATACATGGAGATCAAGAGAAATCGGATCCAACACGAAAAAAAGAATCTTCAACTCAAATGTGAAGTCAGTCCTATTGTATGGCTCTGAGACATGGAGAACAACAAAGACAACTACCAAAAAGCTACAGACTTTCATAAATGGGTGCTTGTGTAGAATAGAGGGATTACAATGGTATGACAAGGTAACCAACTTGGAACTGATGACAAGAACTAGACAAGTGCCAGTGGAACAAGAGATGAAAAGAAGACGACGGCGATAGATAGGACACACATTGAGAAAACCTGTTGATAGCATTACAAGGCCGTTCTTGTTCTGGAACCCCTAGGGCAAGAGAGGCAGGGGTAGACCAAGAAGCACATTGAGAAGAGAGCTGGAAACAGAGGTGAAAATGATGAGGAAAACGAGGAAAGAAATTGAGATGATGGCACGTGACAACAGGACTTGGCGTGTGTTTGTTGAAGGCCTATGCTCCTTTGCGAGTGGAGGGTTATGAGTGAATGACTCTTGTCATAACAAGTAGACAGGAAACGTTTATGTCATAAGTTTCCACCGGGTCCACGAAATCTTGTGCTAATCTTAGCCAAGCTGTGCCGCTCCCTTGCGACTGCGAGTAATTATCTCAGCAAATCTGGGTAGCGTCAAGCAAATGTAATTATTATCACCTACAGGGGGTGTCAAGCAATACGACAATACTCAAATATCTGCTACGTAGCAGAAAAATAACGAAGAAAGAAAGAAAAGTGCGACATTTGAAAGCACATAATAAAAATCAGTACCACAAATGTACCGATACTGCTGGAGTGAAATAAAGTTCAATATTGGCCGTTCCATTCTGTCCCCCCCCCCCCCCCCCCTTTTGGAGTGTAAAAGAGATAAACGGGCCTTAACCCACTTGCCTAACTGGGTACTACTTCTGATGATCGGACCTCGTGTTTTAACTACTCTTTGTAGAGTTGTCCATCATCAGTAACTACTTTGTGTGCTGTCTTGCTTTCGACAGTGAAACTGTGAGAAAACAAGTATAATTAAAAGAAAACAGATATTTGCCTGAATCAGTGATGGATTTTCCACTCCGTGAGAAATCCAGCTACGCCAGACCTGACTAGCAGGTAGTATGGTTTCTTTAATCATTACTCATCAGCTCTCCAATTAGTGTAGGCCTTCAACAATCGTTTGCCTGGTTCTTCTATCACGTGCCATCAGCTCATGGTCTTTCTGTGTCTTCCTCAACATTTTCACTTCTGTCTCCAGCTCTCTTCTCTGTTTTATATTTTGGTCTATCTCTACTTCTCTCCCCTCTGGTATTCCATAGCAAGGACTGCTTGATACGTGTAGCGTAAGGTTTTTATAATTGTAGTGTCAGTAATTGAAAAACCTATGGCAAGGCACAACTAAAGAAACAAAGTTACAACTGATCAGAGCATGTATTTTCCCAGTAGCAACATACGGCTGCGAGACATGGACACTCAATAAAACGGTTGCAAAAAAGAATATATCATTGGAAATGAGATGCTACAGAAGGATGTTGTGAATACCCTGGACAGAAAAAAAAGACCATCCGAGAAGTACTGCACTCAATAAATGTAGAGGAAAAGTGGCTCTTAAATGCCATCGCAGTAAGGAAGCTGAAATTTTTCAGTCAAATAAAAAAGCACAATAGTCTGGAAAAATTAGTAATGGTAAAAGGGGAAGGGGACGACCTAGACGACGGTGGATCCATGTGAATCACAGAGAGTCTGAACATGAAATCCTGATGACAATAACAGAGGCTCCTGTATTGTTTCAGGTAGCACTTATTGATCTGGTCTCTTAGAGCTCTGCTTTTTGATGACACATATGAATCTGAGGACAATATTAGACATGTGGCTAGTCTTAAGTGATGAAGCCCACAAGTCAATGTGTTCATGACATGAGTGTTTTTCAGATGTTTGCATGAATTTGCATGATACATGGATCAGTCTGATTAGCAACAGCGAGACAAGACATGTGTCAATCTGCAGAACATTTTTTTGAAAATAAAATAATACATGAATATAATACATTTTATAAATAGGTATCATGCTTCCATTGCCTTTCACATTATGGAGTGCCAAGTCTCTGAAAATACTATTGTAGATTGACTACTCCACATAACACTCCTGATAATCACTGGTAGGCATCGAATTCCTTTAACAGATTCACAACTAAAGTGCAATCCAGTCCTCTGGTCTGACCCTGACAACACAAGTTTAGTAATTTAAAGCTGTAATAAAACACAAATTAATTCATCATAAATCTACACACCCTATTAGGATTAATATAACTCCAGAAAAGACTTAGTTTGATGGAGATAGCGTAGCCTGGCAACAGATGGTAAAGGTTTCAGCCTTGACAAGCTTCTCTCTATCCTCCTGTCCTTCTGACATATCCTGTGCATGGGTAATTTTGAAAAAATCCGCTGTCCATTTGTATAGGCCAATCGCGAACGTACCGGAGACCAATGGTTAGTAACTAGTTTTAGCATTTCCGAGTGAAACTGCGTGAGCCGCATTCTAAACCTCTACTTTGTGCATCTTAAGCTGGTCATCCGTGCCTTTTTGATTTATATCTTTCAATTCCCCAGAATCTCTGTTTTCATTCCATGTGAAACTTTCCATTATTGCTTTCGATTTAGAACTATATCAAATTTTGAAACACAATGACACAGCATCGTTCGAGATATTGGAACCTTCACTTGCACATATTTTCAAAAGTACTTCTTCTATCAATATTTCCTTTGGCGTGCACAGAATTGGAGTTATCTTTTTAAAAGTAAAACCATTTTCATTAATTTCTGACACTGCATAAGCTTATACTATCTCTACACCCATGTTTAAATTCATACATTTCATTCTCGCCTTGTAAAAGCCATGATAATTATCGATCGACCCCAACGAGTTCGTGGTTTCTGATTGGCTGACACAATTCCCTTCTCTAAGAATAGACAACGCATGCGTTTACAACACATGACAGTAAGGCTATTACCAGGTTTCCTCAATGTATGCCTTTTTTAAAATAAAGTTTTGCCTCGTTTTGGTGAGGCGCGTCCCGTTCAACCTAATCGGTTATATTAGGGCGCATGTCCAAACATTAAAAGACTCTTAGATATGAGGTTAAATAACGCGTCTTATTCTTATCTCTTATTATTCTCATCTGTCTGGTTCTTGTCATCAGTTTCACAGTAGTGATCTTGTCATTTCACATCAATACTTCTATTTTGTGCAAGCACTTTTATGAAAGTATGTAGCTGTTTTGCTTGTTGTTTTTGTTATTCCCCATGTTTCAGAGCCACACAGTAGGCCTGACTTGATATGTTGTTGTTACACATGCTTTGTTCTGGGATCTCACAAGGAATTGTCACGTCCTACAAAAGGCCACCTCTCAGCTCTCCCAATCCATCATTGGCCCATATTGAGATTCTCCTACATGCAGCCAACCAGGTGAAAAATCTAAGTTACGTTAGGGGCTCAATTGACTCCTCCAAGCTTAGTGTCCAATGCTGGTTCTCAACATGTCATATCGGGTGGTTTCTGTGGTAATGTTTTATCATGATGAGGTTGCCAGCCTATACATGTTTTAGAACCGCAACCAATGTTCAGGTCATTATAGAAGGAAGCGTTGAGCTTATTAATAAAAGACAAAAGCTGTATTATATCGTGATAAAATGAAAGAACGAAGGATGTAGACGACGACAAAAAGAGACGATACTGAACAATTTAACATCGTAGCATTGAAAGAAGTAAACAATACAACTGATAACCTTCACTGGAGATGAAATTGAGGAGAGGTATGATCATCTTCGACACCTGGCAAGTTGTAGACTGTATCCTGTTGACATTTAATATCAGAGAGCATTTGTGTGTGTTGAATTCGACGTTAGTTAAAACGATTTAGTTATTTTTTTATATCTTATTTATAACAGATACTGTTGTTTACGACTTCAATTTGCACAAAATAAGCTCCGACCTTTAAAAAAAAGGATTAAAGACGTGACGAAGAACAGGCAGGAGTTTGAACACAGCAGCTTTTTATCGGATATCAACTACAGAATAAGAATCCATCAAATTCGTATATGTGCCAACTTTCCTCTGTGTGGACCAATAGAAATTTCTAGATTTCTTAGTTTTCTGGACGGTGTATAATTGAGTTTAAGTAAAATGAAGTATATACTACTCGTCAAAAGTCAAGGGCCACAATATTATTTTCAATACACTTTTATATAAGCGCATAGAATGATTAAATGAAGGAAGTTTTTAGTAAAAATGGGTGCAATATCTTTCTCTGACAGTCCTCTATGCACGTTAAGCATAAAAACAACTCAACGACAACCATGGTGATCACGTGCAATTTGGTTTGCTGACCATAAATTCACATTTTTGATCTGTTTTTTCAAACTTCCGTACAACCAAACAGGTGAAGTAATCGTGCTGATTGACATTCCACGTGCAATGGCGACTTTTCGTGAACAGAGTTCACTCTTAATTTGTTTTACAATCAGCAGACTTAGGGTAGTTTCATCACTTGCAAAAACCATGCCACCGAGAAGAAGTCTTAACACCTTACAAAGAATGAGGGCTATAGCGTGGGTTGAAAGGGGTTTATCTGTCCGTGAGGTTGCTAGACGGCTTGCAGTGTCACACTCTTCTATCCAAAGAATTTTGGAGAGATTTCAGGCCACAGGAAGTGTGGAGGATCGCCACCGGCCAGGTCGCCCTAGATGCACCAATAGACATGATGACCGGTACCTCTTGTTGTCAGCCCTGCGCCATCGAACAGTGGCTTGTTCCAATCTATGATGTCAGCTGAGACAAACTGTAAACGTTAATGTCAGTCAAAGCACCATCCGCTGACGTTTACATGAATTTGGACTGGCTGCTCGAAGTCCTGCAGTCAGAATCCCTCTTACTCCTGCTCATCGCAGAGCCCGTGTTGCTTGGTGTCGTGAGCACATCCGATGGACAAGGCAACAATGAAGTCAAGTTCTCTTCATTGATGAATCTCGCTTCACTGTGTCATTCAATGATGGCAGGATTCGAGTTTGGAGACGACCAGGAGAGCGATTTACTGATGACACAATTCGAGAGGTGGATCGTTATGGTAGGGGTTCTGTCATGTCTGGGGAAGCTTCTACAGACACGGCAGGACCCCACTCTAAATCATCCAAGGCAACTTGTCCGGCCCAAGATACCAGAACGAAATCTTGAGACCAATTGTTCAGCCTGCTCTGAAGGCCATAGATGGTAATGCCATCCTCCAAGATGATAACGCTTGACCCCATTGAGCTCGTGTGGTGAATGAGTTTATTCAGCAACATGGGATCATCAGGACGGCGTGGCCAGCTCATTCACCTGACCTTTCTCCGATTGAGCACCTCTGGGATGTCCTTGGTTGAAGATTGTCAACAAATCACCCCCTGCCAATTGATGTTGCACAGCTGACTGCATTTCTGCTTCAGGAATGGCAATCTGTTCCTCGGGATACTCTTCGGACCCTTGTGGACTCGATGCGTCTACGCTGTCTTGAATGCCTTGCTGCAAACGGTGGTCATACCCGATTTTGAAATGTCTATTTGTCCAATATCTATTGTGTGACTTTTGAAAAGGTGGGTGACACACTTCACAGCTTCATTGCGTTTTAATGTGTGTTTCCATTTCTTTACGTGACATGTCAATTTGGTATTCAATAAATGCCGTTTTGACTGATACCAATTACATTTATATCAGATTTGTTTTATGGTTTCAACCAAGGTTTTTCTAAGTGGCCGTTGACTTTTGACGAGTAGTATATAATACTAGTGCGGGAAAGCCCGCTAGAATCAGAAATATTATCACTGTCATGGATTGCCTCTCTTTAGCTCTGCAGTAGTGGTCCACCTCCACAGGCCAAAACTCAACAGTATCTGATATGGGTCTTCAAAGGTGTCTACCTTCGCACAAGATTACTCTTGGCAGAGTTGTAGATAGAAGGATAATGGCGCTTCTATCTCAAGGTGGTTTTCGCAAGATGTTTTCAGAATTCAAGAACAATGCTGCATAGGACAGAGCACTATTAACTTATATCTGATCGTCGCCTTTTGTGAAGAATTAAGCAATTGTGTTAGCCCATTCAAGCCCCTAGCTGGAGTATATCCAGCGAAATTCCTTTTATAAGTATTTGTTCTATAGATGTAAATATATATATATATATATATATATATATATATATATATATATATATATATATATATATATATATCTAGATGTATATATTAAAGAGTCTTGCTCATACGTATGCTTTCATGCCTATAATAACTGAATACACAATGATTGTTTTGTTTTAAAATAACATGTAACAAATTTAATAATCAATTATTTTTAACAGGTTAAAATATCGATGAAATGTTTGTGAATTTTAGATGTATATATAATTGTCTTCACTGAGACTTAGTTTGAGGATTTAAAAAAAAACAATTGTCCTTTTGCTGTTTCCTTAATAAACTTAGCTGGTCAAAGTGAGTCCTGCAGCCGTGGTTTCGTCAATTCTTTTGTGACGAGGGCCCTTCTTCACACAACGTGTCCTATTTAGGCAATTAGTGCTGATACCCCTTTAGACAAAATGAAAAGAACAAATGCCTCTGCTAAGTACACCGGGTTGGATTATTAACAGGCGCAATGTCTCGCTGAACACCCACCAATGTTAGCCTCTCAGAATAATTATTCTCCCTGAGTATACGCAGTATAGCTCGGGGAATATGATTAGAAATCACCGTTTTTCATCTGGTTACTTTAAAATGGAAAATGTGTCTGGACAGCGCAGTGTAATGGCTTGCCTGAATTACAATTATCAAGGTACATATGGAGGCCGTAAGGAGGCAGCCCCTCCACCATGCAAAGGCACAACAGCCCAATCACCTGTTTGTCTTAAACTATGATTACGAGCAATACAAGAGAGAAAACCGGACTGATTCTAAAGGCGACGAAATGGAACGGACTACGGACTACGACTTATGGAACTTGGAACACAAGAAGTATAAATGGGAAGGAAGAGGAGCTGGTGGAAGAGATGAGGAAAGCAAAACTAGAAATCCTGGCTATAACGGAAACGAAGAAAAAAGGACAAGGAGTCATGGATCTCGATGGCAACACGTTGCTCTACAGTGGTGTACCCATATCTGAAAGAGCTAAAGGGAGCGTGGGTTGCATTGTGGCCTAAAATCAAAAAGACAGTATCAAGGGATGGAACTTTGTCTCGGAGCGCATTATGGTTGTAAAACTAAAAGAAGGAGAAACCATAGTCAACCTGGTCATAGTGTATGGGCCAAATGAGGATGAGAGAGCAGAGGTCAAGGAGGAATTCTTCGAGCTGCTTCAAAGGACAGTGGATGACTGCCTAGATGAAGTTATCATGCTCGGAGATTTTAATGCCAGAGTTGGAAATGACCATGCTAGATGTAGTGGAGTTATCGGAAGATATGGAGAAGATACTCTCAATGACAATGGAAAGCGACTCCTCAGATTCTGCAGTGAGCAGAATCTGATCATTACAAACACAAAGTTCCCCCATAAGCGCATACATGCATACACTAGATGTGAACCAACCAAGAATGAGAAGTCAGTGATCGACTATGCCATTGTTCGGAGAAGCTCATTCAGATATGTCCGAGATGCAAGAGTCTGGAGGGGGCCAGTGATTGGAAGTGATCACTACCTGCTAACAATCAAATGAACAACTGAAAGAGTTGCTCAGCCTAGGAACTGCCCAACATCACGCAAGAAACCAAGTAAACGAGCAGGAGAAATGAGCATTATGACCTACAAGCTGAGAGAGCCAGAAATGAAGACCAGATATCAGGGGCTTATTGCTACAGCAGTGAGCAACACAGAAGAACGACCTGATGACTTGGAAACCCTCTGGAATAAATTCAAGGATATCATAAAGACAGCTGCTGCAGAAGCATGCGGTGAAGTCCGACTTGGGAACCAGAGAAAGAGGACACCTTGGTGGACAGAGGAAGTCAAATAGAAAATAAAAGAGAAGAAAATGGCATGGAAACAATACTTAGGAGCTAAAAACACAACAGGACAAATGGAAAAATATAGAGAATATGTGACACTCAGAACAGAAGCAAAGAACAAAGTGCTAGCAGCAAAACAGAAGTCCTGGGAAGAATTTGGAGAAAAGCTAGATAAAGATGCACAAGAAAACCAGAAATTGTTCTATAAGACCCTAAAGAACATGAGGAAGGAAAAACAATGCCCTCTCAAATTTATAAAGGACAAGCAAGGCAAATTGCTTACTGTCCCGAAGGAAGTAATGGAAAGATGGAAAGAATATTTCTCAGAACTCCTGGATGGTGAGCATGGTGAAGCATCAGAAATGATAACCACTAGCACAGAAGAGAAAACCAATGATGGTGAAGATGACATAAAGATGGAAGAACTGAGGGCAGCACTAGAGAAAATCAAGATGGGCAAAGCAGCAGGGCATGATGGTATAACACCAGAAATGGTTAAGTACATGGGAGCATCAGGCGAACTATTACTCTTAAAGGTCCTACAGGCAGCATGGTGCAACAAGACCATACCAAAGGATTGGGAGATTGCCATCATAACACCAATTTTCAAAAAGGGTGGCAATCGACAATGTGGAAACCATAGAGGATATCCCTTCTCAGTGTCCCTGGTAAAATCTACTCTAGAATCCTAGAGCAGAGACTCCGACGCCTAGCTGAGCCACAATTGGATGAGGTCCAGTGCAGATTCCGAGCACACCGAAGTATTCAAGACCTAATCTTCACACTCAGACAGCTGAGTGAAAAGGCCCTTGAGTATAAGAGTGAGATCCATCTTTGTTTCATAGATCTGGAAAAGGCGTTTGACAGGGTCCCCTGGAGCAAACTTTTGGACTGTTTGGCAAGGAAGAATATTCCAGCACCTCTGATTCATGCTATACAGAGCTTCTACAAGTCTTGCAGAAATTATGTGTGGACAGCAAACCATAAGTCAGAAGAGTTCAGAACCACCACTGGTGTAAGACAAGGTGATATCCTATCACCTTACCTCTTCATACTCCTTATGGACGATGTCATCAAGGCATGTAAGGAGAGAACAAGAAAGTATTCAGTGGGGTACTGGAAGATGAGACAGGTCTATATTTCGGAGTTGGCATTTGCTGATGATGTTGCCCTGATTGCTAAATCAGAGGCACATCTCCAATCCAACCTGCAAGTCTGGAAGGAAGAGCTGGAGAAGAGGGGGATGGTCATAAGCAGCTCTAAAACAAAATCCATGGTGATATCACGAGAAGAAAGAAAACATCAGATTAAGTTGGGAGAACAGGTCCTGGAGCAGGTCGACCACTTTAAATATCTCGGAGCTATTATAGACCGAAAGGGAGGCATCAAAGAAGAGTTGGCCACTCGAAAAGCAGCGGCTGGGAGACTTTTTCAGGCCATAAATCGTGGATTCCTCAGCAAGAAAGAGGTTGGTAAGAAAACGAAGATGGCTGTATACCGCTCCACCTATGTCCCAGTCTTGACATATGGATGCGAGTCGTGGGCAATGACTACAACCCACAAAAGCCAGATCCAAACCTCAGAAATGAGGTATCTGAGGAAAGTGGTTGAAGTAACAAGAAGAGACATGGTCCGCAACCAGACGATCCGTCAAGGCCTAAAATCCCATCCACTGCAAACCCAAATAGAACAGTCCCAACTAAGATGGTTTGGCCATGTCTGCAGAATGGGAGAAGATCGGCTACCACGACAAGCATGGGAAACAAAGAGCCAGGGATCCAGACCTCCAGGACGACCCAGAGTCCGCTGGGAGGACAACATTAGACAATCTTTGAAGGACCGAGGACTAGAATGGAACCAGGCCAGGAAGAAGACAGCTGATAGAATGGTCTGGCGCTCTCTCTTCCAAACCTCTACACCTCACGGTAGAATGGGAACGACTAAGTAAGTAAGTAAGGTACATATATCTCACAAAATGATACTATTCACTTGATGCACATGGGATGTAATCATCACTCATCACTGCTCGATCCGGAGTCTAGGATTGCTTCTGCTTTCGCTGTTCTGAGCGAATTAGCATGAAACAAACACCATCGCTTGCTGTAGTGGTTTATGAATATATTATTTTTATATGTTGAGGTTGCCAGCCTCATATAGAACCACTTAGCAAGGGAACCATGTCACATTCACATGGTAAAATAAATGTTTACACTTACCCCAAAGTAACTCTTTGGAACACAATCTCCTGGCACAGTTAGAATGGACACAGCACGTTCATGCTTTCGAATAACTTGGTCTGGGAAATTTTAGTGTTCCTCTTATGACAGGTGATCTGATTCCTTAGGTCTGTTAATGAGTATTATATTGTATATTTTGCGTGTTGGCCACACTTAGTCTATTAGCAGTTTAATCTACGCGGTAATGTTCTTTTTGTGGTTAACATGCAGTTGCACGCTTTTTAACTGTAAATGACCGCAATATATTTATTACGTCACTAGGTGATTATGACGTATTCCGTTCTGCATGTAATTTAAGCAAACGGTCGTTTCTAGGCCTTTCGTTATAAGAATCCTTCAGAGTAAGACGTTGATGCTATCGCTCCCAAGATATTTGAAGTTTGAACAGTCCTCCTTCGTGGCTTATGTAATTGAGAAGGTCGCCACTGATTTTTCAAGAAGATGCCGAACTTAAGTATTCAAGTTCGATGATTTATGAAGAGGAATTTTTACGGGAGAATTGTTATTATCTCCATTTTTGATCTTCGCTACTTGGGTGTTAACCTTTTTAAGCCCCTCTAGTAAATAGGCCAGATATGAGACGATGTATCACGGACTGTAGGTATTCCCTAAATGTATGTAACTTCACTTTGCCATGAATATTTATTTCTACGTCTAAATAAACATGTCGTTACCTATGGACCCATTCAACAAGTCGTTTGGAAGTCGCTTTATTATCTGATCGTTCTTGCATACCCCACGTCATTCCGCAAGGTGTTATCAGCACGATATTCAACATAAGATGTCTGTTACAAGCCAAGCATCTTTATCAAACACTCTCTAACAACAAAACCAATTGTAACAAAGTCTCTAGTCTTTGTATTTAAAAATGAGGGTTTACTTTTAAGTTTAAAAGTTGCCCAAATACTTCGATCTGTCACTTATAATTTTGGAATCCTTTGTCCGATCCTTCTCTCTGGCTCTGGTGAATTGCTAGCTTGACGTGGCAATGCAGTCTGATTTGTGACTCCGATTTCTCGAAATTATATTTCCATTTCTCAAATGAAGCCAATAGTAAGCTCTTTAGAACTAAATGGATCGGGGTTTTCAATCATAATATCCCCCGCCTGTTTTAAAATATCAAATGTTAAAATTCCAACGCATGACTTCTTTCTAATAAGGCGGTAAGGCTTCCGATAGCATCATTATGCAAACTCACAAACAAATCTGTGAACTTATTTCCTGTCTAGATGGTTTCACATTATATTGTATTGCTATACAGATTATCAGTAATATTGATCCCAGACGGCTTTCTCAAAAAGACAGACCACGAACCCAGGTGGTCACTTGCCTGTTTGTCGCTGGCCCCGGAAATGCCAAGTCCTCCTGTCACGTGCCAACCGCTCAAGTTCTTTCCATGTTTTCCTCATCATTTTCACCTCTGTGCTCAGTTCTCTTCTCCGTGTGTGTTTTTTTTTTTTGGTCTACCTCTGCCTCTCTTTCCATGTGGATTCCAGAACAAGAACTGCCTTGTAATGCTATCAACAGGTTTCCTCAATGTGTGTCCTATCCATCGCCAACGTCTTCTTCTCAACTCTTGTTCCACTGACACTTGTCTGGTTCTTGTCAGTGTATATGTCATTATAAAAAGAAGCTTTGAGCTTATTATGAAAAGACGAAAGCTGTAATATATCGTGATAACAGGAAAGGTTAAAAAATAAAGACAAGTGTTGTCCCATTGCAGTTACTGTCGTAGGGGAGTGAAGTGTTTGAGACTTCACCATACTAAGTCCAGCATGTACAGTTGGAGTGACTAGTTCCCTTCCTCGCTGCCTTTTCCTTCCCTAACTCAAAGTCAGGTACCCATTCACAGCTGTGTAGACTGGAGCGTGTCGGTACCGTGATTCGAACTCAAGAAATGTACAACAGTATATAGCTATAGACAACAGTACAATGTGGGACATATAAGAAATCAGGAAATAAGAGAAAAATTTTCAATCGCAGTAGCCAACAAATACCAAATACTCCAACAGCTGGAAGATGAGGCAGATACGGAAGAACACTGGCATCAAGTAACAAATATATGAAACAACCCTTGTGAAGACATACTGAGAAAAAGAGAACATCAGCACAAAGCATTGATAACAACAGACACCATTAGTAAGATAGAAGACAGTAAAAACAAGAAAGCAGATTTAAACAGAAGCAAAACCAGAAGCTCCAAAGCCAAGGCTCATAAAGTGTACATAGAAGCAAACAAAGAAGTAAGAAGAAACATGAAAAGAGACAAGAGGAAGTATACTGAAGAGTTAGCAAGGGAAGCAGAGGAAGCTGCAGCAAAAAGGAATTTGTGGGACCTGTGCAACAACAAAAAGAAGCTAATAGGGAAATGTAAGCAAGCAAATGGCCTCATAAATGATAAGAATGGAAAATTGCGAAGTAATATACAAAAACAAATGAAGAGATGGACAGAACATTTTGAGGAACTTCTTAATAGACCAGCTACAACTAATCCCCCAGACATCCAGCCAGCAGAAGAGGAGCTACAAATCAGCTGTGAACGACCAAGTAAAGAAGAGATAAAGCTTCTGAAAGATGGAAAAGGAGCTGGTCCAGATGGCATTCCAGCAGAGGCCATCAAAACAGATATTGATACCTCTACATTGATTTTATACAAACTACTTGGCAAAGTCTGGGAGAGAGAACGAACGAACGAACTTTATATTCAAAGGGTTTAGAATTGAGCCCACAGAAAGGAAATACCAGCAGAATGGAAGGAAGGTTATCTTGTCAAGTTGCCTAAGAAAAGAAATTTAAAAGAGTGCACAAATTATAGAGGAATAACGTTACTATCAGTGCCAGGAAAAGTATTAAACAATCATCCTTGACAGATTAAACGAGTCCATAGACAAGCAACTGAGAGATGGACAAGCAGGTTTTGGACAAAACAGATCCTGTACAGACCAGATAGCCACATTGAGAATAATAGTTGAACAAAGTCTGAAATGAAATTCCCCGCTATACATCGGATTCGCGGACTATGAAAACGCATTTGACAGTGTAGACAGATAATCACTTTGGAAATTGATGAATGCTCTTTGGGGAGCTAAAGGGTATTGATTGATTGATTGAAAGAAGTAAACAACACAACTGATAAACATTTCTGTGGAGAGATAATTGAGGAGATGTATGATCAACTTCGACACCTGGCATGAAAAAAGTTGTAGACTGTACCTTGTTGATATATTTAATACCAGAGCATATTTGTTTGTGTTGTATTCAGTGTTAATCATAAAGGTTTAGTTATTTTTAAACTCTCCTTTAAAAATTTTTTTTAACATATACTGTTGTTTACGACTTGAATGTGGACAAGATAAGCTCCAACTTTAAAAAGAACGGATTACAGACGCGACAATGAACAGCCAGGAGTCTGAACACAGCAGCTTTATTTCGGATATCAAATACAGCATAAGAATCTATCAAATTCGTATATGTGCCAACTTTCCCCTGTGTTGACCTGAAGGAATTTCTATATTTCTCAGCTCTTCGGGCGGTTTTCATCATGCCTACATGGTCCACAATTATCGCCCTTGTCGTTGTCAGCATTGCCGCTATGTCAGCAAGGATAGAAGCCAGCCCAATCACTTCTGACTACTTGCGTCAACGAGAGCAATTAATTTCTGAAGACAGAGAGAAAAGAGCTGGACCCAGACTATCGCTGACTCCAGAAGAAAAAATTGTCAGTGATATTTTCGTACAGGTAATCTTGACATTTTTTACTTCTGTGTGTCTTAAAGGCTCTACAAGATAGGCTGATCGGTAATAGCCCAACCTTCCTTAGTTGTTTTAATAGAATACGTTGTAGTAAACAGGCAAATGCCCAACCTTCCTTACATGTTTTTATAGAATACATTGTAGTAAACAGGCACATGCCCAACCTTCCTTACATGTTTTTATAGAATACATTGTAGTAAACAGGCACATGCCCAACCTTCCTTATATGTTTTTATAGAATACATTGTAGTAAACAGACACATGCCAAACCTTCCTTAGATGTTTTTATAGAATACATTGTAGTAAACAGACACATGCCCAACCTTCCTTAGATATTTTTATAGAATACATTGTAGTAAACAGGCACATGCCCAACATTCCTTAGATGTTTTTGAAGAATACATTGTAGTACACAGGCACATGCACAACCTTCCTTAGATGTTTTTATAGAATACATTGTAGTAAACAGGCACATGCACAAATAAAGCTTGTTCCCAATGTGAATAGGGAGCAGTCCATTTTCTTTAGACGTGTAACGAGACGAAGAAAGATAAATATTGTTTCCACGTTACCTCACAGGAGAAGAGCAAACTAATAGAGACCAGCCGACGAAACCGAACCGTTTACTTCCCGGCTGCCAGTTTTTACCTGTCCAAGCCACAGATCGAGAACTCTACTCTGTTCAAACTAATACAACGAATGCCAAAAGGTAAACACTCACCTGTGTGACAGAACAGCGCAAGAATTTTTTAATTTTTTTTTTATTCTGGCTTTTTTATAACCCTTTTTTACATAAATAAATGCTTCGGGTAGTTAGTTCCCTTGTGTCCCAGAAGAGAAATATAAAGAAATGGATTACTGCCCCCTCAAGCGTGTGGTACAAGGAGATCAATATGAGGTTGTTTATGGGTTGGGAAACTTATTACGTTAAACAAATAGACACAGAAACCTCTGTTACAAGACACATGATGATGATTGGTGCAGGCTTCTTGCTGGACCAGCTACAGTAATGGTTCAATGCACCTAAGGAGTGCAAAGGACACTAATGATGATGATGAAGTAAATAAACAACGGTTGTTTCTATAGGTTTACTCGTGTCTTGTAGTTTGTTTAAGTTTACTCGTGTCATGTAGTTTGTTTAAGTTTACTCATGTCATGTAGTTTCTTTAAGTTTACTCGTGTCATGTAGTTTCTTTAAGTTTACTCATGTCATGTAGCTTCTTTAAGTTTACTCGTGTCATGTGGTTTCTTTAAGTTTACTCTTGTCATGTGGTTTCTTTAAGTTTACTCATGTCATGTAGTTTCTTTAAGTTTACTCGTGTCATGTAGTTTGTTTAAGTTTACTCGTGTCATGTAGTTTGTTTAAGTTTACTCATGTCATGTAGTTTCTTTAAGTTTACTCGTGTCATGTAGTTTGTTTAAGTTTACTCATGTCATGTAGTTTCTTTAAGTTTACTCATGTCATGTAGTTTCTTTAAGTTTACTCGTGTCATGTAGTTTGTTTAAGTTTACTCATGTCATGTAGTTTCTTTAAGTTTACTCATGTCATGTAGTTTGTTTAAGTTTACTCGTGTCATGTAGTTTGTTTAAGTTTACTCATGTCATGTAGTTTCTTTAAGTTTACTCATGTCATGTAGTTAGTTTCTTTAAGTTTACTCGTGTCATGTAGTTTGTTTAAGTTTACTCGTGTCATGTAGTTTCTTTAAGTTTACTCGTGTCATGTGGTTTCTTTAAGTTTACTCGTGTCATGTAGTTTCTTTAAGTTTACTCGTGTCGTGTAGTTTCTTTAAGTTTACTCGTGTCGTGTAGTTTCTTTAAGTTTACTCGTGTCATGTGGTTTCTTTAAGTTTACTCATGTCATGTAGTTTCTTTAAGTTTACTCGTGTCATGTAGTTTCTTTAAGTTTACTCGTGTCATGTAGTTTCTTTAAGTTTACTCGTGTCATGTAGTTTCTTTACGTTTACTCGTGTCATGTAGTTTGTTTACGTTTACTCGTGTCATGTAGTCTGTTTAAGTTTACTCATGTCATGTAGTTTCTTTAAGTTTACTCGTGTCATGTAGTTTGTTTACGTTTACTCGTGTCATGTAGTTTCTTTAAGTTTACTCGTGTCATGTGGTTTCTTTAAGTTTACTCATGTCATGTAGTTTCTTTAAGTTTACTCGTGTCATGTAGTTTCTTTAAGTTTACTCGTGTCATCCAAGATAAATCTTTGTTGTAGGGTTGTTGAAATAAAATGAGTATTTGGTGCCAAATTTGAGAAGAAGGGCATAGACATGGATTGGGTGCGTACTATAACTGTGAAAGATAAACGGCCGAAATGAGTGACTGACTAGGCTTCACACAGAGCTAAGACAGTACCTGGGATATATGGAGGTGGATATTTGAGGAAGTCACGTCAGGTGCCATGTACCTCCACAGATCCCAATTTTTGATGCTCTCCAACGGATGTTATGGGTCTCATTCTATGTCATCATCATCACCGTTCAACAAAGCACATAGACCTTCAACAAACGTGCGGAAAATGTTCCTGTCCGGGCCAATCAGAACAAAGATTTTCCGTGTCTTCTTCGTCCCCTTCACGTCTGTCTCCAGTTGTCTCCCCCGTGTGTTTTATCTCCCTCTACCTTTCTAGCCCTGGAAAGGGGGGGGGGGGGATGAATGTTCCAGAACCAGAACTGCCTTGTAATGTTATCAACAGGTTTCCTCAGTGTGTGTCCTATCCATCTCCAACCCCTTTTTCCCATCTCTTGTTCCACTAGCACTAGTCTAGTTCTTGTCATGAGTTCCTTCTTTAGTGATCATGTCATGCCACGTCAATCCTTCTATTCTACGCACACACCCATTTATGAAAGTAAGTAGATTTTTTTATTATTGTTTTTGTATTTCTCGATGTTTCAGAGCCATACAATAGAATGAATTGACATTTCATCTGAAGGTTAGGATTTATGTGTTCTTTCCATGCCGTAGTGTCAGTTTATGGATTAATTTTTCTCACTGTCTTCCTCTACCTCACTTTCAATCTAAGGTTCAATGGTCACGATTTTCTTGAGGACTGCTCTTCCTATCGCAAGTCATCTTCCAATCACAAGTCACGTTCCTATGTCAAGTCATCTTCCTATCACAAGTCATCTTCCTATCACAAGTCATCTTCCTATGACAAGTCATCTTCCTATCACAAGTCATCTTCCTATCTCAAGTCATGTTCCTATCCTATCACAAGTCATCTATTAGAACCACTATTTGCACAAGTCTGAAAAACAGGGACAACATCATCAGAGTGGAAGAAAGGAATAATTGTCAAATTTCCCAGAAAGGGAGATCTTACAGACAGCAATAATTGCAGAGGAATCACTCTTCTCTCAGTTCCCAGCAAAATACTAGGCCGGATAATTATCCAGAGAATTTCAAAAGCAGTAGACCACAAACTGAGGAAATAACAGAAGATGTGTAGATCATATATTTACCCTCAGGAACATTATAAGGCAGTGCTCAGAATGGCAAAGACAGCTGTACATTAATGTCGTTGATTTTGAAAAGACTTAGACAGCATACATAGGGGCAGTTTATGGAAAATACTGAGGGCTTATGGGATTCCAAGCTGCATAGTTTCAATCATAAAAAGCCTCTATGCCAACTTCCCGTGTAGTGTTGGGCAGAGAAACCTAACCTTTGAAGTGAAGACAGGAGTACGACGTGGGGTGCCCCTTATCAACCACTCTATTTTTAACAATCATATACTGGGTGATGCGCCAGACAACATAGGGCAGTCCAAGAGGAATAAGATGGACTACATTTTCTACATTGGAAGATCTGGAATATGCAGATGACATTGCACTACTAACACATTCACATCAACACATCCAGGAAAAAACGGATAGACTTAATAAGTATAGCCAGCAGGTGGGCTTGAACATCAATTTAAAGAAGTCAGAGGTCATGACGCTCAATGTGAGCAACCCTGAGCCCAAATCAGAACAGACAGACACCTTCACATACCTAGGATGCACAGTAATACCATATGGTGGAGCACGCAAAGACATCAACAACAGAATGAACAAAGCAAGAACATCCTTTTTTAGTCTAAACTACTTCTGGAAGTCCTCTCAGTACAGCACAAGCACAAAATGAAGATTATATCAGAGTTGTGTGCTTTTTGTGCTTCTCTATGGTGCGGAATGCTGGACAGTTACAGAGAATGAAATGTCGAAATTGTCCTCTTTTCTCACAACATGCCTAAGAAAAATTCACCGAATCTTTTGGCCGATTACCATCACCAACCAAGATCTGCTTACTCGGAGCAAGCAAGAGGACATGCACACCATCATAGCTGGCAGACGCTGGAGCTGGGTTGGCCATGTCCTCAGAAGAGACCCCGATGCCATCACAAGAACAGCTATGCTATGGACCCCTGAAGGAAAACGAAAAAGGGGCTGACCAAAAACAACTTAGCGGAGGACTGTGGAGGCTGAGATGCAAAGAATGAACAAGAGTTGGGGCACTGTACGAAGGATGGCCACCGAAAAAGCAAAGTGGAATCAATTTGTTGTGGCCCTACAAGACGCCACTAGGCGTGATGGCCACTGACTGCTTTGACGGTCGGTAGCTAAGGAAAAGAAGATTACAAGTCATCTTCCTATCACATGTCCAATGAACATTGATTGTCTTCTCTGTGACGAAATGGGGCGCCCTTTTCTCCTAGACCTCTGTTTCACGGTGGCACTATCAGTTACAATTATGACACTCGATTTTTATTGTGATCTTTTAATGGTAAGACTACCACAGGTAACCCCAATATTGGTTTGCTCATTTCCGCGTAGTTTTATTTGCTTTAGGTGTGCCGGGCCCGCGGACAGATTACAGACAAGCAGGGTGGAACGTGACATAATCGGTTCCTGTCCGACTTGTTATGACAAAATTACTTTAATGAAAGTAATAAATGTTACATCTTAAACACGATGTCGTATAAAGTTACAGGTGTCTTTGTTAAAGCGTACAGAGAGGAGATCGGATGTTTTCAAACCATATGTAGAAAAGGTGACCTTTGCATCACGTGTCGGAATTTTTGTTTTTACATTACCCCACCTAACATTTTCGTTTGAAATCATTGGAGCTTTTAATTCGTTCATAACCAACGAATGCAGGGGAAGGCAATGAATATATCTGACCATTTTTGCAAGTTTCCTTCACTTGATAAATCGCTTGCCAAGATAACCAGACCTGCCAGAAGTTAAAATTCAGAATTTCCTTTTTATCAGCCCGGTCCTTTTATTGGAGAATCTTGACGTACTTACAAAACAGCCCGGGAAATCTCTGTTAATTTTAACAAGGAAACTAAACACAAACGCGAAATCAGAGAGGGAATTATTGTTAAAATTAACGACCCCAAGAACACGTGTAAGAGTCTGATACAGATTAAATATTATCAAAGGGAAGTGATCTTGAAAATGTTAAGCAAATAGATTCGATTGCGGGTTACGTTGCTTGATTAAGCTGATGTTAAGTTAAAAATGTATTAGGGGAATTCCCTCGTGTGATCGAGAAGTTTCCAAGTGGCGAACACTGGTCAGTTCAAATCGCGGAGATGTTTTTTTTCTCTGAACTGTCTTGAGCTGTGAGTAAGCTCGTGTGTCTAGCCCATGCAATTATCGAGACTGAGTTGTGTTTTTTAAACAACCGAGTCTCGTGTCTTTTTTGGCGGAATTAGTGTGTGAACGAAGGGCAGTCTGTTTTTGGGTACCGACGGGAGAGGTCGGTCCTACAGTGTGTGTTTTGAGTATGCCTGCACAGTGCAAAAGTTATAGAGGCCATTTTTGTGTAGGCCTATAATTCCTGAGTTTATTGGAGAATTGTGTTTGTGAGTATTTTTGAAGAGGTAAGGATCCAGGACTTATGTTTGACTATATAAATGTCAAGATGAGTGAAGGCGAGATTACAGCAGACTGCCAGGGAGTGCAGTCTTGCGAGAAATTGCCGCGAGTATTCACTATTCATGTTAGAAGCATCGTTTGAGGCTATTTATTATTGTCAGCACGGCGAGGATAACCGTTACTGGGAAAAGGATCCATTGTCTATTTATTATAATGCTGATGTTAGAAGCATCGTTTGAGGCCATTTATTATTGTCAGCACGGCGAGGATGACCGTTGCTGAGAGGATCCATAGTTATATTAAAGCGCCAAGGTTGAGAGCGTCTTTGATGAAGCATATTTAAGGAGGCCATTATTTATTGGACAACCGTTTGCTGGGAAAAGGATCCATTGTCTATTTATTATAATGCTGATGTTAGAAGCATCGTTTGAGGCCATTTATTATTGTCAGCACGGCGAGGATGACCGTTGCTGAGAGGATCTAGTGTTGATGTTGTAGAGCGCTAATGATTATGAGAAGTGGAGATGTGACTATAGTACTTTCTTGTTGTGAGTTATGTTTGACTGTGTATTTCATGAACGTATTGTGACAATAAATTATGTTATATGTCACCGGCAGTTCCACGACTTGTACGTGTGTATCTGTGGCGTGTGAATATAACCATGCACACTCACTACAACATTTAACACGGTAGGAGAACAGTAGGCGTGATGGTAGTAACGCACATCAGTTATAATATTTAATAATTTATCAGTAACTTTCAAAGTAATCGTCAACAGCATAAAAACTCACGGTAGAATATAACAGTGGAAGTATTTGCTATGGGATTATTATCAGTGGTGGTTTTCAGTCTAGAAGGAGCTAACACCTACGTATTCGCGTTTAAAGTGGGAAGTTGACAGGTTGTTGGTAGACAGTCAAGTTTAACTAAATGTGAAGTGTTTTTGAGGAGTCGTTTGCAGATTATCTCAAGTCAAAAGTCACGGAGGTTGCTGTGCTGCGTTTCCTGTATGCTGTACGTGCTGATGCTGTGTTGAGCGCATTCTACACTTTTGCAAGAACCTGAAGAGAAGAAAATCTAGTTTGTGTACCTTTCTGCGCTGGAACGGTTTTATCTGCAGAACTTTGTGATATCTGGAGTGTTGGCGGAAGGGACGGAAGAATATTAAGATAAGTGATTTTGTTCTGTGTAGATTGTGCCACTTTTCTGCATTTCAGCAAGTCTGCCTATACTATCCATCACTTATTCTGTTGATAATTGTCATTGTGTTTCGATAATTATATCGATTGAAGTAAAATGTGTTGATGCATAGGTACTGTATGCTATATATAGGTACTATAACAGAAGTTGGTGTACAGTAATTAAGAAATAATTGCAATTTCTTAAAAAGATAATTGGCTTGGTGAGGTGAAAGTTTAATTAATACATATATAGTTGTCTAAGTAAGTAAGTCACTATGGACTATGATACAGATCCTGAGGAAAAAAAATACCGTGAACTATTGGGATTTGGAGACCGTGAGCTGACTGAGTCTGAAATAAATAGATTGATATGTGAAAAGCTAATTCATGAAAGTGATGAGAGGTATAAGAAAAGGATGCTAGAAGAGAAGAAGCAATTGGATATAAAACAGAGTACCCTAGAGCAAAGGGAAAATGTCATAGAATGTACTGCTGAAGTAAGAGAGTTACATGAAAAATATCTAAACTTACAGATGATTTAGGCAAATCAAACTCAGAACTTGCTAGTACTCAAACAGCATTGAGTGTAGCATTGTGTAAAATCAAAGAGTTAGAAACTCAGATTAAGGATAACAATAGTGAAGTTAGAAATCTAACTCAGGAACTTCAAGAAAGGAGACAAATATATGACAAATTGAAAATGGAGAACAATGAACATGAGCAAACTTATATAAAAATGCTTCATGAGGTGAGGCATGATAATGAGATTCTCTGTGATCAAATTAAGGACATGAATATTGTACCCCTTAAGAAGAATGATGAGATTATGTATAATGACAATGATGATATTAAGATTCAGTCTCTACAACTAGAATTGACTCATTTGAGATCAAAAAAAGAACAGTATGAGAAAGAGACATTAGTAGAGTTGATGGTTGAGAAAGAGAAAGTCACTAAGTTTGAAAATATGCTAGCAGATGAAAGCTGTAAAGTTTTAAGAGCTGAGAGCTTAAACAAGAAATTAAGTGCAGAGATTTCACTTAGAGATAAGGAAATTGCAGATGCAAGGAGAAGAATGGACGGTCTACTTGACATTCTCTTAAAGAAAAAAAGGTGGTCTTCTGTCAGTGTTGACAGTGAAAGACATAAAGCAAAAAGTCAGTCCTATACACTTTTTGCGGACTCTACAGTTAAGAATGGTGGACAGAAATCTTTCCGAGGGAAATATAACTTTCAACGCAATGCCGATAATTCTTGCGATATTGGTTCCTGGCGGCAAGCTAGCAAAGGAAAATCTACAGTATTAGATAACCCTGTAGATAACAAAAGAAACAATAATAAATTTCAATTCAAGTTGTTAAAAACAAACCAAGTATTAATTGAGAACCCTGATGGGAAAAAAGATAGAACTCCTTATTCCAGGAAGGAAACATATTTTGTGAAAAACAATAAAGATATGGTTAAATCTTTCGGTCACACCCAGTCAAGTCAGTGTGACCCATTTCTTAAACACACTGCCACAAACAAGGATAAAAATACTTTTGATAGGAGATATAACCCTGAGGTTAAAATGTACCAAGGGATTCCTTCATATAGTAATGTTTCTTTGCCTAAAAACAAGAAACAATTTGACAGATCACAGTATCGTGATCCTGAGAGTGTTAGAAATTATAGTGGAAATAATTATGTGAAAGTTTGTCAATCTGGTAATAAACTTTTTGATAAAAAGCCATTTCTATCTGGTAGATATTTTTATCCAAGAGGAAATGCTAATTGTAATTATGCTAACTGGGATGTAAAACAGTACAACTGTGTCAATAGAACAAATAACAATGTTCTTAACAGCAATTATAGAAATCGTAACCAGGTTAGATGTGGTCCACATGAGAGCAAGGTTGTTAACGAGCAAAGTAATAACACTATTGATTGTCACACTAGTGGTGTCGAAAGGTCATCTCGTTCTTGTGAACGTAGTAAAATTTTTCAGCCTACAACACGGGTGAACTTTCGTTACGGTCAAGTGATCGCTAAGCCTTCTGTGATGTTTACATCGTTTAAGGAGGACTTGTTGAGGTGTGTGAAAAGGGGCCAAGACTCTACTCCACCTCAAGGGATAGGTAAACGTGAAAGTTGATTTTCCGTTTTTCCTTATTAAATCTAACAGATGATTAATAGAAATTTTCATTTGTATTGTCTCGTAGCGTGCGACGTTGTGATGAGTTGGCGCACTTGTTGACATTATTCGTGAAGAATGTGGATTATCTATCAAGCAGAACCTATGAGCGTCTCGCTATACATCTGACGAGTCACTTTTTGGAGGATCAAGAATTATTGACAGATTGTCGGGATATATTTTTTTTACAGCTGATTTATTTTTTAGAATAGTACATGTTATTGTATTCTGTGGATAATATATCATATGATGTTGTATTAAAATATTGGTAATTTCTTTGAAACATTATGATGTTCATTTTGATGCATCATTTGATTGCTATATATATATTTTTTGTGTGGAACATATATGACTGTTTCGAATGTACCAGTCCAATTTTTTATGCAATTGTATATTATTCTGTTTTGATTGTGTGTAACATATGTGTTGGTAATAATTTGTGTGTAATTTTTGATAAATGCAGTGAGCGGTGTCAAACCTGTGCTCATTTTTCTGTACATTTTTCGGGTGGTAGCTATAATTGTTAGGATAATTATGTGTATGTATTGTTATGTTGTGTAATATGATTTTGTAGAATTATCTTGCATGTATTAGAAATAATTGTGTATTTGAATTGTTAACATATGGTTAAACATTAATCTTGTTAGAGCATAGAACCTAGAATTTAAATAATAAGATTTTTTCAACATTTTTGCAACAAATTAATGTGATAAACAAAACCTTTGCAGGTATTTTTATAGGACTTCTTTTTCATATCCTATTGTACCATTAAATTTTAGATTTATTTATACTATATATATATAGGCTGAGTAAGATATAAATTTACAGTTAAATAACTTTGAAGCTCAACGCTATTGTTAGTCAGAATTAACTTATAAATTAAATTCAACTTTTTTGTAAAATTGATAGACACATCTAAACTATTGTTTGTTTAAACAATATAGACGGATTGTTATAATACATGCTCTATATATATTATGTTATGTTTGTATGTTGGAAAGTTGATATACAGATGACATTGTATTTTTCTTAGGTTTTTTTTTTGGTGATGTTTTTTTTGAAAAAAAAAAGAAAAACTTACATGTTTTGATTTAAGTGTTTGTCTAGAGATAAGATACTTTATGCTTCTCTCATTTTGTTAAAAGTTAATTTCATTGTTAATTTATTAGTTATGACTTAGAATTACTTAAATAATAATTTTATTTTTTGATAACTTATCGTTCTGAAATATTTTGTATGGTTATTTTGGGAAAAAAAATGTTTTTTGGCATTGTAATTTATTTTTGTGTGCCCTATGATTGAAAGGGATATTACTTTTTTGGAAACTTGTCTTATTTGATATTATGATGTATTTTATTATTTAGCGGTTGATTTTGCGTTAGGTCAAAACTTAGTTATCGCAAATGCTATTATTTGTTTGTGTAAGGTTTATAATTTATTTTCAATTAAGTATAACTTTTGTAACTTAGTTAAATTACTTATTAGACTTTGGTTAGTTATGAATTAATCGTTTTGTGCTGTTAGTATGGATATACTTTGACATTTTGTTTTGTGCCTTGTAATCATGTTTGTATTTAATTTTTGGAAGATATTGTTTGATCTAAACATTTATTAGTATGTATTGTCATTGACTTTCTATGCGTTCATACCTTTGCTTTCCATTCGTCTTTGTTGACTATCCTTCATTTCATTCTATCTTTTTGTTGTCTTTTCGATATGTGTTCATATCTTGTTTATATTTCTATATCACATCTTCGTTTCTCTTCATTCTACTTGTATACTTCTTCTTCTTTCAATACTTATACTTTCATTCGTTGTATTCTTGAGTGAATTATATAACTTAGTATAATGTAACTGTATTTTGATAAATTTGTATTTATTTTTCATAAAATCGTTTTACTTATTGATTATTATGTGGTATTGTTAATTGTTTCTCATTTTCCGATTTCTTAATTTCCTTTACTACAGATCATTCTTCTGTTGCTTGATCTTGTTCTTTCACTTTCTATTGGTTATTACTTGTACTAAATGTACTTAGCTTAGTGTTCTATTAAGATTAATTTTGGTATGCTTGTATTATGATTGATGCTTTTGTTGTAATTTACATCGGTAACATTCATTGGGATATTTGATTGATTATGTTTGATGTTTTAGTTGTAATATTACATTTATTGCTGATATTTCGGGTGGATGTACATTTTTTTATAGGTACATTTTTTGGATAGATACATTTTTTGGTAGCCATATAATATAATTTCATTTATCTCTAAATTTTTGACACTTAA
This sequence comes from Oreohelix idahoensis, assembly GCA_024509875.1. Classification (NCBI taxonomy): domain Eukaryota; kingdom Metazoa; phylum Mollusca; class Gastropoda; order Stylommatophora; family Oreohelicidae; genus Oreohelix; species Oreohelix idahoensis. The sequence continues at coordinate 765,914 of JAMPIV010003285.1, forward strand.
ATTTTCAAAAAAAAATGATAAATCATTTTTTTCCCGGGCGGTGTGGCAACTGATACAGAGTAAATATTATCAAAGGGAAGTGATCTTGAAAATGTTAAGCAAATAGATTCGATTGCGGGTTACGTTGCTTGATTAAGCTGATGTTAAGTTAAAAATGTATTAGGGGAATTCCCTCGTGTGATCGAGAAGTTTCCAAGTGGCGAACACTGGTCAGTTCAAATCGCGGAGATGTTTTTTTTTCTCTGAACTGTCTTGAGCTGTGAGTAAGCTCGTGTGTCTAGCCCATGCAATTATCGAGACTGAGTGGTGTTTTTTAAACAACCGAGTCTCGTGTCTTTTTTGGCGGAATTAGTGTGTGAACGAAGGGCAGTCTGTTTTTGGGTACCGACGGGAGAGGTCGGTCCTACAGTGTGTGTTTTGAGTATGCCTGCGCAGTGCAAAAGTTATAGAGGCCATTTTTGTGTAGGCCTATAATTCCTGAGTTTATTGGAGAATTGTGTTTGTGAGTATTTTTGAAGAGGTAAGGATCCAGGACTTATGTTTGACTATATAAATGTCACGATGAGTGAAGGCGAGATTACTGCAGACTGCCAGGGAGTGCAGTCTTGCGAGAAATTGCCGCGAGTATTCACTATTGATGTTAGAAGCATCGTTTGAGGCCATTTATTATTGTCAGCACGGCGAGGATAACCGTTACTGGGAAAAGGATCCATTGTCTATCTATTATAATGCTGATGTTAGAAGCATCGTTTGAGGCCATTTATTATTGTCAGCACGGCGAGGATGACCGTTGCTGAGAGGATCCATAGTTATATTAAAGCGCCAAGGTTGAGAGCGTCTTTGATGAAGCATATTTAAGGAGGCCATTATTTATTGGACAACCGTTTGCTGGGAAAAGGATCCATTGTCTATTTATTATAATGCTGATGTTAGAAGCATCGTTTGAGGCCATTTATTATTGTCAGCACGGCGAGGATGACCGTTGCTGAGAGGATCTAGTGTTGATGTTGTAGAGCGCTAATGATTATGAGAAGTGGAGATGTGACTATAGTACTTTCTTGTTGTGAGTTATGTTTGACTGTGTATTTCATGAACGTATTGTGACAGTAAATTATGTTATATGTCACCGGCAGTTCCACGACTTGTACGTGCGTATCTGTGGCGTATGAATGTAACCACGCACACTCACTACAACATTTAACACGGTAGGAGAACAGTAGGCGTGATGGTAGTAACGCATGACCATAAATAGCCTGGGTGGCGGAAATCTAGGTCAACAGACAGATTGAATTCACTAACAGTATCTCGTGTGTAGCAGTGGTATGTTAGTCATACAGAATTTGATATTTTGACATTCGCGTGATATAAGAATTACTGTTCTGCTCTGTGTGGGCGTATGAACAGTGTAACCATTAAGGTAACACCCATCACCATTTATTCAATCTCTAAGACCAGTCATCAGTGTATAATATTTAATAATTTATCAGTAACTTTCAAAGTAATCGTCAACAGCATAAAAACTCACGGTAGAATATAACAGTGGAAGTATTTGCTATGGGATTATTATCAGAGTCCTAACCCGGGGCCTTAACTTATTCATCTGAGCAAAAACGTATGTGAGCCAAGATTGGAGTACTTTGTGCATTTTCATTCTATATGTTTCATTTACTAACATGTGAACTAATATGTATATATTAACCATGTGAATATTAAGATGTTAACTCGCTGGGGATGTCCAAGTCATTTGAGGCTGGCAACATCAGCGTATAGAATGATGATTTCATGAACCAATACTGCAAGGGCTGGTGACTGCTTTATTGCTAGTTTCTTAAAGAGAACTAAACGCATGAATAGTCCCAGGTTCCATTTGGAGCAGGGAGGGAAAGATGAAAGACATGACGTACACATTCCAATTATAATACTTACAGTTTCAAAGCTTTTCCATCAGTGTAAATGTAAACGAAAACATACTCACTTTTAAATTAATGAAAGTTTCAAAATTTTCAATCAGTGTAAATGTAAATGTAAAACATATTCTATCTGTGCGTTTAAGATTTTCATTTAAATGTATAAATAACTGTGATGGGTCTAAATCCTATCTCGGCTATCATTCAAAACATTACACCGTACAAAAATTCCGAGAGGCCAAACAACCAATCAAAACGGCAGCTCGGGTCACACAATGCTAATATTTTGTAAGGCATTTTAGTAGGAAGTCGAGAAAGGTTAGATGTTGACAGTTTTTAGAAAGGCATTGTGTAGTTAACAACCGGTATACGTTAGTAATGAAGAACATAATTCGATAGTAGGGATCATTAGCTATTGGCAGATATCTAGATGTTCACTGGAAATGTTGTAGAACCGAAGAAAATGTGTATTTAAGGCATCGAAGAATGAACTATGTTGTGCTTTACCATGTTTAAGCTGCTCCAGTGAAAAGTCGGATTAATCTAGACATAAGAGAGATACTGCAATTGATAGAGCTTAGCCTTAAGAATAATAAAAGCTTTGGATGAAGGAAATCCGTTTAGAGATTAAGAAACTAGAACGATTTCGGTTTTTCATATTAGCACAAAACGCCTTAGATTTTCACTTTTTCTAGTCCGAAAAATACTTTGGACTCGATGCTTTCTCGATTGGGAAACCTTGACCTATATAATTCGGGATGTACCAATCGTTTTACACTTTTGGGACCCAAAGATGCAGCAATAGAGAATGCAGTCAGCGACCCATAGCTTGACTGCTGTCACGAAATGGTTTTAAGACTAAAGGCTGTCTACATATAGTGACAAGACATTAGTGAGAAGAAAGACTGAAATGATAGATTCAGATGAAAAATGACAGTGCAAATGTGAAAGTGAGACCATTGGCTCCGAGGTTGAGAACCGAAGTTAACTCCCCCTCGCCACTTCGGACGTCTTAATTGCTATGGCCTCGACCACCTCTAACTACCCTAAGGGGATAAGGTTCAATTACGATTCACATACACCACGATACAGACAACAGATAGCTACTGTACGTAATTAAAATGACTGGTCCAGACTATAAATGTACAAGTTTTATTTACACCTATAAACAAAACTCAAATACATGTCAAATACATAAAAATGCAGTGTAAGAAATCCTGGAAAACCAAATTCAGGAGAAAAAAAATTACAAATGATGTATCATCAAACCCAACCCTTCACCCACAAAGTTCACCTGTATGGAGAAAGAAGGTAAGATTAAATGACATAAACCACACTGCACTTGGTGGAGTCTCAGAAGTCGAGCCTCCACTCCAAACTAGCTATGCTAAACTCTAATGTTACTGCTAAGTTCACAGTCCTCTGGAACTACCACGAATTTTCTACACAATCACTGCGCAGACTTCGTTTCTACCACGCCTCTCCTGAATTCTCTTGCACAGCTACCCACACCTCTACACTTCAACCGCTGTCCTCTGTTATGATCTACACAAAACTATGTCTCAGTTCTGTCTTTCTGGTCTACTACCTGTAGACTACACTTCAGCAGCTATCCTCTGCTCTAACATCTGTATAGAGTATTTTTACCCTTTTTCTCTCCACACATTCAGGAATTGATGACTCGGTTTAAACGCTGGGTTCTGGGCTAGTTAGCTGGGTTTTGCTGCTACCACTGGTTTTACCTGCCCGCTCCCAACTCTGGGTTCAGGCCTTCGGCGTTATTATGGCCGGGACGAATCGAAATAAATTTACAACCACGCTGGCAACTTGCCGATTTGCGAGTGTAAGAAGATTGAGCTTCTGAGCTCCGGATTTTCCACCAAAATCCCTTTCAACTGGAGAATGTCTTCCCTGCCTTGGGAAAACGTATTTTCTTTCGCTCCGTCCGCCACTGGCAATTAACGCACGACTTTGCGTGTCGGCGAATGCCACAACTTTGCCGTGGGAGAAATTTTGTGGTATCAAAAATTCTGCTCTTCCCCACAAAAGCCGGTATCTGCAAATTCGAATTCCCACTGAAGGCGAACCGACTTGTTTCAGGTACGCAGCTGGCAATTACATTTAGAGACCGAGAATTAAATTACGGCTCTATTTATAATCATATAACAGCACGCTGACCTCTTGACGTCATATGCGTGGCTTTTGTTCCTAGCCCAATGATTTCAAATGCCGTTAGCTCTCAGCCAATCAGAATTGTAAACAATACCGATGCAATCGGTTACTGCTAGCACGTGTTGCGTGCATTTAGACAAAGAAACGGGATTAAGCTCTGCCCTCTACTGGCAATGAAGCAAAAATGGCCGAAATATATTTATATATAAAATCCCGAAAATGCATCTAGCCGCCTGTCATATCTTTAAAAGAAAAACAAACTGGTGCAAATCTGATCAAGGCTCTATAGTCTTAATCTAGAATACTACTGCAACAATTCCCTACACCCCAACTCTAAACACATAAAGAAGAACCATAAAGCAGATGAGATCAAACTCCCTCGTGATCTCACTCTGAAAAAACGTAAATAATAGAAGGAGAAGAAACATGGAGAAGGATTACCTGTAATCCCTCCTAGAAAAAAGTGAACAAAATGCAAGGAGAAAAAGACATGGGCCATTTGAAAGACAGAATCTCAGTACACTTCATCACAACTGCTTGCATCAGAGTCAGCGAACGAGAGCTGACTAAGACCCTACTCCACCTCCACGTGGTGGTCCTGGAAACAGTCTGCATCACTGCAGTCTGGCTGAGAGAGTAGGGATCGCAGAAGGAAGGCAAACCCGGTCCCAAAAACTGCCGTGCTGAAGTCGGATGTGTCGACCGAAAGGTGCAGATATCACAGCTCCGGCGTAAACAGACACCACGCAACCAACGTCCTTTTCAGGACGAACGAGGAAGAGGAAGAAGAAGAAGTTATACACTTGCTACACAATTCAAAATGTCAGACACGAGCGAAATCGTCTACTACCAGACTCAATTGCCATCTGTAGGGTAACACAGTCTGCATTTATTTGAGGGTTATATACAGCCTTGAAGAGTTTACTCAGTTATACTTGCCTAAGTCAGCCGGAGGAAGCTCTTGTTGTTCTAAGCCCTTGTGGGATTCTTTCCAGTTCCATTGCTGGGCCAGACCTAGAAAACTTTTCGAAGATAAGTAGCCTGGTTTGGGGCTACTTGACTTTACAAAAAAAACCATACCACACAAAAGAAATTACAGATTTAATATTATAAGAATCTAAAGACTATGGAACATATAACCTACGAGTTTATTCTCTACGAGTGACCCTTGACATGATGAAAAACAAGTATGTGGTGTAAGAACATAGTAACAGTCGTTATGCTTTGTGAAATAATAATATTAACATTGTTCAGGTTCAGCACAGAAGAAAGACAGTTTTCATAAAAGATCAAGAAAACAGATGAAGATGAACTTTAATTAACTTTAAATGTAATATACCTTGTAAATACTTGATAGTGAAACCGTACATATTTATTGAATCAATTTGAGTTTATTTAAAAATTACCCAACAGAACAAAGAAAGATCCTGTACATAAATAAATTATAAATTGTACCAACAGTCTTTATTGAAATATTTAAGTTTGGTTCATAATTCTTGTTAGTTAGTTAATTACCCCTAGCAGAGTCAGTGTCTAATGTTAGTCTGGAGAGGGGCACTATGGGAACCTAAGATAGTACATTACCATCTCATCTAGGAACCTATACAGGTTGACTATACCTTTGATGTCGATACACCATCACTCTTTTTAGAGAATGGGGTATTTCTTGTAAGACCAGTCTTTTATCTGGCACTAACCTGGTACTCACCATTTATTACACAATAGGACAGATGAAAATAAAGAGGATATATTAATTGTTTTCAACAGCTTTATTCATTCACTAAAGCTGATGTTGAATTTTGTTGAATTGTTATCACTAGTGGTCACGCAGCAGGGTCTGACTGTTCTGTTTCAGTTTCAGATAATTTCACAGCCGTGACTATCGAGTGATACCAGTGTACTTCTCTGTCACTGGGACCTCACACATTCTGGAGAGAATACCTATTCTGTTTCTTCTCCAACACTATCAACACACTTTTAAAAACCCTTACGCTACAGTGCTAATCTTTTCGGAATACCATGGTTCAATACCTTTGGACTTACGGTAACAGAACAAAACGAAGTTCCTCCAGAAGTCATTAATATGGTTGAACCCTTTTCTTCAGTCGGAGCCATCGCTCAAGCAAATTTCCTAATGTTTCCAACAAAGGATTAGGAACATGCACAACATTCAAGGCTCACTTACATGTTCGCCAGAATGCAGTTTCAAAATTTCACAAGCCACGTCCAGTACCATTTGCACAAAAGAACACAGTCAAAGCAGAAATAAAACGGCTAGAAGATTTAGGAATAATTAAACTAGTACATTCCAGTAACTGGGCTGCACCTATTGTAGTTGTTTCAAAACCAAAGGCACTGTTATAATTTGTGGTTATTTCAAAGTAACCATACATTATAAAATTCAAGTTGAACAGTACTTTTTCCTAGACCTGAGGAAGTATTCCAGAAATTGCAGATAGAGAAAATCGTTACCAAAATAGATCTCAGATGCCTATTTACAGATAGAACTTGATGATGAATCTAAAAAGCTTGTTGTCATCAACACACAACATGGCTTATATCAATATCAAAGGCTAGCATTTGGGATTTCAAGTGCACCTGCAATATTTCTGCGTTTCATTAAGCAAATCATGAGAGGTTTGGAAGGTTGTGCAAATTACTTGTGTGACATAATTGTCACTGGTAAATATGACGAGGAGCATCTTCAAACAATAGAAGAACTACAACATGGACTCAGATGTATCCAGTCCAAGTGTGAATTTTTCAAGTCAGAAGTTGAGTACCCAGGCAACATCATTTCAGCTAAAGGTTTACGTCCCTCAGAGTCAGGTATTGCAGCTATCAAGCAACTACCAGGACCAAGGAATCTTGGAATTACAATCTTTTCTTGGCAAAATAAATTATTACCAGAAATATATTTCAATTACTCTGAGCTGTGTGCATCCCTAAACAGGTTAAGTAAAAAGGATACTTCATTTTCTTGGTCCAAAGCTCAGGAAAAAGCTTTTCAAGCTCTTAAAGCAGCTATCATAAATGCAACAAAGCTGGTTCACTTCGATCCAAATCTTCCGATCATCCTTGCAACAGATGCATCATATTACGGCATATGAGCAGTTTTGTCGCACACATACCTAGATGGAACAGAAAAAAGCTATTGCATTTGCATTACAGACGATGACTCAAGCTGAAAGAAACTAGTCAAATTGAAAAAGAAGGACTGTCTATTATTTTCGGCGTGAAGAAATCTTGCCAATACCTGTACGGACTCTCAAGGCCTTTTTAATTTCAGACAAACCCTTGTTAGCGATATTTTCTCCAGATCATAAGCTACCAGCACTAACTATGCAACGCTTACAGCGATGGGCTATTCTTCGAATGCCATATAACTTTGTGATAAAATACAGGCCAACAGCGAAACACGCTAAAGCGGATGCTCTTTCCAGACTTCCAATGGGAGCAGATCCAGAGTTTGGGCTGGTTGAAAACGAAAAAGCCAAGGATACGTTATTCAGTAAAGTATGACAGTATGCATTACAGGGATGGCTCGAATCTCTGTCTCGAAAGGACACTGACATCAAAGCATACTTTGATCGTCGCATGAATATTTCAGTTCACGAAGTCAAATTGAATCGAACAGAGTCATATTTCCTGCATCTCTTCAAAAGAAAATTATTGCATAAGAGTAGTCATGATGAAGCAGTTGGCACGGCGACACTGCTGGTGGCTAAATGTCAATACGGACATCCAGGCTGTAACGACTGGTTGTGATGCATGTAAAGCTAATCAGACTAGCCCTCATCGACGTTACCAGTCATGGCTTGCTACCGAACGTCCATGGGAAAGGATACACGTGGACTTTGCCGTCCATTCATAGATGAACATTGGTTGATTATCATAGACGCACACTCCAAGTATCCATACATCGTGAGCATGGCGTCTATTACGACAGTTGCAACCATACGTGCTCTCAGCAAAGTCTTCCTCCATGAAAGTTTTCCATATACCATCGTATCTGACAACGGAACGCAATTCACTTTTCATCAGTTTCGTAGCTTCTGTGTATCACACGGAATCGAGCACCTCACAACAACACCATTCCATCCGGCTTCAAAAACCTAAGCAGAACGCTTTGTTCGTACTTTCAAGTCTGCTATGACCAAGATTTGCTGCGGAGGATGCACTCGATACCGTGCGCTAGATGAACTGCGTTTTGCGTACAGACAACACCAAACGCAGTGTCATGTAAATCACCTGCAGAATTACTGGACGGCCGTCAACCCAGAACACAGTTATCACTGATAATGCCCCAGACAACACCGAAAAGTAGGCCCAGTGGAAATAAGATATACAAGTTCCACAGTGGAGATTCTGTGTTTGTCAAGAATGTTTCATCAAAGGGTGATCCACGGTTGCAAGGACAAATTCTACACAAATTAGGAAGCATGATGTACCTTGTTCGCGTGGACAGTCACCAGACTGTAAGGCGACATCAAAATCAGATGAGGCAAGGTAGTATTCTCAAGCACTGCAGAGCCACTGAAAATACTTATGATGATTTTCTGCTAAATCGAGCCGCCTTGGAACAAGTCAACAAAAAGCACCAATTTTGAGACTTACTGTTCCGGATCAGATTACAGAAGACGGATCAGTGGTTATTCCAGTTCCCCCAAGGCGACCAGAAAGGAGACGTCGTCCACACATCAGATTTAATCCTTGCTCATAACTTGCTGGAGAGGAACTATAATGTTTTCATGTTGAACGATTCCGTTCAAATAGTCTTTTAACTACACCCGGATGTTGACAGTAGTGCGTGCGCAGTGGACAGCGTTAATCGATCGGCTTCGTAACTTTTGATGGCTGGGCTCTCAGACAGTCAAGCTGCCTTTTGTATTTCAGGAACCAGTTGATTTTAAATTAAATTGAATTATTACGTAGATCTCGTGTATTTCTAGTTCTTCTCTTATCATAACAGTTCGCTTGGTGTCTGTACGTTTCAAGTTTTGCAAGATTTCTTTACGCATCGTTAATTTCAGAAATTATGGATTAAGAGCTTTTTAATTCAATATTTTTCAGGGCCAACACTCCATGTCCACGATTCGTATGTAGCAAGCCTCGATTGGTTTGTCAAAAACGCCACCTACCGGGAAAATGTGTATATGTGCGTGGACCAGGATCGATACATCATATTCAGTGTCTTCAAGGTTCCACCATTAAATAGAGGTTTGTTGAAACATGTGTGTAAGTGTATATATATATATATATATATATATATATATATATATATATATATATATATATATATATATATATATATATATATATATATATATATATATATATATATATATATGGGAGCCGCGCTGGTGTAATGGCTTCGGCGTTGTACTGGCGACCAGGTGTTCATGGTTCAAACCCGGGTGTCGGCGTTTGAAGAAATGTTTACGGCCGGAAATTTGACTGAATAGCCTGTGATAAACCCTCTGTGGATGGGAAGGAGCGAAGCTCCTGACCGGGTTGGAAGGAAAGTCCTCAGGTTCCCCAGCCTCGCAATGACATGTCATTGGGCCGAAGGGCTGAAAGCCTAAGTGCCGCTGGTTAAAGAAAAAAAAAAAAAAAAAATAAATATATATATATATATATATATATATATATATATATATATTGTGGCAGTTAGAGAACGATTTACAGTCAAAGGGAAGGAATAGGGAGATTTAGAGGTGGGACGGTTCAGATAGAGTACAGGAAGGGGATGCGCGGACAATGTTGCGCATGAGAGAGGTGAACGGTGATTTGGGAAATCACGCTTTTCTCAGGGGCAGTCCAGAACCGTGAGCCGGAGAGGGAAGCCGCATATACGCGGGCAGCCATGATAATGGCAGTATTCAAGTAGTTTAAAGGATGAATATTTCACGGACAAGAGGTAGTTTTGGGTAATGATTAACCCGAAATATGGAACAGTGAGAATTCTTGTCTAGAAGGACAAACGGTGTGAGTTAGATATTATTCAGATAGGAAAAGGTACGTAGAGTGAACTTTATTTCATATAGACAGTAGTCATGTTCCTCAGTGATAAAAGGGAAAACAACATCCCCGGAGAGGCCCGGTCTACCAATAGATAACCTGAACACTGAGATGATAGATAACAATAGACATAAGAAATTATAAGGAAGAAAGAACAGAAATAGAGACTATAACACCTGAATGATCACTGATGGTTAAAAGGTCAGAAGGTGTAGATTCGATACTGAGCGAGAGAGAGTAAGGAAAGAAAGAACTTACATTGTATATTCTATGCTGGACCAAATGTGGAGGTCAGAGCAGACAGCAGTGATCTTCTCATATGTAAAATAAACAGTATTCACATTACCATTGCGTTATCACATCACGTGCTGTGTGTGTGTGTGTGTGTGACTGTTGTGGTTAAACAGCAAGTCAATGCTAACTACAGAGGTAAGCGAACCTGGACAGACATTGTCACATAACAGTCTTCATAATACAAAGAATCACGGGCTGTCACAATATATATATATATATATATATATATATATATATATATATATATATATACACACACAATAGCCCCTTCAATCATAATTGACTATGGGAATGACCCTTTAAGGTGACAGCCCTGAGCTGCTTATTTTTCTGGTGTATCATTCGACGTTCTCTCCTCTTTTCTGCTTGCCGTGAGAGCTTTTCGCCCAATCTGAGGTGACGCCGTATGGAGCATCGCCACTTGATGCAATCGGCAGCTTCATCCTCCCAGGTTGCTGAATGTATGTCCACTGCCCTCATGTCTCTCTTACACACATCTTCGAACCTCGGTGACAGCCCTCAGATGTGGTCGCCCAAATGTTCTTTTGCAATCTATATCTACCAGTTGTCCGTAGAAGATATCTTTCGTGATGCGACCATTTTCCATGCGGTGGACAAGGCCAAGCCAGCACAGTCTGCGCTGTCTAAGCCGTGTAAATATGTTTCGAATGCAACTCGTGGCAGCACTTCGACATTTGTTACTTTATTCTTCCACGACATACCGATGATTTGGGCCTACACTGACTACGAAGCATTATCATCCTCTTGTTCCCTTCTGCACTGCCTGTCCCGATAATCGAAACCACCCCATTTGCATTTATACAACTGTGGAATTCTAAAATATATCGCCCATATTTCCTTCCAACTAAAACATTGTTTTTCTTCCTCCATATTCTAAGAGTTTAAATTTTCCAACTCCACGAGCCGTAAGATGCGCCACGAGACGGTACACTATTATTTCTCCCATGTGTCCTTTTATCTCCAGTTATTTTCTCCATATTTCCTTCTATCTTCGGTTATTTTCTCTGTATGTCCTTATATCTCCAGTTATTTACTCCATATGTCCTTCTTTCTCCAGTTATTTTCTCTGTTTGTCTTTCTGTCTCAAGTTATTTTCTCCATATGTTCTTCTATCTCCAGTTATTTTGTCCGTATGCCTTTCTATCTCGTTATTTTCTCTGTATGTCCTTCTATCTCCAGTTAGTTTTTTTGCACGTCCTTCAATCTCAAGTAATTTTCTCCATGTGTCCTTTTATCTTCAGTTTTTTTTCTCCATATGTCCTTCTATCTCCATTTATTTTCTCCATATGTCCTTCTTTCTCCAGTTATTTTCTCCATATGTCCTTCTGTCTCCAGTTATTTTCTCCATATGTCCTTCTATCTCCCGTTATTTTCTCCATATGTCATATCTCCAGTTATGTTCTTTGTATGTTCTTCTATAACATTCTATGTTCTTTGTATGTTCTTCTATAACCAGTTATTTTCTCCATATGTCCTTTTATCTCCAGTTATTTTCTCTATATGTCCTTCTATCTTAAGTTATTTTCTCCATATATTCTGCTATCTCCAGTTATTTTCTCCGTATGTCCTTCTATCTCCAGTTATCTTCTCCATATATTCTTCTATCTAAAGTGGTTTTCTCCATATGTCCTTCTTTCTTCAGTTATTTTCTCCATATGTTCTTCTATCTCCAGTTATTTTCTCCGTATGTCCTTCTATCTCCAGAAATCCTCTCCATATGTTTTTCTATCTCGTTATTTTCTCCATATGTCCTTCTATCTCCTGTTATTTTCTCCATAGGTTCTTCTATCTCCAGTTATTTTCTCCATAAGTCGTTCTATCTCCAGTTATTTTCTCCATGTATCCTTCTATCTCCAGTGATTTTCTCTGTATGTCCTTCTATCGTCAGTTATTTCCTCTGTATGTCCTTATATCTCCAGTTATTTACTCCATGTGCCCTTCTATCTCCAGTTATTTTCTCTGTTTGTCTTTCTGTCTCAAGTTATTTTCTCCATATGTTCATCTATCTCCAGTTATTTTGTCCGTATACCCTTCTATCTCCATTTATTTTCTCTGTATGTCCTTCTATCTCCAGTTATCTTTTCCGTATGTCCTTCTGTCTCCAGTTATTTTCTTTGTTTGTCCTTCTATCTCCAGTTAGTTTTTTCGCACGTCCTTCAATCTCAAGTAAATTTCTCCACGTGTCCTTTTATCTTCAGTTTTTTCTCCATATGTCCTTCTATCTCCATTTATTTTCTCCATATGTCCTTCTATCTCCAGTTATTTTCTCCATATGTCCTTCTATCTCCAGTTATTTTCTCCATATGTCCTTCTATCTCCCGTTATTTTCTCCATATGTCATATCTCCAGTTATGTTCTTTGTATGTCCTTCTATCTCCAGTTATTTTCTCCATATGTCCTTTTATCCCCAGTTATTTTCTTCATATGTCCTTCTATCTCCAGTTATTTTCTCATATGTCCTTCTATCGCCAGTTATCTTCTCCATATGTCCTTCTATCTCCAGATATCTTCTCCAAATTTCCTTCAGTTTGCATGTACTTCTCTTACCCTGGAGATTCCAGAACCAGGACTGTCGAGTAATTTTATCAACAGGTTGCCTCAACGTGTTTCCAATCCATCTCCAGCGTCTTCTTCTCATCTCTTGTTCCACTGGTACTATGGGTTATTCTTGTTTCACGTTTGATGAGCTTGTCGTACAATTCCAATCTTTCTATTCTACACAAGCATCCATTTTACATAGGATAAAACGTACCTATTTGTTGCATTTGAGTCTTAGAACACCTCAAAATATTGTTCAGCCAATTTACAACAACAGCAACAATATGTCTATCTTTATGAGATATTTTTATTTAAAAACATATGTTTACTTGCCGTTCTAAAACATCTCCTGTGTAAAAAATATAAATAAATAAATAAAACATCTTCCATTTTGAAACCCTGGGTAAAGCCTAAAAAAGTGACTGGGATAGGAAAAGATCTTTGCAGGAAGTACAAGTCATTTCATTCTTTTTCAATCACTGCTGAACAAGTTCTTTGTTGTCAGCTGGGTTCTCACCATTCGTAGTGGACGTTGTATTATTCCACTACCATTAATAACAAGGTCCAATAGTTACATCTTTTGTCACTTAATTAATTAACAAGGATAATTAATAAACGCCGATTCTACATGATTTAGGCAAAGGTAGTCCCGTTGGCAGATATTGTCACTTGGGAGTGAACCATTTAGAGCAGGGGGCGAACAGACAGTGAATCTGGGCGCCAGGGATATCAAAGTCATTGACCCTTAAAACATTGAAGGAGTGCCTACTCAAAAAGAACAAGTACTAATACAAAGTAAAACCAAGTGCAAAGGTCAATACAAACCTACAGACAATTACACATACAAACCTACAGACGATTACACATACAAACCTACAGACAATTACACATACAAACCTACAGACAATTACACATACAAACCTACAGACAATTACACATACAAACCTACAGATAATTACACATACAAACCTACAGACAATTACACATACAAACCTACAGACAATTACACATACAAACCTACAGACAATTACACATACAAACCTACAGACAATTACACATACAGTGCAAAGGTCAATACAAACCTACAGACAATTACACATACAAACCTACAGACAATTACACATACAAACCTACAGACAATTACACATACAAACCTACAGACAATTACACATACAAACCTACAGACAATTACACATACAAACCTACAGACAATTACACATACAAACCTACAGACAATTACACATACAAACCTACAGACAATTACACATATAAACCTACAGACAATTACACATATAAACCTACAGACAATTACACATACAAACCTACAGACAATTACACATACAAACCTACAGACAATTACACATACAAACCTACAGACAATTACACATACAAACCTACAGACAAATTACACATACAAACCTACAGACAATTACACATACAAACCTACAGACAATTACACATACAAACCTACAGACAATTACACATACAAACCTACAGACAATTACACATACAAACCTACAGACAATTACACATACAAACCTACAGACAATTACACATACAAACCTACAGACAATTACACATACAAACCTACAGACAATTACACATACAAACCTACAGACAATCACACATACAAACCTACAGACAATCACACATACAAACCTACAGACAATTACACATACAAACCTACAGACAATTACACATACAAACCTACAGACAATTACACATACAAACCTACAGACAATTACACATACAAACCTACAGACAATTACACATACAAACCTACAGACAATTACACATACAAACCTACAGACAATTACACATACAAACCTACAGACAATTACACATACAAACCTACAGACAATTACACATACAAACCTACAGACAATTACACATACAAACCTACAGACAATTACACATACAAACCTACAGACAATCACACATACAAACCTACAGACAATCACACATACAAACCTACAGACAATTACACATACAAACCTACAGACAATCACACATACAAACCTACAGACAATTACACATACAAACGTACACACAATCACACATGTACAGTAACACAATATTTCACATACACAGTAACACACAATCACACATATAAACGTACACACAATCGCATATATAAACGTATACACATTCACACATATAAACGTGCACACTATTACACATGTAGAGTAAACACAATCATACAAATAAAACTACAAACAATCACAAATATAAACGTACACACAATCACACATATAAACGTACACACAATCTCACATATACATGTACACACAATCATTCATGCACAGAAACACAAATCACACATTTAAAACTACAGACAATCACACATTCAAACGTACAAACAATCACACATATTAATGTACACACAATCACATATATAAACGTATACACAATCACACATTACAGTAACACACAATCACACATTTAAACCTTCACACAATCACACATATAAACGTACACACAATTACACATATAAACCTACAGACGATCACACATTTAAACTTACAGACAATCACACATATAAACCTACAGACAATCATACATATAAACGTACAGACAATCCGACATATAAACATACAGACAATCACACATAAACGTACAATCACATATATAACTTACATAAAAGCTACATACAATCACACATAAAACTTACAGACAATCACCCATCTTACCTACAGACACTCACACATATAAACCTACAGACAATCACACATATAAACGTACACACAATCACACTGTTAATGAGTATTATATTGTATATTTTGCGTGTTGGCCACACTTAGTCTCTTAGCAGTTTAATCTACGCGGTAATGTTCTTTTTGTGGTTAACATGCAGTTGCACGCTTTTTAATTGTAAATGAACGCAATATATTTATTACGTCACTAGGTGATTATGACGTATTCCGTTCTGCATGTAATTTATGCAAACGGTCGTTTCAACGCCTTTCGTTATAAGAATCCGTCAGAGTAAGACGTTGATGCTATTGCTCCCAAGATATTTGAAGTTTGAACAGTTCTCCTACGTGGCTTATGTAATTACGGAGGTCGCCACTGATTTTCAAGAAGATGCCGAACTTAAGTATTCAAGTTCGATGATTTATGAAGAGGACTTTTTACGGGAGAATTGTTATTATCTCCATTTTTGGTCTTCGCTACTTGAGTGTTAACCTTTTTAGGCACCTCTAGTAAATAGGCCAGATATAAGACGATGCATCACGGACTGTAAGAGCTTTCCATAAATGTATGTAACTTCACTTTGCCATGAACATTTATTTCTATGTCTAAATAAACATGTCGTTACCTGTGGACCCATTCAACAAGTCGTTTGGAAGTCGCTTTATTATCTGATCGTTCTTGCATACCCCACGTCATTCCCCAAGGTGTTATCAGCACGATGTTCAACATAAGATGTCTGTTACAAGCCAAGAATCTTTATCAAACACTCTCTAACAACAAAACATTTGTAACACATACATATAACAAAACACACAATCACACATGTACAGTAACACACAATCACACATATACAGTAACACACAATCACACATATACACTTACACAGAATCACATATATTAACCCATTCACACACACTCACATATATAAACTTACACATCATCACACATATATACTTGCACACAATCGTACGTATAAATGTATAATTACGCATATATACCTACACTGCATGTATAAATTTATAATTGCGAAAATATACCTACATGCACACATAAATTTACAATCACACATAAACTCACACACAGATATACATATAAGCTAACACACAATCACACCTATAAACGTGCATACATACAAACGTAAAGAAATCACACATATACACATACAAACAATCACACGTACTCGCCAACACACACAAAGACGATCACACAAACGTAAACTATACTGTTTCTAACTCCCAGCCTGCCCGTGGATGAGCGTCAGAGCTGAAAGAGAAGCTTCCGGTGACGCTGACTTGTTTGATCAGAGGTAAGTTTCAGGAACAACAAGTAAGCACACTGTGATGATGAAGCTCCCGAAAACTGCACCAAAGAAGAACAGACCATCACAAAAATCATCGTACGTACACAGAATGGAATACTTGAAATAAGATGACAAAAATCAGCAGCATGGAACAGATTCAAAGAACCAGTCGAATACCAGTGGAACAAAAGGTGGGGAATGAAAGATGGAGTTGGATAGGACACACACACACCTTAAAGATATCGTTCTCCCCGTCATGCACCTTTATAGTGCGTAACATGGACTGATTACAGACAGCTCAATCAGATTACCAGTGTGGATCTGAAGACGAAAACCAAACAGATACCAGTGACACATAAGAAGAGAAAATGGCTCGAGCGATGAATGAGACACACATTGAGATAACATGTTGACAGCATTACGAAATCGTTTCATAGTTTAACATGGTTCAAATGTAAGTCACACGTACGTAAAGTGGGCGGTATTTAAACTAAAAGACTTTCTCTAGGTATATGAATGTGTCACTCCCGTCAAAAATAAGACTGCCGTGCAAGATATCATTGGAAACAAAAAAACAAATAAAATTTATAAGAGAAAGAACATCGGGTTTTCCTGTATAGATCAGATTGCCACTTTAGTAAACTTTTTTTAAAGAAAAATAGTTGAAAAAGTCTAGAATGGTACTCGCCTCTTTGCACTGGATTTGTGAACAATAAAAAGGCATTTGACAGTGGAGACAGAGAATCTGGAAATTGACGAGGCATTATGGAGTCAACTGAAGATTACTAACTTAATAAAGAAAACTTATGAGAACATGACATGCAGAGCTCTTTATAAAGAACACCTTAAAAATTGTTTAGAATTCGAAATGGAATTCGACATGGATGCCAATGGTCACAATTTCTCTTCCAAATGGCTATAGATTATGTTATGAAAACATCCACCTCAGCCAATAGAAATGAATTCAGTGTACTCTGACCAAACTGCTTGACGATCTAGATTTTACCGATAACCTGGCACTTCTGTCCTATAGATGTAATTCGATATATGACAACATAAAAAAAAAATACTTGATAAGAGATACAGCTGGAAGGAGAGACAGTGATATCAAAAGAGCAGACGAAAATCTTTGCATCTGGAAATATAGTGAGATCTAAAGTAATCAGGTTGAGCACACACAAATCACAATCTTCAGTTCAAATGTGAAGTCAGTTCTATTTTATGGCTCTGAAGCATGGAGAACAACAAAAATAACAACAAGAAAGCTACAGACTTTCATAATGGATGCTTGCACAGAATAGAAGGATTAAAGTGGTACGACAAGATTACTAATGTGGAACTGATGACAATAACCAAACAAGTGCCAGTGGAACAAGAGATGAGAAGAAGGGGCTGGAGATGCATAGGACATATAATGATAAAACCTGTTAATAGCATTACCAGGCAGTCGTTTTTCTGGAATCCCCAAGGTAAGAGAGACCGAGGAAGACCAATGACACATGGAGAAAGACATGAAGAAGATGAAGTAAACATGAAAAGATATTGAGCTGATGGCACGAGACAAGAAGAGTCGACATAAGTTTATTGAAGGCCTTTGCTCTTTTGGGAGTTTGTGACAAGTCATATCTTCAGTCGTTACATTTTCATATGATTATCCCTGCTCCCTTGTACTGTACTATTATTTTTTTTTTCTTCTATCTGCTCATTATCGTACTCTTCGCCTTTATCAAGCCTTTATCAAGCGATATTTTATTATTTCCGGTTGACTTCGTTCGTCACACCCCACAGGGTTAGGCTCGACTGCACAAAACAAAGGATCCTTTGTTCGCGTGATCAGATATCACTCGCCAGATGGAACAAAGCCACCTTGACGTGCTTGATTAATTGCCAGCAATAGATGCGTATTGAGTTGTATATCCCCATTAAATTGCATAACTACTACCGACCAGGCGGTAGATGAGTCTGATAATGTTAAGCAGATTGTCATTTAAGAGATAACGCGGAAGCAACGTGCAAAGAACGACCAATCCTAAGGTTGTTGTGAATTAACACTTTTGAGCATTGGGACACAAAGAAATGATATAACCACTTCCGGCATTTGGCTGGTTGTAAATTTTAGAAAGCCAAAATAAGGAGTAATACTAAGGATTCCATTAAAGACATGCCTAAAGGACTCGGAATAGCTTTTAAAATTAAAAAGGGAATAAACTACCAGTATAATACTCAGCGCCACAAGTCCGAGGAATCTTCCTCAAGTGTACCCAGTTAGGAACCTAACTCTTATGAGCGACAACAGCATCTTAAAACAGTTGCCCGACACATAACAGTCTTTTTGTGCATCAAGTATGTGTATTAATTCGCCCAATATTGGGGTAAGTTGTAATGTGTACATTTTATTAATATTTATTTGCATTTTGGCATGTATTATACATATTGATGTACAGTTGCATATGAGGCTGACAGCCTCATCATATAAAAGAACTGCCACTGCCACATGAACCACCATTGAAAGAATTGAGGACTGTTTCGTGCGGATTCCTTCACAAGAAACACAGCAGAGTTTACCCCAGGCTCAATATGGAGCAGGGAGTGGATGATAATATTATGGTTCATATATTTACTAGATGTAAGTGCCCGGCGTTGCCCGGCTTTCTACTAACGGTTTATAAAACTTACATACATAAGTTACACACATGGAAGTTACATAAGTTACAATTAATATATCTGATTACATCGTGTCATATTTACTTATCGTTATTTTCTACATTTATTATTGCAACACTGTCACAACGTTACCCCTGTGAGGGTAACCAAAGAGAGTTATCTGTGAGGTGCCGGCTTTGTCAATGGCTCAGATTCGCCTGGCACCCGGTTGAAGATGAGCAGCAGGAGTGGAGAAGGTGAATATAAGACTTTGGGATGAATTCCCAGCATATAGCCCCAGTGATTCTGGATCTCGTGACATATACCTCCTACCACTCTATCTCCCCCTCTATATACTAACGAGCCCCCACTCCCCTATTACACTGAGTGAACAGAAGAGAAAGAGAAGAAGAACAGTATGTCTCTTTCGCACACTTTCGTTCCTTCTCTATATATGTGATAACGTGTGTTGGTAAACACAACTACAACATTTATTAATGTTCTGAAATATAACAACATTCAATTACACTGATACAAATGCAACTAGAAATAACATTAACTATCCCTGTGAAGAAAGATATTAGTTAATGCAAAATACACAAATGAATCTAAAGTCTACCCTATGTGATGATGATGAATTTAAGTAACTCCTAAATACTAACAAAAAGGATATCTTGTGTTTCTTGGTCTCTTGCTAACTGTCAATAAACTCTGGTTGTTTGAACACAATGGACAAGTCTTTGTCTGCCTACAATAACATTGGACGGTTCACTCGATTTCGCCAGGTGTCCACGGCTTGTATTTTTGTCTTTCACAATGCCTGTGTTGACATTGTCCCGAGCGTCCGAGGTGTCTTATTCATGGGTGAGGTTGAACACAATGTTAGGCGGGTGAGACTTCGTCTGTTATGCAGATGTCCTTTTGTTGTCTTGGTATTTTGTTGGTGCATCAATTGTACAGGGAGAATCTGTCCATTACTGCATGTAATTTAGGATCTCGATAAATTTGGTAGGCACTGGGGTTACAAAATCTCCCGTCTGCTCTTGCAGCTTTTGATCATAGTTTCTCAAAGGCACTTGTTGTAAAAAATCATCCGTTGGCGACTGCCACTTCAGATCATTAAATTTCTCAAAGGCACTTGTTGTAAAAATCATCCGTTGGCGACTGCCACTTCAGATCATTAAATTTCACGTGGACAGCTATTTAGAAATGCAGCAATCCTTCTGGGTATTTTCTGCTTTCTTTTTGGGTGGGTAGTCGATGATAGAAAGACCCTTCACCGCCTGGTAAATTCCTTTCTGACCCCCGTGGAGTATTGGTAGGTTGTTGCCGTTAATTACGTGTGAGATGCGTGTCGTCGCAGTATCTCGGTCGGCCCTACTCTAAAGCTTGTCCTGTGATTAACGCCAACCACGTAGTAGACTAAGGATGAGTATCTCAAATGGTCCCTGTCTCTACCACTGTGATGGATAAAATAATGAACCCTTTGTAAGTATCCCGTAAACTATGCTACGCCTGTAGTGTCTTGTATGTGAAATCTTATCACTATAAGAAAGGGCTGTGCGGTGTTTACTGCACGTTTAACATGTAATGTAAGAGGCAAAATAAAAGTGTCTTGTATTTACTTCGTTATAGTTACTGGAAACTGTGCAATCTTATAAATATAATCATTCTCTGCATGGCGTTTATTGCAACCTGTACTTATTAGTGTGAAATATAATATTATAATAAACGTGACTGGTATTTACAGTGTTATATTTATGGAAAATATGTATATATTATCTGAATGAAGTTAAGACATAATAATGATAAAGTACAAAATATATTACACTAACCTTGGTGTCCCTATACGAATTTCACTGACACAATGTCTTGATTCTTTCTCGTGAAATCTAGAACCCCAAGTCTTGGTTGGCGGAATGGTTTCTCTTACCAATGCCAAGCAATGAATATAGTTGGGTTATATATCGTCTGGATCGCCTAGGGCGATTTTTCGGGTTCGCTTCCTGTGTCATGTGAAATTTCGTTTGTTTTCCTAAAGTCAGACATTCCGTCCTCAAACTGTGTAAAATTTCCTGTATTATTTTGCTATGGTCGCTCTCATATTTTGCTTATCCGAGACAACTTGTCTGCGTTCGTCTTTTGGGGCACGTACAGTGTTGTTCTTCTCGTTATAATTTCGTATTCATACTGCTTTCATGTTGTCCCTGGCTCAGACTTTCAGTCTCCTTTAATCCAATATTACTTTGTCTGAACGACTGACCACAATACTCATTGTAAAATTACTTGGCCTTCTGTCGCCGACTGCACATTATGTTCTATTACTAGCCAAAATAATAATTGGGTATTACTGGCTTTGTGTAAACACACCCGCGACGTCCGGCGATGGACTGTTTATGTAATGTCTCCTGTTGGGCGACATTTATGACTTTCTACAGGTGAATGTTATTACGTTTACAGACTCACGCCGAGCGATGGCTATTGTTATGTCAACATTCCTTGTAAAATTGGTCAATTTTCCACGACTGATGAAAACGATGTCTGTGCCGACAATCAGTATAGAAAGTCGAAATACACTCTCATTCAGTGAGAAATTTACCGACAAAATATTACCATTAGGTTTTAGGAATTTAATTGCAGACTTACTCGCGTCCCGTGACATATGTCCCCACACGAAGTCTTAGCTTGGGAAGACTCCTGCGAGTCAGGATGCATTTTACATTCCCTATTGTCGGCTGATGTTATCTCCTCGCTATCACTATCCTCCTCATCTTCCTCGTTTCCACCATCCTTCTCCTCGTTCAAATCGTTCTTCTCGCAATCTTCCTCAGTTGCTTCTCCTGCATCAGCTATAAAGAGCTGCTCCCTTTCCTGTTTCAATATCGTGACCGTAGTCAAGAGTTGTCGCCCCTGCTCGACTACGTTCGTAGAGTGTGTTGTGATTTTCTGCACACCTGCAGATGACTGTCTAGCCGCATTGGGCTGCAGTGCTGAGTTCGGATTTCCTTTATTCAAATGCTTTGTGGCTGCTCGTGTCCTGAAGTTGGCCGCTTCAGTTATGTGTCTGGCTAAGTATCTCTTTAGCAGAATAATATTATATATTTCCAGCTGATTCTCCATTGGAATCTTATCATTGGTTCGAGATGCCTTCTCGACCATTGCGTATGGCCCGTGCCATCCAATCAGTAACCTGTTCTGTTTACTATGCATAAACAGTAAAACTTGTTTGCCTATCTCTAGCTCACACTTAGGACCAGTCGTATTATATTCTCCGTCATGTTGACGCCTCCTCTTCTTCATACGTAGTCTGTTTCCCTTAACAGTGGCTTCCTCACTTTTCCCATGATTTGATGCCCCTCTCTGGCATTCAGGACCTGATCTGATAAATTGATCCATGTCCCTTCGATCCCTGCCAATAATAATGGTGGGTGATTCTTTGCGTAGTGATGTATTGTCTGACCTGACCACTAGATTCACTAGCATGTCCCATACCTAAGATATAAAATCTATATCGTGCTGGTACTACCAGTTGCTTATACTCATATCCGCGCTTCCTACTTTCCTAAGGAGTTGTCCTTGCTGTTTAAAGCAGTCTCCTGGTTGCGATGGATTGTCTCCCTTCAGTCTCTTCTTAAAACAAGGTTCTACCGATTTGTCGTTGTTTTGAGCTGGTCTCAGCTCTTGCGGATGGAAGTCAAACTCGTCTCCTTGTCTCTTCTTCTTCGCTTGTTCACTTGTCTGCACTGCAGCTGTGACTCTTTATTGACGGGTGTCTCCTAAACTCACGTATTTGTAGCCTATAATGACTTCATATGTATGATCATTTAAAACTTCCGTTCGTAGTTCTCCCTTGACATATCTGCCTTCAATGGGAGTCCGGGCGATAGCCGCCATCATTGGAGGATCGCCGTTACCTGTGAACTGAATTTCCACAGTTCCATCACTCAATTGTTCTGGTCTAACCAGTCTTGAACTGATTTTCGAATCGAATTCCAGCCTGGAATCGAATACCTCTTCCGCTCTTTCTCTATTGACAACGTTGCGTTCCGAGGGAATCCGGGCGCTAGTCGCCGTCCCTACAATATCACTTTTCCTTTTCCGCCCCTTTGCATTAGGGTCCTTGTAATATTCGTTGCCAGGTTTAAACCTCTTCTTTCTTTTGAGTGGTCCATTCTTATTGACACTAACTCTCAGTGTGTCTTTCTTCGCTCTGTCGAAATAAAAAATGTTTCCCCACTTCTTTCTTCTGCTAACCAATCTTTGAATCCGACGACGGATCAAAGTTGGCCCTTGTTTGTCCTTATTACGTATCTTGTGTATCTTGCCCGTGGAATGGTCATAATTCAAGATACGGTGCAACCCATCTGTCCATTTATATCGGGTACAGTGTGTTGTAAATTTCGCGCATCTGCGCTGTGCCTTGCATAAAGCGCGTACACCAAGCTGTTTCCTCTTGTGTCGCCTGGTGTCTTTCCTTCTCTCTATCCGCTTAGTTTTTGTCTCGCCTACATATAGAATCGGAGTCCCATGGGTGTTGAGCTGCTGTATCCCCGCCGGCTCTACCACACTTTTCTCCTCATAATCCTCTTCTACCTCCTTTTGAAGAGAGTCGGGGGGTGCCTCCGTGTCCGTCGTCCACCCTGTCCCGATAATCGTATGTGTTGTTATACCTTCTAAAGGCACACATTTCTCTCCGTAAGTTTTAAAAGTGGTAGGATCTGACTTTTCCTCGTCTTGGGTAAAGGCAGACTTAGGCGATGTGTGCAACTGTCTATTTCCGTGGATAATAGCGAATGCCCGTTCCTGTCCGGTCGCTTCTTTCCACGTAGAAGGGCCGGTGGAGTAAGGTAATAATTGTTCTCCTGATGTCAGGAGACAAGTGCCTGTTTTCTTCTTCCCTGTGATGCCAGGTGAAATTGTTTTATTCGAAGTCCCCTTGCAAGATCCATCGAAGGTACCGCTCGCAATTAGAGTGGGTTCTTCTGTGCCTTTTAATAACTTTCCGTTATCTCTGCAGCGGTGTCTGGAATCCATTGAATTAACTACCGCCGGGTGTGATTTTTCCCCCTCTTTTCTCCGGGACTCTTTGTCCTTCATTGTTCGGGTTTCTATATACGCCAAGCGATGGAGAGGAGGGCGGTTTCGGCACTCACTGGTGTAGTGATTTTTCATGCGACAATACCGGCACCATTTTTCCCCTTGCCTCTGGTTCTGAGAAAAGGAGTTGTGTTGAGTTTCCTGTCTATGTGGATTGCAAAGCAAGTTGTCTTTCTTCCCCTGATACCGGTCAACTGGGCCCTTCTCATAATCAGTTTTTCCTGCGGATTTCTTTGCATATGAAGTAATGCAATGCGAAGATGGTGTGTCTTCTAGGCGATATGTTAGCTCATCTGTCACTTCATGGGCCGAAATACATATTTCCGGTTCAAGTCTTTTGGGTTTTTCATATGTTTCACACAACCTCTTCATCCGAAGCGCGTGCTCTCTCTCTTCCGTATTTCTCACTAACTCTGCCTTGAATCTCCTATACTCGGCCTCTCTCTCTCTCAGCTTCTAATTTCTTGGCTTCTCTCTCTCTCTCAGCTTCTAATTTCTTGGCTTCTCTCTCTCTCTCAGCTTCTAATTTCTTGGCTTCTCTCTCCTCCTTCTCGCTGCTAATGTCAATCTTTTTGCTCTACTTCTGCTGCCAGTTTTTCTTTTCTCTCTTGCTCTGCAATTTTGTCTTTTCTCTCTTCTTTGTGCGCCGTTAACATTTTTTCCACATATTCCATAAGTTCTCCTTTTTCTAGTTTTAAACTAGTTGCTTCCTGGATAATCGCAGCGCGAATTTGCCTCAAATCTGCCATGATCAAGCTAGAATTCAATCTGCCTATCGCTACTCAAAATTATGTGAGAGAAAAAAAAATATAGGGCGAAGAAAAAATTTGTGCCCTTGGCCAAAGGGAGAACCAAAACAAATTTCCCGTATGCTTCGCTATAACCTTTACAGCCGTACAGGTAAATGACAATAGTAAAGAAAACCTTGGCAATACAATTCTAAGGCTTGCTAAGAATACCAGTCAAATATTTCTGACCATCAACTGCCTGCCTACCAAGAAAACAATACTAAAATGTTTCGTCTCAGTGGCTTAGTCGCTATTGTCCACTTGTGAACAAAAGGAATACACAATGTCGGGTCGCTCGTTCAAAGCGTCCGACTTCAACAATGCCTTTTGATCGAGTCCCACGTGGTACTACCAAAAATCCAGGTAAATTTATAATGATGACAACAAATCAATATTGGTAACCAGATGCAGTAATAAAGTGCATATAAATTAATACGGTGTAATCTTCTAACATGTGTCAATGTCTTTCTTAATATACTATGAATATCTAATCTTAATATCTAATATGAATATCTAGTTATCTAATACTCTATTCTGTGTTCTTTCCCTCTACCTAAGTAGAATAAGGAACAGTATAGAAGACAGTGAATAGGTTTATACAAAATTTGCAAAAAGGAATTATTTAATGTTTTAGTCTAGGGCAAGTCCCAAGGTATATTCCGGACTGCAGCCCACAATTATGTCACAAAGTTACCCCTGTGAGGGTAACCAAAGAGAGTTATCTGTGAGGTGCCGGCTTTGTCAATGGCTCAGATTCGCCTGGCACCCGGTTGAAGATGAGCAGCAGGAGTGGAGAAGGTGAATATAAGACTTTGGGATGAATTCCCAGCATATAGCCCCAGTGATTCTGGATCTCGTGACATATACCTCCTACCACTCTATCTCCCCCTTTATATACTAACGAGCCCCCACTCCCCTATTACACTGAGTGAACAGAAGAGAAAGAGAAGAAGAACAGTATGTCTCTTTCGCACACTTTCGTTCCTTCTCTATATATGTGATAACGTGTGTTGGTAAACACAACTACAACATTTATTAATGTTCTGAAATATAACAACATTCAATTACACTGATACAAATGCAACTAGAAATAACATTAACTATCCCTGTGAAGAAAGATATTAGTTAATGCAAAATACACAAATGAATCTAAAGTCTACCCTATGTGATGATGATGAATTTAAGTAACTCCTAAATACTAACAAAAAGGATATCTTGTGTTTCTTGGTCTCTTGCTAACTGTCAATAAACTCTGGTTGTTTGAACACAATGGACAAGTCTTTGTCTGCCTACAATAACATTGGACGGTTCACTCGATTTCGCCAGGTGTCCACGGCTTGTATTTTTGTCTTTCACAATGCCTGTGTTGACATTGTCCCGAGCGTCCGAGGTGTCTTATTCATGGGTGAGGTTGAACACAATGTTAGGCGGGTGAGACTTCGTCTGTTATGCAGATGTCCTTTTGTTGTCTCTTGGTGATGGAAATATGTTGTATATTCGTATTTGTTGGTGCATCAATTGTACAGGGAGAATCTGTCCATTACTGCATGTAATTTAGGATCTCGATAAATTTGGTAGGCACTAGGGTTACAAAATCTCCCGTCTGCTCTTGCAGCTTTTGATCATAGTTTCTCAAAGGCACTTGTTGTAAAAAATCATCCGTTGGCGACTGCCACTTCAGATCATTAAATTTCTCAAAGGCACTTGTTGTAAAAATCATCCGTTGGCGACTGCCACTTCAGATCATTAAATTTCACGTGGACAGCTATTTAGAAATGCAGCAATCCTTCTGGGTATTTTCTGCTTTCTTTTTGGGTGGGTAGTCGATGATAGAAAGACCCTTCACCGCCTGGTAAATTCCTTTCTGACCCCCGTGGAGTATTGGTAGGTTGTTGCCGTTAATTACGTGTGAGATGCGTGTCGTCGCAGTATCTCGGTCGGCCCTACTCTAAAGCTTGTCCTGTGATTAACGCCAACCACGTAGTAGACTAAGGATGAGTATCTCAAATGGTCCCTGTCTCTACCACTGTGATGGATAAAATAATGAACCCTTTGTAAGTATCCCGTAAACTATGCTACGCCTGTAGTGTCTTGTATGTGAAATCTTATCACTATAAGAAAGGGCTGTGCGGTGTTTACTGCACGTTTAACATGTAATGTAAGAGGCAAAATAAAAGTGTCTTGTATTTACTTCGTTATAGTTACTGGAAACTGTGCAATCTTATAAATATAATCATTCTCTGCATGGCGTTTATTGCAACCTGTACTTATTAGTGTGAAATATAATATTATAATAAACGTGACTGGTATTTACAGTGTTATATTTATGGAAAATATGTATATATTATCTGAATGAAGTTAAGACATAATAATGATAAAGTACAAAATATATTACACTAACCTTGGTGTCCCTATACGAATTTCACTGACACAATGTCTTGATTCTTTCTCGTGAAATCTAGAACCCCAAGTCTTGGTTGGCGGAATGGTTTCTCTTACCAATGCCAAGCAATGAATATAGTTGGGTTATATATCGTCTGGATCGCCTAGGGCGATTTTTCGGGTTCGCTTCCTGTGTCATGTGAAATTTCGTTTGTTTTCCTAAAGTCAGACATTCCGTCCTCAAACTGTGTAAAATTTCCTGTATTATTTTGCTATGGTCGCTCTCATATTTTGCTTATCCGAGACAACTTGTCTGCGTTCGTCTTTTGGGGCACGTACAGTGTTGTTCTTCTCGTTATAATTTCGTATTCATACTGCTTTCATGTTGTCCCTGGCTCAGACTTTCAGTCTCCTTTAATCCAATATTACTTTGTCTGAACGACTGACCACAATACTCATTGTAAAATTACTTGGCCTTCTGTCGCCGCCTGCACATTATGTTCTATTACTAGCCAAAATACTAATTGGGTATTATTGGCTTTGTGTAAACACACCCGCGACGTCCGGCGATGGACTGTTTATGTAATGTCTCCCTGTTGGGCGACATTTATGACTTTCTACAGGTGAATGTTATTACGTTTACAAGACTCACGCCGAGCGATGGCTATTGTTATGTCAACATTCCTTGTAAAATTGGTCAATTTTCCACGACTGATGAAAACGATGTCTGTGCCGACAATCAGTATAGAAAGTCGAAATACACACTCATTCAGTGAGAAATTTACCGACAAAATATTACCATTAGGTTTTAGGAATTTAATTGCAGACTTACTCGCGTCCCGTGACAAACACTATTCCAGTGCTTTTTGATAAACAATGTTCTTGGAGTTGCCTCCTGGGGCAAAAATGAATACATTTCTTAGTGTGCCCACCCCGGAGCAAGCAACTAGCTGTCCGTGTGAAAAGCACGGATTTTCTAAGTTAATGCCTGCTACCTTAAGTGACTGT
Source organism: Oreohelix idahoensis (assembly GCA_024509875.1). Classification (NCBI taxonomy): domain Eukaryota; kingdom Metazoa; phylum Mollusca; class Gastropoda; order Stylommatophora; family Oreohelicidae; genus Oreohelix; species Oreohelix idahoensis. The sequence continues at coordinate 794,779 of JAMPIV010003285.1, forward strand.
CCTTGTGCCTTGTTTATTGTCATTGCAAATGCAAGACGCACAGGAAATTTCAGTCGATTGAAATCAAAAGGCATGTCATTTTGGATCAGAGGAAAGCGTCGAATGAATGCTTCTTCTCCCCTGTCATAACCTGTTAATATTGTTGCTTCTAACACGTTTGGCATGAGGTTCTTAACACATAATCTGGTTCCATTACACAATTTAGGCTGATAAAGATTTCGCAGCAATATTATCCGTGCACCGATTTTTTAAATTAAGTTATGCGGTGGCATTCCAGTTGGTTCAAATGAGTTCAGGAACTCAGTCGAATAAAATACAGCCTGCTGGCTGTCTATGACAGTGTCAATTGATTTGTATGTTGTGGCTATGGACGGCAGCTGAGTCTGTATTCGGAGATTGATATTACTAACGCTCTTATTTTTAGGCGCCTGAATCGCCCGCTCACAAAGCCATTAATGATTTCTAAAATTGTTGTGAATGTTCGGGAAAATGCTGTTTTGTAGATTTGTTTTAAATCACACTGTGAGAGGCTAAGTAGATTGATATTCATGTTTAACAATGGAAATAGAAAATCTCAAACAAATCAAGATGAATCAAATTTGACGCAGCTGCAACATCATGGCGTGGATAGCTGGAAGTTATTTAAACAATCAGACTAAAGCCAGGCATTTTGTAAATGTTAGTACTAAGCGGGGCCAAAGGTTTATAAAAAAATTTCTGAGCAACCGAAATAAGTGAGAGCGAATGAATGCATACATCTGCTTTTTCAATCAAAATAAACATACATTCACATGAACTGAATACATATTTGACAAAATTCCACCAACCTATTTTTTTTTTAAACCAAAGCGGTAGAAATCAAATTATGTTACCTGGCAACGTGTGACAAAACTATTTCGGATTTTCTAAATTTTAGTACTAAGCGGGGACAAAGGTTTATTTTTAAAATTCTGAAGCACCGACATACCATAAGTAAAAGCGAATGAATGCATAAATCTGCTTTTTCAATCAAAATAATCATACATTCACATGAATTGAATACATATTTGAAAATAAACCACCAGCTTATTTTTTTTATAACCAAAGCGTTAGAAACCAAATTATGTTACCTGGCAACTTGTGACAAAATTACTTCCATTCAAACGTTTGGTTCTTGTGGCTTTGTTCACCCATTCTGAAATTAAATGACCACACCGTATTCCGTGCATTTGACTGCGAACAGTTAGTCTAATTGCAATTCGCAGGTAGGGGTGGCAGGACGAGCGCGGGGTTAGTCTATTATGCATTTAGCAGGTAGGGGTGGCAGCATGGCACAAGAATGTATTAAGCATAGCTTTATGATGCATTGGAGTGAAGTGTTACAGACTTCACTACAGTAAGACCAGCTTTATGATGCATTGGAGTGAAGTGTTACAGACTTCACTACAGTAAGACCAGCTTTATGATGCATTGGAGTGAAGTGTTACAGACTTCACTGCAGTAAGACCAGCTGTATGATGCATTGGAGTGAATTGTTACAGACTTCACTACAGTAAGACGAGCTTTATGAGGCATTGGAGCGAAGTGTTACAGACTTCACTACAGTAAGACCAGCTGTATGATACAGGGGAGTGAAGTGTTAGAGACTTTACTACAGTAAGACAGCTGTATGATACAGGGGAGTGAAGTGTTAGAGACTTCACTGCAGTAAGACCAGCTGTATGATACAGGAGAGTGAAGTGTTAGAGACTTCACTACAGATAACACCAGCTTTATTATACAGGTGAGTGAAGTGTTAGAGACTTCACTACAGTAAGACCAGCTGTATGATGCAGTTGAGTGAAGTGTTAGAGACTTCACTACAGTAAGACCAGCTTTATGATACAGGGGAGTGAAGTGTTAGAGATTTCACTATAGTAGGACCAGCTGTATGATGCAGGGGAGTGAAGTGTTAGAGACTTCACTACATGTGTGACTTTTTGTGGCGACATATCGGAATAAAATTCTTTAGTCAGACCCGTTTCACAGTATCCTTTATGACATTACAGAATTTTGGCCTCCTCTTTAAATTGTGCTGCTACGAACGAACATGTATATGTCCTGATATGTGCATAGCTTTAGCGATCCTTGGTGATCTGTTCCCCTCACGGTCCTTGTTAGGGCCTAGAAAACTAAAAAAACTGCACCCACCATGGTCCTTTTTAGCGCCCACAAAACCCACAAAACTGTACCACAGTCCTTTTTAGGGCCCACAAAACTGCACCACGGTCCGGTTTAGGGCCCACAAAACCAACAAAACTGTACCCTGGTAAGAAATCAACCGCATAGCTTGAATATACCCCCGCAGGGATTCATAGAGTGCACAAGCTGTATTTAAATCTTGGTCAGAAGATTGCAAAGAAGCACTGAACATTTGAAAATGCTGTAATACTTGTTCCCACAGTATGATCATTATTCCTGTTTCTAACTTCATCATGGGTGAAAGTAGACCACGAGCCTGTTGACGACACTCTGCCTTCTGATCATTTTTATCTGAAATATCATCCAAGACTTGTTTTATTGCAGAAAAGCTGTGTAAAAGTGCTTTTGTTGCATCTGCCCGAGCGGACCACCTGGTATCTGACAGTCTTTTCCCAAAGGGCAAATGGGACTTATTATGAGTACCGCCAGCACTTAATGCAGTAGAAAGGAGACCCCACCGGTAGGTAGAAGCAGAAAAGAAGGCTTTCAACAAATCCAAAGAAAATGACTGCTTCCGTCCGCAAACAGTTAAGATAAAAATAATGAAGAGTCACACTAAGTCACCCTCTTATGCTCTTTCTCTCACAATTTCGTGACACCAAATGAAAAGGCGCTAAAGATGGCATAAATCACAAGATCATTGGTTTAACGCTTGTACTAGAAGATGACCAAAAAATTATGTACACATTTATTGGCGCGGGGCCCCAAAAAGCGTGGGGCTCGTAGCATATGCTACTTTTGCTACTACGTTAATCCGGCTCTGATTGTGTCAATATCTGACAAGGATCAGTGCGTAGCGAGGGGACCCTCCTCCCCACCAAGCCCCCTTCACAGTACATTTTCTCCAGAGGTCGTCCAGGGAAACGGATTTGGCAGTGTTAGGAAGGATCTCTAGCCGTGTCCGAAGCAGGTGTAGCAACAACAAAAGCTCCAACCATAGGTCCCATATACAGTATGAAAAGTGGAGGAAAACTGAATGAACTCCACACAATAACAAAAAAACCACCATTAGTTCACAATAATAGCACTCAAAATGAAGTCACCATACATCCCGACCCAAGTTCCTGTCTAATCACCATTGAGAACAGGAATTACAGAGCGCTCATACATACAGGAGCATCTGTAAGCCTCATAAGGGAACAACTTTATAAGCAAATAAAGAAATACGCACAGTTCCAGCATTCCAGAACATAAATGGCCTCTGTAACTGGGGAAGAATTGAAATCCTTAGGCATTGCCCATGTCACATTTAAGATTGGCAGCCAGACAATAACACGTGCATTCGTTATCACTAGAGGCAAGAGTAGAAATTTTATCCTAGGAAGAGATTTTCTGTCAAAACACCAAGCCCGGATATATTTTTATCTACGGAAAAAAAGAATAAATGAAGAATATGTAGAACTCCAAGATGACGTCCATATTGCATCATTGATTCGTTTAACAGCCCCGGTTACCCTCTTACCAAATTCATTAGTCATAGCCAAAGGTAGGATCAAAGCGTCACAATATATAAAACCTGGACAAATTATTCACGTGGAACCCATACCGGGAGAAGATATAAATGAAGGCCCAATGCTATTTATTACGGAAGGAATAGCAGAAGTCACAACAAACAGAGACTTCCCGGTTATGATAGTCAACACATCTGGTAAAACGACAACCATTGCTAGAGGTGCTATCATAGCTCAAGTACAATCATCTTCCATACGATACAACTACAAAACTAAACAAGGTAACACTGACCGACATAATGCAGGCGAGAGTCATACCCATCAATCCCCGCCCCCGCATCAGACTTCACAATACATCCCCCGCCATCCCATTGACTCTGCTGCATGGCACGTTAGGTCTAGAGGTAAGACTGATCGAGACAGGAGGTTTCATAAACAAAACATCACTTCGCAGAACCATACCCATCAGTCCCCGCGTCAGACAACACAATACACCCCCCGCTGCCCCCAAGGTTCAGTGCAAGGGCTTCGACACACCATAATACCCCCATGAAGAAAGACGGAGAGTTCAAAACAAGCTAAACAATTGCCCGGAGGATACCTGGAAGCACCGAAAAGAGAAATGTAAGCACATCCTTTAAAGATTGCAGAAGATTAAGCACTTGTTGTTTGTCGAGTGACAGATGCGGAAAATAGTCACATCCTTCCATGACTCAGTAGTGTGTAGAGGCATGACAGGAAGGGGCATAGATAAGTCTTGAAAAGAAGATTCTTCCCCCTGAATGACTGACAAAGAAGAAAAATGAGAAGGATGATGAGTAGATTCGTCAACTGCATGAAAAGCAGATTGAAGGTATTCAGGGGGAGTGTGGAATTATTGCAACATATTTACATGAAACGTTGTGTGTTTAACGTTAATATCAAGTACATAGTCAACATCAGATATACGTGAAATAATCTCGTAAGGACCACTCCAAGCAATGAGTAGTCTATTTTCCTTTCTCGCCTCATAAGATCTCTGTCAATCTCACTAAGTGTGATCCATGTAGATAACATGTGGTTCCTGTCCTGCTTTGATGGACGTCCAGTCATCCGTATGACATCACATTCCTTAGTATGAGTGAGTTCATCACCCTCATAAATAGTAGGTAGCTGCCAATGGTTGAAATATAATTTTGTAACAAACAACCCTGTTTGAACCCTGAAAACATCAAACGATTGCATATCAACTGACCTACCTAAGCCATAAAACCTTTGCGAAGACTCATCATTCTTATGCCTTTTAGCAAATGACTCTTTATTAATGGTAGTGTGAAAGTCATCAACTGTATGATCTACCACAAAAGTATTATCATGTTCCTGTGCGTGTGCCTGAGCCCTGGTTGTGACTGCATTCGCAGACAAAATGTGTTGCCGGTCCCAATCCAAAATTTCATCAGGTGTGCAATCTTTGACACCGTGGATACGGCCCACAATAAGGTCAGTAATTGGATTTGCAACAAACATACTTTAAATTCTCCCTGTAAAAAAAGGGGTGGCAATATTAACAGCAGCTGTTGTGTGAAATTCTACAGTACCACCGAACGTTACACATTTGACACAACTTCCTGTAGAGCATGATGGGTGCAGCAAAGATTGTCGCAATCCTACAGTAGTGCATCCTGTATCTTTCAACACAGACACTTGTGTGCCGTTCAGTAGGCCTTTATGGAACTGTAGGGATCCTGTACCATCATGTGCTGCAAGTGCTGGAAGCGTTGGTAGTAGATGACCCCACCGCAATGTAGATACAACATTTTGCTGAAACAAAGTACGGCATTCAGGACATTGTGAAGCATCATCAAAATCAAAAAACGAACAAGCAGTGCCATGATTTAATGTATTATTATTATTATTTTGAGGTGTCATCAGTATCTGTGCCAAGTGAGCATGGTAGTTTGAGCTTTCAACGCTACGACAGCGAAATGAACGATTATCTCTCTGACTACTATTATTATTACCTCTTTTGCTGTTATTCTAAGATTGGTTAAATCTTCTAGGAGGAGCATATTGGTTACTGTTTCCATCATACGACCAATTTCCTCTATTCTTGAAAGAATTGTCATTCCTACTCCATCCTCCATTTGATTGATTCTGATTCTGTTGTGGTCCATTAAAGTGTTTGAAATGTTCTCTGGTTGGACGAGAATGATTTCCATAAGAATTATTACCTCGGTAAGATCCAGAGTAGCTTTAATTACCTCGACCAATATTTCTGTCGGCACTCTGAGATCTGTATCTTGGGTATTTGTTATTCCACGAGGAAGCGGAAGCTACTGGTAAAGCTTCTTTAATGTTTGAATTACTCACAACTGTGCCAGGTTGAGCAGTGATGAATTGTCTGCCAATTTACTCGAGTACTTCCAAATTGGTAAATTTGCGTTCATGCAAATATGATAACAATTGTTGGCTTACGGAGGAGAATACCTTATCCCTAAGGATCAAATCCATGAAAGCCTCATATCAATATTTGACAGTTCAATCCACCTGTTAAAAGTCAATTTGATGGCAGCTATAAATTCAGAGAAGTCTTTACAGGTTTCGGGTATCAAAGTTTTGAAGCGCAATATGTAACCGCTTTCATCTAATTGGTATTTCTTTAGCAATAATGCTCTAAGAGCTTCATAGTTATTCTTATTCTGTCCATCGATTGTACAAACGGAAGACAAAGCATCTCCTGTCAAGATGCCCATTAATCTACTGCACCATTAGGATTTATCAATCCCGTGATTCTCACAAACCGTTTCAAAACGGTAGAGAAACAAGAAATGTCATCCACATTAGGTTTAAAAGAAGGTAAACGAAATTTAATTGACCCAGAATTATGTTTATTTGAGGAACCTTGAACCTCAGAACTATTCTGTATGTTACTGTTTAGTAACTTCAATTACTCAATTTGTAGAGCTAACATCTTTTCTTCGTGTTGTAGCTGAGCTAAACGTAATTTTTCTTGGCCGGCTAATTCTTCAGCTCTTTTTCTCTCCGCCATTTCATCCCGTCTTTTATTCTCTTCTATTTCAAGTAATTTACGTTTTTCTTTGCTGGCTAATCCATCAGCTCCTTTTCTCTCTTCTTTTGCCTCTGCTTTTCCATATTCAGCAAGAGTAAAATCTTTTAAAGTGTCACCTTCCATACCAAAGGCCTTGCCTTGTTTGACAAAATAATCCAAAGTAGTCATTTTGACTAGATGTATATTACTTACTTAGTCAATGTCAACAAAATTACTGGTTAATTTTCAACAGTACCAATGCCATGTTATTACTAATAATAATGGTAATAGAAAATGCACCAGGACAGCAAAAAGATATTTATTAACAATATGGAGTTGGATAAAGCACTAAAACAGTATGACACTAGCAGCAAGCCGCCTAAAAGAATACTAATACCAAACTAAAGAGGAATAAAAATGTTATGCAAGTATAACAAACTTACTGTTTCAGTAAGACAAGACAGGACGGAAAATGGTGTATAAACATGAAATTTGTATAGAAATAAATGATAGCCAGAAAAGACTAACAAAGTCAAACAAGACTGCAGAAAACTAAAGCAAAAATACTATGGAATGACGATAACAATAGATATATAACAAAATAGCACAGCTAAACAGACGTGTATTACAGAAAACACCCAGTGGACAAAAAATACACGGCGCTTAGAAGCCGGATTCCAATGAGGGAAATCTATAAATAACACTTAAAGACACAAGCTGTGTGAGCCCATATTGCTTTGAGATGTACCTCTAGCACAGATTCATGAGCCCAACCTATCGCTACGATATACAACGAACATTAAAACATAGAGATAGCATAAATGAAAGAACTCAGACCAACATGCAGTGACCACAAATAATGCAAAAAATGTAAAGCCACTTAGCTGGATCCACAGATGATGAGTTATCCAAACAGCATCACGTGGAAAGGCGTCGAAGGCTGCATGTAGAAAGTACACGTCGAGCGAAATCAGTGGTCATATGTGTTCAACAGTAGAAGCAACGCCATTTTTAACTGTTCCGCTGGAATCTTGAGTGAGGACTGTTCACTGGAAGTACGCTTGAAAACTTGATATGATAACCGTTGCAAGAAACGCTCGTATCAGAACGTAGTATCAGCGACTAGTGTATCTTGAGGGACATCGATGTAAGTTTATTCGGCTGCATATTGATTTGACTTGAATAAATATAGGTCGTATGTGAACAGTCATATGTTTCTCTTCGAGCCTGCAAAGGACAGATTCCCCGGGCATGAGTGGGAAGCTTTGGGCAGTAACAAAAAGTACCGAGCTCCAGCAGTGCTCGATATTGCATTCGAAAGCAAATAGCTGACAAAAGTTCAAACTTGAATAAACAATGGTCTTGACAAAAAATTTTCCCATCAGCTGGGCGCCAATAAAGTGTTAAGGTGGTGTTTCAGCTTTTATGGACTTAAAGACTGATGTTGTAGATTAGTAACAGCAACCATACTGACAACGCGAACGTATTTTGGTTTTGGTATTCAATACGATACACCGTAACACTTATGAGTCCAACAATGAAAATCAAAGTGCAGTCGGACACTTGTCCACAGTCTCCAATATTTATTTAACAGACTCCATATCTTCCATAAAATGCATAGTAGATGGATGCATAATCTTCAGTTTTCCGTCAGTCTAGTGTCAAAGGCATAACATGCATATATATTCAATTCTGGCCGTTACAACTTAAGGTCGGTCCGAACACGATTGGACCAAAGTACTGTGGCAAAAAAATTGACGGCGTCTTCACAAATATTTTATAAACTAGCAATAACTCGTCAATAATGACGGAAGTAAATCAAAAATTGTAATATTTTTTTTTAATTTTTAATTCAATATAAAGATTCTTTGATGACAGCATTTTTTGTGAAAGTGTGTGGATTTGTTTCAAAGAATGTTCCCTGATAAAAAGTGGTTTTAACAAAACCTTTCAAGTTTTCATGATTTGTTCCTCGGGTGATGTCGACATAGTGTCCGAAAACAGGTTCGGGCAGGAAAACTACGTGATCAAAAGATTGTCCTTTCGCCTTATTGGTCCTCATTGCAATTGCAGCCATCTTATCATTTTGATCAAAAATAATAAGTCTGCAATACATTAAATTAAAATTTTGTCTTGAAGAAAAAATCAAAAACTTACATTTTAAGGTTATTTTTAACAAAATGGTGAGCTAAAACCGTTTCCGGAATGAAAATTGGTTCTACACCGACTTTTCTTCGTTGAGTGTTACTATTTTCGAGTGAGTACATATAAGGGAAGCAATACAATTAATATCTAACTTTCAACCACAGATGCATTCCTTAGATGTGACCGACGTACAAACGGCGAGAATTGTGGATTGTGATTGATTGCGATACTTATCATTAAAGCTGCAAACCATCATGGCAGTTGCATATCAAAGTGGCGACCAATCTCGAATAACATAGCCACTGTAGAAAACTTGAAAGTCTCCACCATTTGGGAGCATATACATAAAACGTCCTCTCAGATCGACTAACATTAGAGAAAGGCCAAGAAACGTAACGGTTGACCTATAACAACAGACGATGCTTACGTCGCATTGTTACAATTACGTCATATTATTAATAAAGGCTGTGCCGTTCACTAAGTGTGCATTATCATGATAAATTGTCAATTCACACAGCTGTATCTCCGAAAATAATGGGCATACGCCTGTAGGCATCACATAACAAGGACACTGACGAGGTAAACTGAGCAGTTACCCGAGCCTTGCTACAACGGAGGTGCTGCTGCCAAAATATGCGATTCCTGAAGAGAAGGAACAGTCAAATATCTACGGCGAACCAGCAGTAACTGAATAAGAATCCAACTGACCTCATACTGCCAGTTATGTAAAATACTGTTAAAGCACAGGGACACTTTAATTTCTTCTCCACCGTCAATAAAAATCTTCCTGTGAAGATATATTTAGCTGCTTTGTTTTGACAAAATACATTTTCATCCTTTTAACGCTGTTGATAAAATAATCCCCTGATTGCTAAATCAGAGGCACATCTCCAATCCAACCTGCAAGTCTTGTAGGAAGAGCTGGAGAAGAGATTGATGGTCATAAACAGCTCTAAAACAAAATCCATGGTGATATCACGAGAAGAAAGAAGACATCAGATTAAGATGGGAGAACATGTCCTGGAGCAGGTCGACCACTTTAAATATCTCGGAGCTATTATAGACCGACAGGGAGGCATCAAAGAAGAGTTGGCCACTCGAAAAGCAGCAGCTGGGAGACTTTTTCAGGCCATAAATCGAGGATTCCTCAGCAAGAGAGAGGTTGGTAAGAACACGAAGATGGCTGTATACTGCTCCACCTATGTCCCAGTCTTGATATATGGATGCGAGTCATGGGCAATGACTACAACCCACAAAAGCCAGATCCAAACCTCAGAATTGAGGTATCTGGGGAAGGTGGTTGAAGTAACAAGAAGAGACATGGTCCGCAACCAGACGATACGTCAAGGCCTAAAGTACCACCCCTGCAGACCCAAGTAGAACAGTGCCAACTAAGATGGTTTGGCCATGTCTGCAGAATGGGAGAAGATCGGCTTCCACGACAAGCATGGGAAACAAAGAGCCAGGGATCCAGACCCCCAGGACGACCCAGAGTCTGCTGGGAGGACAACGTTAGACAATCTTTGAAGGACCGAGGACTAGAATGGAACTAGGCCAGGAGGAAGACAGCCGATAGGATAGTCTGGCGCTCTCTCTTCCAAATCTCTACACCTCACGGTAGAAGGGGAACGACTAAGTAAGTAAGATAAAATAATCCACAATAAATCTTTTTTGTTATTTATGAAAATATCAATCTAGAGTTGAGTCTATCAATTATTGAGTGAATTTGATGTCTGCACCCGTGTGAATCATTTTAAAAATACAGTATCCAGAGCTAAAGACACTACTAATATTTTGCTGAATCACATTCAGCTGGCTCATAAAATTCGAGTCAACAATGATATTTGCCAAGAGAAGTGGGCAGCGAATACAGAGTTTATAACAATTTAGATGACTCAATTATTATACTTGCTATTCTTAAATCCCTGTGAGACTCCAAGAAATAGAAGCCCCTATCTTTTATTTATATCTCTGCTAAGAGTAATCATGAGCGAAGGTTGCTACCTTAGTAAAAACTCATTCATTTACTAGAATTTTGTCTATTGTTGGACCACTAAAGCAGAGCAGGGGAGACAACCCACCACAGAGTTGAAAGTTGAAAGAAGAAGAATAACATGTGGTTTCCTTACTTGCTAGGACATTTTATGAACCGGCGCTACAGCACTGCACAAAGAATGGCCACTGACCGAACAAAATGGAAATCAAGTTTGTTGCTTCCTGTCAGCTAACCAATCTACTGTGGATAACACTCCACTGGTTACACCACTGCAATGTGGATTTATAATAATAAGTAAAGGCTCGTTCTTCTAAGGGTACAACCACACCCCAATGGCTGACATAAGAAATAACACCTTTCACAGGAAATTCCCTTTAATGTTATGCACACTACAGTAAGGCCTCACGCGGCCAACAAACGCATGAAATACAATATAATAATGACATGCCAATGTAGTTTGCCTTAACAACTTAGTCTATCAGTATCATACACTAAAGTACGACTTACACTGAAAAACACTGTAATGACTATCGCTCACCTTGAGCGGCCAAACTGTGACACTGGTACACCCAACTCATTGACACCTTATAAATCTACGGCCTGTAGAAAATACCATCTAGACACTACACTGTACTAAAATAACAACGTAATAATCCATCAGGACCGAAATATGGTAAGCACTTACAACAAATATACTGTTCAAAAAAAGAAACGCATAGCTATCCGAGGGCGCGTTTTTATCAGTTTGTAAGTAAAATTTGGTGCTAGGGTATATAAAAACCAGCCACAAATGTTCTTTACAGTGTCAAATGCACGTGTTGACCTGAATTGCGTTCGTTTATGTAATCGTTACAACCCAGTGGTCAATAGTGTTTATGACGCAATTTTTGACCACAGCTCATGTTGCGCGCACGTGAAAGCAACAAAATTTGGGGTGAACAGTACTATTCACTGACTACGCAACTGAAACCCTATAAAAGGATAACGCTACGCACACAAAATTCAGTTCATTTTCAAGCAGACATTTATGGCGTCTCTATCGATAAATTTAAGGAACATTGCTATTGGCCGACTGCATGCAGGCGAAAGTCAAAGTCAGGTTGCCAGGCATCTAAACGTGCATCAGAGTACCATCAGTCGACTTTGGCACCGGTTCCAAGCCACTGGCTCAGTTGAAGACCGGCATCGCAGTGGGCGACCCAGAGTGACAACACCAGCAGATGATCGCTTTATTCGGCTTCGTCACCTCAGAGACAGGTTTACAACAGCTTCCTCAACTGCCCAGTCTTTGTCTGCAGGACGTCATGTGTCTGATCAAACTGTCCGGAATAGACTGCATGACGCTGGACTATGGGCACAACGACCTCACCGAGAACCTGTCCTTACGCGCCGCCATCGCCAAAATCGACTTCTTTGGGCCAACCAGCATCGTCCCTGGGCAGCTGACAATCAATGGCGACTTGTCTGGTTTAGTGACGAATCTTTCTTTTTGTTGCAGCGTCATGATAGACGGCGTAGGGTCTACCGTAGGCTAAATGAACTTTTTGCCCAAAATTGCGTTGATGAAGCTCCGCCGCACGGTGGTGGGGGTGCAATGGTGTGGGGAATGATAAGTTACAACGGAAGGAGTCAATTGGTGCACATTGAAGGAGGCTTGAATGCGCAACGATACGTCAATGAAATTCTTCGACCCCATGTCCTTCCACTTTTGGCTGCCCAAAGAACTGTGTTTCAACAGGACAACGCCAGACCCCATTGTGCACGGTTGACCACGCAGTTCCTGACTGCCAACAACATTCTCACCCTTCCCTGGCCATTCCTGTCTCCAGACATGAGTCCGATTGAGCACCTGTGGTATGAGGTGCATAGACGTGTTTGTCGCCGAGACGTTGCTCCAGCCAATCGTCATGATCTGTTCCAGGCACTCCAGGAAGAGTGGGCAGCATCCCACAGGCCCACATCAGACGTCTGATCGCATCCATGCCCACGAGATGCCAGTCGCTGATCGATGCAAGAGGAGGCCACACACCACACTAACCGGAAAGCCCGTACACCAAAAATCTCTCTTGACCCAGATGCAAAACAACTGTCAATTGATTGGATGAACCCTAAGGTATTCTTGTGTGCAATTTGAACAATTAACTCATTAAATTAAAAACGTTATGTAATGTCAAAATTATTGCTATGTGTGTGCTTTCAGTAGCTATGCGTTTCTTTTTTTCTTTTTTTTTTTGAACAGTATAGTTCAACACATGAACTTCCCAGCTAAATCGCTGGCAAAGGGAAATATCCGTCCATCCAGGACGATGGCAAGATTCTGACTGACAAAACGTGCGCCTTATTTCCCGACTTCCGGTAGTCAACTGACTCCCCGGGTCGGGAAGACTCAGCGTTGCCCGGTTGCCTTTTCGTACAAAAGATGCACTGCGAAATAGCGCCGCGACACTGCCCTGCAAAACGCCACTATGTGCGATTGTCAGAGACTGCTTTTTTAGTCAGTGGCTAAGGATCCAAGAAGGAGAAGATTACTTTGCTGAGAGCTAAAGGGGTAATAAATGGAATGAATCAAGAGTGATCTCTCATGGTAATCTTAAACCTTAGCAACGTCTCTTTATCTTTCTCATGCTAAAGACCAACTTGAGCCTCTTGGCAACTGATCCTCTCACTACCTACGCAAACAACGCTCAAGTTTGGACAAGATTCTTAAAATATTTCGCACAGGTAAAGTCACTTTTTCCCTATTTACTAAAACTTTATTTAGAATAATTGATGGTGTCAATGAAATTATAAACAAAAGACATTAGAAGTTGGGTTAAATATGCGCATTAACTAAAACGAAAATCATGACCTTTGAAAAGAAGCTTATTATATATGTGAAAGAAGAGTGGAAGGCTTCCTCAGGCTGATACAAGCATAAGTTTCAAAGAGGCAAAGAGTTATGTCAGAAGAAGCAGATAAAAGAACAGATGGGATGCAGAACAGCCAGGCCACCGCAAAAAATGATGCATATTACTAGCTCAGCAGAAGAGAACAAGTGGTATTCATCAGACTCCTCACAGAATTTTGATACTATCTATTCAACAAGCTAAAGATAGGAACTACCGATGAGTGTAACTATGGCACTGATAAAATGACTGCTGAACATCTGCTTCAAAGATACCCAACATTTGAGGAACAGAGGAAGCATATATGGCCGTCACCAGAACTGTTTCTAGAAAAACTCTATGGTGATACAAATAACCTCAAGCTGACTATTGCTTTCTTTGAACATATTCAAGTAGACGTATGAGTGTCCATGAAGAAGAAGCAGAATGTCAATAGAAGTCACTTCTTTCAATGGAGTTTGCAGCCACCATTACAGTTTGATCTCTTGCAGGAAGCCTGCCTTAAAACATTCATATCATTCACTCATGCATTCATTTTCCTTGTCACTCCTTAATGAACATGGCTCCACCACTGGAGTTGGTCTTTTTGTAGGAAGCCTGCACAAAGCCTGGTATTAGAGCACCTCTTCAGTTGTACCTGTCGTGTACCACTCTCATCGACATTTTTCTTCTGTCTATTATTTTATTCCACTCCAAAATCTCTCCTATCGCTAGAATTTCTCTTCGGATTTTGTATCATTCTTGTAATGCGAAAATGTTTCTTCTGGAAGTCTTTTTTTTTTCTCTAACCAGCGGCACTCGAGCTTTCCAGCCTTTTTAGCCCAATGACATGTCATTGCGAAACTGGGAGGTCAGTGGACTTTCCTTCCAGCCCGGTCAGGAGCTTCGCTCCTTCCCATCCACAGGGGGTTTATGTGCAGGAGCCGTTCAGGTTATTCAGTCAAAATTCCCGGTCGTAAACATTCCTTCAAACGCTGACGCCCGAGCTTGAACCTTGAAAACCTGGTCGCCAGTACAACGTTGTAGCCATTACACCAGCGCGGCTCCCATCTGCAAGTCTTATCTTACAACGGTACTCGCTAGCTTAGGGGTCTCACGGAATGGTCAGGGGAGGACACTCCTAGTACTATCAGCCCGGAAGTTGACCCGTTCTTTGTGTCACGTACAGATGCACATGAATCAAGAAGCGGGAATGAACTCTGCCCGTCCGGCACAATGAGAACGCTCGGACCAGTTTAAAATGAAGGAATTTGATCACCAGGCAACCAAGTTCCCACACAAACTTGTATGTGGGTGGGGGGGGGGGGTTATGTGGATCAATGCTACCCAACAAGTCACCCACCTCTGCGCCGGGGGAGGCCATAAGAAAGTTGTGGAGGGAATTAGGACATTCTACTTTTAACTGCCAAACAGAGGAGAGGGATTCACCACCCCAGAGAGGGCATTACTTGTTGCTAAATCCGTAGTGAATTCTTGAGTGGGTAAGTGATATATAATTGTTAACCTTTAAAATGTATTTTTATGTCAGTGACATAAATTATTATTTGCATATTTACAGGTTACTCAACTATTTCCAATGTATGAGTTCACTGAAGTCATAATTAATAGGGGTCCTTCTACTTTCTCTTTCTTGTAAGGCTGCAGTGTTCTCTGTCAAGACTCTACAAACTTGATAAAAGTGTTCTCAATCACAACTTCTTTTCCCTTAGTCTCATATTGGACATTAATGTGTTTTTCGTCATGGTTTGTCCTTTACATGTTTTAATGCACTTCTATGCAAATACCATGTTTGATAATTGAAGAACTACTCTATTATCAGTTATTTAATTGCTATTTTTGACAGGAACCAGAACTTTAGGAATGTTTACAATTATTTAGCTATTTAATGAATTTACCACTTGACTAACAAAGTGTAAGTCAGCGGTTCTCCAGCCCTTGAGACCATGAATACCCTTCAAATGATTTACAGCTCAAGTGGGAAAAAAAGGTAAATCATTGGATTTCAGACCTTGGCAGCAATGACGCACCAACATGTTTACAGCAGCATAGGAAACTCTTAATTTGTGGTTCTCAAACCATTGTTGACAGTGAACCCCTAAATTAAAATACAGCTCTATGAGCACAAGAGGAACCAGTGGTTCTCAACTATTTGATGACCCCAGCACCAAACCCCACATGTAGAAAACAAATACTGCAAATAAGCAAACAGCCAGATAGCGGTTGAGAACTCCAAATACTCTATAATGTCAGTGAGGAAGTATTTCATAAATAATATATAACACTGTTACTGAATGGTAGTTAGCATTGTGTTAATTTGTCGTCAGGGTACTCAGCCATTTGTTGACTCCATCCATGGGTTCCTCGTTGGTTTCGAAGCGCTGAGCAGCCAGCCAGACCTTCATCTTGCCGAAGAGATGGTAATCGCTTGGCGCCAAGTCGTGTCTGTAACGGGTGGTTTAAAATCTCCCAGTTAAACTGTTCGAGTAAAGGCTTTATGCGAGCTGCAGTGTGGGGCCGCGCGTATTTCCGTGCAAGAGAACAACACCCTTGGTGAGCATTCTGCGCCTTTTGTTTTGGATCGACTCCCGAAGCTGCTTCAGCGTTACACAATAAACTTCTGACGTTATTTTGGTCCCTGGTGCCATGATTTCTGTCAACAACATTCCCTTGCGGTCCCAGATCCCTGTAGCCATCATTTTTCGGTGCGAAAATGTTTGTTTGATGTTCTTGGGCTTGTTTGGAGAATGAGTGTGCATCCACTGTTTGGACTGTTCCTTCGTCTCTGCATTCACGAACTGAATCCATGTCTCGTCCCCAGCCACGATTCTGTCGATAAATTCGTCCCGTTCTTCCTAGTAGCGCATAAGGAACGTCAGAGCCGAGCCCATTCTGTGAGCTTTGTGAACTTCAGTAAGTTGTTTTGGTACCCACCGTGCACAGAACATGTGGTGACCTAATCTCTCTGTGACGATTCAAAGCAGACTAGTCCTCGAAATGTGAGGAAATTCAGCAGAAAGATCGGAAATCGTGAAACGACGCTTTTCACCCTCGACTTGGTCGACTTTTTGAACGAGTTTATCAGTCACAATTGAGTGTCGTCCTTGTCCTTCCTCGTCATGCACATCTGTGCGCCGATCCCTAAATTTATTGCAACAATCCCTCACAGAACTGTCACTCATAACGTTATCACCGTACACAAGACACAATCCACGATGAATCTCGGCGGCGCTGTGTCCTTCTGCTTGCAGAAAACGAATCACACCACGGACCTCACAGTTGGCGGGAGTGGCGATGACAGGGTCCATCGTTACTCGGTCGCTACTCGGGAACATCTGAACAATTGGGACTGCGGGTTTGCGTGCACTGAGTTAACACAATACTGATTGATGCAGGAAATGTGCCATGTTGCTATGACATCCAGTTTATTTATATATATCTTTCCCTACAATATTACATGAAGCTGATCCTGACGCATGTTTGCTATTCAACTAGATTTTTCGAGTAACCTAAAACATGAAGCCAAGAAACTCTGCTCCTGTTATGTTTTTCTTATTTCTTTTTTTAATAAAGGCATGGCTTTTGACCCTTTGGAACCGGAAAAAACACACGGCGAACAGAAGACAAACAACAATGATGAGAAAGACACGTTTGTTGTTGTTGTTGCTTGAGGTGTATGTGTCTTATTGTGGCGAGGCACTTTTCTTTCATCATAGACTTAAGTCCGTTGGTTATATAAGAGCGCACTTTGCCATTCAAAAATACGCGAACTCTGTTAACGGAATCGCAGTTTTGATAAAAACTAAGCTCTTAAAAGATTCTATCCGCTAGCTTGATGTAACCCTGGAAAATACTAGTCCTGAAAATGACTGCTAGCCCGACCAGCGTTGATAGATATTAAGTACTGAAATGGACTAACATTATCTATTTGCTGGCATGATGAAGTCCTGAACTACTGCCAGTAACGCGAGCGCTGTCCGTGCATCCTTAGTGTTTAGAGAAAACCGGCTGTAAAAGAAAAGTAATACACTAAATTTAAAAAAAACCTTTAGCTGAAGACACGCCACGTGGTGACTAGACAGACTTTACTTGAAGGGCTATGCTTCTTGGGGAGCTGCATGGTAAAAGAATGAAGGAATTAGTTATGTCGTAGATGTATATTGAAATTAATAACCTGTCAACGATTAACTGCGCAATAAAAAGCACGCGCAATAACTTTTATTGGGCGACTTGAACAGATGGTGATAATAGTGATGTTATTATTGATGATGGTGATATTAATCAATCAATCAATACCTTTTGCTTCCCATGGAGCATAGGCCTTCAACAAACACATGCCAAGTCCTCCTGTCACGTGCCATCCGCTCAAGCTCTTTCTCATCATTTTCACCTCGGTATCCAGTTCTCTTCTCTACTAGGAGTATGTGTTTTTTTCGTCTACCTCTGCCTCTCTTTCCCTGTGGATTTCAGAACAAGGACTGCCTTGTAATGCTATCAACAGGTTTCCTCAATGTGTGTCCTATACATCGCCAGCGTCTTCTTCTCAACTTTTGTCCCACTGGCACTTGTCTGGTTCTTGTCATCAATTCAACATTTGTGACTTTGTCATACCATTTCAGTCCTTCTATTCTACGCAAGCACCCGTTTATAAAAGTCTGTAGCTTTTTGGTTGTTGTTTTTGTTGCTCTACATGTTTAAAAGCCATATAATAGGACTGAACACATTTGAAGATTCTTAATTTCGTGTTTGACTTGATTTCGCTTGTTCTCTATATGATTTCCAGTGCAATGAAAGATCCTCTTGCTCTTTGTATTCATATTTTGATATCACTGTCTGTCCCTCTCGCTTTGTCTATACTACTGTCAAGACATATGTAAAGTTCAACATCATTTAGTGGTGTTTCTTCAAGTTCAACCTTGTTATCATTTCTTGCATTTATTCTCATAATCGTTGTGTCTTCCCTGTATATTTTCAGGCCCACTTGTTGTGACCTCTCATTGAGAATTTCCATTTTCTCTTGCATCTGATTATGGTTATTGGACAGAAGAGCCAAGTCATCTGCAAAATCCAGATCATCAAGCTTTTTAGTCAGATTCCACTGGATTCCATTTCTGTTGTGTGATTGTGACAGAAGTATGTAAATATATTACATGATATCTACACGTTTTTCTTCCACCTGTTTTCCACCTTTTCTTGCTTATTAGTTTTGTTAATGCAGAACCTTTGTACTTGATATCTGTCTCACTCATAATTTCTTCTTCTTCTTCTTTGATCCTTAGCCGCCGACCGTCAAAGCAGTCAGTGGCCATCACGCCTAGTGGCTTCTTGTAGGGCAACAACAAATTGATTCCACTTTGCTCGGTCGGTGGCCATCCTTCGTACAGTGCCCCAACTCTGGTTCATTCTTTGCATCTCAGCCTCCACAGTCCTCCGCCAGGTTGTTTTTGGTCGGCCTCTTTTTCGTTTTCCTTCAGGGGTCCAAAGCATAGCTGTTCTTGTGATGGCATAAGGGTCTCTTCTGAGGACATGACCAACCCAGTTCCAGCGTCTGCAAGCTATGATGGTGTGCATGTCCTCTTGCTTGCTACGAGTAAGCAGATCTTGGTTAGTGATGGTATTCGGCCAAAAGATTCGGTGAATTTTTCTAAGGCATGTTGTGTGAAAAGAGGACAATTTCGACATTTCCTTCTCTGTAACTCTCCAGCATTCCGCACCATAGAGAAGCACAGAAAGCACACAGCTCTGATATAATCTTAATTTTGTGCTTGTGCTGTATTGGGAGGACTACCAGATGTTGTTTAGGCTAAAGAAGGCTGTTCTTGCCTTATTCATTCTGATGTTGATGTTTTTGCCTGCCCCGCCGTCTGGTGTTACTATGCTTCCTAGGTATGTGAAGGTATCTGTCTGTACCAATTGCTTATTCCTTACCGATATGGGCTCAGGGTTGCTCACATTGAGCGTCATGAACTCAGACTTCTTTAAATTGATGTTCAAGCCCACCTGCTGGCTAAACTTATTGAGTCTATCCGTTTTTTCCTGGATGTGTTGATGTGAATGTGCGAGTAGTGCAATGTCATCTGCATATTTTAGATCTTCCAATGTAGAAAATGTTGTCCATCTTATTCCTCTTGGACTGCCATCTGTTGCCTGGCGCATCACCCAGTCTATGACTGTTAAAAATAGAGTGGTTGACTCATAATTTAGAAACGCCTAATTTTTTTTCTTTTCTCTATTGTCTTAACAGGCACTAGAAATGTTTAAAATCAGACCGTTTCACGTGTAGAGAGAGGGGACGGGTCGTATATTTGTAGAATCAAGAGCGATAATTCAAAAGTTGTACCTTTTAATAGATGCACGTAGAAAGAGGGAAGGGGGAGATAAGCTATTGAAGAAAAATCAAGGTCGATAAGTTAAGACGTACTTTCGGGAAATAATCGGAGGAAATGAGAGATGATCAATCTCAGTTACCCCCCCCCCTCCCCCCACATCCGTTCGTTCGTGAAGGTAAATTAAGCTACGGAACGACGAGATCAAAGAGACGATTTGCCCGTGGGACCACGTATACGGGCGGCTTAAGTGACAAAATCGACTTTGATTCAAAATCTAACCGCAGAAATCCCCAAAGGTGTTATGTCTCACACTGGTCAGCGACTTTTTGTCTATTTAATATATATATTCCAGCTTTCAAACTTAGATTATTCAGTACCCACAGAAGTTTTTTAAGATCTAGCTGCGATTTCTAGATCCACTATATCATTGGAATTACTTAGTTTTTCGTTGGAGTTGTTTTAATGTCTGTGCTGCGGTAAATATTATACTAATATTTTTCTGTGTTGAGTGATTTAATTTTTAAAGTCCGTCATTTATATTTCACTAGGATTTACAGTGTGTTAAGTGACTAGCGAATTAAAATAATTTATAGCTAAATTGTTCCGGCTGTAGCGTTGATTAATTAATTGCTAGTAACCAATAAGGGCTACTTGGTCAACTAGTAAATGCACTATTCACTATGGGTATTGACGAAATAAATATTTATTTCTAATTCATTTTGAGTAATTTTGTAAATGACTAGCGCTTAATTCACGGGTTTTTTTACGATAAGATAAGCTATACACGTGTAGTTCTATTCAAAGTTAAATAACCAAGTGGATAATAACTTAAATTCTGTGCGGGTTAATTTTAAGATAGAATAGTGGTGTGGGGGTTATTGTGATTATATGGTTGTTTTTTTCTTCCTGTATTCAGTACGGGTCACAAACCCAAAATCTACCAGCGGCCTTAATCTGTGAAAAAGTCTAATCTGAGAATGACGGATTTAAGTCCTACAGTACAAACAGAACATTCTTTTTATAACTATCGGGTCTTCAAGGTGGACCCGTCTGGCCTCTTGTTTACACCCAGAAAGAAACAGAGTACCAACCCAAGGAATATTAAGAATAAATTGTAACTGGGCCTAGAGCTATCCAGATTTCTTTTTCCCAATTTTTCATATACATTCAGCCCGTTATGGCGAAATAATCAAACATTGAAATTTTCCGACTTTCGACCATTTGTTGTGTGACGAGGATCTTGATCCTGAGAGATTTTAATACATGACATTTCCTTCAACTATCAAATTTATCAGCTACTGACACTGTTACCATTAAATCTCTTAAGTAATTTCTTACCTGGACTAATTGATGTGTTATAAACAGAATCCTCACCCGTGTGTTACCGGGGCCCGAAAGGGGAGCAAAGAATAGTAACACTGTCCCCTACCAAGCATGTCGTAAAAAGCGACTAAGGAGGGTTGGGCATGGGGCCGGTTACACCATCCTGTAAAAAAATTTAAACCACAAAAAACTTCAACAAATATGGACAAGTCAAATAAAGAAAATAAAACACAGCCATCCAAGACAGGGGAAGGTCCTCTCGCGGGGAGGCGTATGATGCAACACAGAGAAAGCCGAAAGGAGTCTGTGTTGCTGACTAACCTTCTTTCTTCTAGGAGAACTTCCAGATTTGGCACCTGGAATGTTCGGACATTAAACGAACAAGGGAAAGTGGCGCAAGTAGCAGCAGAAATGAGGGAATACAAAATCGAGGTTCTGGGAATGTGTGAAACAAAGTGGAAGGGGGTAGACAGGAAGAAACTCATCACAGGTGAATTGGTGCTGTCCTCAGGACATGAAGACGAAAGTTCACACCACAGTGAAGGAGTAGCTCTTATGCTATCTAAAGAAGCACAGAAAGCACTAATTGAATGGGAAGCTGTTGGACCCAGAATAATAACAGCTTCTTTTAAAACAGCTAAAAAGAAAATTCATGTAAATGTCATCCAATGTTATGCACCAACTAATGACAAAGAAGAGTCTGTGAAAGAAGCATTTTATACTAAACTACAGGAAATTATGGATAAAGTAAAAAGAAGAGACATCACAATTTTGATGGGTGACATGAATGCAAAGATAGGTACAGTCAACACTGGATTTGAAGAAGTCATGGGAAAACATGGGCTAGGAGTAATGAATGAAAATGGAGAGCTATTCGCAAACTTCTGTGCTTCATATCAACTGGCTATAGGAGGAAGCATGTTTCCACATAAGAGAATACACAAGGCAACATGGATATCACCAGACCATAGAACAGAAAATCAGATTGATCATATATGCATAAACAAGAAGTTTAGATCATCATTGCAGGATGTAAAGGTATATAGAGGAGCAGATGTGGCATCAGATCACCATCTTCTGATAGCCAAAGTAAAAATGAAACTCAAGAGATATGCAACAATGCAAAATTATAGACAACAGTTTAATGTAGGACAGCTAAGAAATCAAGAAACAAGAGACAAATTTGCGGTCACAGTATCCAACAAATTCCAAGTGCTCCAACAGCTGGAAGATGTAGAGAATACAGAAGACTATTGGCAGCAGGTCAAAACAGTATGGAAGGAGACATGTGAAGAAATACTGGGGAAAAGGGAAAGACAACAAAAAGCATGGATAACAACAGAAACCATCAATAAGATAAAAGACAGAAAAAACAAGAAAGCAGAGTTAAACACAAGCAAAACCAGAAGTTCCAAAGCCAAGGCTCAAGAAGTGTACACAGAAGCAAACAAAGAAGTAAAAAGAAGTATCAAAAGAGACAAGAGGAAGTATATTGAGGAGTTGGCAAGAGAGGCAGAAGATGCTGCAGCCAAAGGAAATATGAGAGAACTGTATAGCAGCACAAAGAAGCTAACAGGGAAATACAAGCAAACAAGTTGCCTCATAAAAGACAAGAATGGGAAACTGCTCAGCAATATACAAGAGCAAATGAAGAGGTGGACAGAATATTTTGGGGACCTTCTCAATAGACCAGCTCCACAAAACCCGCCGGACATCCAGCCAGCAGAAGAAGAGCTACAAATTAACGGTGAAAGACCAACGAAGGAAGAAATAAAGAAAGCCATAAAGCTTCTAAGAGAGGAAAAGCGTCTGGACCTGATGGCATTCCAGCAGAGGCCATCAAAGCAGATATCGACACGGCTACAGAGATGTTATATAAATTACTTGGTAAAGTCTGGGAAAAGGAAGAGATACCAGCAGAATGGAAGGAAGGATATCTGGTTAAGTTGCCTAAGAAGGGAAATTTACAAGAGTGCACAAATTATAGAGGAATAATGTTACTATCAGTGCCAGGAAAAGTATTAAACAGGATTATCCTTGAGAGATTAAGAGTCCATAGACAAGAAACTAAGAGATGAACAAGCAGGTTTTCGACAAAACAGATCATGTACAGACCAGAAAGCCACTTTGAGAATAATAATTGAACAAAGTCTGGAATGGAATTCACCACTATACATCGGATTTGTGGACTACGAAAAGGCATTTGACAGTGTAGACAGAGAATCACTTTGGAAATTGATGAGGCATTATGGAGTTCCCCTGAAGATCATTAATTTAATAAAGAAAACATATGAAGACATGACATGCAGAGTTCTTCATGAAGGACAGCTTACAGAACCGTTTGGGATAAGAACAGGAGTGCGACAGGGATGCCTCTTGTCTCCATTTCTTTTCTTGCTGGCAATAGATTGGGTTATGAGATCATCGACAACACACAACAGAAATGGAATCCAGTGGACTCTGACTAAGCAGTTGGATGATCTGGATTTTGCTGATGACTTGGCTCTTCTGTCCCATAACCGTAATCAGATGCAGGACAAATTGAAAACACTCGATGAGAGGTCACAGCAATTGGGTCTGAAAATACACAGGGAAAAGACAAAAATAATGAGAATAAATGCAGGTAATGATAACAGGTTGAACTTGAAGAAACACCAATTCAAGATGTAGAATCATACACATATCTTGGCAGTAATATAGACAAAGTTGGAGGGACAGACAGCGATATCAAAATAAGAATACAAAAGGCAAGAGGAGCTTTCATTGCATTGGGAAATATATGGAGATCAAGAGAAATAGGATCCAACACGAAAATAAGAATCTTCAACTCAAATGTGAAGTCAGTCCTATTGTATGGCTCGGAGACATGGAGAACAACAAAGACAACAACCAAAAAGCTACAGACTTTCATAAATGGGTGCTTGCGTAGAATAGAGGGATTGAAATGGTATGACAAGGTTACCAACGTGGAACTGATGACAAGAACTAGACAAGTGCCGGTGGAACAAGAGATGAGAAGAAGACGATGGCGATGGATAGGACACACACTGAGGAAACCTGTTGATAGCATTACAAGGCAGTCCTTGTTCTGGAACCCCCAGGGCAAGAGAGGCAGAGGAAGACCAAGAAGTACATGGAGAAGAGAGTTGGAAACAGAGGTGAAAATGATGAGGAAAACGTGGAAAGAACTTGAGATGATGGCACGGGACAGGAGGACTTGGCATGTGTTTGTTGAAGGCCTATGCTCCTTTGGGAGTGGAGGGTTATGATGATGATGAAACAGAATCCTAGTAACTGTAACGAAGCAAGCGTTTCCCAATAAGATAACACTGACAAACAACATTTTTCTTTCTTATATAAGAATAAGTGTTCTTAGGTCAGTTTCTTGCGCTGATTTCAAATTTGAAATCCGTTTATCTCTATCACGTCGGGTTCTTAAGATATTTGTGAATAAATATATTTTTGGGAAACCGTTATTTGCTCCTTTTCATTTTTACTATATAACTTTTTAAAAATTAATAAAATGCAAAATAATTCTACTTTTTATACTGCTAAAAGATGCATGACATATGTTACGTTATATTTCAAATAGTTACTGTATTTTGAAATAATTCTGAGTGAAATATAGCTTCTAGAAGTTGTAGAAATTCGGCTGATCTGTTCTGTTACGTGTGCGGATATTTTACCGATCGTGTTCACCAGAAAAACTTTACAACATTGCTAAAGAAAGCATATGAACTTTATTTCGATTCGAAAGTTGATGATGCAAATAAATCTTGGATGTCAAATGCAGTTTGTTCTACTTGTGCAAATACATTGGCAGGTTGGTTACGAAAATCGCCGAAGCATAAGTCGATGCCTTTTGGAGTGCCAGTAATATGGCGTGAACCGACAAATCACGCTACTGGTTGTTACTTCTGCTTGACAAATATCTATGGTTTCACTTTTAAAACTAGAAAGTCTGTGGTTTATCCAAATATTGAATCGGTTTCGAAACCAGTGCCTCATGATCCAATCACGTGTCCGATCCCAGTTCCACCAGAACAATATCCGTTGGACGTGAATGAACCATCAGAAAGTGATAGTTTACCTGCTATAGAAACTAATTCTGACTCGGATTATATACCGGTGAATGATGGTGTTCACTTAATTAACCATTCAGAACTTTCAGATCTAATACGTGATCTCGCTCTCACCAAAGGACAAGCGGAATTACTCGGTTCGCGACTCAAAGAATGGAATCTTTTAGCGCCCAATACTCCGATATCTAAATTTCGTCATACTTTGAGATGGATGATGACATTTGCTATTGCAAAGATGTAAAAGGTCTAATGGTGCACCTCGGTGATGAGCACATAGTCAACGAATGGCGACTTTTCATCGACTCTTCCAAGACTAGTCTAAAAGTCGTGTTATTGCATAATGGAAATTTATTTTCATCAATTCCAGTCGCCTACTCTGTTCATATGAAAGAAACTTATGACAATATGGCTAGACTTTTGGCAAAAATAAAGTACAATGACTACCAATGGTGGATTTGTGGAGACATAAAGGTCATTGCAATTCTCACGGGCATGCAGACTGGGTATACTAAATTTTGTTGCTTCCAATGTGAATGGGACAGCCGCAACAGACAGGAACATTATGCAAGAAAGGTGTGGCCTTTCAGGGATCGTATGCAGCTCGGGCATAAATATGTAATACACGAGCCATTAGTTAACAAAGACAGCATCATTTTACCACCATTACATATAAAGTTGGGGCTCATGAAGAATTTTGTAAAAGCGTTAGATAAAACGAGCAAAGCTTTCACTTATCTTCGAGAAAAGTTTCCGCAAATTAGCGATGCAAAGATAAAGGAAGGTATCTTTGTAGGACCTCAGATTAGGAAAGTTATTGCAGACAAACAATTCAAGAACTTGTTACATGGTAGTGAACTTCGCGCATGGATGGCATTCAAATCGATCGTCGATAACTTTCTGGGAAATCACAAAT
Organism: Oreohelix idahoensis; assembly: GCA_024509875.1. Taxonomy (NCBI): domain Eukaryota; kingdom Metazoa; phylum Mollusca; class Gastropoda; order Stylommatophora; family Oreohelicidae; genus Oreohelix; species Oreohelix idahoensis. The sequence continues at coordinate 821,148 of JAMPIV010003285.1, forward strand.
CTGTCGACTATGTGCATATTGTTAAGCAGTGCATAGATGCATACAGAATTGTGGGCTGTAACATGTCCCTCAAAATCCATTTGCTCGATTCGCATCTTGACTTTTTCCCTGACAACCGTGGCGAAGTCAGCGATGAACATGGAGAACGATTCCATCAAGATATCGCCGTAATGGAGTCACGTTATCAAGGACGGTGGAGTGTGACCATGCTTGCCGATTATTGTGGGATGCTTTATCGCGATGTACCACATGCCATTCACCGACGAAAGTCGACTGCAAAGAAATTCAAGCCTACATAACTGTTATACTTCTTGTACAAATGATGTTGTAATACTGTATGCGTTGTTAAAAAACTTCAATTGCGTATTTCTAGAGATCCCGACCTGATAGGGAAAAACGGTTTGCGGATTTAAAAACAGCGCATTAAAATTGACCAGAAAAACATAGAAATGTTAGAGAAAGAATAAAAAATTTTTTTTTTTGTTAGCCAGTGTAATTAATCAGTCTTGGAGAAACTGGGGCTTGTTTCGCCAAATAACCCAACCTTGGATTTGTGGATGTATCATGGAGATATGTTCCAGATGTGGTGAAAGCACATATTTGGTAAGTGAGAATGAAATGTGATCACATGCTTGTCAGAGCGAGAGAAAGAAGGAATGAATAATTCTTAAATTTGTATAACTAATATACTCACTGTGTTGTGCCTTTCTTATGTTTTGCTAATCCTGTTTATTTCATAATAGATTAACTTAGAAATTCTGTTCTTTACAGCATAGGCAAATTCTACACCATAGCGCAAATCTTTTTTGACCTTTTTTGGGGTTTAATAACTTCTTCTAACGGGATCTTGTCTCAACAGAGGGAAGGGGGATTACACTTATGGGTCTATTCCTTATTAATTCTGTAACCTATGATTTTTATGTTTTGATATTGATAAATGTTGTGAAGTTCTTTATGATAAATAAAATTTACATAAAACTTATTAACCATGTCAGTCAGCTTGTCCCAATATCCCTACTCCATTTAATATAGTTTCATGTTTTTGCGTCTAATTGTCGTCACTTATAAGTGTGTGGGTGTATGTGAGTGGTTGATATATTAATATATGTAGAAAGTAGACTATCTGATCAACAAATTTCGGTTGTATAGATAGGCTGGACTAGAGTATCTTCTCCAATCCAGGGACAGACTCTACTTTACCTTATCTCTCACTGAGTTATCGCCTGTACTAGTTCTATTCAGACAGGACCAAAATCGATCTTAAACACCTATCAAAATCTACGACAGTGATGTTTTTTTTAATGTAAAACTTTTGCCTCGTTTTGTGATGTCGATGTTTTCATAACCCAATCTATTGCTAGTGAGAAAAGACATTTTTAGCAGTCCAGTCTTTTGAGCCCTGAATAACGTCATACGACCGGAAAAGATATTTTTTCAGAAAGGTGGCACGTTGGGAGTTTCAAACCGTTCCAAATCGTTTCATACAATATATATATATATATATATATATATATATATATATATATATATATATATATATATATATATATATATATATATATATATATATATATATATATATATATATATATATATATATATATATATATATATATATATATATATATATATACTGAAGCACATTAAAAACGCACCACCTGTATAATCCAGGAACAGAGTGTGAAATGTAAATATAAGTGTTTACAAGTTTACATATTTGGAATCTTTATTCATTTTCCTATGAATCCATGCTGGTCATTAATTTGTACATTTGATTGTTATGAAATTCATTGCATTCTGTGCAGACAAGGGAGAAAATCAAAAATGCAACCAATAAAAAATTTCATTTACACTATCCTTAGTATCTGTTATATCCACCGTGTGCTTGCAAACAAGCTTGGCAGCGGCTCCGCATGGAACGCACAAGTCTCTGAAGGGAATTCCGGGGAATCAAGTCCCATTTACATGTAAGAGCAGCTTCGAGCTGTTGCAGATTATCTGAAGAACCTTGCCTGTAGACTCTGCGTCCAAGCTCGTCCCACAGATATTCTATAGGGGACATATCTGGTGATAGGGCAGGCCAATCAATCGTCGCAATGTTCTGCTGCTGTAGATATTGCTGCGTAATGCATGCGGTGTGCGCACGTGCGTTATCCTGCTGGAGAAGCTGCAAGTCTGGATAATTTGTGAACGCAGGAGCAACCAATGCATCCAGAACCTCATCTCGATATGTCACTGTATTAACATTTCCACGGAAGACGTGAAGAGGCAAGCGATGGTGAAAACTGAATCCTCCCCAAATGTGAATACTGTCACCTCCAAATCGGCTGTGCTGACGAACACAGCAATCTGCTACGCGCTCTCCACACTGTCGCCAGATCCGCATACGTCCATCAGCAAAGGATATGTTGAATCTTCTCTCATCTGTGAATAGGACAGCATTCCACTGCAGTCTAATCCATCTGACATGTTGCTCTGCCCATTGCAGGCCCTGCTGACGATGTCTGTGAGTCAAGTTTGGCCCAACATAAGGTCGTCTTGCAGTAAGGCTTGTATCTCTGAGTCGTCGTATGACTGTCAGAGAGACTTGCCCACGTCTATCTACTGTTGCTCTTGCTGTTTGACTTGCTGGGAGAGAACGATTCCTTAGGTGACTCAGCACAATATGACGATCTTGCGCAGGGGTAGTAACTTGTGGTTGGCCATTCCGAAGTCTATCCCGGGCACTGCCAGTGGTTCCGTAACGTTCATTGAGACGTACAATAGTGCTGTGGTTGCAATTCATCCTTCTGGCAATGGCCCGCGAGCTCATTCCGGTCTCCAACATACCAATGGCTCGTTGGCTGTCGTTTTCAGATAGTCGTGGCAATTCAAGCACATGTACTGGGTGTTTTTTCTCAACGGCCTTTTTATATCAAGTATACTGCCACAACGCGTACACATTTTCAGGGTCATAGCTGTTGGGAATCGTGTTGCACGTGTAACTTTCATTGTTTTCATGTAGTCTGTACACAAACCCGTGGGCTGAATCATGCACTTTCCATTCCAGCAGCCATTCGCTCTCTACCTCATGACAAACACGGGGAAATTCCATTCACACACATTTTTTTCCAGCTTCTCGGCATCAGTATATATAATAGTGGTGCGTTTTTAATGTGCTTCAGTATATATATTATATTGCAAGATAACTTTATAGAATATTGAAAAGGTCGACTGGATAATGATGATAACTGTGACGGAAATGTTGATGGTATCGACGCTAATATTGTAGATGGTGATATGTTTGAGTAAAATGCCAATGACAATAATAATGACGATAAAAATCAATGTTTTTTAACAGACTGGGAATCTGATTAACTATGCCCCAATCTACAAAGACTACCGGTGGCGATTGTTGGAGGAGCTGCGAGAAGATAATGTTCAGTACATAGAGCTTAGGTCACCTCTGACCAGGGTACGTATTTTAACTCTGCCTATTATCAAAAAAAAAAAAAACTTGTTATAGCTGAGAATGAATACTTTATAGTTGTGAATGTACAGTTTTTATCTGGGAATATTTAACTTGTACTTGTCAATGTCATCATCATCATCAGCTGTCATCTCCGCTACAACGAAAGTCGGCTGCAATGGATCTCCAACGTTTTCTGTCTCTTGTTTTGATGGTGCACTCTGACAGACTCTTTCATGTCTCTTGTCTTGATGGTGCACTCTGATAGACTCTTTCCAGTCTCTTGTTTTGATGGTGCACTCTGATAGACTCTTTCTTGTCTCTTGTCTTGATGGTGCACTCTGATAGACTCTTTCTTGTCTCTTGTCTTGATGGTGCACTCTGATAGACTCTTTCTTGTCTCTTGTCTTGATGGTGCACTCTGATAGACTCTTTCTTGTCTCTTGTCTTGATTGTGCACTCTGATAGACTCTTTCCTGTCTCTTGTCTTGATGGTGCACTCTGATAGACTCTTTCCTGTCTCTTGTTTTGATGGTGCACTCTGATAGACTCTTTCCTGTCTCTTGTTTTGATGGTGCACTCTGATAGACTCTTTCTTGTCTCTTGTCTTGATGGTGCACTCTGATACTCTTTCTTGTCTCTTGTCTTGATGGTGCACTCTGATAGACTCTTTCCTGTCTCTTGTCTTGATGGTGCACTCTGATAGACTCTGTCCTGTCCATCTCTTGATGTTATCTTCCCACCTATAGCGCTGTCTTCCCCTTGCACGTTTGTCTTCAAATCTTCCTTCTATTATGGTCTGCTGCAAGTTGTTATGTCTTTTTATATGGCCAAAATGTTGTAGCTGTCTAATTTTGATGTCCTTTATTAATTCTATTTTCATTCCTAGTGTTACAGGGAGCGTATGGGAGAATGGGTCTCGAAGGTGAGACAAGCGGAAGTAAAAAAAAATCGGGGATTTAGGTTATGAAATATGGTCAGTTCCTAAAAATGGTGTAACTGTTTTGCATAAGCACGGTGTAAGTTATGGTAGTAAAGAAGAGACGGGGACTTTTAGTACTATTAAACAATGGAAGACGACTTGTAATTATGTCCCTGGAGGGTGGAAAGTGAGTTGTTTTGAAGATAGTGCGAACTGAGCAAGTTCGGCACGGAGTTAGTGCGTGAAGTAGGTGAACTCTCCGTGACAAATAATTGTAATTGTAATTCGAGGTTTTAAGGTTAGTGAGTTGAGATTGAAATGCGCTAGGCGTAGGTAGAGAAAAGGGTTTTCTCCCAAGTGTTAAAGTTTGTTCATGGCGAGGACCTTGGAGGGGTGCACACGAGATAGCAAGCCATAATCGGGTAGCTTTCTGTGATCACAGAATTATGCACTGCTATCTGGCTCCCCAATTTGCTCATATGCCATGTTGATAGTGAAAATGCTGATTGAGCGAAAACTAGATATAGTTTATTCTAGGTTTCTCTCAAGCCATGTGTTTCAAGATTTTGGAGTAAGGGGGGTTTTCGCAAGACATAGTGCAAGACAGACAGAGTTTCATGGTGAGCAGGTATGATTGCAGTTTTTACTCCAAGGTAGACTTTTAGATAAAACAGAGACAGACACAATGATCAGGTAGACTCTGGTAACAAATGAACGTCCCTGGCAGTTTTAGGCCAGTCTTCTAGCAAAGATACACCAGAAGGTCACTAAGAAGAACGCTATAAAGCTAAACCAACTTTCATAGAAGATTACCCAGACGACACGACAGTGGGGAAACTAGATGAGAACAAAAGCAGTGACAGAAATGTACGAGAATATATGATCTACAGATGTCGTTGATTGAGAAATGTACAAACTGGAAGAATATCAAGTTGAATGTAAAATCTATGAGATAAATCCACAGAAGTGTGAAGCGGATTCTACTGAATGTAAATAAACCTTGAAGTTACGTGTTACTGCTGTTGGAGTACAGTGTGTTAACAGAGTTTAGAAATCATCAACCATCTGTACGTTTTGTCTGGCAGTGAATTCCCCACATTGTTTCATCAAAATGTTTACGATGTCTATACACATATACTATCCACTGTTTAAGGCAGTGATCTGAACCTTTATTCGAAAACGACATCAACACGCATGGCCACAGATAAAATAAAAGAATGGCGCACGTGACCAGCCCTACACTGCGACAGTTAAAATACTGCGGACAAGAACGAAGGATCATTGAAAACACACTGAAGGTAGCGAGAATTTGGCCTGCGGAGAAAACAATCAAACAGAATCCTGCGAGCAGAAGAATTATTCAAGTCAAAGCAAATCCACGTCAAGAAAAAATGTAGCCGTGTAGGTTATACGGCACTAGTAGTTATATTGATTTTATTTAGTCAGAGTTAATCATTCATATGTTGTGGTGGTTCAAGTGCTAACTGGCCTTCCGCCAGAGATGGTGATACTTGACCTTTTGTTATTTTTTTTTCAACCCAGGAATGTTCTTCCCTTTGAGTTTGGTGATAAGCAAAACAGTTTCAGCATAACAACGTATATCCAAAAGAAATTACTGTAAAGTTCCACAAACAGCAATGTAGAAAATTCAATTAGAATTTATTGATGTCATTAGACAAACACTGTAAATTTCACAAATGATGATTGGTTATCCAAGATGAAAAAATATGTAATCCAACTGAATAATATATGTAAATCCAAATAGAATAATTTACTGATTTGTCTACTCAAAAACTTGTCTTGGTATCCTCAAAGACGAAGTTCAGCTAACGCTATCTGTAAAAATCTTCTAGTCTAAAGTTATGGTTTCATTAGACTCATAAATACTAAAATCTCTGCCTATCGCCCACAACTCTTCTATTTATCCTTTTTCTTCTTTTTCCCGCCTTTTTTTCACACGACCCGTCCTTTTTTCACACGGTACAATAATTAACATTTGCACTCCTCTCCTCAGCTTTTCGACCTTTTTGCATACGACATTCTGTTATTTCGACTTTTTTTCACATGTGTGATCTTTTCCAACTTAACAATAGGATTTTTAAAAAACCCAGATCACACAAACATTCTTTTCCCACTTTCGCTCTTATGAAACCCATTCATTATTATCTGGGACTGACCTACGTTTGCCCTGTCAGAGCAGTAACTGCCGACTGAACTTTGAATGAATACTGCGTTTTGTGTAAAAACGTCTTATTTGCTTTTAAGGTCTGGAATTCTTACATGTAGCATATTATAGCATGCATAAATGCTTAGCGTGGAAGTAGGAGAGACAAAGCTAGCGTGAAAGGCCAAGCGGTCACATACGTCCCTGGCCACACAAATGTATCACAGAGGGAGACATTTGCGTACTATCAACTAAGTACCTCATGCTAGTGACTGTTATAAACGACTAACCTATTGGTAGAGTCACTTAGAGAGACCCAAAAAAAAAAATGTTCGTAAAACGAGGGATCCCAGTATATTTATAATGCGTAAAACGGGGGGTACATAAAATTTGTTAATACACTTCGCCATTGAACCGTATTGATGTACACTATTTCTTAACAATATCAATATGAACAACGCTGTGCGTTAGTCATCACCATAATGATAACATACTTAATGATAACATTAAAAAAAATAATCGCATACGATTTTCATGGGTTGTGCAAACAACACAAATAAAAACAAAACAAAAAAATACTTTGGCAAAATTTAACAGAATTGACTAATATTCATTAAGTATTTAACAATCTTAAATGTAGTAGCTGCGACAAACATCAGTCTAACAACATAGAACTAATGGTCAAACATCAGACCGTGGGACGCAAAAAAAAATGTAATATACGAGTGTGTGTGTGTATATATATATATATATATATATATATATATATATATATATATATATATATATATATATATATATATATATATATATATATATATATATATATATTTTATGACATGGGAATAAACATACATGGCAATGTTAATCTATAAATTTATTATACAAAATATGAACTGAACTCTCGTAACTGTCAATATAGAACGTGGTAAATATAATACAATCATATGATACAGGCGACCCCAATCCCGCCACTGCGGTCATGGATTTACCAGGATGTATATGGGTCTTAAACACCACAAATCTGGACAAGTTTGGTGAACTGTCTATGTGTTCGTCGTAAAATATAAATATAGCATTATTAATCTGGTTACATGGAGTTACAAAGTATTTATTAAAAAATGTTTCTAATCTCCAACTTATGTAATGGTCGTTACTACGAGGGAGGACAACTATACCGATACAAATAACTATCGGGTGTTGGAGTATGAACTATCTCAGTTACCCTGAACCAAGTACCAAACTGTTTATAGGTTCGTCATGAAATATTAAATCTGCATACAAATGCAAGTTCATAATAATGGACAACAATTTGTCAAGAAAATATACTGCAGCGTTCCGCTTACAACGTGACAAATGGTCAGGAAAATACAGGTACATCAATATGTGATGTTTATTTTTCAATACAAGGTATAATGGACAACAATTTTTCAAGAAAATATACTGTAGCGTTCCGCTTACAATGTAACAAAATGGTCAGAAGAATACAGGTACATCAATACGTGATATTTATTTCTCAATACAAGGTATAATGGACAACAATTTGTCAAGAAAATATACTGTAGCGTTCCGCTTACAACATGACAAATGGTCGGAAAAATACAGGTACATCAATATGTGATGTTTATTTCTCAATTCAAGGTTTATCAACATGTGAACATATCCGTAATCATGTTAGCGATTTCTCATGGAATTGTCATGGTGTGCATGTAACAATGTAGTATTTCGCCAATCCGCGAACTGTGTTGATTAGCATATAAGTTTTACCCAACTTGCAAAATACTTGTATATCACCAAGTCAAATTTTAGGTGAAAATATATATGTCTCAGTTATTTAGTGGAGTGGGGTGTATATTTGGATAAATGACGGAGTATGGTTTATAACCGTGGGAGGGGAACGAAAGTCAGTCATGGGAATGTACTCGGGGGTTTTAGGGGCGTTAGCTGTGTCAGTGGTGGTAACAATGTCCTCATTATCTTTTACCGATGTCCGCTGTGGACATTTCATCTTCTTACACATATGGTAGTTATACAAAAACAGCTTAAAATTTAAAACAACAATTATGCTAGGCAAAATCAATAGTACTGACACTCTAGTGTGTCGGGTCATGACCTCTGGTGTGTCTCACTGGATTCAGGAATGCGAGAAGGGGTGTTTCCGAGACTACGAAGAAGTATTTATAGAATTTGATAGACACGTTAACATAGGTAAATTCCTGTTGAATATTGGGGACTGGTCGGAACGGAGCGTTGATTTAGAAACGCTCCGTCTGTGATGGAAAATGTCGGAGAAGGTGACAGGAGATGAAAAGGCGTTTTGATGTGTAGGGAAGAATAAATTTGACGTCTGATTCGTCATATATCTGTGAGAAAGGGTCGTCGGCTTGAATAACGTGAGAAGCCATATAAGATCATTCAGGTTGTAAACAGCATCATTAAGAAAAAATCGCCAAAATACATTCTCGATGCGATTGAACATTATAAAACGGTCTTTCCATAACATAAAAGGAAAGCGGTGAGTTAACACACTCAAAAAAGAAACTCTCATGTGTCACAAAGGAAAAATATGTGTGTGCGTATAGTATGTTTGCTTTTGTCACCAAATTCATCAAGAAGGGAAAAAAAACAAAAAAAATAAAAACTGTTGTAAAGCATAAGTCCTGTTATAAAGATTTTCAAAGGCAAAAGTGGTGTAATTTGTACAGTGGGTACTCTTCTAATCATAAAGATTTCGTACCTAACACATGCAAAAAAAAAAAAAATTTATAACTAGAGAACTGATATAATTTAAAGTTCTGTTTAACCTGGATAACATAGTGTTGTAGATCTGCGAATGTTTGCAAAAGTTCTTCAATTTCTTGCCGTATTGGTGTAAAAGATGTAATCATAATGACAGTCCATGTTGACGAAGAATCTGAAATAATTGTACAAAACTCAAACACAGTGGCGTCACGCCATAATTAAATTGTAAGTATATCTGGGTGTTATAGACGTCATAACTGTCAATATCGTCAGTATCATCAGCAGGATCTTGACTGAGGCTGTCATCTTTCTGAAAAAATAAAATTTCCTACCAAAAAAATGGATACTAGTGACTTTAGATAATGGAGAACGAGGGAGAGTACTATTGTAGATAGAGTACTCGTTGGGTACTATAGCTGGGTGAGTACCTTTTTGTTATTATAGAAGATTGATTCTCCAATAAACCAATAATTGTTGAACTGGACGTTTACGAATTTGACATGAGGAACTTGGCGATGTCCCTCAAGGTAGCTTTTGTCAATCGATGATCACAAGAGGATGGCGTATTTCGCACTGTTGAGTGGGTGGTGGCTGCAGTTGTCGAGGGTAAGGAGGAAGTACAAGGAGATTGACATACGTCTTGGGCCTGACCTTGAAGGACATGTCACAGAGAGCTGAAATTGTGTATAGTGTTTATTCCTTTTCAATATAGCCACCGTCTGAATTGACACACTTCTGCCATCTCTGCTTGACCTTGAAAAGACCTTGGGAGTAGAACACCCTATTTTTCAAACTAAACTAGTCATCACATGCCAGTATAACCTCTTCATCGCTGTCAAAATGATTTCCTTTTAGCTGTTTTTTAAGATTTGGGAATAGAAAAAAGTCTGATGGAGCCAAATCTGGAGAATATGGTGGGTGTGGAAGAATTTCAATATTCAAATCGTTGGCTGATAGCTGCACAAGCCGTGCTTTGTGGGAGGGCGCGTTGTCTTGAAGCAAAGGAAGATTTTGAGTGCGCGTTATCCCTCGTTTCCTGGTCACAACCTTTCTTAGTTTTGTGAGAACATCTGCATAGTACTGTCCGTTAACTGTTTTGCCAAGAGGCAGATAATCTTTCAAAAGGACACCTTTGCCGTCCCAAAAAACAGTCAGCATCACTTTTCCTGCAGATTTCTGCGCCCGCGGTTTGACAGGTGTTGGGGAGCCCGGAGTTTTCAATTGCATGCTGGCAATTTAGGATTCGGGGTCATAATGGTGTACCCAAGCCTCACCTACTGTCACCATAGTCTCCAAAAAATGCAGGTGTTTTCCCCTGAAACATTAGAAATTTCATCACAGCTCTGGCCTCCTTCTTTTCCATTGTTTTGTCAAATCTTTGGAGCAGCAGATCCGGTCAATAAGGTACATTGCGCCGTGCACCGTAGCGGGAAAACTCATTGAAAAAACAAACGCGTACTTCACACATTCAGTGCTAATATGATGAACTTTAAATGTGCCAAGTTTCATCGTCCTCCTGTGACTCCTTCATGGTCAGGCCTAAGACTTATGTCAATCCCCTTGTAGTGTTGAAATGGTGCACCTCATGCTGCATTTTGTGTGGCTGTCTGCGTTTTCTTCGCAATTTCATACGTACTTGCTCTTGAGGTAACCGGACAAATTTTGTTAACGGTGTGGAGTCATCTGTTGTACCAGAATGTGCGCGCTTCGTTCCTGTGTGAAATTCAGTGTTGTCTGGACTGATCACACTTTTGTATTCACTCTCAGGATCTGCTGTATCTAGGTCAGATTCGTGTCTCTATGGAGGTGATGGAAGAATAATATCTTCCACAAGTGTGCATGTAGCGCTGTCTGCGTTTGCATCAGAGTGGTAGTTGCTTGTTGAAGGTTGTTCATTTCTATTGTATGTTTGTTGTCCAATAGGCTGGCAGGAATCTATCGTGGTGTCAGGGTGTTCTGGAGTAACTTGCTCGGCCTGTAACCTGGTACTTCGATATTCTAGTCTTTCGCGTAACTCAGCGGGAGGAATGTCGTCTTCACTGTCGGATGTGCTTCTATATTGTCTCATTCTGTTGACTGCTTCACGAAATTGGTCGTTTTTAGAGGTGTGCTGTTGTGCTTCTGAAACATCGTTGTCTGTGCTAGACTCTGACGTAGTGCTGGATGGTTTATAATATAATGTAGCTTTTCTTATTGGCCTATTTGTGGTCTCTGTAGGTGCTATAATGGGTCAATGATCATCTTGTTTTATTTGCGTGACATGGGCCTTGGTAAAGATATTTCTTTTTTCGTTCCAGATTTTGTAATTAGTCGCGATTGTCTTATCTAGAATTTTGAAGCCTTCCAGCCAGCGGGCATCAAATTTGTTATCACGGACATTCTCTCGGTAGTACACTCTGTCGCCTACGTTAAAGCTTTCAAGCTTGACATTCTTGTCGTGTTGTTTCTGTTTCTTTACAAATGCTTTCGTAGTATTTTTATGTGCTATTTGGTGAACCTTGAATTTCTCTCTTAAAATCACTTCTATGTGGTCTTCACCTACATATTTACGTTGGGGCTGTAACATATTATCCAAGGGAAAAGAGGGTTCTCTTCCATAGAGCATATAAAATAGCGACATACCAGTAGTGTCGTTTATGTTCACTCTAATGGCCTCCAATGCTTGGTTGATGTAAATATACCAATACTGTGTATTTCCACTGATATACTTCGCGAGAACATCATGCATGGTTGAGTGTATGCGTTCATTTCTGCCATTTGACTGAGGGTGATAATAACTCGTGGTAGTATGGGTAATGTTGAACTTCTGAAGCATTCCTTTGAAGTGATTCCCAACGAACTGTTTGCCGTTATCAGATATGATCCGTCTGGGACAGCCATGTCTTGGTAGGAATTCTTGGATTAAATATTCTGTAACTGTTTCAGATGTGATGTTTTTGAGAGGGTAACATTCCGTCCATACTGAATACTGGTCTACTATGTGCAAGATATATCGGTTCCCTGACTGTGTGATGGGATATGGTCCCGATATATCGATGCTGACTGTCGCCATTGGGAAATGTTCTGCTTGCATTGCTTGGAGTGGTGCTCGTGATGGTTTCATATTTCGCATTTTACAGATTCTGCAGGTGTGAACATATTCAATGACATCTCTGTATAGTGAAGTCCAATAGTATCGTCGTCTAATGATATCTAATGTCTTGTCTTTCCCAACGTGACCATTGTTATCGTGAAACTGAGTCAAAACCAACGGTACTAGATGTTTCGGTATGTATTTCTGTAGCTGTCCGTCTTGTTTGGGGTCAAGTGGTACAATACTTCGTCTTGGATCGTAAGCGTTGGAAATCTGTTTGCGTTTTCTTGAGCTTGTTTCGTGAGTTTTTTTATGTCTGGATCTTTCTTCTGCTCACTTGCCATGTGGAAGCCATCTGGATCACTGTCTGGGTTTTATTGTGATTCAGACCTTGTGTGTTTTCAGATATGTCATGTTGGTTGGAGATAACAACAATAATTTGTTTTGTATTATCATCAATTTCCGTCGATGTGGATGGTTCTTCTTTCACTGTAGTGTTCTGCGTTTTACTCTCCTCATATGGAATCCTAGATAACAGATCTGCACATGTGTTCATTGTTCCGGGGATGTACTCTATGATGGTATCGTAGGATTGGAGGTTAATGGACATGTCTGCAGTTTCTTAGGCTGTTCATGTGTCTTAGAGAGCCAATTGACTAGGGGTTGATGATCCGTCCTGATTATGAGCCTGGTTCCTCGTACATAAAAATCAATTTTATGTATTGCATAATGGATCGCGTAAACTTCCTTCTCTGTCGTCGACCATCTCTTTTGGGACTTAGATAGAGCATGCGAAAGAAACGCGATAGGTTTCTCATTGGGGATATCAGGCAAAATTGGTTTTTCGTTTAATGTGACGGGTTGTACCAAACATGCACCAACAGCGTTGTCCGAGGCGTCGGTATATAATACCATGGGTTTGGATGTGTCTGGGTGAGCAAGTAAGGGGATTGTAGTCAATGCATCCTTCAGGTACTCGAATGATTTCTGGCATTCAGGAGTCCATTTAAAACGAGAATACTTTTTTGTCAGTTCTATCAGGGGCGTAGCCGCACGGGAGAAGTTAATTATGTGGCGTCTGTAGTACCCAATGCACCCAATGAAACATATCACCTGCCGTACTGTAGTGGGACTCGGCATTTCCCTGATAGCCTTAACCTTATCTTCGTCTGGACGTATTCCATCAGCATTTATAACAAAACCCAAATATTTTGTTTCTTCTTTGAGAAACTCACATTTGCTAACCTTGAGTTTGATTTGGTGTTTCCTTAGCCTGTCAAATACTAGTTCCACTTTATGAAGATGGTCCTCAATGGTTCCCGCTGTATGAATTAATATGTCATCGATATACGCGAGTGCGAAAGGTTGCATCTCCTTCAACACCTCATCCATCAATGACATATAAGTTGCCGGGCTTCCCTTGAGGCCAAAAGGCATGACATTCCATGCGTAACTGCCCATGTGTGTAGTAAATGTGGACTTCGGTTTAGCTCCTGGTGTCACGGCAATACACCAGAACCCCGACCTAGCGTCTAAGGGGGTAAAGTATCTCGAGTTGCCAAGGGTCGCGAAAATGTCATCAATTCTGGGTAGTGGGTAGGTGATTGTCTTCGTGATTCTGTTTAAAGTGCGGTAATCGCAGCAGAATCTATTCGATCCATCCTTCTTCCGAACTATGACGGTAGGTGACGACCATGGTGATATGGAACGTTCAATGATGCCAGCTGATAGCATCTCATTAATGGATCGTTCTACTATCTCTCTGTGTTTGAGTGGGGTGTGGTAAAGTTTTAGGCTAATAGGCTCTTCGGTAGTGGTATTAATATCCATTTGGACTGTTGATGTACGACCCAATTCCAAATCATTTAAAGCAAAGACATCGTGATGTTTTTTCACAAAAGCGGTGAGCCGTTGTTGGTGTTGGGCCGACGTATGTAAGGTGTCCAACAACTGTGGTAATCTGTCTTCGTTATTTGTTTTTATGTCCTTATGCATACTTGTATTTGATCTTTGTGTTTGACATTTCACTCCTCTTTCATGAAAATGGTCCAGTGATCTCTCTGATTTTCTCTGGCAATATTTATTGTTGCTCTCTGGTTCTCTCCGGCAATATCTATTGTTGCTCTCTGGTTGTCTACGGCAATATCTATTAATGTTCTCAGATTGTCTCCGGCACAATGTATTGTTGATCTCTGGTTGTCTCCGGCAATATGTACTGTTGATCTCTGGTTCTCTCTGGCAATATGTATTGTTGATCTCTGCTTCTCTCCGGCAATATGTATTGTTAATCTCTGCATCTCTCCGGCAATATGTATTGTTGCTCACTGGTTGTCTCCGGCGATATGTATTGTTGATCTCTGGTTCTCTCTGGCTATATCTAATGTTGATGTCTGTTTTATCTCCATTTGTGCAGTTTTGTCTGGCCTCTTTGTTTATTGGGGGGGGGGGGGGATTAACTTTTGCAATTATCGCACCTCTCGCAATGGATGATGTTTTTTTTTTCTGAAGTATTTACGATCATGATGGGGAAATCTCGGGAGCTTGTAATTTCTGCAATGCCCTCAGTAATGAATATCAGTGGATCATCGTTTATATCTTCATCCAGCAACGGTGCAATTTCTACTGTCTATCCGGGTCGAATGTAGTCTGATTCCTTTACACGACCTTTGGTTATTATTAGTGAGTTTTGTGGAATGGTCACTGGAGCTGTGAGGCGTACCAATGAAGCTATGTGTAAATCATCCTGGAGGTTGATGTATTCTCCGTTTAGTCTAATCTTGTGTAGATCGTAGTATATCCGGGCCTGGTGTTTGTTCAGGAAACTACGTCCAAAAATAAGATTCCGAGACATACCGCGTGTAATAATGACTTTATGGTTTATTTTCTGTTCCCCAATCTGGAATGTGATAAACGCAGTACCAAGGGATTTCATTTCCTGGCCGGTCACCGATGCTATGTAAGTTTTTGTGGGATGAAATTTCACATATTTCTGAATTTTTCTAAAAACGTTGTTCTCGTATTAGACTTACCGATGCTCCGGTATTCGCCAATGCTCGATAATGCATGCCCTGAATAGAGATGAGACAGAAACTCGGGTCTGGGTGGATGTTAATGTTATGTACTACAGTCTGCTGCCGTTTATTGCGATGAGAATGATGTTCTGTGTTGTGTGACTTCTTCCTTGTTGTGTGGGACCTATAGGGTTTATAAGTGTTCCCTTCTGTATAGCTCACGTCAGCGGTCCGATCTAA
The DNA here is from genome assembly GCA_024509875.1 of Oreohelix idahoensis. Classification (NCBI taxonomy): domain Eukaryota; kingdom Metazoa; phylum Mollusca; class Gastropoda; order Stylommatophora; family Oreohelicidae; genus Oreohelix; species Oreohelix idahoensis. Next base: position 836,748 of record JAMPIV010003285.1, read on the forward strand.
CGTGTACTCGGTCCGTTTCCCAAAGCAGGGAAATATTGTGGTATACCTCTGGCAAAAGCATGTTGGGTTGCGTATGCGCGGTTGTTCTGTCCTTGTTGTGGTTGGTTATAACCCCGAGATTGATTATGTTGATACGTTCTATGTCCTTGTCTACCCTCTCCGAATGATCCTTGCTGGTGTGATTGGCATGTACGAGAGACATGCCCATTTTGTCCACATGTGTAACAGACAATCGTATTGACATTTTGGACATTCTGTTGCTTCGGTTGGTGTGCTTGCTGGAACTGACGTTGCTCAGGCTGATGGCGTGTAGATCGATGTTGGTGACGGTGCCACTGCAGTCTTGAGTGACCGATTTCCATTGGCTCGTGGTCATTGTTTACTTCATAGCGAGGATCTCTACCTGTGCGTTGATTTAAACGTTTTCGTACGTTATCCTCCGATACTGCCATTTGTATAGCATCAGTGACAGTTTTAGGGTCTTTTCTTATAAGATGGAGCTTTAAGTTATCTGTGTAAAGTCCGTCCACAAAAATGCCTACCAAGTATTTTTCAATGTCCTGTGATGGTACCGTTCCTTCCATAAAAGCTTCTTCAGCCAAATTCAATAAACGGTCTCCATAAAATTGAACAAGTTCAGATTTTTCTTGATGGATTTTCTCAAAAGCAACCACGCGTGCTGTTTGTAGATTATGTCACTATACCGTGCAATAAGTTCCTTTTTTAATGATGCATAGGTCTCCTCTGGGTAGTTGAGGTAGCGCCGTCGCAGAAAATCCGTCACAAGAGATTCCGACGACAAGTATGCAATTTTAATCTTTTGCTTGTCACTTGTAGCATTTACCATGGAACTAAACTTGTCTATGTTCATTAGCCATCTCCGAAATGTCTTTGAATCGCCCGTGAAGGGGGTTATAACCGAGCGAATTTGGTTATATTTATTATAGTGATCTACATTGGATAGCGTGTCTGTTATCCGATGCAACGCGGTCATCGTGGGTTCGGCCTCCACAGGTAAAGGTATATAAGCAGGATGGACGTTTGCCTGTTGCATTTCCTGTTGCTGTTGTAGCTGCTGTGCACATAATGCCTGTTGTTGTTGCTGTTGTTGCTGTAGCGTATACGACGCTTGTTGTTGCTGCTGCTGTTGTTGCTGCTGTTGTTCTAGACCTGGATCCATTATAGTGATTATTCGTGTCTGGTTTCACCAAGAAAAAAGGGCAGGTCACGGCGCCAGTTTGAAGATATGTAGCCGTGTAGGCTATACGGCACTAGTAGTTATGTTGATTTTATTTAGTCAGAGTTAATCATTCATATGTTGTGGTGATTCAAGTGCTAACTGGCCTTCCGCCAGAGATGGTGATACTTGACCTTTTGTTATTTTTTTAAAACCCAGGAATGTTCTTTCCTTTGAGTTTGGTGATAAGCAAAACAGTTTCAGCATAACAACGTATATCCAAAAGAAATTACTGTAAAGTTCCACAAACAGCAATGTAGAAAAATTCAATTAGAGTTTGTTGATGTCATTAGACAAACACTGTAAATTTCACAAATGATGATTGGTTATCCATGATGAAAAAATATGTAATCCAACTGAATAATATATGTAAATCCAAATAGAATAATTTACTGATTTGTCTACTCAAAAACTTGTCTTGGTATCCTCAAAGACGAAGTTCACCTAACGCTATCTGTAAAAATCCTGTAGTCTAAAGTTATGGTTTCATTAGAATCATAAATCCTGAAATCTCTGCCTATCGCCCACAACTCTTCTATTTATCCTATTTCTTCTTTTTTCACACGACCCGTCCTTTTTTCACACGGTACAATAATTAACATTTGTACTACTCTCCTCAGCTTTACGACCTTTTTGCACAAGACATTCTGTTATTTCGACTTATTTTTTACATGTGTGATCTTTTCCAACTTAACAATAGGATTAAAAAACCCAGATCACACAAACATTCATTTCCCACTTTCGCGCTTATAAAACCCATTCATTATTATCTGGGACTGACCTACGTTTGCCCTGTCAGAGCAGTAACTGCCGACTGAACTTTGAATGAATACTGCGTTTTCTGTAAAAACGTCTTATTTGCTCTTACGGTCTGGAATTCTTACATGTAGCATATTATAGCACGCATAAATGCTTAGCGTGGAAGTAGGAGGGACAAAGCTAGCGTGAAAGGCCAAGCGGTCACAAAACGAAATCAAATCATTGTTTCACGAAAGTCTAGTCAAGGCAAATCAACACTAAGGAAAACGAAATTAAATCAAGATCTAGCGTAGAGCAACCATTTTACATCATTAAACAACCATCAGAGTACAGACACTCTTGCATGTGTCGTGACTCCCTTCCTTTTTCACAACTTCTCCGCCTCCGCCGTTTGTGCCAAGACGACGATGACTTCCACTTCCGAGCAAATGAGATGTTGGATTTCTTCCGTAGCAGACTTTATCCCGAACATGTTCTCACCTCTGCTCTCCAACATGTGCTCCCCATCTCTCGTCAGGAGGCCCTCAAAGCTCACTATAAATCCACTTCGGATAGAGTCAAATTAATCTTGACCCATCACCCACACAGTACTGCTGTCAAACAGATCCTTTTCCGCCACCTCCCTATCCTCCAAGCAGAGCCTGTGAACCAAGAAGTATTCGGTGAAGCACCTTTGGTGGCATATAGACGCGACAAGAACTTGAAGGATCTTCTTGTTCACAGCCGTCTCACAAAGGAGAATGCCACTCACTTTGGCACACTACCCTGTGGTCGGACACGATGCAACACGTGCAAGTATGTCATCTCAACCCAGAAGGTGTCCTTTGCTAAGGCTACGTACACCATCACTAGTAGCTTCACGTGTGAATCGCGCAATGTCATTTATACGATCATATGTAAACGGTGCTGCAAAACCTATATTGGCCAAACAGGCAAACAACTTGGGGACAGATTCAGCCAGCACTTAAATGACATTGCTCAGCAAAAGTCCACACCAGTTGCCATACACTTCAATGGTCTTGACCACCATGGTCCCATCGACATCCAGGTCACAGCGATCCGATCCTGCTCCTCTGACACTGCAAGCCGAGAACGGCTTGAGAACCGTCTTATCCACCGCATTGGGTGTCTAAAACCAGCCGGTCTCAACACTTTCCACACCTTTGTCTGAGGTCACCCTTTCCTCTCTTGCTCTATTTTGACTCTTTCCACTCTTATCCTATTCTTCTATTTTTATGCCATCCTCCATAATATGTATGAATATACACTGTTTCTAATTTGTCTTGATTTTTTATTTCATATGTATTTATCTCCCACTCATTCTGTCCTCTTCTATTTCCAGTCCCCACTATTATTACGTTTGGGTAGTTTATTGTTCGGTTTCGTTTTTTAATTTTTAGTTTCTTAGTATGTATTGTGTACATCCGGCGGCAGAAGTCACTTCCTGTTCAGCCACGCGCCCATCAGCGGACAGCGAATATTGATAGGATTTCGATGCCTTGCCTTCAGGGAAGTACCTAGGTTTTATTTTTATATTTATTTAAGTTCTTATGTGTCCTATCTAGCCTTCACTTTCTTTCCTTTCCTGACGAAGGCCTTGTGGCCGTAACGTAGACTATTTTATTTGTCTCTAGTCCTCGTAAGACGAATCACCTTTTTCGATTTTTTTTCAAACCCATCCATTGCATGAGACAACAGTCTGAATTATTAACATATCCAACGAGCGCAAATAACGTAGTACACAGCCGTATAAGTCAAAAATCGTGCTGTTAGTTCTGAAATACTCGAGTAGCAAAGTGTTCATCCCAAGCCAGAAAGCAAGAAACACAGATTAGATAGCACTTAAACATTTAGATACAAGTTAAGTTAGTCATTATAGTAGTTAGTCAAATTATGAGATTTTAGATTGGTATTTATGTTCTGTGTTTACAATCACAGTGTTGTCAAACATTTTTTTTTGTGGTTCAAATATTTTAGGATGTATTGCGCATAGATAGTCGCTAGTATTTCTTTTGCAGGCCAGAAGGGATATTAATATTGGTTTTTTTCCACGGGTTTTACTCATACTAACACTTCACCCGTGGGGTCAAGATGCAACAACAACAACTTACTGTGAGTTTAGATCCCAATGTGGCTGCTCTTGAGCAGGTAGCCAAGGCTATGACTGCAATAGACAATGATAGTAAGTTCCAGAACATTCGGAACAGCATAACACCATACTCAGGTAATCCTAGATTATGTAGGAAATGGTTGCTTGAGATACAGAGGTATTGCACGTCGGTTAATATGGACCAAACTGAGTAAAAAAAATGTTGAATACCTTTCCTCGAATGGATTGGTGGTAGATTTTATAGGGACGAAGGTTTGAAACTTTTCCAGATGAGACATGGGAGGACTTTAAGAAAAAACTCATAAAGAGCTATTCACAAATTACGGATGCATCTTACGCGTGAAAACATTTGAGGAGTATACGACAGCAGGCAGGGGAACCCATTCAAATGTTTAGCGACAGGTTGTTGAACCTGGCTGAAGAAGCTTTCTTGGGTCAACAAATCAACCAATAGGAGGTTAGTGAATATATTCATGGATGGTTTAAATGGTACACCAATTAAGTTACATCTGCTCAGGAAGGACCCACAAAACATGTCACAGGCTATTTCCCTAGCTACAGCAGAAGAGAACCTCAGAAGAAGATTGGACCCCGGGCTTGGTAGAGCAGTCCCATACATAGAAAAACAAGAAGAACATATGGAGATAGGACATTGTTAACAAAGAGTAGAAACAAGAAAAGGAAGAGGAATGGAAACGTATTGTAGGTCAAGACAGGTGGACAATCGTGTGTTATGCTTGCAAAAGGCTGGGACATAAAGCCTATGCGTGCAACTATAGGCCATTAGAGCCGCAGCACTCAGTAAAACGAACGAACGAACGAACGAACTTTATTTTCGAAGGGTAAAGAATTGGGCGCGCAGGCCCGTCTAACATTCTGCCCTTCCACTCTCATTAATCTTGCATACTATATCCTTTCATTCCCACGTGATGCTTTAAGCATTAATTTAAAGGCATGCAACATTATAAAGTTACCATAACAGCATTCATTTACAGTATGCAATCGTAATTTTTAAAAAATGAGTAGGTTTTTTTTTTTAACAAACAAGCTAGTAATTGGGGGAAAAAAAGTAATAATAAAATAAATAAAACAATAAATAAAAATAAATAAATTCTGTATACCGACACTCACTCGTGCGGTCAATCCGTCTACAATTAATCTGTATTTTTGAATGTGTCATCAATCATCAATACAAAAATTACATAAAGTAAGGAGAGTTGAGACCTTTAACTGGACAGATAGTAGACAAACAGCCACCTTGTCCGGTGACTGTGATAATTACACCCTTACACCAATACCCAACACTTGCAATCATAACCCGGACACCATAAACTTCTTTGGCAGAGTCCGACACACAAACGAATATGCAACGATGTATACAATACAGGATATATACCACACGACATGAAGACATCAGTTTTTATAACATGGCCCAAAAAACCAAATGCAACAGAATGTTCAGACTTCAGAACAATCAGCCTGATAAGTCATGCAATTAAGATACTGCTCAAAATCATACAGGAAAGAATAAAAAGTAAAGTAGACAGCGAAATCCAAGAAGAACAGTTTGGTTTTAGACGGAACAGTGGAACAAGAGAGGCAATATTTTGCCTAAGAATATTAGCAGAAAAATATACAGAGGTCCAAAAAAGTATGTATATGTGCTTCATTGACTATAAGAAGGCTTTTGACAGAGTCCATCATGAGAAAATAATTGAATGCCTCAAAGACATAGGTATTGATGGAAAAGATATAAGAATACTCATTAACCTTTATTGGGAGCAAACTGCCACAGTAAGATCTGGAAGGAATTATTCACCATACATAGACATAAAAAGAGGTGTCAGACAAGGTTGTGTGCTGTCCCCCTGCCTATTTAATTTATACACCGAAAAAATTTTCAAACAGATACAGGAAATACCAGGACTGAACATCAGTGGAAGGCCAATAAACAACCTTAGATATGCAGATGATACCGTGTTGTTAGCTGAAAGCGAACAGGAGTTACAAGAACTAGTGAAGCAAGTGAACAGTATAAGTCATGAATATGGACTCGACATTAATATTGAGAAAACAAAAACTATGATAATTAGCAAAACAGACGATAAACCCACATTAAAGATAAGCGTAAATGGGAAAATCCTGGAACAAGTCAAAAGCTACGTATATCTTGGTCATATAATAACAGAAGATGGCAGATGTGAAACAGAAATCAATAAGATAATAGGAATGGCCAAAGCTACATTCAACAACATGAAACATATACTGACATCCAAACAGTTATCTCAGAAATTAAAACTGAGAATCATAAAGTGTTATATATATTCTGCATTTCTGTATGGTGCAGAAACATGGACGATGAATAAGCATTTGGAAGAAAGAATTGAGGCTCTTGAAATGTGGATATATAGAAGAATGGGGCGTATCTCATGGAAAGAGATGAAAACAAATAAAGAGGTCCTAGAAAATCTAGGTATGAAAAGAGAACTAATGAGGGAGGTCAAAGTTCGGCAGCTAAAATACTTTGGCCACATAAAAAGGCATAACACCCTGCAGAAGACCATAATAGAAGGGAGAGTTGAAGGCAAACGTGCAAGGGGAAGACAGCGCTATAAGTGGGAAGATAACATCAAGAGATGGACAGGAAAGAGTCTATCAGAGTGCACCACCAAGACAAGAGACAGAAGACGTTGGAGATCCATTACAGCCAACCTTCGTTGTGGAGATGGCAACTGATGATGATGATGACACACAAACACATACACACAGGGAAAAGACAGACCTGCTCACCAAGGGAGACCAATGTCAGTAGGGTGAATAAAAGGTCTCAACAACAGCACGAAGCTGCCCAATGGTGCAAAGTGAACAGAGTTAACACTAGCAACGTGGCTAGGACACCAAGCCACTGGCTTAGCTTGAATAAAAGACAGAATAGAACCGCCGACAGAAACAGTGGTACAGGAGGAAGGATACTAGGAAAACATCAACAACAAAGACAGTTACGATACTGGAGCTGGAGAAGAGACAACAACAAGGGAAGACACATACAGTATATCTATGGTGGTGGAACACAACTGCGGATAAACACATAAATGGATGGTGATATATCTAGTGAAAGACAGTCACATGGTCATAGGCGGAGAAGCGAACAAATACAACAAAATGGACAATAGTATTACAACCATTGCGAAAAGAATAGAAAAAGGAATGAAGTAAATACAAAGAGAGGGAGATCCACCTGGGAGATAGAACAACCACATAAAGCAATGAGCATTCTACGAAAGAAGGACAAAGGTCAAGAGGCAATTGCAATTGAATTGACGCACACGGCGGACCCAAGCTCATGTGTCATCGAATTACACTTTAAGAAATATAGAGCACTAGTAGACTTAGGTGTGACTGTGAGCCTGATGAGGTTCGGACACTATAGGCAAATACGGGACGTAGCGAAATAAAACAAGCCATATGCCACACTGACATTGGTATCAGGACAACATCTTAAAGTAATGGGAGAGCGACAGTACGAGTAGGGATTGGAGCCACTTTTGTGGAACATACGTTCACAAAAGTAAAAGGCATAACAAGAAATCTCATCTTATCGTCAGGCTATTTTTTGACACCCACCAACTGAAGATCCACGACGAGTACATCAACTTACAGGACGATGTATACATAGCACCTTTAGTGAGAAAAAAGACAACGGTCACACTACGACCAAATGAAGTCCGCATATTACAAGGGAAGATAAAACTATCCCCGTATTTCAAGTGAGGACAGAGGCTGATAGACCACCCAATGCACCAGAGAATAAACGGACTTGGAAAGGGAAGACTAAAGCGAAGCAACTTTGTAGAGACAGTCAAAACAAAGATGAGAGCAGACCCCATAAACGCAATATCAACAGCTACACCAGTATGTAATGCACACAAGCTACCAATTTGGAAACAACAGGGCTTCCCTGAAATGATAAAAAACATTCCTGGTATTGAGAGAAAGAACAGCCACAATGAAACAGAAAGGATAGTCCTAACCACAAAATATATAGAGAAACATTACCCAAGCAACACCTGGATCCATGCATACACAGATGGATCAGCAACTAATGCAACAGAAGATGAAGATGGAAGAGTCTTCCTGAGCTTAAGCAATGGCGCACAAAAAAGATAGCAGACGCAACAAGGGAATTTTCAAGTAACTTCAGAGCAGAGGCAGAGGCCCTAAAAACTGCATCAGAAATTTTAATGACAGAAGAAAGCTCAGATAGACCAGTAGCTATCTTCTCAGGTGCGCTGTGGGACCTAAGACGCGTCAAAGTGAGGAATGCAGTCAGCAACCCATAGCTGACTGCTTGCGTCAGGGTCAGCAAACCAGAGCGGACCAAGACCCTACTCTACCTCCAAGTGGTGGTCCTGGAAACAGGCTGCATCACTGCAGTCTGGCTGAGAGAGTAGGGAATGAAGTGGGAAGGCAAACCCGGTCATAAAAAATGCTGTGCGGAAGTCGGATGTGTCGGGCCAAAAGGCGCAGATATCTCAGCTTTGTTATAAACGGCGACACAACGCAACCAACGTTCTTTTCAGGACGAACGCAGAAGAAGAAAAAAGAATATGCGCTGTCAGTGATTACAACGCTGAAAAGTCAAAGAAATGCTGAACTGGATGACCTAAGAGTAACACTTCACAGACTATGTCAGCAATACAAAAGAGTCGTGATACAGTGGATACCTTCTCACTGCAACATCCCTGGAAATGAAGAGGCTGACAGATTGGCAAAGGAAGGTGGAAAGCTTCCTCAACATGACACAAATATAACTTATGAGTAGGCCAAGAGTTTTATCAAGCGCAGGTACAGACACAAGTGGGAAGAAGAGCATCCAGGCCACACAAAAAATGTTCCGTATTACCAGTTAAGCAGAAGTGAACAAGTGGTAATCTTCAGACTTCGCACATGTCATAACAGATTGAGATACCATCTATTCAACAAATTAAAGATAGGAACTACTGATGAGTGTGACTGTGGCACCGGTAAAATGACCGCCGAACATCTGCTTCAAAGATGCCCAACATATTAGGAACAGAGAAAACGCATATGGCCATCACCAGTACCATTCCAGGAAATAATCAACGGAGATATCAACAGCCTCAGGCTGACCACTGCTTTCTTTGAACTTATTCAAGTTGACATCCGAGGGTGAGCGAAGAAGAAGAAGAAGAAACGAGGACAAACGGTAATGACAGTGGAATTCGAGGATGCAGATATGCTAAATGAGCCTGGATTATACGTGGTCGACGGGATAGTCAAAATAGGAAAAAGGGAACAGTTTCCTATGATGGTGATGAACACCACCGGCAGGACTATTAGGATTCCAAAAGGTTTCGTAGTGGGTAGAGTACAAGTAGTAGGACCAACAAAACAAAATGGAAAACGATATACGAGATAGAAGGGTTACCGAGGACTTGAGGGGACAGAAAGGCACGACAGAGGCAGGAAGGTGGAAAACAATGGGTAGAACAGGTGTGACCGTTGGGTATATATATGTTTATTGTATCACTCAAGTCGGGAGTACTGATATACTGCAAAGGTGTTTAATTCTTGATGAAAATTGTAATCCAGTTCGTTCCAAAATTCCTTTGTGATGTTTAATGTTATGTGACAATCATTAGCATAATTATTGTTAAATATTTACTGTAAAACTTTCAACATGAGGGAATTAAGCAAGTTCTCGGGATCCAATAAAACAATTTTATTATCTTGTATTTATAATCCATAAACAAAGTCATTTGCATGCATTTTCTTAAAACAATCCTCATAAAAATGTGTCTTTGTACTGGTCATTTATTGGCTATTTTCTCCCTGTAGCCTATCCAAGTTGGGGTAAGTATTTCTGCTTAGTACCTTTGCATTTGCTTCTTAGATTTATCCGACTCAGGGTTGAACAACAGTTGCGCCTCTACCTCTTCTTTATGGTATGAGCTAATTTGACATTTTACGAGCTCCGTTTCGTTTCTTTCATAAATTCAGCTCGTTCTCTCGACATTTAGACATTTCTGGCCTAACTAGGTTTTATTCTGAAATATTAAAAAGGTCACACGAAGCTGTACATACAAGGTAATTAGGAATTCCCGCATTATTAAAAAAAAAGCAATATGTTTTACATAGTTAATATCTTGATACTTCAAGAAAAGCAGTTATACGTCCGTACAAACTGGCTTTTGCTGATCATCTGATTTCTTATATCAAAATTTGCATTCGCTTCGTGATGCGCGCTTTTACCAGCCTTCTGGTTGGACAGTCTAATATTTCTTTATTTATTTTATTGGATCTCACATGCCTACCGATGGAGTGTCTCGGCTATTCCGATTTACGTAATTGGTTGCTGAGCAATTCCCGCCAAAAATTAGCGTTGAGTCGCTATTTAACCTAGTTCCAGTTTCAGTCTGATAACTGCGTATCTCGAGTCTATTTCAATAAAACCTCGTAACAATTCTTCCTAATCTAACCGATAACAATTTGCACGAATGATGCTACGGTATCAGTAGTAGGCTCTCCGGTCACATAGAACCCGGTGCTACACAAATGTATCCCGTTAGGAGACATTTGCGTTCTATCAAAAATATATATCCAAATCCCTAAAATTCACTATTCGAAAAAAAATCGTAAATCGAGGGTTCGTAAATATACTTGTCTAAGTACATGTTATCATCCAAAAAAAATGTATGTCAGCTAGTAGAGGTTCCTATAAAATGTTTCATGACAATGTCTATAACTTCAAACAAAATTCATAAATGTGGGGTGTTAACAAAAATGTTACCAAATATTTCATGACAATGTCCAAAGAAATTAAAATCTTAACATATCATTACAACTTGACTCGTTTTACTTCAACCTATCTCTGGCATCTCAGTGCCAATACATTGAACTGAACTCAAACTCAATAGGGTTCAATGAACCTCAAACATTATGACAAGTTATTATACATAAATACAGTGTGACATCTCTTCTGTCACTGAGGTCAGTGGTTTTTCAGAAGACGTTTGATGCCTTAAAACATCTAGTGCCAATAACAACACATTGTCAGGCACAAAGACGTACAGAGTAATTTCATGCTTTGTAATAACCTGTTCTAACTTAAATTTTACCTTCACAAAATATGTAGCTATCAGTCAACAATGTAACGCTGTTCCACCAAAACAAGTGAGTGGGAATGTATGTGGAGAAGAATGTCGTCAGCGAATTGTGCGCGACTGATGATAGTCTAGGATGCACCTGCACTGTCATTTCTTTTGTCAAAAAATGTATGTCTGAACAACCTTTTCTTCACTAGAAAATTTGCAGTTGTGAAGCAAAAATATGTACAAGGTTTTCTTCTCAACTTTACAAATCAGTTGCATGGTTAATGGATAAACAATAGCAGTCAAATCTGTAGCGATTAATCATTGGAAGGGATTTCTAATAATGTAAGTGCTGTCAGTACAAATGCGTTTCAACTTTAACATAATAATGCTATCCATGGGGGCATGACTTCATCAACATTTTGTAACGCACTCTGCTAATTATTCGTGTCTGTCCCAACCTCATAGGCTCAATATGGGCATCGCAACTGTGCAATGCAGTGTTACTGCGATGAATAAGTTCTAATACAAGCGTGTCAAAGTGGCGTTAGCGGTGGGGGGAGGGGGTGCAAGAAGGTAGGTGATGTGATGGGGATGGGGAGGGGTGTAAATGTAGTAATGGGGATGTTCTCAGTAACACTTTTCTTGGTGATATCATGAGGCCTCATCTGGTTTTCACCATCAGCAGTAGTGTTAACAGTAATCTGTTTCTTACAAAGTATTCGTCTATAAACTTCGTACTTATATAGCAGACAATTCAGTATAGTGATAATAACAATGCAAATAATTATTGCCAAACCAGGCAATCTCGTTTGTCTTATCATGGTGGCTGGTGTGTGAATGGTATCTAGTTCATTAATCAAGGAGGACATATCAATGGTGTCTAATGTTGTAGTGCTGGAGGAAGGACAAACGTGTTCTCTGGGTGGAAGAAGGCAAGAAGAGACTTTCAGACCATTGAGGAAGAGTGATTGAAGGCTATCGATGCATTCTCTGAAGGTATGTCCTTACGTGAGACTGAAGAGGCCTGAAAGGGCGCATAAAGTCAAAATGAATTATCGGTAACGGAACAAGTGGGAGGAAGGCTGAGTAAATGAAAGGGAGGTTTGAGCTGGATTGAAGAGTAAATGGAAGTATTATTTTGGACAGGGTGATAGGTTTGAAAAGCATAAAAAGCCATGAGTGGAGACTCATTCGATAAATGATGTGGGGTATGTGTGGGAAAGTAACAGTTCTTGTGCATAACATTTGAGTTCTCAACATCATTTTCAAACAATGCAATTATACATTGCAATTATCATGTCAAATTGCCCAAGAAGGGAGATCTTGGAGACTGCAATAATTCGAGAGGAATCACTCTTCTCTCAGTTCGCAGCAAAATACTAGGCAGGATAATTATACAGAGAATTTCAAAAGCAGTAAGACCACAAAGTGAGGAAATAACAAGCAGGATTTAGAAAGAACAGAAGATGTGTAGATCATATATTCACTCTCAGGAACATTATAGAGCAGTACTCAAAATGGCAAAGACAGCTGTACATTGATTTCGTTGATTTTGAAAAGGCTTTTCACAGCATACATAGGGACAGTTTATGGAAAATACTGAGAGCTTATGGAATTCCAAGCTGCATAGTGTCAATCATAAAAAGCCTCTATGCCAGCTTTAAGTGTTGTGTTGGGCAGAGCAACCTAACCTTTGAGGTGAAGACAGGAGTACGACAGGGATGCCCCTTATCAACCACTCTATTTTTAACAGTCATAGATTGGGTGATGCGCCAGACAACAGAGGGAAGTCCAAGAGGAATACGATGGAATACATTTTCTACATTGGAAGATCTGGAATATGCAGATGACATTGCACTACTAGCACATTCACATCAACACATCCAGGAAACTTAATAGGTTTAGCCAGCAGGTGGGCTTGAACATCATTTTAAAGAAGTCAGAGGTCATGACGCTCAATGTGAGCAACCCTGAGCCCATATCAGTAAGGAATCAGCAACTGGTACAGACAGACACCTTCACATACCTAGGATGCATAGTAACACCAGACGGCGGGGCAGGCAAAGACATCAACATCAGAACGAATAAGACAAGAACAGCCTTTTTTAGCCTAAACAACATCTGGAAGTCCTCTCAATATAGCACAAGCACAAAATTAAGATTATATCAGAGCTGTGTGCTTTCTGTGCTTCTCTATGGTGCGGAATGCTGGAGAGCTACAGAGAAGGAAATGACGAAATTGTCCTCATTTCACACAACATGCCTAAGAAAAATTCACCGAATCTTTTGGCCGAATACCATCACCAACCAAGATCTGCTTACTTGGAGCAAGCAAGAGGACATGCACACCATCATAGCTGGCAGACGCTGGAGCTGGGTTGGCCATGTCCTCAGAAGAGACCCCGATGCTATCACAAGAACAGCTATGCTTTGGACACCTGAAGGTAAACGAAGGAGAGGCCGACCTAAAACAACCTGGCAGAGGACTGTGGAGGCTGAGATGCAAAGAATGAACCAGAGTTAGGGCACTGTACGAAGGATGGCCGCCGACCGAGCAAAGTGGAATAAATTTGTTGTTGCCCTACAAGACGCCACTAGGCGTGATGGCCACTGACTGCTCTGACAGTCGGCGGCTAAGGATCAAAGAAGAAGAATTATACAGGAGTGATAAGTACGTGTAGCATAAAATGGGCGATTCAGTGCACACAATGAAAATGGCATATCAATACATTTCTCAAAGTTGTCTATCGATACAATAGCAAAATATGTTCGATACAATAGCAAAATATGTCCGAGCTTTGTTGATAGCGAGTGCACGGGTTTGAGAATCGAATGTTGCTAATGGGTGCTTCTCAGCATCAGTCGTAGAAGATGGGTGTGAAGGAAAAAGTGTGGGGATAGAGTGAACGCGATATAAGTAGTACACGTCATCGACAATGATGAGGGGAATATGAACTAAGATAACCAGATCAGTATGCATCAGGACCGCATCCACTGTGAGAGATTCGTAGTAAGAGAAAAGGGGCTGTGGGGGAACATCTGGTGGTCGAAGAGTAGGGGGGAAGTAAAACGGAAAGTGTGAGAAGTGAGGATGGTAATCTGTGGATCTTTAACATGCGTATGCGTGACTCAAGGGAAGTCAAAATATTCATGGCATGTGTAAGCAAATCAGTGGCCTTGTATAAAAAAATTATGCAATGTGAGATAGGTGGAGATAAATTTATCAATTGCATAAGTCTGGTTTACTAGTCTAGTTACAGCAATTTCAGAAAATTCGTTAAGTGCATCATCACTGATCTCAAGTCGTTTATTCCAATCCGATTCGATGCAATAGCATTTTGTGTGCTATTAACAATAGTTAGGCTTTTGCCAATGACATGTTCTCTCTTCTCCTGCTTTGCAGCTAAGTCTTGTATGGCATGTTGTAAGTTGCCATAATTAGAGTCAGTAGCAGTACCAAAAAGGTACTCTAGCGCATCTCCTATAAAAGAAAGTATGGATCGCCTAGTGCGATTGGCTTGTCTAATTTTCTGAAATCGTATCATGAGATCTGTAACCATTATCCCAAGCATGTGCACTTCAAATCAGGTAGCTATAAATAAATCAATGTAATTAATATTTTGAGAGGACCTAAGATCACTCATAAGTCTAATGATATAATGTTCTAAATCCTGGAAAGTTTGTATAAGTTCATTTAGTTCACTTCTCAATGGATTAAATAATTGTCAGTGTCCATAAGGACTAAAAATCACTGATTTCTTTGCAATGTTCAAAAGCTGCTTCATCACGACAGAGCATTCTGTTGTCGGTCAAAGGTTGTACTGGTGTAACACTGACATCTGTTGCGGCTAATACTACCATGGGCAGTAGTATGGTGATGAAAAGGAGGGCTGACATCTCTTCGTGGAAAAAAAAGAAACCATTCGGCATAAAAATAAAGGTGGTATAACCATTCGGCCTAAATATAAAGCTGGTGAGTACTAGTGTGGTGTGGTGATAGAACTAGTACTAAAACTGCGCTCTAAAGGAGTTTGGCGAGTTCTAACAGTGCTATCTCACGTTTGGATAGGCGATTGTCATACGATGTTGTTGACGTTGAAAGCGTTGTGTTTATCGTCGCTCGACATGAAGTTAGTAACGATGGTGTGGGAGGTAAGTGTTGAAGAGTCGATTTGCTTCTCTGTGCAGGTCGACGTTTGCGGAGGATTTTGTTTCTGACATGCTCTTGTGACGGTCGTATATATTTCGCAATGGTTATGGAGTCGTAAGAGATGAAAACAAATAAGGAGGTCCTAGAAAATCTAGATATGAAAAGAGAACTAATGAGGGAGGTCAAAGTTCGACAGCTAAAATACTTTGGCCACATAAAAAGGCATAACACCTTGCAGAAGACCATAACAGAAGGGAGAGTTGAAGGCAAACGTGCAAGGGGAAGACAGCGCTATAAGTGGGAAGACAACATCAAGAGATGGACAGGAAAGAGTCTATCAGAGTGCACCATCAAGACAAGAGACAGAAGACGTTGGAGATCCATTACAGCCAACCTTCGTTGTGGAGATGGCAACTGATGATGATGATGATGGAGTCGTCAGAAGAAGCTACGTACGGGCGTTTGGCGGCTGACCGAATGTCAGTGAAGGGTCCATCTGCCATGTTGTCCTGATTATCGGGTGGGCTGAGTGTGTCTATGTCGGATTCTGCTCTTATCTGTGATCTAGTAGCATTATCGGTGATTTCAATAAAGGTGTGCGTGGATAATTCAGCATCTGTATTTAGAGACTGCGTGGTATGTTGTTCAGCATCTGAAGTAATAGGGGTTTGATCTTCTCTCTGTTCTCGTATTCGCTGAAGAGGAACGTCGTCGTCACTGCTCCATTCTTCGTCTGATTGATGTGAGCTTGTGGTTGGCACCTCTGATCTATAATATGTTTGATTTGTTATCACCTGCTGTGGGGTTTCATCCTTATGCGAATCTAAAGTGGGTGTGTTAGATTCTTCGTTCCGTAATCTTGCATGCCTGTATTGAAGTCTTTCTCTTAATTCTGCAAGTGGGATGTCGTCGATTCTTGGCAAAGGGTATGAGGTAACTTTAGTGATAGGATTTAAAGCACGGTAGTCACAGCAGAAACGTGATGATCCATCTTTCTTGGCTACTATCACGATAACTGGTGCGCTCTCTCTTTCACTACGGCAGTTTACTTGTGTTCTCTCTCTTCCACTACGGCTATTTATTTGTGCGCTCTCTCTTCCACTATGGCTATTTATCCATCCGGTTGTTTGGCAGGACATCAAAGGGATTATTCGTCTGGTTGGGTGATGGTGGTAAGAGTCTCTCTTCTGTCGATTGCAGTGACGTCGATTTCTAGCAATGTAATTAATATGGTCCTGAGTAGGGAATGAAACAGCTCGATCATTCTGTGATCTACGTTGATTCGAAGTGTATGGGGTTTTGCGATGGTTGCTTACTATACATCTTTGCAACCTGGGTTGATTCCGTGTAACTAGGTTTACAGTGTTCCTCGTGGGGTTATGTTTTTCATCAGGAGACAGTGTATTACAATAGGCTTCTTTAATGATCTCTTAATCAACAATATCTGAGTATTAAAACTGATAATCGGTTTCGGGTTGTCTTCGCGTTCGATATTTTTGGGTTTTATGATAATATTCTGGGCCATCCGTGTATACCATTTCTCTTTTCGGTGCTTCCAGGTATCCTCCGGGCAATTGTCTAGCATATGTTGAACTCTCCGTCGCTCTCCTTGCTTCCAGGTATCCTCCGGACAATTGTTTAGCTTGTGTTGAACTCTCCGTCGCTTTCCTTGGGGGTACTATGGTGTGTCGAAGCACTTGCACTGAACCCTGGATGCGGCGGGGGGTGTAATGTGGGGTCTGACGTGGGGACAGAGACTGATGGGTATAGTTCTGTGAAGTGATTTGTTGTTAATGATGCCTCCTATCTCGATCAGTCTTACCTCTCGACCTATCATGTCATGCAGCAGAGTCAATGGAGTGGCGTGGGAAACTGTGTGAGGTCTGACGCGAGGGTGGGGATTGATGGACATGACTCTCGTCTGCATTATGTCGGTTAGTGTTACCTTGCTGAGTTTTATAGGCGTCTCGTATTGAGGATGATTGTACTTGAGCTATGATAGCACCTCTAGCAATGGTTGTCGTTTTACCAGATGTGTTGACTATCATAACTGGGAAGTTTCTATTGGATGTGACTTGTGCTATTCCTTCCGTAATTAACAGCATTGGGTCTTCATTTATATCTTCTCCCGGTATGGGTTCCACGTGAATTGTTTGTCCAGGTTTTATATAGTGTGATGCTTTGATCCTACCCTTGGCTATGACTAATGAATTTGGTAAGAGGGTAACCGGGGCTGTTAAACGGATTAATGATGCAATGTGGATGTCATCCTGGAGTTCCACATATTCTTCATTTATTCTTATTTTCCGGAGATCAAAATATATCCGGGCTTGGTGTTTTGACAGAAAATCTCTTCCTGTGATAAAATTTCTACTCATGCCTCTAGTGATAACGAATGCATGTGTGATTGTCTGGCTGCCAATTTTAAATGTGACATGGGCAGTGCCTAAGGATTTTAATTCCTCCCCTGTTACTGAGGCCATATATGATCTGGAATGCTGGAACTGTACGTATTTCTTTATTTGCTTATAAAGTTGTTCCCATATGAGGCTTACAGATGCTCCTGTATCTATGAGTGCTTTGTAATTCCTGTTCTCAATGGTGATCAGACAGGAACTCGGGTCGGGATGTATGGTGACTTCATTTTGAGTGATATTAGTGTGAAATAATTGTGGTTCCTCTGTTATTAGGTGGATTTCATTCAGTTGTCGTCGCTTTACATTTCGTATATGGGACCTTTGGATGGAGCTTTTGTTGTTGCTACCTCTGCTTTGGACACGGTTAGAGATCCCTCCTAACGTGTGCCAAGTCCGTTTCCCTGCATTGGACGACCTCTGGAAAAACTGTGCTGGGTATTGGGTCTTTGTTGTTCATAATTGTAATGTTCCTGCGGATATGGTTGTTGACTTTGGTATACGTTATCTCTTGAGTTCTGCCTTGGATTAACTGGAAACTGCCTGTGGTGGTTATCTGCGTTTCTGTTTCTGCAATTTTTAGACATACGTCCTTTTTATTACAATTGTAGCAGATGATTGTGGACACATTGTGCACATTCTGTCTTTGTACTGGTCCATATGAATGCTGTTGTACATCACGTCCAGTATGGTTATGATGTCTGTGGGTGTCAGGTTGACGCCATTGTTGTCTTGCATGGTCTATATCCATGGGTTTGTGATCAAGGACTGCATTAAATTTTAGCTCCCTACCTATTCTCTGGTGGAACCTTTTGTGAACATTATCCTCTGCCACTGCTGCCTGAATTGTCTCCATTATTGTTTTTGTATCTTTACGAATAAGATGAAGTTTCAGATTGTCGGCATGGAGTCCATCAACGAATATTCCTACCAAATGACGCTCGAGCTCTGGTGATGGGATAGATCCATCTAAAAATGCTTCTTCAGCAAGATTCAACAATCGGTCACCGTAGAATTGGACTAGTTAATTCCTTTCTTGCCTGATCTTTCTAAGTAATGACCAAGCGTGCTGGTCGTCAATTATGTCACTGTATCTACTCACTAGTTCCTTCTTGAGGGAGTCATATGTCTCGTCTGGATAGAGTTGCTTAAGCCTTCGTAAAAAATCTGTGACTAGCGAGTCACTGGACAAAAATGCAACTCGTTTTTTGTCTGCATCCGTGATAGCATTTACCATTAAAGAACATTTTTCATTATCTACGAGCCACTTCCTAAAAAGTGTCGCTTCTCCAGCGAAGGGAGTTATCACTGATCGTATTTGGTTGAACTTGGCGTAGTGGTCAACGTTAGATAGTGTATCTGTTATCCTCTGGAGAGCTGTCATGGTTGACTCCTGCTCAGTGGGGAGCGGGACATTATAAACCTGTTGGTATTGTTGTTGAGGGAGTGACTGTGCCATTTGTGGTTGATATTGGTCCATTGGTAGAGTTTTAGGTATAGCCTATCAGCTTCGTTCAGTATATCCTCTCCTGTATGCTATGTCACTCAGAGGACTGGTTACGGCACCATATAGCCAACAGTGTGACCGTGCACGGCACCATATAGCCAACAGTGGGACCGTGGGAATTGTATATGTTTATTGTATCACTCAAGTCAGGAATACTGGTATACTGCCAGAGGTGTTTAATTCTTGATGAAAATTGTAACCCAGTTCGTTCCAAAATTCCTCCGTGATGTTTAATGTTGTGTGACAATCATTAGCATTCTTCTTCTTCTTCTTTTGTCCTTAGCCACAGACCGTCAAAGCAGTCAGTGGCCATTACGCCTAGTGGCGTCTTAGGGCAACAGCAGATAGGTTTTCTTTGCCATTGTTTCCCATCACGCCTAGTGGCGTCTTTAGGGCAACGGCAAATCAACCCATTTGCTGTTGTTTCCGTAATCGAAGTGACTGGCAACGGGTGATCAGCCCGTTGTGAATCATTAGCATACATATTGTTAAATATTTACTGTAAAACTTTCAACATGAGGGAATTAAGCAAGTTCTCAGGATCCAATAAAACAATTTTATTATCTTGTATTTATAATCCATAAACAAAGTCATTTGCATGCATTTTCTTAAAACAGTCCTCATAAAAATGTGTCTTTGTACTGGTCATTTATTGGCTATTTTCTCCATGTAGCCCATCCAAGTTGGGGTAAGTATTTCTGCTTAGTTCCTTTGCGTTTGCTTTTTAGATTTATCCAACTCAGGGTTAAACAACATTTGAGCCTCTACCTCTTCTTTATGATATGAGCTAATTAACATTTTACGAGCTCCGTTTCGTTTCTTTCATAAATTCAGCTCGTTCTCTCGACATTTAGACATTTCTGGCTTAACTAGGTTTTATTCTGAAATATTAAAAAGGTCACACAAAGCTGTACTTACAAGGTAATTAGGAATTCCCACATTATAAAAAAAGCTATCTGCTTTACAGAGTTGATATCTTGATACGTCAAGACAAGCAGTTATACGTCCGTACAAACTGGCTTTTGGGAATCAAATGATTTCTGATATCGAAATTTGCCTTTGCGTCGTGACGCGAGCTTTTACCAGCCTTCTGGTTGGACAGTCTAATATTTCTTTATTTATTTTATTGGATCTCACATGCCTACCGATGGAGTGTCTCGGCTATTCCGATTTACGTCATCGGTTGCTGAGAAACTCCCGCCAAAAATTAGCGTTGAGTCGCTATTTAACCTAGTTCCAGTTTCAGTCTGATAACTGCGTATCTCGAGTCTATTTCAATGAAACCTCGTAACTATTCTTCCTAATCTAACTGATAACAATTTGCACGAATGATGCTATGGTATCAGTAGTAGGCCATCCGGTGACACAGGAACGTATAGTGGAAACGGGTCAGAACATTCACCACCCACGGGAGCCAATACGTAATACAAAAACGCATGGGAGACAAGTTCGAATACGACGTACCGATGGGTAGGCAGACACTCATCACTGGAGTAAACAGACAGGAAGGTATACCACGACTGCGGTATACACAGCACATGCAGTTACAGCAAGCCAAAGGAAACAAGTAGGAAGCAACAACATACGAAGACGAAATGGTTGTTCACAGGCCGAGAAAAACAGTCAACATAACTTCCAAGAAAGGATTGGGGAGATTAACAAAAAAATAAAGGCGCATCCCCATCATGACGGAATCCTCCGGAAGTTCGTAGTGGAGTATCACGATGTGTTCGCCCTTAGTGACTAGAAAGCTGGGCAGAACACAGACCGTGAAGATGGATATCGACACCGAGCCAGGGAAGGTCGTCAGTAAGACACCTTACAGGAGTCCACTGAAAACGAGACAGATAGTGGATAAGGCTAAAGAGGAAATTTTAGCCGCCAGGGTCATACAGAGGTCCCGTTCAGAATGAGCGTCCCCTATTGTGATAGTCACGAAGAAGGACGGCAGTCACATGTTGTGTTGTGACTATAGGGCCTTGAACAGTATAATTAAGACAATAACGCACCCCCATTCCTGGGATAGACGACATCCTAGCGCTGTTAGGAAAGTCAGAGTGGTTTACCACGTTGGACGCCAGATCTTGATTCTGGTGCATACCACTGACAGAGGAGGTCAAGAAAAAAGCACGTTTTGCACATATGTAGGGACGTTTGCCTGGAAAGTTATGCCACGTATATGGCATTAATGGACGAAGTCCTAAATGGTATGCAAAAGTTTGTCATAGCCTATATTGATGACATTCTTGTGCATATGGCAGAATCGGTACAGGATCATTTGGAACACGTATTGAAGGTTTTCAACAAGTTGAGACAGCACAACATTAAACTGAAATTGTCGAAATGTAACTTCCTTAAGAGAAACCAAATACCTAGGCTTCTTAGTAAACAGCCCAGGAGTGCCACCAGACGAAGACATGGTCAGGGCTATAAGAGAGATGCCAACGAACGCCAGGCAAGTGAGGGGGTTCTTGGGCACGTGCGGATACTATAGAAAGCACGTTGTTAACTTTACCCGCGCCGCGGAACCTCTGATTAACTTGATACACAAATACGCTCGATTCAAATGGACAGAAGAATGCCAAAAGGCTTTTGATTACCTTAGAGGAGCCCTAACGGAACTTCCATTTCTGGTACATCCAGATCCTGGCAGGCCGATGATCTTATTAACAGACACGTCAGGGACAGCCTTAGGAGCATGTCTGGTGCAACCAGCATCCAACGGACAGAAGCATATTATACCAAACGTCGGGAACGAGAGACCTATAGTTTTTCTCTCACACAAGTTCAATAAGTCTCAGAGAAGTAGGCAGCCATTGAGAGGGAGGCATTTCCGATCTATTTCGCAATACAGAAATTAGATTTCTATTTGAGAGGAACGCCGTTTACAATGAGGACAGACTATCAGCCACTGTGCACATCGCTCACAAAGGCATTGGAGAAACCCCGCAAGTTACAAACGTGGGGGTTAAATCTTCAGAACTATGACATTAACAAAGAATACATCAAAGAAAAAGAGAACTCGTGTGCGGACCTACTATTCAGAATACCCTTTAAGGATGAAGGGGAAAGATCAGATCAGGATATATTTACGGAGATTAATGATAACTTCCGACAGATAAATATCATAAACTCGAACTAGAACACACAACAGACAGGGTCAGATTTTGAGGGAGGTTGCACGGAACGACAAGAAGCCGAACAGTTTGACCTCAGCAGGAAACAAGCGAAAGATCCTGCATTAGTTTCCCTAGACGGAAAATTGAAAAAGGAGGCAAAGAGGCAAAGCGTTTTATTGTCAACGATCAAGATGGGATAATAGAGTTCGTAAACCCTAAAGGAGAGTGTGTACCTAAGAAACATATTCCAAGCCATTTGATTAAAACAGTGTTGG
Organism: Oreohelix idahoensis; assembly: GCA_024509875.1. Taxonomy (NCBI): domain Eukaryota; kingdom Metazoa; phylum Mollusca; class Gastropoda; order Stylommatophora; family Oreohelicidae; genus Oreohelix; species Oreohelix idahoensis. Next base: position 859,434 of record JAMPIV010003285.1, read on the forward strand.
AAGCGAATCACGATAACAACGGTCATGTCGGCAGAGACAAAACACTCCAGATAATTAAGTCAAGGTATTTTAGGAACGAAATTAACAAGGAAGTAGTGTCACATGTTTTTTTTTCTCTAACCAGCGGCACTCGAGCTTTCCAGCTCTTTTGGCCCAATGACATGTCATTGCGAGGCTGGGGGGTCAGTGGACTTTTCTTCCAACCCGGTCAGGAGCTTCGCTCCTTCCTATCCACACGGGATTTATGTGCAAGAGCCGTTCAGGTTATTCAGTCAAATTTCCGGTCGTAAACATTCCTTCAAACGCTGACGCCCGGGTTTGAACCATGAAAACCTGGTCGCCAGTACAACGCCGTAGCCATTACACCAGCGCGGCTCCCATAGTGTCACATGTATGAAAGTGCCTCACATGCAAGACAAAGAGTATGAGAGAGATAACATGTCCCGTACAGGAAATGGATATTCCCCAATGTATTATGGAGAAGATCAGTATAGACGTTTTTGGGACCATAACCCACGGCCCGAACAGAGAATAAATATATCATCCACATAGTGGATATGTTGTCAAACTGGCCAGAATGCTTGGCTGTAAAAGAGGCAACAAGGAAGAACATAGTGGACATAATGATGAGATAGTTCATACCTAGGCATAGTTACCCATATACTATCGTTACGGACAATGGCACAGTTTTACGGGGAGAGATTTCCAAAACTTCCCCAGGGAGATAAACATAAAACACATCAGAACCATTCCATATCGCCCAAAAAGCAATGGGAAAAATGAACGCGTCCATGCTACGATACATAGCATCGTATCGAAGCATAGACAGGACAGGGATATACATCTTCCACATGCAGTGCAAGCAATCCGAGTCAATAGTAACGACTCTACCAAGTTCTCGCAGTTTTATATGCTGTGCGGCAGGGAACCAGTGCTGCCGATGGACACGTTGTTGAAACCGAGAAGAAAGTATTATGGGGAAAGTCATATGGAGAACCTGATGATGCATAAACATATTGCACACAGGATGGCGGTAAAGAATATGGCACAGACAGTGCAGAAGAGAAGAGATAATGCGAACAAAAATACGACATTACAGGAGTTCGATCCGGGGGTCATTGTGTGCTTTAGAGTACATGGCAGAACAAATAAGTTCAACAAAAAATGGACCAAAGATTGTGTGACGAAATGTCTGTCTCTGTCCTTTTGTGTGATCTCTCACACTTTCAGGCGTCCGGCAGCAAACTTCTTTTCTTCATTTGTTTTCATTATTCACTTGTTATTTGGCATTTCATTTTGCCCTTTCATAAATGTTACTCTTTATGCTGGACATAGCACCGTGAAAGTCTCTAACATGCCACTCCCCTATGGCAGTATTTGCTACCGGAGTAATTCTTATCTTATTGTGTCGCATTCACGCTTCACGAAGACATGTTATGTAACGCCAGGTTATTAGACGGTCAGCGACAATATTTTATCGCATAATCTGTCTGATCATCTTTTCAAGCGACAGTGCTTGTTTATCCAAGTTTGTGTTGGGCAGGAGTGCTAAATAGAACCAGATTTGTTTGTCTGGTAAAACAAAGGTGACTAGCGACGATCCCTGAGTCATTACGCCAGAAACACCAGAAACACACGGTCACAATATTGTGATGGACAGAGGTGCGGTCGGAAGTCTTATGTAACGATATGACATCACTGTTGCAAGAGGCCACTGGTGTATATTAAATTTAATATTTTTCAAATACGCGTGGGATGAGTAATGATAAACAAACCGACCCCTATAGGGCTAGAGAGAGATTGGTTCTCCAGAATCTACAATGAATTTGATTGGAACATTCAGCGGAAACCCCGCTGGATTTGACCTAGAAACTGTACAATATAATGTAGTGAAATTCCAGACACAGAACACACACAGCGAGATCGCATTGTACAGCGAACAACTCCCAAGAAGCCAATGAGATATTGGACTTAGTATTCCATACTTATAAGTGATAGTACAGCGTATTTGGGCAACTCTGAAAACTTAAGAGTAAACACGTATATTTAAATACATAGACGGTAAAAACTTAGGGGCCCAGGACTTTAATATAACAAGACTCCAAACCTAGGAAACAGATTCACCAGTCATAAGAGGACTTTAACTCAAGTTTTCCCAGGTAGTGATTTTGGAGAGACACTCGTCGTCAGAGGAATTAACTCTAATTTCCAAGACCCAGTTGTAAGAGGAATTTAATTCAAGTTTTCCCAGCAAGTGATTTTGCTGAGACACCCGCCGTCAGAGGAATTAACTCTAATTTCCCAGACCAAAGTGATTCGAACAGCATCTAACCTAAAGTGCTGCGTGTCCATTCTAATCTGTGCAGGAGATTGCGTTTACCCATTATTTGGGGTAAGTGTAAACATTTCTATTACAAACGTGAATTTAACATATTTTCTTGCTAGTGGATATAAATGAAGCTGGCAACCTCAACATATGAAAATAGCATATTCATGAACCACTACAGCACGAGCTGGTGATTGTTTCTGACTAATCGTGCGGGAAACCCGACAGCAGAGCGACCCCAGAATCCTACTGGAGCAGTGATGGGTCATGATTAACTCACATGTGCCTAAGGTGTAACATATTATCTTGTGATAATTATGTACCTTTTTTCATTGTAATTCAGGCAAATCATTGTTCATGCACTCCAGACGCAATTTCCTAGTTAATACACAGAAGGATATGGGTGAATTTTCATCATATTCCTTGAGTTACACTGTGTGATCGGGAATTTAATTCTTCTGAGAAGTTAACATTTGTGGGTGGAGCGCATGATAATGGGCCTGTTAGTTTGTGTGAACAAATGTACTCTGCTGGCATTTGTTTCTTCTATTTCTCTCAAGTTCGTGGTTACAAGCCATCAGACGATTGTGGTACTAATGCAGCTAGTGTGAGAGAAAAGCATCCACCTAACCACCGACAGTGGAAGAGAGTGTGGAGAAGGCTTTTGTCATCAAAGAAATGATGAACCACAGCTGCAGGACTCACTCATACAAGCTAAGTGCTAACTAAAAGGCAGCAGCAAAATAGGGACAATTCCAGTTAAACTTTAAGTATAAAGTTAAATTTACACCCACATCTCAGTGATGAGAAATGTATAACTATTTAAATTCCACTAATCTTTCCATATTTATTTTAACCTGTTAAAAACAATTTCACTATTAAATTTGTTACCTGTTGTTTTAAAACTAAACAATAATATTGATCCAGTTATATGTATGAAAGCAAACGTATGAGCTAGAGTTGTTAATCTTTATATAAAGACTTAGACATATATTTACCCTAAGCAGAGCTATACCTTATAAGCGGATTTCGTTGGATTACTCCAAGTTGGGGCTTGAACAGGCTAAACCATTGCTTAAATCCTTCACAAAAGGCGACGGACTAGATATAATGCGTTAACAATTGTTCAGTACAATGCAACATTGTTCGTGACTTCTGGTAATATCTTGTGAATGCTCCCTTCAGGTAGAAGTATTATTAACCTTCTGTCTACATCTCTGCCAAGAGTAATCTTGCGCGCAGGTAGATACCGTGGACGCCAATATTAGATACTCTTGAGTTTTGGTCACTGTTGGACCTCTACTGCAAAGCAGGGGAGGCAATCCGTGACAGATTGGAAGGTGCTAGAACGCTTATCAGAAATCACGAATCGCATTGCGAAAGAATGAGATCATAGATAGAAGGGTACATGTGCAACACCTAAGGTTACAGGAAAAAGATCTGATATTCATTCCGCATAGGGATGCTAGCAAAAGGAAAACATTGTTTATACGAGTACCGGGCGAAAGTGAAGAGGAAAGCATACAGATACCCACGAACACACTTTACAACACAAGGACCGGACGCAAAACAACAGTACTCAAGAACTGACGCGGGTACACCAAATACCTCCTAAAGAAAGTGACTGGGGAGTCACGAGGAGAGGAGACAACTGGATAGTACCACTGACCACGAGTGACGAAGAAATTCACTGTGTTTCCAGTGATGACTACGGATACGCACCAGCGGGAAATCAGATTGTCGCTAAAGTGTTAGTCCATGCAGAACCGGGAACAACATCTGGTCGGTTAACCCCAACCGCCAAAACATATAGAGAACAACGAGAGATCGGCACAGACATGCTAGAAGAAGACATAATACAAGTATGGCAGGATACAGAGAGAAGGCAGTACAATGAGATTCTAGAGGAATTAGAAACAAATGGAACGGTGTTGAGCCGGAAACAGACACACCTTATAAACACACTAGAGCGGCGGAACAAAGAAGTAGAATGCAGGAGGAACAAGTAAGACAGTATAGAAAAGGTTTACAGGAGCGGCAGGGAAACGCAGATAAACACATCAGTACAGGAGAACCGCAGGACGTGTAGGAAGGATTTAGATACCCAGGAGGAGATTGAAGAAGAGAGTATACGTGGACGAAGAGGCGTCGGTCCTCAGCATATGATTCGTCAGATTATAGAAGGCGTCTTGCTATTGTGACATGTAGAACAGGTAGCTGTGAGATTAAGGAAGAAGAACAAATCAAGAACCAGTTATAGAAGAGAGGAAAAGGAGGATATAGTCGCACTGTGCGCACACATTATTAGAAAATTTGAATAGTTAGAAAAGAGACAGGAAATCGGAGAAAGATGATGTTAGAGCACCTTGTGCAGGTGACGATAGGAGAAGTGAAGCCATAGAGAAAACGAAGCATAAAGAGAAAGAAGGACATAGTGGTGGAAAAGAGAATGAGAGACAGATAGCAGTATTTTGCGGATATATTGTTAGGAAGTTTCAAGAGTGGGGAAAAGAAGATGAATAAAGGAGAAATGGAAGAAGTTAAGAGACATGAAACTAGTAGAAGTACAGATCGAAGGGAGTACCAATCCAAGAGCCGAGAGGCTAATAACGATAGTAGAAGGAGAGAAACGGATCGAAGGGATTTCCGATCCAAGCGCCCAGATAGGCTGAGAAACACCTCTTTCCATTTTGATATAGCCATCTCTCTCTATTTGTACTCCCCATGCCTCTCACTTCTTTCTTATCGCCTTACGCCTGTGCCATCTACTATGGCATGTCCTGATCCCGCTTTATTTGCTAGGTTTAGCCCACAGCCCCGTTAAGAGAACAGATGATGGCCCAAAGAGTTATAGATACGTAGGGTTTAGTCTAAGAGATTTCTTCTTTTCTCGTAAATGTATGCACAGAGTTTGATAAATCTGATTTAACCTAAGAAATAAAGAAACTCTAGCAAATAGTAACAAATTCTGCAGGTTAAACAAAAAGAATTAAGACAGTAAATGTGGGACGATAATAAAGTTAGTTGCTTATCCTTTACAGGACGTGGCAATCAACCCCAGCTTTTATTGGCTGTTTGTGATTTTTCTAGGCAATTTTTTTTCATTCAGTAGTTTGCCATTGCTTTCTGAACGGTACGGCGCTTATACCATTGTTAAAAATCCACACAAAGCGATCTGCAACCAAACCGCCTGCAGCAGGTTTCGAACCTGGTATATCTGGATTATGAAACTGCGTTCTTATCCATTAGGCCACAGACGATAATACATCGGTAAAATAACACTCAGACCTGTGTACTCTCATTCATCCAGCCATGGCCTTTCTTACACATGTATACTCACAACTTTGCTCGCTGCCTCTAGGAGCATACTAATTCTAGGACCTTCACACAGACCCGAAGATGCAGTCCTTGACCAAGAAATCCCCAGTTCCAAAAGACGTACTAAACTCTCAGGGAACGATTCCTTGGGGGTTCTAATTTTTCGAATGTCTGATTAAGTCACATAAAATTTTGTCCAGGCACGAAAGTTAGCAGAGCACAATGTCATTAGCTTTGGATTCTAGAATTAAGGAATGTCAGATCGGTGTCTACTTCCAGGAAGGTACTATATTTTGTCACCACAATACTAGTCACAATCTCTTGCGGAATGTTAATCTTGTAATATTCTCGCCGCCAGGCAGCATGTACATTTAAATTTGTGGAGCAATTTGAACTGGCTCAAAAACCCAATATATATTTCTAGTCTTTAGAAACCGTTAGTGGGATCGCTATTACTGTCTCTCTCTCTGATGGCATATGCACTGTCAGATTAGGGTTACTTGAAACAGAAACAAAACCCACGTGGTTAAAGATAGGAACTGTCTACGCTTCACACAAATATGTCTCTTTACTAAACGCTGGCAAGTTGGGTACCACCGTTTCACTATATAAAAGAAAGAACACATATCAAATAATTTACATATATGTACTCAATATAACTTACATTTTAAATAGCAAGCCGACCGCTTGACTTATAATTAAAACTTCCCATAAAGTAAGTTATAAAAAAATCAATCATCAGGAATTTAGGAATATCTTCGTATTCCGTCACTATTCACTGATGTCGCATCTAGCATTTATAAGTTAGTTATTAAAACAGTTTCGACTGAGTATTTAACAGTTAAATTAAACTTATTTCAGCTACTAGTTTAGTAAGCTAAAAATATGATTTATTTTGTATTTCCACTGCAACACGTCGATTAAAGAAATAACAAACTATCAAAATATTCACTCTGCACACAGGACTAGTTTAAAATGGAATCGGCGATTAAACACTAAATCACTTCACAAAACTAGATATCTATTATATTATAATATTAATATACCTCAACCACAGAATTTACTAAGAACGTTAAACCACTTCGACCAAACTAAGGCCATCTCTATTTACAGAGATTATTTAGAAATCGAACGAAGGTTGTTCTAGTCTAACTGCAAAGTTACTGAGTGAAATGAAATAGTTTCAAACGTGGGTTAATATTTTAAACCAGACGAAGGATGAACTATTATTTCGTAGAACGAAATGCTCTCCCCTTTCCGGCTTAAACGATACGTTTCACACCTAACATGTCGTAACTGCCACCACTGACCAAGATGTACGCGTGTCAGTTTCAAATCTCAGCCAACCTGTCTCCAATGCAGGGCAGTTTTCACACTACAGCTGACCATGGCCCACAGTGAGCGCCGTGTCAGTTTGGGATTTTTCAGACAAATGTCTGAATACTGACCGGTGCAGATGTAAAGTATCACACCTCACCGGGACTTATGCCGAGAAGAAGCTCGCGCGCTCGGTGAGAATGTAGACTATTGTCTACGTCCTATGTTCAGCGAACCGACTTATCACGCCTTCTGACGCCCTGCAGCCCTGACATCTACGTAATATCGTCCTAGCGCGATTCTCAGTTTTGAGAAAGAAATAGGTAAAGTTTAAAAATACTGAAGAAAATATTTTTCGCAACCGAGTGATGCGAAAAATACAGGAAAAACAAGTATGGAAAGAATATAAATGAAAGGATTAGGGTGAGAGAATAGGAAGAAGATGTAGGTAATTTAATGACATAAAGACCTACGTGACATTTGTAATGATCAGATTCTGCTCAGTGCAGAACCTAATGAGTCGCTTTCAATCGTCATTAAGAGTATCTTCTCCATATCTTCCGATAACTCCACCCCATCTAGCATGGTCATTTCCAACTCTGGCATTGAAATCGCCGAGCAGGATTACTTCATCCAGGCTGTCGTCCACTGTCCTTTGAAGCAGCTCGAAGAATTCCTCCTTGACCTCTGCTCGCTCATCTTCATTTGACCCATACACATTGACAAGGTTGACTATGGTTTCTCCTTCTATTAGTTGTACAACCATAATGCACTCCGAGACAAAGTTCCATCCCTTGATACTATCCCTTTGGTTTTTTGCCACAATACAACCCATGCCCCCTTTAGCTCTTTCAGATATGGGTACACCACTGTAGAGATGCGTCTCGCCATCGAGATCCATAACTCCTTGTCCTTTTTCTTTGTTTCTGTTAAAGCCAGGATTTCTAATTTGGCTTTCCTCATCTCTTCCACCAGCTCCTCTTCCTTCCCATTTATACTTCTTGTGCTCCATGTTCCGTAAGTCGTAGTCCGTAGTCCGTTCCAGTTCGTCGACTTTAGAATCAGTCCGGTTTTCTCTCTTATGTTTCTCGTAATCTGGTTTTTAGGACAAACAGGTTATTGGCCTGTTGTGCCTTTGCATGATGGAGGGGCCGCCCTCCTCTTTTTTCTGCCGGGCTTGGGACCGACCTATAGGAGTTAATACCTTGCAACACAGAAGAAAAAGACGCTGGAAATGGATAGGACACACACTGAAGAAACCAGCTGATAGCATTATATGGTTGTTACTGTTTGTCGTAAGTTTTATAGATAGGACTTATATTTTTTTATGGTCCCATTCGAGCAGGGGTGATATAGATAGGTAGCTTCTATTTTCATCCCCTCCGGCACAGTGTTCTGGAATACGTTGGGTATGAGAAATAAATAGACACACAAAACACACGGAGAAGAAAATTAGAGACTTACATGTAAGGGGTAAAGAAAACACGAAAGACCTGGAATGTGTGGTACATGTGACAATGGGTTATACATTTTGGGCACTATGGTGAACCTTAGGCTACCCCCTAAATTCTTTTTTGATATTTGGCCCGCCCATGTCATTTCTTTTCAGTCTCCTGTAGTTGTAAAGTGGGTAACTGGCCTCTAATTTTAAATCAGACAGGTTCATTTCCCTTTTTCTTTAATGTTGGAAGAAGACATTTTTGACGCGTCCAAGATTCACTGTCGCGGTAGGCGGCATCTTCTTAGAGTTATTTGACCACGAAATAAAAAACCTGGCACTCGGTTTCTGGGAGCAGAGTCGTAAACATTACCTGGCCTTTGACACCAGGGAATGCCATCACCTTTCGTGTGTCCAAGGGTAGACCCCTTTATGAAAGAAATGGCGGTTTCTCTCTTTTGGTTCATTTTTCTTCCGCGGAACACGGGAAACGAGTTTTCGGGGTTCCGTAGCGATTGCTCAAGCTATGTGGCAACCCAGGCGAAAGAGACACTGGAAATCGCAGTTGGCCGAACACCTGTGGCCGAGACTTACTATAAATTCTGAATTCTTTAGTTGTCTGGCACTTAATGCTCCAGGAATAGTTGTAGAGTGGGCGTATCATATTTATTTCGCATATTCGACCAGCTACTGTGGTGTTAGTGGATTTGGTTGCACCTTGGTAAGATCGCTAATGTTATTTAGATAATTTGTTAGGTATAATTAATCACTAACTAATCATCAGTGAGCGAACGCGTATAGCAGTAAATTTTTCTATCTCATAACGGGAAAGTGGATACATTTTAACTTCGCTATGTACCACTCAAGCTACATAAGTGTGACCTTTTATAATCTTATTCAAAGGACAGTAAGGGTGGGTGTATATGAATTTTGCAAATACAACTGTAACTCCATTTTGTTATTGCAACGAGTCCTTTGAGAGAAGTGTGTTTTTTCTTCCCTAAAGATGTATATAATTGCACTTATGAGATGAATTATACACAGTATTTGTATAACGGGATATTTATGAGTTCCCGGATAAGTTATGGTTAGGGGTCTTGTGTGTAAATATTGATTAACCCAGAGGTTTTCAAACTTTTTTGGTCTACGGCTCCCTTGACCTGTGCATAAATCACGGCGGCTCCTCTCTATACTATATATTATATATAAGCTATTGTACCCAAAAAGATATTAATGACTTCTGAATGTGCATATTTTTTATTAGTGATCAGCTGTTCGTAACATAGACTTGCTCTGGAGTTTTATGGTGCATTTGTCAATAACTTCTAGTACCTAATGACACGTATTCGTACATGTAATAATATCTCGGCGCAAACATGTCGTCCTACGAAGATCTATATTTATTGATGGACCTTGGCTCATAATATCGAGCCCAACACTTTTCCCAAGCCACCGCGACGCCCTTAGCCGAGAGTCGCGACGCCCCTGGGAGCCGCGACGCACAGTTTGAAAACCTCTGGATTAACCTGATGTGGCGTTTGAAGGATAGACGCCTCCCAGCGGAACTTTTTTTTTCTTTTAGTTGGTCTGCCAGACTCGCGAGTTGTTTACAATTAGACCGTTTCGCAACCTCCGTGTGCGAGCGTAGAGCTGACTTGACACCAGCGTGTTGCGTGGCCAAAATTGGCTGATACCAAGGTAATGAGGGACGGGGTGAATGTGCATAATCATCCAGTACAAACCGGTTTGACGCTTCAAGATAACTTGGGATAAGGGGAGCGTGGGGTGGTTGATTGTTTGTAAACAGTATTTGACTCGATGTGTATGTATTTATTATTAGCTAGAGGACTCTAATTTAGGCGACTAGCTTAAAGGCTTGTATATATCGTATCTTCACAGCGGAGGAGGCAAACTTCCACACGCTACCGGAGACGGACCTGGAACCAGCATTTAGTCAAGGTCTGGTATCATCACCTGGATCGAGTTCTCGATGTGGGATCAGTTGGTTAAATCCTAAAAACCACTACCAAGAAAGAAGAGGCGAGTACCCAGCCGATGGTACCCTATGTTCCTGTAGCTGTTAAACCTCTGAAACCATCAATATTCAAGCTCACCAAACTTCAGAATAGAGCTCCCATCCCGTATTCGTTTATAGACCAGTGGGCCCTGTTCACGATACGCCCGGTCATACTTGAACTGGCCGCATCTCTCGGATATATTAAGGCACACCGCTTGCTCAAACCTGAGTTTGGACTCATTTAACCCACAAGATATCAGAGTTCATTATCATTGAGTCACACTAAAACTTTATTTCCCACTGCCTTCGTCACCCTTGGATTTATCTGAAATTCTCCGACGGAAAGGCATAGAATTTACCAGATCATTGGTTCAAGTCCAGGATATTACTTCAATGGGTGGGTTTGAAAAAAAATTGAAAAAAGGTGATTCGTCTTACGAGGACAAAAGACAAAGAAAATAGTCTACGTTACGGCCACAAGGCCTTCGTCAGGAAAGGAAAGAAAGTGAAGTCTAGATAGGACACATAAAAAACTTAATAAAATAATAAAATAAAAACTGGATACTTCCCTGAAGGCAAGAACCGAAATTCGCTGTCTGTTGAAGAGCGCGTGGCTGAACAGAAAGCGACTTCCGCCGCCGGGTGTACACAATACATACTGAAAAACTAAAAAACGAAACCGGACAATAAACTACCCAACGGGATAAAAGTGGGGACTGGAAATAGAAGAGGACAGAATGAGTGGGAGATAAATAAATATGAAATTAAAAAATGTATATGGCATACAAATAGGAGAATAGGATAAGAGTGGAAAGAGTCAAATAGAGCAAGAGAGGAAAGGGTGACCTCAGACAAAGGTGTGAAAAGTGTTGAGACCGGCTGGTTTTAGACACCCCATGCGGTGTATAAGACGGTTCTCAAGCTGTTCTCGGCTGGCAGTGTCAGAGGAGCAGGATCGGATCGCTGTGACCTGGATGTCGATGGGACCATGGTGGTCAGGACCATTGAAGTGTATGGCAACTGGTGTGGACTTTTGCTGAGCGATGTCATTTAAGTGCTGGCTGAATCTGTCCCCAAGTCGTTTGCCTGTTTCGCCAATATAGGTTTTGCAGCAACGTTTACATATGATCGTATAAATGACATTGCGCGATTCACACGTGAAGCTACTAGTGATGGTGTACGTAGCCTTAGGAAAGGACACCTTCTGGGTTGAGGTGACATACTTGCACGTGTTGCATCTTGTCCGACCACAGGGTAGTGTGCTAAAGTGGGTGGCATTCTCCTTTGGGAGACGGCTGTGAACAAGAAGATCCTTCAAGTTCTTGTCACGTCTATATGCCACCAAAGGTGCTTCACTGAATACTTCTTGGGTCACAGGCTCTGCTTGGAGGATAGGGAGGTGGCGGAAAAGGATCTGTTTGACAGTAGTACTATGAGGGTGATGGGTCAAGATTAATTTGACTCTATCCGAAGTGGATTTATGGTGAGGTATGAGGGCCTCCTGACGAGAGATGGGGAGCACACGTTGGAGAGCAGAGGTGAGAACATGTTCTGGATAAAGTCTGTTACGGAAGAAATCCAACATCTCATTTGCTCGTAAGTGGAAGTCATCGTCGTCTTGGCATAAACGGCGGAGGCGGAGAAGTTGTGAAAAAGGAAGGGAGTCACGACAGGCCCGAGGATGAGAAGAGGTATACAGGAGGTAGCTGTGGGCATCTGTCGGCTTGTAGTATACTGAGGTATTAAGGCCGGAGGGCGTGATAGAAATAGTAATGTCAAGGAAGTTGACAGAAACTGTGGAGACGAGGGAGGTGAACTTAATGGTGGGGTGAAAGTGGTTCACAAAGTCGATGAAGCGGTGTAAATCAGTCTCAGACATATCTGTGAGACCTATGCCATCATCGATATATCTGCGGTAAAACCCAGGGAAAGGACCGGAGTATTGTTGCCATATCTGATGCTCCAAGTGGCCCATGAATAGACAGGCATAGCTGGGACCCATCTTCGTTCCCATGGCAACACCACTAATTTGGTCAAAAAATTGACCATTGAATTCAAAGGAATTCAGGTTAAGGACCAGTTCAGCAAGACGGAGAAGGGTGTCAGTGGATATAGAAGGGCAAGTGCGCTGATCCAGAAAAAACCGAAGAGCTCGGAGACCATCAGAGTGGGGAATAGAGGTATACAGAGAGCAGACGTCTAGCAAGAAAAGACGGTAGGAGCGGTCTGCTGGGAGTCGGATAGAGGAGAAAGTAGTAAGAGCGTGATTGGTGTCTTTGATGAAGGAGGGAAGACTCTCAACGATAGGCTGGAAAATGCTGTCGAGGAAGTCAGAAATGTGTTCAGTAGGACAAGAACAGGATGAGACAATCGGTCTTCCAGGGTTTTCGATCTTGTGAATTTTGGGGAGCATGTAGAATACAGGCTTGCCCAAAGAGCTGTCATGAATCCTAAGACGAGATGCCCCGGGAGGAAGATCATTACTATTGACACCCTTCTCCGTCTTGTTGAACTGGTCCTTAACCTGAATTCCTTTGAATTCAATGGTCAATTTTTTGACCAAATTAGTGGTGTTGCCATGCGAACGAAGATGGGTCCCAGCTATGCCTGTCTATTCATGGGCCACTTGGAGCATCAGATATGGCAACAATACTCCGGTCCTTTCCCTGGGTTTTACCGCAGATATATCGATGATGGCATAGGTCTCACAGATATGTCTGAGACTGATTTACACCGCTTCATCGACTTTGTGAACCACTTTCACCCCACCATTAAGTTCACCTCCCTCGTCTCCACAGTTTCTGTCAACTTCCTTGACATTACTATTTCTATCACGCCCTCCGGCCTTAATACCTCAGTATACTACAAGCCGACAGATGCCCACAGCTACCTCCTGTATACCTCTTCTCATCCTCGGGCCTGTCGTGACTCCCTTCCTTTTTCACAACTTCTCCGCCTCCGCCGTTTATGCCAAGACGACGATGACTTCCACTTACGAGCAAATGAGATGTTGGATTTCTTCCGTAACAGACTTTATCCAGAACATGTTCTCACCTCTGCTCTCCAACGTGTGCTCCCCATCTCTCGTCAGGAGGCCCTCATACCTCACCATAAATCCACTTCGGATAGAGTCAAATTAATCTTGACCCATCACCCTCATAGTACTACTGTCAAACAGATCCTTTTCCGCCACCTCCCTATCCTCCAAGCAGAGCCTGTGACCCAAGAAGTATTCAGTGAAGCACCTTTGGTGGCATATAGACGTGACAAGAACTTGAAGGATCTTCTTGTTCACAGCCGTCTCCCAAAGGAGAATGCCACCCACTTTGGCACACTACCCTGTGGTCGGACAAGATGCAACACGTGCAAGTATGTCACCTCAACCCAGAAGGTGTCCTTTCCTAAGGCTACGTACACCATCACTAGTAGCTTCACGTGTGAATCGCGCAATGTCATTTATACGATCATATGTAAACGTTGCTGCAAAACCTATATTGGCCAAACAGGCAAACGACTTGGGGACAGATTCAGCCAGCACTTAAATGACATCGCTCAGCAAAAGTCCACACCAGTTGCCATACACTTCAATGGTCCTGACCACCATGGTCCCATCGACATCCAGGTCACAGCGATCCGATCCTGCTCCTCTGACATTGCCAGCCGAGAACAGCTTGAGAACCGTCTTATACACCGCATGGGGTGTCTAAAACCAGCCGGTCTCAACACTTTTCACACCTTTGTCTGAGGTCACCCTTTCCTCTCTTGCTCTATTTGACTCTTTCCACTCTTATCCTATTCTCCTATTTGTATGCCATATACATTTTTTAATTTCATATTTATTTATCTCCCACTCATTCTGTCCTCTTCTATTTCCAGTCCCCACTTTTATCCCGTTGGGTAGTTTATTGTCCGGTTTCGTTTTTTAGTTTTTCAGTATGTATTGTGTACACCCGGCGGCGGAAGTCGCTTTCTGTTCAGCCACGCGCTCTTCAACAGACAGCGAATTTCGGTTCTTGCCTTCAGGGAAGTACCCAGTTTTTATTTTATTATTTTATTAAGTTTTTTATGTGTCCTATCTAGACTTCACTTTCTTTCCTTTCCTGACGAAGGCCTTGTGGCCGTAACGTAGACTATTTTCTTTGTCTTTTGTCCTCGTAAGACGAATCACCTTTTTTCAATTTTTTTTCAAACCCACCCATTGAAGTAATATCCTGGACTTGAACCAATGATCTGGTAAATTCTATGCCTTTCCGTCGGAGAATTTCAGATAAATCCAAGGGTGACGAAGGCAGTGGGAAATAAAGTTTTAGTGTGACTCAATGATAATGAACTCTGATATCTTGTGGGTTAAATGAGTCCAAACTCAGGTTTGAGCAAGCGGTGTGCCTTAATATATCCGAGAGATGCGGCCAGTTCAAGTATGACCGGGCGTATCGTGAACAGGGCCCACTGGTCTATAAACGAATACGGGATGGGAGCTCTATTCTGAAGTTTGGTGAGCTTGAATATTGATGGTTTCAGAGGTTTAACAGCTACAGGAACATAGGGTACCATCGGCTGGGTACTCGCCTCTTCTTTCTTGGTAGTGGTTTTTAGGATTTAACCAACTGATCCCACATCGAGAACTCGATCCAGGTGATGATACCAGACCTTGACTAAATGCTGGTTCCAGGTCCGTCTCCGGTAGCGTGTGGAAGTTTGCCTCCTCCGCTGTGAAGATACGATATATACAAGCCTTTAAGCTAGTCGCCTAAATTAGAGTCCTCTAGCTAATAATAAATACATAAACATCGAGTCAAATACTGTTTACAAACAATCAACCACCCCACGCTCCCCTTATCCCAAGTTATCTTGAAGCGTCAAACCGGTTTGTACTGGATGATTATGCACATTCACCCCGTCCCTCATTACCTTGGTATCAGCCAATTTTGGCCACGCAACACGCTGGTGTCAAGTCAGCTCTACGCTCGCACACGGAGGTTGCGAAACGGTCTAATTGTAAACAACTCGCGAGTCTGGCTGACCAACAAAAAGAAAAAAAAAGTTCCGCTGGGAGGCGTCTATCCTTCAAACGCCACATCAGGTTAATCCAGAGGTTTTCAAACTGTGCGTCGCGGCTCCCAGGGGCGTCGCGACTCTCGGCTAAGGGCGTCGCGGTGGCTTGGGAAAAGTGTTAGGCTCGATATTATGAGCCAAGGTCCATCAATAAATATAGATCTTCGTAGGACGACATGTTTGCGCCGAGATATTATTACATGTACGAATACGTGTCATTAGGTACTAGAAGTTATTGACAAATGCACCATAAAACTCCAGAGCAAGTCTATGTTACGAACAGCTGATCACTAATAAAAAATATGCACATTCAGAAGTCATTAATATCTTTTTGGGTACAATAGCTTATATATAATATATAGTATAGAGAGGAGCCGCCGTGATTTATGCACAGGTCAAGGGAGCCGTAGACCAAAAAAGTTTGAAAACCTCTGGGTTAATCAATATTTACACACAAGACCCCTAACCATAACTTATCCGGGAACTCATAAATATCCCGTTATACAAATACTGTGTATAATTCATCTCATAAGTGCAATTATATACATCTTTAGGGAAGAAAACACACACTTCTCTCAAAGGACTCGTTGCAATAACAAAATGGAGTTACAGTTGTATTTGCAAAATTCATATACACCCACCCTTACTGTCCTTTGAATAAGATTATAAAAGGTCACACTTATGTAGCTTGCGTGGTACATAGCGAAGTTAAAATGTATCCACTTTCCCGTTATGAGATAGAAAAATTTACTGCTATACGCGTTCGCTCACTGATGATTAGTTAGTGATTAATTATACCTAACAAATTATCTAAATAACATTAGCGATCTTACCAAGGTGCAACCAAATCCACTAACACCACAGTAGCTGGTCGAATATGCGAAATAAATATGATACGCCCACTCTACAACTATTCCTGGAGCATTAAGTGCCAGACAACTAAAGAATTCAGAATTTATAGTAAGTCTCGGCCACAGGTGTTCGGCCAACTGCGATTTCCAGTGTCTCTTTCGCCTGGGTTGCCACATAGCTTGAGCAATCGCTACGGAACCCCGAAAACTCGTTTCCCGTGTTCCGCGGAAGAAAAATGAACCAAAAGAGAGAAACCGCCATTTCTTTCATAAAGGGGTCTACCCTTGGACACACGAAAGGTGATGGCATTCCCTGGTGTCAAAGGCCAGGTAATGTTTACCACTCTGCTCCCAGAAACCGAGTGCCAGGTTTTTTATTTCGTGGTCAAATAACTCTAAGAAGATGCCGCCTACCGCGACAGTGAATCTTGGACGCGTCAAAAATGTCTTCTTCCAACATTAAAGAAAAAGGGAAATGAACCTGTCTGATTTAAAATTAGAGGCCAGTTACCCACTTTACAACTACAGGAGACTGAAAAGAAATGACATGGGCGGGCCAAATATCAAAAAAGAATTTAGGGGGTAGCCTAAGGTTCACCATAGTGCCCAAAATGTATAACCCATTGTCACATGTACCACACATTCCAGGTCTTTCGTGTTTTCTTTACCCCTTACATGTAAGTCTCTAATTTTCTTCTCCGTGTGTTTTGTGTGTCTATTTATTTCTCATACCCAACGTATTCCAGAACACTGTGCCGGAGGGGATGAAAATAGAAGCTACCTATCTATATCACCCCTGCTCGAATGGGACCATAAAAAAATATAAGTCCTATCTATAAAACTTACGACAAACAGTAACAACCATATAATGCTATCAGCTGGTTTCTTCAGTGTGTGTCCTATCCATTTCCAGCGTCTTTTTCTTCTGTGTTGCAAGGTATTAACTCCTATAGGTCGGTCCCAAGCCCGGCAGAAAAAAGAGGAGGGCGGCCCCTCCATCATGCAAAGGCACAACAGGCCAATAACCTGTTTGTCCTAAAAACCAGATTACGAGAAACATAAGAGAGAAAACCGGACTGATTCTAAAGTCGACGAACTGGAACGGACTACGGACTACGACTTACGGAACATGGAGCACAAGAAGTATAAATGGGAAGGAAGAGGAGCTGGTGGAAGAGATGAGAAAAGCCAAATTAGAAATCCTGGCTTTAACAGAAACAAAGAAAAAGGACAAGGAGTTATGGATCTCGATGGCGAGACGCATCTCTACAGTGGTGTACCCATATCTGAAAGAGCTAAAGGGGGCATGGGTTGTATTGTGGCAAAAAACCAAAGGGATAGTATCAAGGGATGGAACTTTGTCTCGGAGTGCATTATGGTTGTACAACTAATAGAAGGAGAAACCATAGTCAACCTTGTCAATGTGTATGGGTCAAATGAAGATGAGCGAGCAGAGGTCAAGGAGGAATTCTTCGAGCTGCTTCAAAGGACAGTGGACGACAGCCTGGATGAAGTAATCCTGCTCGGCGATTTCAATGCCAGAGTTGGAAATGACCATGCTAGATGGGGTGGAGTTATCGGAAGATATGGAGAAGATAATCTTAATGACGATTGAAAGCGACTCATTAGGTTCTGCACTGAGCAGAATCTGATCATTACAAATGTCACGTAGGTCTTTATGTCATTAAATTACCTACATCTTCTTCCTATTCTCTCACCCTAATCCTTTCATTTATATTCTTTCCATACTTGTTTTTCCTGTATTTTTCGCATCACTCGGTTGCGAAAAATATTTTCTTCAGTATTTTTAAACTTTACCTGTTTCTTTCTCAAAACTGAGAATCGCGCTAGGACGATATTACGTAGATGTCAGGGCTGCAGGGCGTCAGAAGGCGTGATAAGTCGGTTCGCTGAACATAGGACGTAGACAATAGTCTACATTCTCACCGAGCGCGCGAGCTTCTTCTCGGCATAAGTCCCGGTGAGGTGTGATACTTTACATCTGCACCGGTCAGTATTCAGACATTTGTCTGAAAAATCCCAAACTGACACGGCGCTCACTGTGGGCCATGGTCAGCTGTAGTGTGAAAACTGCCCTGCATTGGAGACAGGTTGGCTGAGATTTGAAACTGACACGCGTACATCTTGGTCAGTGGTGGCAGTTACGACATGTTAGGTGTGAAACGTATCGTTTAAGCCGGAAAGGGGAGAGCATTTCGTTCTACGAAATAATAGTTCATCCTTCGTCTGGTTTAAAATATTAACCCACGTTTGAAACTATTTCATTTCACTCAGTAACTTTGCAGTTAGACTAGAACAACCTTCGTTCGATTTCTAAATAATCTCTGTAAATAGAGATGGCCTTAGTTTGGTCGAAGTGGTTTAACGTTCTTAGTAAATTCTGTGGTTGAGGTATATTAATATTATAATATAATAGATATCTAGTTTTGTGAAGTGATTTAGTGTTTAATCGCCGATTCCATTTTAAACTAGTCCTGTGTGCAGAGTGAATATTTTGATAGTTTGTTATTTCTTTAATCGACGTGTTGCAGTGGAAATACAAAATAAATCATATTTTTAGCTTACTAAACTAGTAGCTGAAATAAGTTTAATTTAACTGTTAAATACTCAGTCGAAACTGTTTTAATAACTAACTTATAAATGCTAGATGCGACATCAGTGAATAGTGACGGAATACGAAGATATTCCTAAATTCCTGATGATTGATTTTTTTATAACTTACTTTATGGGAAGTTTTAATTATAAGTCAAGCGGTCGGCTTGCTATTTAAAATGTAAGTTATATTGAGTACATATATGTAAATTATTTGATATGTGTTCTTTCTTTTATATAGTGAAACGGTGGTACCCAACTTGCCAGCGTTTAGTAAAGAGACATATTTGTGTGAAGCGTAGACAGTTCCTATCTTTAACCACGTGGGTTTTGTTTCTGTTTCAAGTAACCCTAATCTGACAGTGCATATGCCATCAGAGAGAGAGACAGTAATAGCGATCCCACTAACGGTTTCTAAAGACTAGAAATATATATTGGGTTTTTGAGCCAGTTCAAATTGCTCCACAAATTTAAATGTACATGCTGCCTGGCGGCGAGAATATTACAAGATTAACATTCCGCAAGAGATTGTGACTAGTATTGTGGTGACAAAATATAGTACCTTCCTGGAAGTAGACACCGATCTGACATTCCTTAATTCTAGAATCCAAAGCTAATGACATTGTGCTCTGCTAACTTTCGTGCCTGGACAAAATTTTATGTGACTTAATCAGACATTCGAAAAATTAGAACCCCCAAGGAATCGTTCCCTGAGAGTTTAGTACGTCTTTTGGAACTGGGGATTTCTTGGTCAAGGACTGCATCTTCGGGTCTGTGTGAAGGTCCTAGAATTAGTATGCTCCTAGAGGCAGCGAGCAAAGTTGTGAGTATACATGTGTAAGAAAGGCCATGGCTGGATGAATGAGAGTACACAGGTCTGAGTGTTATTTTACCGATGTATTATCGTCCCACATTTACTGTCTTAATTCTTTTTGTTTAACCTGCAGAATTTGTTACTATTTGCTAGAGTTTCTTTACTTCTTAGGTTAAATCAGATTTATCAAACTCTGTGCATACATTTACGAGAAAAGAAGAAATCTCTTAGACTAAACCCTACGTATCTATAACTCTTTGGGCCATCATCTGTTCTCTTAACGGGGCTGTGGGCTAAACCTAGAGTAAGATCTAACGGGCTACCATCCTTGTAGCATTTTCTTGAATTGTATGACTATTTGTATATGTTTTTTTTTTCTTGATGTATTTTTGGTGTTGTGAGAAGATTTTTTTTTGATGATAATAATAAAAAAATCTCTCTCTTGAACTAAATCAGTGCGTTGGTCAGCTCGTTCAAATACATATAAAATCATTTGTTATAGATTTTCCAAGTCTGTGTGTTTAACTGTCGTCACGTGTATGTGCGTGCCCGTGAGTAGATAGAATTATATGTAATATATATGTGGTTTAGACTGTCGGACTCTGAAAAAAAAAACCGTCGTAGAGGATAGGTGAGAGGGAGAAGAATTCTTTTCGCTTTCAGCGACAGCCTCTATACTACAGTCTATCATCTCACCACTCGTGGAATCTATTTCATTTTTCAAACTCTCACCGTGACTATCACTCATTCCAACCTATTCAGAAGGGACCAACCCTAGTCTTAATACTCCTATCCGAAATCTACGACAAATGGGTTCTCGTCCGTAGGATTTTTGAACTTAGAATAGGAAGACGAGTACGACAAATGGGTTCTCGTCCGTAGGATTTTTGAACTTAGAATAGGAAGACGAGTACGACAAATGGTCGCTCGTTACCGGGAATTGAACCCAAAATCCTAAGGCGATACGACAAATGTGGTCTCGCCCGATGGATTTTTGAACGTAGAATAGGAAGACGAGACGACAAATATCAGCTCGTTTTTTTAGATTCTTTATTCTGAAATAGAGTAAGGGTGTGATGTCTTGTGAGTTGTTATATCTTTAAATAATTTATCCCCTAGACTAACGATCTGTTTTCGGGCGTGCTGACCACACAAACTGATAGTTTTTTCCACAGCATTTAGAAATAATATACATTTCAGTTACAGGTTGATTGTCGGAATATATGTTAATTACTGATTTTGTAATACTAAACGCTGGTAAAGTTTTGTGAGTGTATAACATTCACAAGGGTTCTGAAGCAGGTAGGTGTTTGAGCAAAGCTAAGGAGTGCGTTTCGGACTATCCGTCCAGATTAATTGCCTCCCTCACCCGAACTGTCTTCAGGGGTGAACTTGATAGTGGATTTAAAATTAAGGGGATTTTTTTTTCTCCGAAATTTTTGCAATAATTATTTTGCTTTTCCACTGTAGCTACTTATTTTTCAGGGATTAATCTTAACTACCATTTAGTTGGCGTAGTCGTGTTTTGCATTAGGTGCTTTATTGCCGATTAATAGCAGCGATAGTTAGATTTTTATTTTTGGAGGAGGTATCCCAGGGTTAAGGATATCATCTTTTGAATTTTTGGAAATTTGTTTCTCGTAGTGGTAGGAACCAGTGTATCCTTTCTTCTTTTCTTTCTTGACTTGTTTCAGTCACTGACATAATATGGCCGAGAGGGCAAAACTTAGACAACTCCTCAGGGACGAAGCGAGAGAGGAGGGACTGGAAGGAGAGGAAGCGAAAGCTTTTGTCAGGGACGAACTTGAGAGATATGATGCGGAGAGGAAAGCAGCTGAAGCTAAAGAGGGAAAAGAAGAAGCTAGGAGGAAAGAAGAAGCAGACCGTCTATTACAGCAGAAGAAGATTGAGGAAGAAATGGAAATTCGCAGGATGCAGCATGAGGAAAAAGAGAAGGAGAGACAGCATGAGAAGGAGAGGGAGGAGAGAGAGGAAAGAGAGAAGGAGAGACAACATGAGTTGGCTCTTAAAGCTCTAGAACTTCAAAGTCGTGGTGCTGCCTCTACCTCCAGCAATGGAGAGTCTTCTCCTCATTCTTCCTTAACTGATCCTTCTAACACTCAATCTACTCATCTCACTGCTATGTCTTTTCCGCTAGAATCTTTCCCTTGTCCAAATGAGAAGATTGACACTTGGCTAGAAAAATTTGAGAAAATTGCAACTCTGTACGGTTTAGAGAGGTCGCGTTGGAACATGAAGCTCTCCCAGGCTTTGAAAAGTTCTGCGTATGATGTTTACGCCAAACTGGAAAGCAGCCAACAAGACAACTATGATCTGTTGAAGAAAGCGTTACTGGAGCGTTTTGAAATGAACGCTCGCAAATTTTTGCAACTGTTTCGCAACAGCCGGAAAGAGAATTCTGAAACTTTTCAGCAGTTCTCTTCCCGTCTAAAGGGATACCTAACAAAGTGCCTTGAGCTTTCACAGCTCCCCTCTACCTATGAAGGTCTTGAGGAATTTGTTTTAACAGAACAAATAAAGAACACTTTGTCTGCAGATACCCGGAAATTTCTAGCTGAGCAGGGTGCAGAAAAGCTTGAAGACATCTTAGAGAAGTCTGAGCGTTACCATAATGCGCTGGCTGAACTACCGGCCACAAAGCGGAAACCGACAGAGGAGCATTTTCGAAAACATAACCTAGAGCAATCTTCTCAGGCTTCTAACCAAAATAACCACAGAGAAACTGGACCTCAAAACCCCCCTCCTGAAAAATCCAAGTTCTACAAGAACAAGTACCCCAACCACCCCAAACAGTCTGATCAACCCGACCGCCCTACATGGCAGCGTAGCCAGAAAGGACAAGGTGGCAAAGGGAGAACCCCTGAGCACGGGACATATGATCAGACCGAGCACACCGAGCCGAAACGCATCGGATGCTTATTAACAGTCTCGCAAGGCGGAATTATTGACAGTGATTCCCAACCTGTTGGGGATAGACCCTCAACGCGAGGTATTGTTACTTTGAACGGTTCTCAAACTTCTTGCTTATTTGACACGGGGCTTTCTTATGATTGCATTGTTGCCAGAAACCTGGTCAAACCCGGTCAAGAGACAGCAGAGACCGTCCAACTTTGTGGAGTTCGTAAGAGTGATGCACCTACAGCGCTTCCCATCGCATTGGTGGAGATACACTCTGACTTTGTCAGAGGTGTGATCAAAGCGGCTGTTATGGATGATCCCATCTACCCAGTCATACTTGGCGGGAGATACGTGTGTATTGGGAAACCGGAAGAGCCGATTGTGGCAGCAGTAACTACAAGAGGGCAAACCAAGAAGGAACGGGAGCCTGCGCCTAATTTGTTACCTATGGAACTTAAAGAAGCGCAATACAAGGACCCTACTTTGGCACCCTGCTTTAGGAAACTGCCCATGGCTAAGGAACCCAAACAGCACGGGGACATTTTTTCTGAGGATGGCGTACTTTATCGGAGAACGGGCAAGCCTGACCAAGGTTACAACCAGCTCCTAGTACCGAAACAGTACAGAAGCCAAATCCTAGAAATGGGGCACTCTCTTCCCTTCAGCGGACATATGGGACAGAACGCCACAAACCAACGTATAACCACTCATTATTGGTGGCCAGGAGTAAACACTGATATTATCAGGTACGTCAAATCCTGTGCCCAGTGCCAACGTGTACCACCCAAGCAACGGACACCCCCAGTCCACATGGGTGAAATGCCAATAATGGGAACACCATTCGAACGGGTTGTGATCGACATTTTAGGGCCTTTCGAAAGGACTAAAAGAAGGAACAGGTTTATCCTGACCTTAGTCGATACATGCACTTTATGGGCAGAAGCTATCCCGCTAACATGCGCAGATGCCAAGCATGTCGCAGAAGCCCTCGTGCAGATTTTCACTCGGTTGGGATTCCCTCAGCAAGTGTTGACGGATAACGGATCTCCATACCGAAACCTGTTGATGGATGAGATCGTTAAGATCTTGAGGACCCAACACATCCACACTAAGCCATATACTCCGGCCGGAAATGGGCTCGTGGAACGTGCTAATGGAAACCTCACCATGATGCTAAGTAAGCTGGCACAAGTGAAACCTGAAGATTGGGATCTTTGTATTCCTGCAGCATTATTTGGCTACAGAGAATCTCCTCATACTTCCACAGGATTTCCGCCAGCTACACTCTTATTCGGCAGACCCATTAAGGGCCCGCTTGAAGCCTTACTTCAGTCTCTGACAGACGAGAAGGCGGATGAGACAGTTGTCTCAGCCAGTAAATATGTGTCGGTTTTAAAGGAACGGTTGAAACTAGGGTGGGACCTAGCAACGACTAACTTTAAGCGAGCACGCACCAAGCACGCTAACCGATACAGGAAAGTCGCGAAAGAGAGAGAACTGGAAGCAGGAGAGAAAGTTTTGGTGTTACTCCCTACCGAGAACAACCAACTGAAGATCGGATGGCAAGGGCCGTTTACCGTCCTGAAAAAGATTTCTAAGGCTAACTACCAGATCTCTATTGAAGGAAAGGAGAAGGTTTTCCATTTAAATCTCTTAAAGAGATACTTGGAAAGACCAGTGCCAACCTCCGACCATCTCCTGACGATCGCCAAAACTGACGAAGATGACGATAGTGGCAGGGATATTCCACCGCTTTCACAGGAAATCTTTCAAAAATGTCAGAAGCGGCGACGCTCTTTCAAGCGCGCATGGGAGACATTCCAGAGGAAGGAAACTTTGGGGAGTAGACTTGAGTAGGAATTGGAGAGAGATGGAGGGGGAAGATGAGAGGGAAGAAGACAGACACCCCGAAGCTACGGTTATAGGAAATTTAATTCCATAACGTAGACATGGAGTGCTTCCATATCTTAAGGGGGGACGTCCTGTCACGTAGGTCTTTATGTCATTAAATTACCTACATCTTCTTCCTATTCTCTCACCCTAATCCTTTCATTTATATTCTTTCCATACTTGTTTTTCCTGTATTTTTCGCATCACTCGGTTGCGAAAAATATTTTCTTCAGTATTTTTAAACTTTACCTGTTTCTTTCTCAAAACTGAGAATCGCGCTAGGACGATATTACGTAGATGTCAGGGCTGCAGGGCGTCAGAAGGCGTGATAAGTCGGTTCGCTGAACATAGGACGTAGACAATAGTCTACATTCTCACCGAGCGCGCGAGCTTCTTCTCGGCATAAGTCCCGGTGAGGTGTGATACTTTACATCTGCACCGGTCAGTATTCAGACATTTGTCTGAAAAATCCCAAACTGACACGGCGCTCACTGTGGGCCATGGTCAGCTGTAGTGTGAAAACTGCCCTGCATTGGAGACAGGTTGTCTGAGATTTGAAACTGACACGCGTACATCTTGGTCAGTGGTGGCAGTTACGACATGTTAGGTGTGAAACGTATCGTTTAAGCCGGAAAGGGGAGAGCATTTCGTTCTACGAAATAATAGTTCATCCTTCGTCTGGTTTAAAATATTAACCCACGTTTGAAACTATTTCATTTCACTCAGTAACTTTGCAGTTAGACTAGAACAACCTTCGTTCGATTTCTAAATAATCTCTGTAAATAGAGATGGCCTTAGTTTGGTCGAAGTGGTTTAACGTTCTTAGTAATTCTGTGGTTGAGGTATATTAATATTATAATATAATAGATATCTAGTTTGTGAAGTGATTTAGTGTTTAATCGCCGATTCCATTTTAAACTAGTTCTGTGTGCAGAGTGAATATTTTGATAGTTTGTTATTTCTTTAATCGTCGAGTTGCAGTGGAAATACAAAATAAATTTTATTTTTAGCTCACTAAACGAGTAGCTATAAGGAATTTAATTTAACTGTTAAATACTCAGTCGAAACTGTTTTAATAAGAAACTTATAAATGCTAGATGCGACATCAGTGAATAGTGACGGAATACGAAGATATTCCTAAATTCCTGATGATTGATTTTTTTATAACTTACTTTATGGGAAGTTTTAATTATAAGTCAAGCGGTCGGCTTGCTATTTAAAATGTAAGTTATATTGAGTACATATATGTAAATTATTTGATATGTGTTCTTTCTTTTATATAGTGAAACGGTGGTACCCAACTTGCCAGCGTTTAGTAAAGAGACATATTTGTGAGAAGCATAGACAGTTCCTATCTTTAACCACGTGGGTTTTGTTTCTGTTTCAAGTAACCCTAATCTGACAGTGCATATGCCATGAGAGAGACAGGGTAAGAGCAATCCCACTAACGGTTTCTAAAGACTAGAAATATATATTGGGTTTTTGAGCCAGTTCAAATTGCTCCACAAATTTAAATGTACATGCTGCCTGGCGGCGAGAATATTACAAGATTAACATTCCGCAAGAGATTGTGACTAGTATTGTGGTGACAAAATATAGTACCTTCCTGGAAGTAGACACCGATCTGACATTCCTTAATTCTAGAATCCAAAGCTAATGACATTGTGCTCTGCTAACTTTCGTGCCTGGACAAAATTTTATGTGACTTAATCAGACATTCGAAAAATTAGAACCCCCAAGGAATCGTTCCCTGAGAGTTTAGTACGTCTTTTGGAACTGGGGATTTCTTGGTCAAGGACTGCATCTTCGGGTCTGTGTGAAGGTCCTAGAATTAGTATGCTCCTAGAGGCAGCGAGCAAAGTTGTGAGTATACATGTGTAAGAAAGGCTATGGCTGGATGAATGAGAGTACACAGGTCTGAGTGTTATTTTACCGATGTATTATCGTCCCACATTTACTGTCTTAATTCTTTTTGTTTAACCTGCAGAATTTGTTACTATTTGCTAGAGTTTCTTTACTTCTTAGGTTAAATCAGATTTATCAAACTCTGTGCATACATTTACGAGAAAAGAAGAAATCTCTTAGACTAAACCCTACGTATCTATAACTCTTTGGGCCATCATCTGTTCTCTTAACGGGGCTGTGGGCTAAACCTAGAGTAAGATCTAACGGGCTACCATCCTTGTAGCATTTTCTTGAATTGTATGACTATTTGTATATGTTTTTTTTTCTTGATGTATTTTTGGTGTTGTGAGAAGATTTTTTTTTTGATGATAATAATAAAAAAATCTCTCTCTTGAACTAAATCAGTGCGTTGGTCAGCTCGTTCAAATACATATAAAATCATTTGTTATAGATTTTCCAAGTCTGTGTGTTTAACTGTCGTCACGTGTATGTGCGTGCCCGTGAGTAGATAGAATTATATGTAATATATATGTGGTTTAGACTGTCGGACTCTGAAAAAAAAAAAACGTCGTAGAGGATAGGTGAGAGGGAGAAGAATTCTTTTCGCTTTCAGCGACAGCCTCTATACTACAGTCTATCATCTCACCACTCGTGGAATCTATTTCATTTTTCAAACTCTCACCGTGACTATCACTCATTCCAACCTATTCAGAAGGGACCAACCCTAGTCTTAATACTCCTATCCGAAATCTACGACAACAAACACAAAGTTCCCTCATAAGCGCATACATGTAAACACTAGATGTGAACCAACAAAGAATGAGAAGTCAGTGATCGACTATGCCATTGTTAGGAAGAGCTCATTCAAGTTTGTCCAGGATGCTAGAGTGTGGAGAGGGCCAGAGATTGGAAGTGACTACAACTTGTTAACAATTAAAAGAACAACTGAAAGAGTTACTCGTCCTATGAACTGCCTAACATCACGCAAGAAGCTAAATAAACGAACAGGGGAAACAAGCATTAACACCTACACGATGTGAGAGCCAGAAGTGAAGACCAGATACCAGGGGCTTATTGCTACAGCAGTGAGGAACACAGAACAACAACCTGGTGACCTTGAAACACGCTGGCTGAAATTCAAGGAAATCATAAAGACAGCTGCAGCAGAAGCATGTGGTGAAGTTCGACTTGGGAACAAGAGAAAAAGGACACATTGGTGGACAGATGAGGTTAAAGAGAAAATAAGAGAGAAGAAAAAGGCATGAAAACAATACTTAGGAGCAAAAACCACACCAGGAAAAACAGAGAAATACAGATAATATTTGATACTCAGAGCAGAAGAAAAGGACAAGGTGCTCGCAGCAAAACAGAAGTCCTGGGAAGAATTTGGAGAAAAGCTAGAAATCGATGCGCAAGAAAACCAGAAATTGTTCTATAAGACCCTAAAGAATATGGGGAAGGAAAAACAGTGGCCTCTTAAATGTATAAAGGCAAATTGCTTACTGCCCCAAAAGAAGTAATGGAAAGATGGATAGAATATTTTTCAGAACTCCTTGATGGTGAGCAAGGTCAAGTATCAGAAATGATAACCACTAGCACAGAAGAGGAAACAAATGGGGATGAAGATGACATAAAGATGGAAGAACTGAAGGCAGCACTTGAGAAAATCAAGATGGGCAAAGCTGCAGGACATGATGGTATAACACCAGAAATGGTTAAGTACATGGGAGCAGCAGGCGATCTATTACTCCTAAGAGTCCTACAGGCAGCTTGTTGCAACAAGACCATACCAAAGGATTGGGAGATTGCCATAATAACACCGATTTTCAAAAAAGGTAACAACCGACAATGTGGAAACCATAGAGGCATATCCCTTCTCAGTGTCCCTGGTAAAATCTATTCTAGAATACTGGAGCAGAGACTCAGACGCATAATAATAATAATAATAAATTCTTTAAGCACCAAACACGGCACATAAGGCAGAAACCAGTGCTCTCCAGGTTGTTCGTTGTGATGCCACTCCTCTTAGCTCTTGCACATTATTTAGGCCCAACGTTCTTCCTTCTCTTATTATTTTTCTTCTGAGTGTTTCTTTTGGTCTTCCTTTTTTCCTCTTACCCTCAGGAACCCAAGTGAGCGCCTGTAGTGGTATTCTGTTGTTTTGCATTCGTAGGACATGACCGATATATGACCATCGTCTTTTCCTTATATAGTCGGAGACATATTTCTGCCTAGAGTCTTCTCTTATTTGTCGATTAGTCTTGAATTCTTTCCAACTGATGTTCATGAGTTTTCTAAGACATTTGTTCTCGAATGTATTCAGCTTGTTCTCCAATGATTTTGTTATTTTCCAACTCTCACAGCCGTATGTTAACACTGAGATAACATTTGAATTAAACAGACGAAGCTTGGTATGTATATTCAATGATCGTAATTTCCAAATGTTAGATAATCTATTGAAGGCGCTAGCTGCCAAAGCAATTCTAGTATGGATTTCTCTTGTTGTGTCACCATCCTGAGTCATTTTACTGCCTAAATAATTGAAACTTTCAACTTTCTGTAGTTTTTCCCCGTTCAAGATGATATCAAAGGTCTCGTTAGAAAAGTTCATAGCTTTAGTTTTAGAGGCATTTATTTGGAGACCTATTTTAACCGAGAGATGACACAAATTATTTACTTCTTCTTGGGATTGTCTGGGTGTTGAACTTAAGAATGCTAAATCATCTGCGAAATCCAGGTCCCCCAGGAATTTTCTATTTGTCCATTTTATACCTAATTGTTCATTGTGGGTATAGTTTCTCATAACCCAATCAATATCTATTCCAAAAAGTAGTGGTGACATAATACAGCCTTGTTTCACCCCTGTTTCTACTGTAAACCATTCTGTATTCCCTTTATTTGTTCTAACACAACATCTTGCATTGTCATATAGCGCTTTGATTATATTCACATATTTTGTTGGAAAACCATAGATTGTAAGTATCTTCCACAATGATGGGCGGTGTAGACTATCAAAGGCTTTTTGAAAATCGAAGAAGGTGATAATAAGTGGCGATTTATTTCCACTGATTCTTCTATAATTGTTCTTAGTGTGAATATTTGATCAATACATGATCGTTTCGGCCTGAAACCCGCTTGTTCTTTTCTGATCTTTTCGTCAGCATGCAATTTAAGTCTTTCTAACATCATGCAACATAATAATTTTCCAGGTACTGATAATAGAGATATACCACGCCAGTTATTACAGTCTGATAGATCACCTTTCTTCGGTAACTTTACAATAATACTGTCTTTCCATTGTTGTGGTGGTTGTTCTTCTCTCCATACTTCATTTATAATATCTAAAATTCTCAAGAGGTTGTTGTCATTAACTGCTTTAATCATTTCCCCTGAAATTTCGTCAACTCCAGCAGCTTTAAAATTTTTTAATCTTTTAACGGCTTGTTTGATCTCGTCCAGCGTGAATTCATCGCAAGTTATTGGCAAGGTGGTTGTGGGTGTTTCATTATTAAAATCAGGTGTTACTGTTGGTGGTGGTCTGTTTAGCACCTCCATGAAGTGCTCAGCCCATCTCTTCATTTGTTCTTTTTCTGTTGGTATTGAATTCCCTAATTTACCTTTAACAGGTGTTTCCATAGCAGTAGGCTGGTGACATAGTTGTTTTGTAATTTGATAAAGGCACCTACTATTACCAGTTCTTGCAGCATTTTCAGCTTCTACGGCCAGTTCATTGATGAAATGTCTTTTATCTCTTCGAGTTTTTGTCTTCACTTCTTTATTTAACAAGTTATAAGTTAGTTTGCAAGATTCAACTGCATTATGTGTACTTGCCGCTAGTAGTTTAAGTTTTGCTGTTTTCCTTTCTTGTATTTTATCCCAAGTATCTTCTCATCCATTTTTTCTATTTATGTACTAGGTATCCGGTGGTCGCTACAGCTGATTCTGTCATTGCTGTTCTCAGTTGTTCCCATTTAGTATCGATTGTCTTGGTGGTGATATCGTTGTTAATTTTGCCTAAAGCATCGAAATAGTTGTTCATTTTGACATTATATTCCTCCTTTATATCATTTGATTGCAGTCTGTGTACATCTATTCTTCTATTTTTATTCGGTTGGTATAACTTCTTCAGTTTAATTCTCAGTTTAGCTATGCAGAGGTTATCATCGCTTCCGATCTCTGCACCTCTGTATGCTCTAACGTCTTGAACTGATGAGCGAAATTTTGCGCTTATGCAGACGTGATCTATCTGGTTCTTAGTTCTGCCATCAAGTGAATTCCATGTTATCTTGTGGATATTCTTATGTGGAAAGATGGTGTCTGCCACAACGAGGTTTGATATTTCACAAAGTTCTAGAAGTCTTTCGCCATTTTGATTCATACAGCCTATGCCATGAGTACCGAGATATCTTTGTACTCCACAAATGGATGAGGTCCAGTGTGGCTTCCGAGCAAATCGAAGTACTCAAGACCTAATCTTCACACTCAGACAGTTGAGTGAAAAGGCTCTTGAGTATAAGAGTGAGATCCATCTTTACTTCTTAGATCTGGAAATGGCATTTGACAAGGTCCCCTGGAACTACCTTTGGGACTGTTTGGCAATGAAGAACATTCCAACACCTCTGATTCATGCTATACAGAGCTTCTACAAGTCTTGCATGAATTATTTGAGGACGGAAAACCAAAAGAAGAATTAAGGACCACCACTGGTGTAAGACAAGGTGATATCCTGTCATCTTTTCATACTCCTCTGGGACAATGTCATCAGGGCATGTAAGGAGAGGACAAGAAAGTATTCAGTGGGGTACTGGAAGATGAGACAAGTCTGTATTTCAGAGCTGGAATTTGCTGATGATGTTGCCCTGATTGCTAAATCAGAGGCACATCTCCAATCCAACCTGCAAGTCTGGAACGAAGAGCTGGAGAAGAGAGGGATGGTCATAAGCAGCTCGAAAACAAAAACCATGATGATATCACGAGAGACGACATCAGATTAAGCTGGGAGAACAGGTCTTGGAGCAAGACGACCACTTTAAATACCTTGGAGCTGTCATATACCTGAAGGGAGGCATGAAAGAAGAGTTGGCTACCCGAAGAGCAGTAGCTGGGAGACTTTTTCAAGCCATAAATCGAGGATTCCTCAGCAAATGAGAAGTTGGAAAGAAGACGAAGATGGCTGTATACCGCTCCACCTATGTCCCAGTCTTGACGCATGAATGCGAGTCATGGGCAGTGACTACAACCCACAAAAGCCAGATCCAAACCTCTGAAATGAGGTATCTGAGGAAGGTGGTTGAAGTAACAAGAAGAGATATTGCCCGCAACCAGACGATACGCCAAGGCCTAAAAACCCAACCCCAGCAGACCCAAGTAGAACAGTCCCAACTGAGATGGTTTGGCCATGTCTGCAGAATGGGAGAAGATCGGCTACCATGGCAAGCATGGGAAACTAAGAGCCAGGGATCCAGACCTCCAGGACGACCCAAAGTCCGCTGGGAGGACAACATTAGACGATCTTTGAAGGACTGAGGACTAGAATGGAACCAAGCCAGGAGAATGACAGCCGATAGAATAGTATGGTGCTCTCTCTCTCTCTCTCTCTCTCTCTCTCTCTCTTACAAACCTCTACACCTCACGGTAGAAGGGGAACGACTAAGTAGTAAGTGAGTTGCTAGGTATTAGTCTGGTTCTCTTCATCAATTCCACAATTTTGATCATGTGACACAATTTGAAATCGACTATTCTACTCAAGCGAAGACCAAAGAACACATGGAAAAGAGGAGGCAGACATAAAGATGATAAAGAAGACATGAAAAAGCCTTAAGCTGATGACACAGGACAGGAAGACTTGGTATACGTTTGTTGAAGGCCTATACTCCTTTGGGAGCTGAAAGGTGAAAGTAGATGAAGATTCTACTCAATTGCCCCCGTGTAGTTCTCAAGTTTCTGAACAGACAAAGAAGCATAGGACCACTGATTTCTCAGGCAAATCGTACACGGCTACTAATATTCGGTTGTGTGTGAGGGTAGCAAACTCATGATGTAAACAAGCGCATGTGAATGTATGAGGCAGGCTTCTTGCAAAGGTACAAACTGCAGGTGTGGCGCCATGCTCCGTATGGACTGCAGAGGAAAAAGAGGATGATGATGACGATGATGATGATACTACACAAGAACACATTAATGAACGTCTTTGACGTCATAGTTGTCCTTTCTTCTTCTGTTTTACAGTCCTTCGTGTTCCAGAGCTATACAAACTGCCTCGACATATCATTGTTACGTGTCTGTCTATATGATATTGTTAATTTGTAGTGACAGGATGGTTCCTGTGGCCAAGTTCACTTCTAGGGGTAATAGACGTGTCAGACAACGAACAAGCCAACATCAATCATAATTATCTGAGCCACAATGGACGAAGTGGATGGTATACATTTTTATTAAGACTTCAAATGCAGCTCCAAATTCAATACAGTTCAGGTCAATATACAATGGCATATAATATGCAGTCGTCGATATAACTCTAGGCAGTCCGTTCATGTCTGGAACGCTGTCCTTTTCATTCTCAATATGTTTAATATATTTCACACTCGACACTGAGAAAATATACTCCCTGTAAATGCAGCTAACTAGATACACCTCACAGAAGATCTTGATGTATTAGTGATGGAATAATTTAGGAATATACACTGAAAATCAGGAGCATACACACATGCGTCCTCTTGCCATAAAACACCGTGGTAGAAGACCCCAGCAGATGCGAAGATAATTTATGCACAAAACTGGCGTCCACTTATATTACCGTATCGGTATGACGTCATATCCCTTTACGGCGTAATTGTTCCGTAAAAGATTTAATAAATAGAGCCTCGTCTACCTCAATATAAGACTCACAATATAAGTATCGATTTTAATTGTAACATCAACCCCCCAGCCCCCGGAAAAAAAATGAAAACGCAGTTTTCATTTTGAGGAAGGAGTGAGCAGAAAATCAATGGAGTGAAGTATGGTAATAACGAATATCGCAGGTATAGCACCGAGGTTTGCCAAAATGTTAGGCAATTTAACACTAAAAGTGTGGACAATGGTATATAGACCACCGCCAATGTCTAATCAAAGTACAAACCAATTAACACTTAACACCTTAAACCATCACAAAGTGTGTACATCCCCTTCAAAAATGATGGTAGCAATAAAACAACTCACATTCACCACGCCGTCAAGTAACACACATACCAGTCCAGTCAAGTCACATCTGTCCAATGATTGACTAACTCGTCAAAAGCCATGTCATAAAAACATTGAAGAACATTAAATGCTTAAAATATGAATATATTTAGTAAGGCAGACAATCATATTAGTAATGTGAATGATTGCAGCAGAATCAAATAAAAGAATTTGCAATGTGCAAATATGGTGTATGTGTACCATGACGATATATCCATGTGTCAATGTTGGACAAAAGAAATAATGACAAAATTGTGTCTCTGGTGAAATACCGATATTGAATATGTAGGATGTTTGACACTGTTGTCAATAACCAAACGTAGAGTTCCATAATATAATTAGTGTGAGTGTTGCATTGACTGATGTCAAATTAACAAACTCATTAAACCAATTAATTCTATTCACAAATTAATGGAAGACTAATGAGCAGTAAAGTAATTTAGCAATGTCGTTCGTGCTGGACCTACTGCATTATTAAAATTAATTAAAGTTCCGCGAAAATAATTACAATTTACGCAAAAGTTTTATGAAAGTCATTCTTTCGTGATCCTGGTTGAGATGAGACAACAGATCTGTAAGTACTGTTACCTGGGAATGTACCAATAAAATTCCGACCGATGTATTAAAGCAATCTAATATAACGTCAGTTATGTCCCTTGTCCAAAATAAGACACCATGAGTTATTTCTTCTAAGTTTGCGTCTTTTCACCAAAGTTATTAAAAAGCTATTTCGACAATAAAAGTTCACTAAATGTCGGATGTCTCGTAGTTAAACGTTTGTTGAGTTAGACCCCGTAAAGAGCAAGGTATGCATAGGGTCTATATTGTCCATTTTGTATACGAAACGTTAGAGTCCTTAGAAGTGTCACATACAAAAAGTGATCTTAATATTCATCATCATCATGAGCTCGGCAATCATTGTTCATCATAAGCCAGCAATGTGTATCTATTCAATTGTCGCACAAGTCATATGGATGGACTCCGTGAATAGAAAGCGGATAATTTCACTGTGACGAATCTTCCGTCTTCACACTTGCTTTGTTTTCAGCCAAGTTTGGGTCCTGGACACATCGAGACAAAACATCGGCTACAACGTTCTGCTGTCCTTTGATAGCTCGAATTTCGAAGCCGTAGGGATGCAGTGCCAATGCTGCTCTGACAGCTCTTTCATCTTTAAATTTAGCTGATTGCGGATAAGACAGCGCTTGCTGATTAGTATCGGGGTTGAATCTTGCGCCGATCAGGTAGCGTTGGAGCTTAGCAAAACGCCAAACCACTGCGAGCGATTAGTGCTCGACAATGGCGTATTTTCGCTCAGTAGGCGTGAGTTTTCGACTCACGTAGAGTATTGGATGAAGCATATCGTCGACGTTCTGCATAAGAGAACCACTAATCCAGAGCTAGAAGCGTCGACCCTAAGGTTAAAAGGAAATTTAATATCAGGCAATCTTAAAATTAATGATCAAGAAAAGGCATACTTAAGCAAATGTAATGAATCATCACAAGAATGTGTCCATACAATCGTGTTAGGAGCGTTCGTTTTTAATAACGAAGAAAAAACTGAAGTGATTCCTGACACGTTAGATAAGAACTTCCTGTAAAATCCAATGAGCCCTAAAAGACTGCAAACTTGTTTTTTTTGGAATTTCAAGATTTAGTATCTTCGAAATGGTGGAGTCTTCAAGCTTAAGAAACCATCCTCCAACCTTATGTCCAAGAAAAAAAATTTCGTTGAACCCTACTTGAATCTTAGCTGGTCTCGCAGTAAAGTGATGTTGACGAAAAGTGTTTAGTAAAGATTGAATTCCAAGAAAGTGATCATTCCAAGATTCGTGGAATAGACAGATATCGTCTATATAAACATGATATCATCACGATCAGAAAAGATCTTTCTCATCATTCGAACAAACGTCGCTGGGGTGTTATCAAGTCCGAAACACATATAGTTGAATTGAAATAACCCTAAAGGAGTTGTGAAAGCTGTGTAAGGCTTAGCTTTCTCTGACAGTGGGGCTTGCCAATATCCTTTTTGACAAATCGAATTTACTGAAAAAGGTGGCTGCAGACATTCTATGAAGCAAAGAATCTAAAAGAAGTAAAGGTTCAGCGTCCGTGATAGTGATACTATTGAGACGTCTATAATCTATACAGATTCTAATGGACTTGTTTTTTTTCCTAATGATAACCATAAGAAAACTATATGGTGACTGGCAAGTAGATATTATATCTAATTCGATCATATCCTCTATCTCTTTCTGCACCTGAGATTGAAAGTGCATAGGAATCGGATAAGGTTTAAGTTTGAAAGGTCTGCAATCAGAAAGCTGAATATCGTGCTCAGTGTAATCAACATCTGACAACCTCTCAATTACAGTATATGGTCCTCTCAAAGACACTAGCAATGTATTGTCTTTGTTTGATAATAACACATAGGCTTCATCACCTGGCGATAATTGTCGTAACCTTCTGTTCTGGTTAACAAATAATCTAGCCTTTTACTTAGCTTTTTCAGACGCCTCTACTGCTTTCTGACATGCGTCAAAATAATTATTTTTCTGAGGTTAACCACATATTGGTAGGAGGTTTGAACATCCTCAGGCATGCAACCAATAGTTGTTTCAAAATGGACATAGGTCCTCTTGGTTTAGCGCCAAAGACTAACTCAAATGGCACAAATCCTGTATGTTCGTTTGAAATCTCGCGAAACGCAAACAATACAGCTGGGAGAAGTTTATCCCAGTTCTGCGGGTATTTCGCAGTGACCTTACATAGCATCTGTTTTAGAGAACGGTTTAGCCTTTCCATTTTACCGTTGGCGATTGGGTGGAAGTTGCTACTTAGCGATCTATCTGTCTCAAATTCTTTCATCACTTGACTCTGGACTTCAGAGACAAACTGAGTTCTCCGATCTGACAATATGGTTTCGGGAAAACCCAAACGACTAAAAATTGACAGTAATGCGTCGGCAACATCAGTAGTAGATATACTCTTAAGAGGGATGGTCTCGGGCCAACGTATGCTCATATCAATACACGTTAGCACATAACCATGGCCTCTTACCGACATAACTGGAAGTGGTTCTATTAAATCAATAGCCATCTTTACGAATGGTCGTACAGAGATGTCAGTCCCCTGGAGAGGCGCATCATGCTTGGGGCCTCTTGCTGTGGCACGTCTTACAAGTTCGACAAAAGGTTTTAACATATTTTGTCACCCCAGGCCAAAAGGAATGAAACAAAACTCTATGTTTAGTCCTGGCTATCCTTAAATGTAATGCACAATTAACATCGTGGGCATGACGTAAGATAAATGGTCTAAAATTAGCAGGTACGATAATCTGCTATGTACAGACGTGGCATTTTTAAAATTACGAAGCAAGATACCGTTCTTGATCGCATACCAGTGTAATGAATTATTATTATACACCACATCATCAGATTTGGTAACCTGGAAAAATTTATTTAATGAATCATCATCTTTTTGGATTTTAATGAATGACTCTTTGTCAACAAGTGAAATTTGTATCTCAACATTATCTGTAACTTCTTCATCATTCACCCGGTCAACTTGTGTTTGTTCATTTAATTGTTCACGAGCCTGAGCTCGGGTTGTAACAGAACTTGCAATGACTAAGTGTTGTTGTTCCCATTGTAGAATGTCATCATTTGTGCATTCTTGAAGTCCTGGGACGTTTCCCAATATTATCACAGCAACTGGTACATATAACAAACAGGCGAGAGTCCTTCCTTTGAAAAATTGGTTGTCCAGAAAAACTTCGGAAGTCGGATAACATTCGACGGTACCCCTAACGTTATGCATTTAACCTCTTTGCCTGTGTAATCAGATTGGTCCACCAATGATCTGCGTCGACCATCAGTGGTGCAGCCAGTGTCTCTGTCACAAGTTGATTGTTAACAAAACCTCTGTTTAAAACTAAAGACAATGTACCATCATATGTAGCCATAACTGGTAATGGATGATCGCACATGAGCCTAGGAACACTTTCAAACTGAAATAAAGCGTTCCATTCAGTACAATTAGTTTTATTGGACAAGTCAACGCTACAAGCATTTGCATGAGACGTAACATTTTAAGTATTATCAGCAGTATTATTGTTACCCTGATGCATGCTTGAATTTGTTCGTTCAGTATTTCTGGGACGACGATAAGTATTGTTTCGCTGAAAGTTTCTGTTGTTATGATTACTATTCTTTTCATAAAATGGTCTCTGCCCTGTGTTGGACTGGAAATTGTATCCTCCTCTGTTGTATTAGAAATTGTATCCTCCTCTATTGGATTGGAAGTTGGATCTTCCTCTATTCTAATCTCTATTAGGTCTAGAAAAGCACTGTTGAGGTACATAATCATCATCATATGAATGGAAATTTCTTTGAGGTTGTTGTGACCTATTACCAAAATTATATCTCCCACGAAAAGATCCTGTATTGTGATCTCCATTCATTGGAAAATGTCTATCAACACTATTAGATCGTGCTGTTTGAAATTGTCGACCAAGAATTTCAAGTGAAGCCAATGAATCCGGTTTTCTCTCGTGGATATAGACTAAAATGTTCCTAATGATTGAGGATAACACGTTGTCTCTCAAAATTAAGAGCAAGCTTATCACAGGTCTTATCAATGCCAGACAACTCGCCCCATCTCGCAAAACAAAGTTTGATAGCTGAAATGTACTCAGTCAAATCTTTGGATGAATCTAGTAAAAGTGACTTAAATTTTAAACTATAACCATCTTCCTCAAGTTGGTACTTTTCTAACAATTAAGCTTTTTCTGTAATCATTCCTGGATGGATCATCCATGGTACAGACACTCGTGAGAGCTTCATCTGTAAGTAAAAGCATTAGTCTACTGGGCCATGTAGCCATTGTACTCTTGGCAAACTGTTTCAAACCTGTTTAAAAAACAAGATATATCATCATCTTTAGAATTAAATTTGGGCAGATGTAACTTGACAATAGACCCACGATCTTTCTTAGCAGAGAATTGAGACTAGCAGACTGTAAATTTGTACTAAGAGACTTTAGACTTG
This sequence comes from Oreohelix idahoensis, assembly GCA_024509875.1. Taxonomy (NCBI): domain Eukaryota; kingdom Metazoa; phylum Mollusca; class Gastropoda; order Stylommatophora; family Oreohelicidae; genus Oreohelix; species Oreohelix idahoensis. The sequence goes on from JAMPIV010003285.1 coordinate 898,166, forward strand.
TACTATAGACTTGTATTAAGAGACTTGAGACTTGTACTAAGAGACTTTAGACTTGAACTAAGAGGATTGATTCGTGTACTAAGATTCTTGAAATTTGTATTAAGACACCTTAGACTTGTACTAAGAGAATTTAGACTTGAATTAAGATAATTTAGACGTGTACTAAGAGACTTGATATTTGTACTTAGAGACTTTAGACTTGTACTAAGATACTTTAGACTTGTACTAACATACTTTAGACTTGTACTAAGAGACTTTAGACTTGTTGTAAAAGACTTGAAATTTGTACTAAGAAACTTTAGACTTGTACTAAGAGACTTGAGACTTGTTCTAAGAGAGCTCAAATTTGTACTAAAAGACTTTAGACTGTACTAAGACACTTGAGACTTGTACTAAGATGATTAAGTACTAAGATACTTGAGATTTGTACTAAGCGACTTTTTGTCGTGAACTAAAAGATTTGAAACTTGTACTAAGAGAATTGAGACTTGTACTGAGACTTGAGACTTGTACTAAGAGAACTGAGACTAGTACTAAGAGACGATATTTGTACTATGAGAATTTAGACTTGTACTAAGAGACTTGAGATTTGCACTAAGAAACATGAGACGTTCTCTGAAAAAAGTTGAAAACAACTCTGATAATAATTAAAGTAAGATATTTAACACAAATGCTGATTTCTTCATTTTTCCCCTCCACAGGTATAGCGTGATGAATGATACGGAAAAATGTGCCGCCATGAGGCTATGGGAGGCGAAATGGAACATGTTTATCCAAGAAACTATTAATAATTATTAACTTAGTTTGGCTCATTAATATTCAGGATGTCTCAGTAGCTTCAGAAGTATTAATGCTACAAAGTTACAAAAAACATCATTTGAAAGTTTAATTATTTATAAATTTTTACTCTTATTAAATATTTATAATGAATTTTAATTATCAACTGGATGAAAAATTCAAGGAAACTGTCTCAATTCCCGACGAGCCTAGATATGGGAGACACCGTGCAAGCGAAGAGACTGCATTAAATTGAGAGGGGATGTGAACAGTCCCAAAAATATTGTGCAGTGCGTCTGCTGAACTGAACATTCCAAAAAACCAACTTTAAATTTCTGAGGAACCTCCTTCGTATAATGAGATGCGAAATTTCTTCTTTCTGCTGTTGATGTTCAGCTAACCAGAGAATGCAGTTGACTTTTTCTTCAACGTTTGCCATCTTAAATCAGAGAGAGTGAAACAATAAATTAAAATTTAAAATGTATTATTCAAAATTCAAAAACTAAATAATGTAAAACAAAAACAAAAAAATTATATAATTAAACTTTTAAATGATGTTCATTGTAAGTTTGTAGCATGTATACTTCTGAAGTTAATAAAACTTAAAGCTGCACTAAGACTTTTAGGACATCCTGACAAATCATATTTAAGCTAAGTTTATTTATTACCCTTCAGTCTCTGGTGAAGCATAGGCCGTGATAAAACTCACGCCACACCTTCTTGTCATATGTCATCAGTTTGAAATCTTTCAAGTATATCCTTCTCCGCGTGTTTTTTTTTTTCGGTCTCTATCTATTTTTCTTACCTTGGGGAGTCCACAAAAGCCCTGTCATGTAATGATATCCCCTTGTTTCTACTATGTATGTCATATCTTTCTTCGTTGTTAACTTTCAGACGTCAACTTGAATATGTTCAAAGAAAGCAGTGGTCAGCTTGAGACTGCTGTATATCTCCGTAGAGTTTTTCCATAAATGGTACTGGTGATAGACATATACGCTGGCTCTGTTTCTCATATGTCGGGCACCTTTGAAGTAGATGTTCAGCAGTCATGCTGTCTGTGTCATATCCAATGTAAGCGTCGATTCCCTTTTACCCGCGACTTGTTCTACTGGGATTTATCTGGTCATTTCCATCACTTTCCATTTGGAATCTTTTCATACCACTTCAATCCTTCTATTATGCACAGGGATCAGTTTATTGAGCGTTCAATTGGCAGAGTGGTTAGAGCGCTGGTTTGTCACGGCACAGGTACATTGCTCGAAACACAGTGGCGTCCCACTCCATAATATCAGGCTGTAAATATGTCTCTGATACAGCTCTTGAGTTTGGGAAAGAAAAGCAGCGAGGAAGGGAATTGGTCACCCCCCCCCCCCCGAAACTGGAACTAGTATAGTGAAGTCTCTAACACTTCACTCCCCTATGGCAGTATTACCTACTGGACTATCTTGACAAATTTATTATAGTCTTTAATTTCTTAAGTGTCCTTTTTCAAATTTCTTTTCTTTGTTTCAGAGCCAAAAAAAAAAATTGCCTTTTGAGTTGAAGATTCCTATTTTTGTGCTGACTTGATTTCTTTTGGTTTCCATTATTTTCTCACGCAGTCTAAGTCCCACCCGTGTTTTACCGGGGCCCGAAAGGGAAATAAAGAGAAGTAACACTGTAACCTACTGTAAAGTGCCACTGTAAAGTGCTGTAAAGTGTGTGGTGTGATCTCTTTCTTTTGTAAAGCTCCACTATCAATCACTGTAGCATGTTGTTTGTGGTGCCACTACTGTATATGTCCATTGTAGTGTACAGAGTTGTTGAGATCAGGCATGCTCCAGTCTACCCAGCTGTAAATGGGTAACTCACCCTAGTCCTGAGTTAGGGAAGGCAAAGGCAGCTGTAAACAGTAGTTTCCCTCTAAGGTTCCAGGGGAAGCAGGCCCTAAACTTGGTCAATTCAACCGACGCAGGATGGTGTATATATGGAGTAGAAGTGTAGAGTGTGATTAACGCGAATGGTGTACTGTTCGTGTTCTGACCAATCTAAGCACTCATTCACTTGTGTCTACAAGGCACCAATGCAGACTGCTGGAATCTTTGTTTACACAGTTTATTTAGACGCACACACTGGGACATAACGAGTAAATCATGGGTATATGTTGAGACATCAATTTGCAGACATACATAGTAGATCCCATGTCATGACACATTCATAAATAATAGGTAGTACATCAATAGCTTCCAATGTCATGATACATAATGGCCGCATCCCCTATCTGACTAAGCGCGTCAGTGAAGGCGGATCGGTAAGTAACTAAAGTTGCTTTATGTTCATAGTTTATATCATATTATGAAACCACGATCAGGGGTTTCTATCAAAATTGAGATCTCCTTGCCACTGTCCGAATAATAAGATACATGCCCCGTTCTTTGGACAGTGATTCAAAAATATGATGACAGGAATGTAACATGGCCGCCTTCCTGAGTTGTCGCTCACTCACTCACAGGAGGGTATATATAAGCCAAAGTTAATTTGAAATGCATATGAATGATTTCCTAAAGTTTCTACATACAGTTCTACAGTAATCCAGTTACTTCACGTAGACATAACTGCTGTATGGAAGCCCGTCATCTTCGTCGATACAAACATGACCCTAGCGTTGCGAAGCATAACATTCCAGCTAGGTCTAACCGACATGAGATCATCAAAAATAGGGTCTGGAATTACCTGGAGTCCGAATCATACATGATGCCGTACATTAGGAGAGTCTCTAACACAAACTCTAGTAGAGACACAATCTCCTACAGAAGAAAAACCACTTCATAAATCATTTTTACTTAAGAATGTACCAGCCCTAGAAAATGCGTACCCGCCATTGTAAACGGTACATCGGAACTCATCACGACTTGTCAAGACAACTCATACTTCCGCTAGAGCGGCATAACAAGAATATAGTCCTGCCTACCCATCCAAAATATACAATGTAGGACTGATTCTACTTGTACTAATAATATGTAATACATATGAATTCAGGCCATAAACATAATAAGCAAATTAATCTATTTTCTGGCCCTAACAAATAAGTACGGACATGAGTGCCATATCCATGCGCCGAATTAATATCAAGAACGATTACTCCTATAATCAAAAGTGTAAATCAATCATGAATTATCTAGCTTTACCATAGACAGCATTTTCATACACAAATGAATGAATGTCTATATCTTTTCCATATTAAATAGCCATATCGATTTTTGTAATATGTGCGTCAAAATATGCACGCAACACCTACCAAGCCGTCGTACAGGGCGAATAAGGAAGGTAGGGCACGGGGTCAGCTACCCATATCCTACAAGCTTTAAAAATAACTAAAACCATGTTGGCGATTGATAGGACACACATTAAGGAAACCTGTTGATAGCATTAGAAGGCAGTGCTTATTCTGAAATCCCCATAGTAAGTGCCAGGTCAAAACAAATACTCGTAGAAGAGAACTGGAGAATAAATAAACGGGATGAGAAGGAAATGGAAAGACCTTGACCTGACGGTACAGGACAGGAGACTTGGAAAGAGTTTCTTGAATACCTATGTTCCTTGGGGATCGGAGGTTAATGATTGATTGATTGAATGAATGAAAGCTCCGTTTGTCTTGTGTATTCTTATTTTTATATCTTTATATGTTACTTCAGAACGTTCGATTAACAGAGTGGTAGAGCGTTCGTCTCTCGCAGCATAGGTGCAGAGTTCGGTTAAATGTAATGACACGCTACAGTCTACCCAGCTGTAATAGGGTACCTCGCTTTGCTCTTGTGTTAAGTACTGAAATGGCAGCGAGGAACGGAACTGGTCACCCCAGATCATGTCACTGGACCTATTATACTGGTAAAAAAAAAAGGTAAAGGATCCTGTTGCACGCCCATTGAGCCATATTGAGAAAATGGTGTTAGGCCAATATTTTCTTGACCATCGGCACACTAGGGGTGATGTGATCAGCATAACTCCGGCCGCCTTAACCTTCCCAGGGTTGCTGTTTTACCCAATTCATGAGGCTGGGTCGACCCCGAAGCCGTTTGCAGTCTAAAAAATCCCGCCTCAACTGGGGATCGAACCATGGACCACCGAGCTAGGAAGCCAATGCACTCACCACTGCGTTACCACGGCTCCCTTGTTTATTGAAGGCTCTAAAAATTGACTCTACGGCATTATCACCTATGGGACAACCTTCTCTGATGAGAAAACAAAGAATAACACTAATACTCGCTCAGGCATGTACTTTAAGACGACTAAGATGACGTTATGCATGAGGTTGGCAACACATTCATAACACATTGTTACAGAACCCACCATTGCAAGAGCGTGTTAACACATTGTAGAGACTTCCTTCAAGGGAACTGTAGCAATTGTTGCTGAATGGTCACCACTGTAACCATCTCTGTAAAGGCCCACGACAAAAGGGAATCATGTCATGCTGGCCTCTAGTGTAAAAGTATTCTGTCTCCAATGTAACAACCCTTTCAGTATAGGGTACACAAACCAGTGTTACAGTCCCAGCAATCAGTGATGTTAATGATGGGTGTTGAAGGCAGGTGAAAACTGGGCGTGTAATGGAAGACAAAGGTCAACTCGACCGACGCAGGGTAGTGTAAACATTGAAGTGAAGGTTCAAGGCACGCGAATAGTGGAATGTTCGGCTGAGTTGACAACTAGACTGCACACACACTCACTCAGCTGGAAGTCAATGACATGGACGACTGTGGACGTTTTCTATGGTTTAATAAGGACGCACACTCGGACATCACGATTATAAGCACAGTACAGGTTGACACAGCAAATCATTAAGTACTTGAATAGTAGGTGGCAACATCAGACATATTTCATGTAGCATATAAATACAATGGGCGATATAAGTCAAGCATTCAATGTTCTGGTGGCTATCGACTCATACTTCAACTGACTGAACGCGTCAGTGAAAATGAATATGTAAACATCAATAATGGTTCACTGATCGAACCTTTTCTTGGCTAAGTTTTCTTAAGTTGTACATTCATCGAAAGTTCATAGCAACCATGTTCAACCACAGTAGTGGGTTTTCCATAATAGGAAGATCTCTGCATCATCGTCCGATAATAAGAGTTGTTTTCTGTTCTCTTGACAATGATCCGTTGTGGTAACAGGAATTCAAAATGGCTACCTCCTTGAGTTTCACTCACCCAGGAGGATAAATGATGAGCCGAAATTAATTCAAAATCTGAACATAAATGTTCTCACTGGGTTTCCATACTGTTCTGAAATTTATAAGGTTGCTTCATGAAAATACCTTAGAGCTGTTGGATAACCTGTCATCTTCATCAGCATTCAAACAATCCTAGCTGTACGAAGATAAGCTTGCCATCTAGGCCTAGCAAAACAGTGTTCATCAAAACAAAGGGTCTGGTATTACCTTGATTTAGGAATAAACACAATATAGAACATTAGGAGAATCTCTGACCATATGATCTTGCAGAGACACTATCTCCTTCCTAAAAATCATTCACAGAGATCACTTTTCAACATCCCTAAAGGACCAGCCCAGAAACACCCCGCCATGACATCAGGCAGTTTTCGTCGACACTTGACGCCTGCGTAGAAAAGCCTATTTACCCCTTAGCGTCCGACCGAGAAATAGGCCGACATGAAAATACAAAAATATACGATATAAGACCGAATCTTCTTACATAGACACGGAATACATGTATGTCCGGGCCATAAACATTATAAGCAAGACCAATTTGTTTTCTGGCCATAACAAATGAGAAATGACATAGACCTAGCATTCATACGCCAGATCGATCACCCATACAACAAAAAAATAAATTAATCATGGGTAGTCTAACTTTGACCGAGAGAGCAATTCTTTTCATATTAAATAGTCATACTGTTTCCTACGTTCCTACCTACAGTAATCCGTGCGTCGCATAATTCCATACAAAAGAATATGTGCGCAACAGATTACCACACCCCCCGGGAAAAAAAATGGAACTTTTTTTTTTTAAATACATCTAAGAGCAACATACACTCGGCTCACAACGCACGAATAACAATGCGCAGATGATAAGCATTCCAAACAAATATAACGCCTAATGTGAGGCTACGTCGTCATATGAAACGACAAGTGAGAATATATCTCAAGATCTCAGAGAAAGTATTTCTCTAAGTATAAATATTTCCAGAGAGGTGTCACCAACGCCTACTACACTACTGGCAATGCCACAATTTATACAATAGTTTATCCAATAATTTCATATTAGATATCTTAAGTTCATGATTACCACAGAAGAAAACATTAAAAAGACCCGGCGGTGAATATATATCAATGAACCGCTAAGTAGTGATACAATCAATATATCATATATTACATATGTGTACATATTTTAATATAGAGAGAAAAAAAAACTGTAGTAGAGTTAGACCTGTTAAAAATCTCAGGATCTAACAGTTAGGTGGAATCATGTGGGCATCTAGACAAAATGTCTGCCATCACATTTTCTGAGCCATGGATAGCTTGTACCGAAAAATGAAAAGGCTGAAGAGCAATCGCGTATCGCGTTGATCTCGCGCTCTTCAGATTTTTACTTTGAATAGCTGTAAGAGCTTTCTGGTCAGTTTCCACAATGAAATACGCGCCAAGAAGAAATCTTTGAAGTTTAAGAATTGACCAAACCATAGCCAATAATTCACGGTCTAGGACCAAGTAATTCTTCTCTGCGGCATTTAGTTTTCGAGAAATATACATCACAGGATGCAGAGTTCCAGAGTACTCTTGCATTAGTGCCGCTCCAATCCCAGTAGATGAAGCGTCACTACGAAGAACAAATGTCTTATCTTTAGTAGGTAACACTAAAATAGGTGCAGTAGAAAACATAGTTTTGATCTTATCCAAAGAGGATTGACATTCTTGAGTCCAACGGACTATATTAGGTGACCCTTTCTTTAGCAAGGAAGACAGAGGGGCCATGATCGAGGAAAGATTCGAAATGAATCTTCCATAAAATTGTATGAGACCTAAGAGACTTCGCACTTGCTTTTTAGTCTTAGGAATAGAAATGTTAAGTATTTTACTTGTCTTATGGTCCTCTGTCTTTAGGAAACCATGACCGACACGGTGACCTAAGAAAGCAATTTCGTTAAAACCAGTACAGGCTTTAGATGGTTTCGCTGTCAAGTTATGCTCGCGTAAGGTAGACAATAGTTCATTTAACCCTAAATAGTGATCTTCCCATGTATCACTGAAAAGACAGATGTCATCAAGATATGCAATGACATCTGCGCGATGAGATAAGATCCGACGCATCATGCGTACGAATGTCGCTGGGGCGTTCATAATGCCGAAAGGCATGAAATTCCATTGGAACAGACCCCTAGATGTCGAAAAAGCAGTGAACGGTTTGGCGTGTTCGGATAAAGGAACTTGCCAATATCCCTTAGACAAATCAAGTTTAGTGAAAAAATGAGATTTAGAAAGCCTAGTAAGTAGCTCTTCTAGTAAAGGCATAGGTTCAGCATCAAACTTCGTAACTTGATTCAATTTGCGATAGTCAACGCAAAGACGTATGTTATTGTCTTTTTTTCGAACAATAACCATCGGCGAAGAATATGCGGAAGTGGATGGTTCAATTATTTTTAAATCTATCATCTCATCCAACTCCTTCTCAACCTGTGCTTGAAAATGTATAGGGATAGGATAAGGTCTGACTCTAATAGGATTATGGTCAGTTAGAATAATGTCAGTTTCAATGACATGAGTTTGTCCAGGAATGTCAGTAAGGACATCCTGAAATGCTTGTAACATAACCAAAACTTGTCGCTGTTCTCCTAGAGATAAATCAGGAGAGACAGTAACATGTTTCCATGATTCACTAGAATGAAGTGGAATCATCGGAAGCGGAAGATTAACATCCGAAAAACTTGTTTCCTCATCCTGTATTACGGACAGTGATGAGTAATGACCATAATGACCATGTTGGACTGGTGAATCGTCCGTTGCCTGGAAAATAGGCTGTAAATAATCCGGACGTTCATGGAATTCCGTAAGCATATTGATGTGGAAGGTTTTATGCTTTCCATCAATATCGACAATGTAGTCAACATCGGAAATTTTCGAGATTATATCGTACGGACCTTTCCAAGAAATAAGAAGTCTGTTTTCCCTACAAGGTAGTAAAACAAATGCTTTGTCACCAGGACAAAGTTGTCGTAAGGTTCTTTTCTTATTGGCAAATTGTCTTGCTTTCTGCTTAGCAAATTCAGAAGAAGAAGTTGCCAATTTGCATGCTTCGATAATCTTTTGTCTCAGCGCGATGACATATTCGTAAGAAGATTTCGTGTCATCGGTAATATTATCAGCGGTTATGAGATCATGAAGCAAAGACATAGGGCCGCGCGGTCGCGCGCCAAAGACAAGTTCAAAGGGAGAAAATCCTGTATGTTCATTGGGGACCTCTCTGTAAGCGAAGAGGGCCGCGGGTAAAACCCTGTCCCAATCTTGAGGATGATCCTCAGTTATCTTCCCTAGTAAGTTCTTAAGTGTTCTATTTAGCCGTTCGACCATCCCATTGGACATAGGATGATAGATACTACTCAAAGATCTTTCTATCTTTAGAGTAGACATTACTTGAGACATGGTATCCGATATTAGTTGGGTACCAAGGTCTGATAATATTTCTCCGGGGAATCCCAGACGAGAAAATATAAGCCAAAGAGCATCTGCAATGTCAGCAGTAGTAATACTCTTCAGAGGAATAGCCTCTGGCCAACGTGTGCACATGTCCACACACGTTAAGATAAACTGATGTCCTCTAGCAGATTTGATCTTAAATGGACCAATGATGTCTATCGCCATTTTCTGAAATGGTCGAATAGGAATGTCTGCAGCCTGAATAGGTGCAGCATGGCGTGGACCTTTGGATTTGACTTCTTGACTCTTGACATACCTTGCAAGAACGACAATAAATCCGTATGTCTTTGTTCACAAAAGGCCAAAAGAAAGCCGCAAGAACTCTTGACTTTGTACGGGAAAAACCCATATGTCTAGCACACTGAGAGTCGTGAGCGTGCTGCAAAATTTTAACTCTCATATTTTTGGGCACAAGAATTTGAGAATGAATGGACTTAGTTGAGTCTTGTACCATACGTACAAGTACGCCATTCTTCATTGTAATCCAAGATTTATGATTTGTATCCTTATTCGGATCACCTTTTGTTGCTAGTGTGAAGAATTTTTTTAGAGTGGGATCATCTTCTTGCTGTTTTATAAACGAGTCACGAGAAATTACCAAGGGATTATCTTGGTTATGCACTTCATTATCTTCAATAGATGAAGTTTGAGGCATATTAAGAGCCTGAGCTCTAGTGACTACAGCATTAGCAGTTTGCATATTTTGTTTTTCCCAAACGGAAATTTGTTGTGGAGTACATTCTTTGACTCATGCGTGTACCTCTCCTGTAAAGAAAGGAGTAGCAATCCTAATGATAGCAGTAGAGTATTTCTCTAAGGTGCCGCCAAATGTTACACATTTGACTACTTTTCCAGTGGCACGAGAAGGATCAACAAGCGACTGCCTAACACCAATTGTGGTGCATCCAGAATCAAAAAGAACTGAGACTGGATTGTCATTTACTAAACCTCTATGTAAAACAAGAGAACCTCTTCCATCATGCGCGACTGACGCAGGAAGAGCGGGAAGAGGATGGCCACAACTTAAAGTGGACACCGTAGTTGGTTCAAATAATGTTTTGCATTGGGGGCACTGAGATGCTCTCCCAAAATCAAAAGCGGAACATGCCATATTATTAGCATCATTATTATCTTTGGTCTGTTTATAGTCTTCATGTGACTCTTGCTGTGCAGAGTTTCCATGATAATATGATTTATGTTTTTTGTATTGTGATCTACCTCGATTATTATTGCCTCTGTAATCATTATTATTTCCTCTATTGTAACCCCTATTTGGGTTTAAGTCATAGTTCTTATGGTTACCATTATCATATTCATTATAATGAGTATCTCTATAACTATGGTCTTGTTGTCTCCATGATGGATGACTTGGATAGTTCCTATAATGACTTCCTCTGCGGAAATTTCTATAATTATGACCACCTCTGTATCGAGGGCTGTCAGCTTGTCTCCAGTTCTTCGCTGAAGAACCCTGAAATGATTGGTTTCCTTGGTTTTGATAACTATTATGGTTACCTTTTTTCCCAAACTTGTTTTATGGTCCCTGAAATTTGTGTGAATAATTAGGGTTGTATGGTGTTGCTGATGCAACTGGCATACCCTCTTTAATCTTAGTGTTGCTAAGAGTTACGTCAGGGTGTGCAGTGACGTATTGGTCACAATATTCTTGCATTTCTTTTAGTGTCTTGGGTTTACGCTCATGTAGGAATTCAAGGAATGGTTTATTAACACTTGACATAATTTTGTCCCTGAGCAACAAGTCCATAAGGGCTTCATATGTCTTTTCTGTTTTGGACAACTCAATCCAACGATTAAATGTAAGACGTGTCCTTGCAATGAATTCTGAGAACTCTACCCCTGATTCAGGTACCATTTTCTTAAACAAAATACGGTAACCTTCCTCAGTCAACTGGTATTTTTTCAATAAAGCCGCTCTAATAACATCGTAATTATCCTTGTCAGCCTCTTCAACCAAACTTAAACTAGTCAGAGAATCACCTTTCAAATTTTCTGATAATTGGTTAGCATATTGTGATTTATCCACATTATGAGCTCGACAAGAGCGTTCAAAACGATCCAGCCAGAATGTAATATCGTCACTAGAAGGATTGAACGCTGGTACCTTGACCTTATAAGTAAAGGGTTTACCACTGTTACCAATTGACTGATTAACATTACTCATATTTGTCAATCTCAATTTTTCTAATTCAAATGCAAATAGTTTTTCCTCATGTTCTCTTTTTGCCTTACTCTCCTCGGCTTCTCTGTCTAATCTCTTTTGTTCAGCTTCTCTGTCTAATCTCTTTTGTTCAGCTTCTCTGTCTAATCTTTTCTGTTCAGCTTCTTTGTCTAATCTCTTTTGTTCAGCTTCTCTTTCTAATTTTTTCTCTTCCATCTGGAATCTTCTTTCCTCCACCTGCAAGTTCTTTTGCTCAGTCTCAGCTTTCAGTTTCTCAATTTCCAATTTTTGTGTTTTTTCATATTGACTGGTAGCATACTCCTCCAACTTATCACCAATCTTGCCTAGGGATTTCCCTAACTCAATAAAGTATTCCAATGTAGACATGATGTCTAATAATGATAGCAATCACTTGAAACAATAATGTAATCTATCTCCAAATAAATGGCAACAAGCTCTTACTAGCTTGAATAATCAGCTCCTTTATCCCAATCTCTGTGGGAAACAAGCCTTTAAATAAGGTCTTGTATAATCAACTGTGTACCTTTAGTAACAGCAATTAGTCATCAGTTGATTATTTCTCATAAGTGTATGATCAAGTATATTTTATCGTATATGTCAACCAACAACATACATAAAGTACAAATAAGAAAGACAATCAAGAAAATTAATACGAAAACATTTGCAGAAATCAACTAAATTAAATAGAAAACTAAAGAAACTAATCACCGAACCTGTGATGATAACTGCAAAGGCATAAACAAAACAAATAACGCCACAGTGTATAAATATAAATGGTGTATAAAACTAAATTATAGGACAGAGTAGATCTACAAATATGAACAAATCAAAACAAAACTGAAGAAAAGAAAAAATATTACAAAAACAACAATGGGACAGATCATCACAGCTAACAAAAATAGCAACAGATGTTGCAGCAAATTTCCAACTAAGAAAATTGCTCCCCATAGAACACTAATATAGGACCAATATGACTCGGTATATCCTATACTAGTCACATATAAACAGATAACATGTAAACATAAATACATATAGCATACAATATATATATATATATATATATATATACATATATATATATATATATATATATATATATATATATATATATATATATATATATATATATATATATATATATATATACATATATATATATCATGAATAGAATGTGTTGTGGATAGAGTGTTGTAGAGAAGCTAAGTTTTACAGTATGGCACAGTTTCTAATAAAATTAAATGCCACTTTAATCAATATTAAATTCTTGATCTAATTATTACAATGTTCAACAATATGTAGATGCACACAAGAAGCTCCACTGTTGACGTGTAATACTTCTCAGTTCAATATCACTGCATTTCTTACCAACACAGATAAACACTCGATTCAAACGTTCTGTGTACTGCTGTCTAAATCACAAAAAATATGTTAACAAACGCTGACCTAGTTACTGCTTCTGACATGTCACGTGGCAAAATACTGACAAAGTGTAGAGTTGTACTGCTGGTGTGTCGTATCAGGCGTCTGGGAACCATCAGTAGTTGACTTCCAAATCAGTCCTCTGCGAAGATTAGACCCAGGAATCTGGCCTACCACTGTAGCAATTATGCTGAATGGTCACCACTGTAACCATCTCTGTAAAGGCCCACGACAAAAGGGAATCATGTCATGCTGGCCTCTAGTGTAAAAGTATTCTGTCTCCAATGTAACAACCCTTTCAGTATAGGGTACACAAACCAGTGTTACAGTCCCAGCAATCAGTGATGTTAATGATGGGTGTTGAAGGCAGGTGAAAACTGGGCGTGTAATGGAAGACAAAGGTCATTCGACCGACGCAGGGTAGTGTAAACATTGAAGTGAAGGTGCAAGGCACGCGAATGGTGGAATGTTCGGCTGAGTTGACAACTAGACTGCACACACACTCACTCAGCTGGAAGTCAATGACATGGACGACTGTGGACGTTTTCTATGGTTTAATAAGGACGCACACTCGGACATCACGATTATAAGCACAGTACAGGTTGACACAGCAAATCATTAAGTACTTGAATAGTAGGTGGCAACATCAGACATATTTCATGTAGCATATAAATACAATGGGCGATATAAGTCAAGCATTCAATGTTCTGGTGGCTATCGCCTCATACTTCAACTGACTGAACGCGTCAGTGAAAATGAATATGTAAACATCAATAATGGTTCACTGATCGAACCTTTTCTTGGCTAAGTTTTCTTAAGTTGTACATTCATCGAAAGTTCATAGCAACCATGTTCAACCACAGTAGTGGGTTTTCCATAATAGGAAGATCTCTGCATCATCGTCCGATAATAAGAGTTGTTTTCTGTTCTCTTGACAATGATCCGTTGTGGTAATGGGAATTCAAAATGGCTACCTAATTGAGTTTCACTCACCCAGGAGGATAAATGATGAGCCGAAATTAATTCAAAATCTGAACATGAATGTTCTCACTGGATTTTCATACAGTTCTGAAATCTATAAGGTTGCTTCGTGAAAATACCTTAGAGCTGTTGGATAACCTGTCATCTTCATCAGCATTCAAACAATCCTAGCTGTACGAAGATAAGCTTGCCATCTAGGCCTAGCAAAACAGTGTTCATCAAAACAAAGGGTCTGGTATTACCTTGATTTAGGAATAAACACAATATAGAACATTAGGAGAATCTCTGACCATATGATCTTGCAGAGACACTATTTCCTTCCTAAAAATCATTCACAGAGATCACTTTTCAACATCCCTAAAGGACCAGCCCAGAAACACCCCGCCATGACATCAGGCAGTTTTCGTCGACACTTGACGCCTGCGTAAAAAAGCCTATTTACCCCTTAGCGTCCGACCAAGAAATAGGCCGACATAAAAATACAAAAATATAATATAAGACCGAATCTTCTTAAATAGACACGGAATACATATATGTCCGGGCCATAAACATTATAAGCAAGACCAATTTGTTTTCTGGCCATAACAAATGAGAAATGACATAGACCTAGCATTCATACGCCAGATCGATCAAGAGAGATCACCCATACAACAAAAGTATAAATTAATCATGGGTAGTCTAACTTTGACCGAGAGAGCAATTCTTTTCATATCAAATAGTCATACTGTTTCCTACGTTCCTACCTACAGTAATCCGTGCGTCGCATAATTCCATACAAAAGAATATGTGCGCAACAGGAACCAGCATCAGTATTGGTTCCATTCTCCACAGGGAGCAACAATGAAATGATGACACAAAGTTTCCACAGGATATCAGTAATCCCAACATGCATTACCAGGCAGTCCTTGTTCTGGGATCTCCAGGGTAAGAGAAGACCAAAGAAAACACGGAGAAGAGAACTGGAGCCGACATGAAGTGGACGAAGAAGACATGAAAGGGACAAAGAAGACGTGAAGGGGACAAAGAAGACATGAGGGGGACAAAGAAGACATGAAGGGGACAAAGAAGACATGAAGGGGACAAAGAAGACATGAAGAGGACGAAGAAGACATGAAGGGGACGAAGAAGACATGTGTCGGGAGTTATCAAATTCCCTGTCGCGTTCTTTTATCGTTGCTGGTATATGTTGCGGATTTTCTCTTTAGCGACTGGGTGTGCGTATAATTGTATAAGGCCAAAGCTGTCTACCGGATGGGTGATTAGAGAACACTTATCCTTCATAACACGTGGAATATTATGCTCAAGACACTGTTGTGACAGTCCAACATCTTTGTTTGTATATCACTTTGAACAATGAGATTCACATATAGAGCATGTGAATTAATAATATTTTCTGATATCCACCACTGATACCCACTATTTACGTTCTCGCATCCATTTCCTAGGATGGAGATAGAAAATATTGTTTTTTTATCTAAGTGATACGCATTCCACAGAAAAACACTGGCGTCAGGCACGTCTAGATCGCAAACCAAAGATGATACAGACGCTGGACCATGTCTGGACACCTCGAATGTCTCAATCACAAGATTCACACACTGACGTTAAATACACGTCTTGTCACCTTGAAGGGCGGACACCAAAGATTCGTGTACCCAAGCATACGTCACGCTTAAAAACTTGCCTACGTCATCATTCTTTAAAAAGTGACGTCATGCACACCATGAGTTCACTGGAAGTGCTGTGTGGTACAAACAACAGGAAACAATATTAACTGACGTTTGTGCACCATAAAGCAGCTCCGAACAACATGGAATGTCCGTGAGCTGATGGTACGAGATAGGGATACTCGGCTAAAGTTTATTGAAGGCCTATGCTCTTTGGGGTGTTGAAAGGTGATGACAAAAAATGAATGAATGCACATGGTATAACCATATGAATGATAACAAGAATGAGTGTCAAAACTGTAACTTTTTAAGAGAGTAATTAACAAAGCTAGAAGTGTCTGACAAGCTGAGGCAAGTAGTAACAATAGACAGTTTATTGACATAAGTTTTTAACATAAGTTTATTGACATAATTTTTTAACATAAGTTTATTGACATAAGTTTTTAACCTAAGTTTATTGACATAAGTTTTTAACATAAGTTTATTGACATACGTTTTTAACATAAGTTTATTGACATACGTTTTTAACATAAGTTTATTGACATACGTTTTTAACATAAGTTTATTGAACGCATACGCTCCGTGAGGATCTGAGTTGTGATGATGATTCAGAACTCCAGACAGGAAAAAAACATGATTTTATCAACGTAGATGGTTAGGGAGCTCGGTGTTTTAATGTGGAACTTAACAACTCTTGGGTTGTTTCCTGCTGGTAAATAGTTTCCTGTCCGAAACATCTTCTGTAAGTCTGACGTTGTCTGATGTAGGCAATAATGTCTCATTAGACCAGCCTTTCTCAACCTTTTTTTATCCTGACAGAACCCTTGAAATAATTTTAAAGTCTGCTTAAAAATTATATATATATATATATTTAGTTTCCTGCAATCCGAAATGAAAAATGTAACATATTATACAACAATGAGTAAATCATATGGAGAACAAGAGTAATCAAGTCTAATACGAAAATAAACTCAAATGTCAAGTCAGTCCTATTGCGTGGCTCTTAAACATGGAGAACAACAAAAACAACAACCAAAAAGCTACAGACTTTCATAAACGGTTGCTTGTGTAGAAATGAAGGACTGGTGGCCACTGACTGCTTTGACAGTCGGCGGCTAAGGATCAAATAAGAAAATGAAGACAGTTGATATGGTAGCATGGCGCTCACTCTGGCTAACTAAGGTAGAAGAGGAACGACTAAGTAGGTAGGTAAGTAATCCCTTAACGCTCCTCTCTCCAAATATAACCCATTATGTATGATTGTATTAAAATATACAGCAAAAGACATCTTTTACCAATTTGTTTTTATATGAGAAATTTCTTAAGTAGATTGATGACTTTTAAGATTATAAAATAAGTCACATTCTAAAAAAAGCATGCAGTCTTAAAACAATGAGTCAATTATACAAATTAGTGCTCCGTATGAAAAGCCCTGTGTGGTTAATACAGTATTTGTCTCGACAAAGAATGATTCAAATTGCATGACAAGATCACCAATACGGAACAAGACATGTGCCAGTGTAACATGAGGTGAAAAGAAACTGGCGCTGGAAAGGACACATACTGGTGAACCTGATGACAGCATTACAAGGCCGTCCGTATTCTGGAATCCACAGAGCAAGTGAGGCTGGGGTAGACCGAAAAAATTCATGGAGGCGAAAACTGAGGACAGAGTGGGAAATATTGAGTACATTATGGAAAGACTTTAAGCTGATGGAAAGCGAGATCAGGACTTGGCAGAAGTTAGTCTATTGTGACGAAATTGGGTAATAAATTGTTGAGCACTGGGTAGAGCTACACCCCCACCCCTCATTTCATCTTGATGTTATCACCACTCGCGTTTCTTTTCTCTATTTTATCTTCTGTAGACGAAAGGGGGAATACTCGCTATCACTCTTACTAGGACTGGTTCCCTCTCCTTAACTATTAATTTGCTCGGAGAGGTCTTTTGAAGTGTTTAAACTCTCCGTATTGATTCTTTGAGACCCGGGAAGATTCGCCGCCTTCGCTGTCCACGTGCAGAACCTATTTCATTCACGCGTGGCGGCCGTGTCTTTGAGTGCAGTTTCTTTCCGGAGGACCTAGTCTCAGAGTTCCGTGGAATTGCACCATGTTACGTAGATTCACGGGCGGTAAAAACGTTCCTGGTTCTTAGACATTGGAGACGAACTTCGCTTTTTCATGTTTCCAGGGACCACTATTACGCCAGATTCACGGCAGAAAAAGTCGCTCGAAGCGCGCAGGTGTACCCTGTGTTTTTGATGACTGGAAAATTAGGGGTAACCATTTCAACATGCACGCATAAATCTTCTTGAAGTTGCATTCCCAATTATAGAAAAATTATATCAGCTGTGCTGTTAATCAATTATAGATACATTATATCAGCTGTGTTGTTAATCTTATCTCTGACTACGCTAAGTCACTTTTTCTTCATGGACAGTTAATTGCTCACACTTGCCGACGGAAATGGTACTAATGTGTACTCATCTCTTAAAACAGTTCTGTCCTTCTTAATTGATGCACACAACACTTCTTCGCTAATGATCGTCCCTTTAGCCCACATAAGACTGAGGGGGAATAAGGATGTAGCTCCGATACAACCACTTTGCTCCTGCGAAGTTCCAGGCAGCAGAATTGACCTGAACATACGACCTCAGGTTTGATGACACGAATAAACCTGAAACAAGGATAAATACGGGCTAATTTATGTCATCAAGTCCATCTATCTTTTGTGTAAATGAGATGAGCATGTCTCAGGTGTCTGCATGTAGGATGAATGACAACATGGCTCAGAATGATTTAGCAATAGCGAGACAAGACAGGTGTCTACTTGCAAAACATTCTTTCTAATAATTCAATACATGAATACATCCAATAATTTGTACACCTAGATATGATGCAACCGTTTCCCTCCACCTAAAATATACCAGGCCATCTATGATAAGTGCTATACTGGCTGGTAAAATATATCCTAACCATACTGTTGTAGTTATATGAGTCATAACAAGGACTGTTAGGTTATATTCAGGTTGGAGTTATATGAGTCCTAACAAGGACTGTTAGGTTATATTTAGTTGGTTGGTTTTCTTCTTCCGCAATCATACCAGGAAATTCAATCATTATACCTGATTCCATAAAATATAATCATTATACATGATACAGTCATAGTAAAACTAAAATCTTAAAGTGATATTAATTAAATACAGGTATAGGTTATTTTTAGGTGGTTTTCTTCTTCAACCGTCATACCAGGAATTACAATCATTATACATGATACTATAAAATACAATCATTTTACATAATCATCATCTCAGCCCGTAAACCGTCATGGGTCGCAGAGGTGCCATGGTGGAAGCATCAGCAGACAGGGTCCTCCACTGCTCTCTATCCTCAGCAATGCGTACAAGTGTGGAAAAACCGTGTCCTGCCCATTCTTTGATGTTATCAGCCCAGGATTTTCTCTGCCTTCCTCTTCTCCGTTTACCTTCGACTGTTCCCTGAAGGATCGTTTTCGAAAGGGAGTCATGACGAGTTACATGCCCAAACCAGGCAAGCTTTCGACGTTTCACTATTGACAAAAATGGTTCTTGGTGGCCTGCATAGGTGTTTATCTTCTCTCTAACATAGACATTTGTTTTGTGCTCTTTATAGCAAATGCGCAGAATTCTTCTATAACATTTATGCTCGAAAGCCTGAATCCTTCGCTCCGTATCTGCAGTGAGTGTCCAGCCCTCACACCCATACAAGAGAATAGATAATACAAGTGATTTGTATAATTTGATCTTCACAGGAAACTGATGTTACTTTTCCAGATCACATTCAACCTTGTCATGGCAGCTGAGGCCATCTCAAGTCTTGTCTTGATTTCTTTACTTGATCTTCCATCACTACATATAGTGGACCCGAGATATTTAAAGGTGTTAACTTCTTCTAACGTTTGCCCATTTAACGTAATGTTGGTCTGAACATGTTTCTTATGGCTATTCACCAATATCTTGCTTTTTTTCTATATTAATTTCCATCCCATACGTTCTTGTTACTTTCTCCAGTCTAGAGGTAAGGTCTTGAAGTTCTGATTCTGATCCAGCTATCAGATCAATATCATCAGCAAAACGTAGGTTGCACAGAGGTCGGCCTCCAATCGATATGGTTGATTTATAATCGTAGAGAGCCTCCTGCATAATATGTTCTAGATATATATTAAAGAGCACTGGTGACAGGATACATCCCTTGCGAACTCCTACAGTTGTTTTGAAAAATTCTCCAATGTCGTTGCTTGCAAAAACAGCACTGCTTGCGTCCTTGTATAGTGCTTCAATGATATCTATGATGTTAGTATCAAAATTGAATTTTCTCATTACTTGCCATAAGCCTTCATGCCAGACTCGATCGAAGGCTTTTGTGAAATCGATGAAGTTATGGTATAAATCGTGTTGATGTTGGAGATGTTTTTCGATAAGTAATCTAATATTAAAGATTTGTTCTGAGGTACTTCTTTTTGGTCTAAAGCCAGCCTGTTCCTCTGACAAGATTTCTTCTGATTTCTGTTTTATTCTGTTCAAAAGTATCCTTAACATCACCTTACTTGGATGACTAATAAGGCTAATGGTTCTGTAGTTCTTACACATTTTTAGATTTCCTTTCTTTGGAAGCGGTATTACTAATGACTGCGTCCATTCTTTTGGCCATTTTTTTGTACTCCATATCTTCTGGCAAATTGTTGTCATGATTTTAACTATATCTGATCCTCCATATTTCAAGAGCTCTGCTGGGATATTATCCACACCCGGTGACTTCCCTCCTTTCATCGAACATATAGCCTCTTCCACTTCTTCCCGTAATATTGCTGCATTTCCGAGTTCCCTGTTTTCGCACTTAATGTTGTTTAATATGCCTAAGTCAGTGTCAAGTTTACAGTTATATAATTCTTTACAATATTCTGTCCACCTTCTCATTACAGCTGTTTTTTCATTGAGCAGAGCCCCATTGCTATCTTCTATGACAGTTACCCTGGGCTGTTGGGGTTTTGTTAGTTTTCTTAATGTGTCAAAAGCTGCCTTGCTGTTACCTTTTATTAGCCCCGTATTAATGGACTCACATTGATCAGCTACCCATTTTTCTTTGGCCTGTTTCATTTTCTTCCTAATATTTTTATTCACCATACTGTATTGTCATGCTGCTTCAGGAACCTCTTTCTTAACCTTTTTCATTTCCCGCCGTGTATCACATAACTTCAGAATGTCATCTGTAACCCATGGTTTGTTTATTTTCTTTCTTTTACCAAGTATTTCTGTTGCTGATTCAATGAGCACGTCTTTCATGTTCTCTGTGATTGAGTTGATATCATCTTCCAAAAAGTTGAGAGCTGCGAATTTTCCTCCAACAGTTGCCTCAAAGATTCCCGCGATTTCTGGATCTTTCAGTTTGTCTAAATTGAATCTTAACTGAGAACATCTGTTTTGATTATAGTTCTTTTTAAGTTTAAGCTTGAGCGTCATCAATACCATGTCGTGATCACTACCAATGACGGCGCCAGGAAAAGTCCTAGTCTTGGCTTTATTAATACTGGACTTGAATCTTTTGGATACAAGAATAAAATCAATTTGGCCATGTATCTCAGTTTTTGGGGCATGCCACGTTGTTCTTCTTGATAACTTATGAGGAAATAGTGTATTTGCAATGGTTAGTTTATAGTTGCTGGCAAATTCTAGTAACCTTAGTCCTCGATCGTTGGTTTCACCTGTCCCAAATCTCCCCACTGTACCAGCCCAGTGACCGTATGCATCTGGCCCTATTTTAGCATTCCAATCACCTAACACGATGAGAAGATCTTTCTTTGGAATTTTCTTAATTGCTTCATCCAGATTGTCATAAAATGTATCAATTGCCTCATCCTCATAGTCAGTAGTGGGGGCATATACCTGTATGATGGAGATGTTCTTTGGATGTGCTGCAATACGAATGGTGATAAGCCTGCTATTTATTGGGGTGCAGCTGATGACAGAGTTCAATCTATCTTTATGTACGATAAAACCTACTCCATGCTGATGTTTAGACTCATCTCCACTAAACCAAATTTTGTGACCATCATCCGTTATTGATTCACCTAATCCTGTCCATCTGACTTCTGCTAGGCCCAGGATGTCCCACGAGTATCTAACAAGTTCATGTGTTAGTTCTTTGACTTTTCCACATGCATATAGCGTGCGTACATTCCAAGTTCCAACAACAAAACTTTCTCTTGGAAGTTTCAAAACAGGTGTTTGTACCCCATTCGCTGACTTATCACTCTCAGGGGGCAGTGAGAGCGCGGTCGTTGTTAATCCGGGCATCGGCCGATCCGGCAAATTATTACTGAGTTGACTTTCCATCATAGCATTTCAGTGGGCAAGAGGTTTGCTTGGCGGTGCCCATCTCCTCTCCAAGTATCCTTACAGGTACATACAAAAATACATAATACAGTCATATAAAAACCAAACTCCTAAAAGTGAAATTAGTTTCACAATTATTTATAGTAAGTTTACATACCCTCTAAGATTAATACAAGCTAGATTTTAACTCGACTTAGTGAAGCACGTCTGCCCGGCATGCATGTAAGCAGGAATCGGTCTTGGCACCTTTCTCTTCTCTAGTCTATCGTTCTGGCTGGTCTTCGTGTTTGTGTGTAGATTTGAAGTTGTTGTTGTTTTGATAAGGTGATGGGTGGAGAGCGGGCACTTAACAGCTAACCCTTATTGCCTCTTCTCGTTCCATCGGTCTACCATGTTCAACCTGAAAATTGGTTATAAATGGGGTATTTAGTGTCATTTTATTTACTAATTTTGTATTAAACTTAAATAACTATTGTCTTTTGCAGTTGCTAGTTTTTATTTATATTAGTAATTGTAATTTTATTTTCAGTTTTGCATTGTATATAGATAACTATTGTCCTTTGCACTTGGTTTTAATTTATATTAGTTTTTATTCTTTTTGAGTTGGTGTGTTTTTGTTAACCTCATTGTCTTTCCTTGTCATATGAGTAGTTAGTAAGTTTGCTAATTTTTCTGTTTTTTTTAAATTCTTTGTTTGTTTTTGTTGCTTAATTTCTATTTGGTTGAATGTCTATTTTGAAATATTATTTTTGTTATTGTTGTTAATATTGTCATTGTTACTAACCTTAAATGTTTTCCTTTGTGTTATGTATATATCGTTTAAGTATTGATTGGACTTCCCCTGGGGCATCTATACTTAAAACCGTATCCCCTGTCATGTCTATATTGTGATTTATATTGTAAGTTTTTAATTCAAGCCTTCGTTGTTCCTATCTTTTACAGTGGATCGGGTAGTGGTCTATGTCATTTTCTTCCTGACATTCTTGGCAGTGTCCTTCCTCTATCATAAAGTACGCTGCACCGAGTCAGAGCCGCCACAGCTTTTTGTTAGCTGGTATCTTTAATTCTTCTCTGATGTGGCACATCCTTGTTGGTTCTGTTAGAAGTTTGAATGCGTGCCTGCCTTTACTACTGTCCTTCCATGTTGTTTTCCGTTGCTCGATTATGGTTAGCTTCACTTGGCTCTTAATCTCCGATATTCCAAGTCCTGCACTTATATTGTTTTTACTTATTCTTCCATATTTGGCAGACTGGTCTGCCATCTCGTTACCATCTATACCTATGTGTGCTGGAACCCACAATAGCTTCACCCTACATCATCTGTTTCCTAGGGATGTATTTATTGCTAGAATTTCTTCATTTATGTCTGGCCGGCTGCATTTACCTGATGTCATGGGATTGCCTTCCCTTGCTTTGCAGTAGTAGTCCGCTAATGGTCACAGCGCAAGCGTATCTAAAAGTAGATCGTCCAAGTTATCTATCTTCGCGCAAGATTACTCTTGGCAAAGATGTAGATAGAAGATGAATGGCGTTTCTACCGTAGGGGAGCGTTCACAAGATATTCACAGAAGTCAAGAACAAAACGCTACTTAAGGGCTGAACAAATTTGTTAACTTATTATCTGGCCCGATGCCTTTTGTGAAGGGTTTAAGCAATGGTTCTGGCCCGTTCAAGCGCCCAGTTGGAGTAATCCAACGAATGCTGTCTTATAAGTAATGGCTATATATATATATATATATATATATATATATATATATATATATATATATATATATATATATATATATATATATGTGTGTGTGTGTGTGTGTGTGTGTGTATTTATCAAGAAAGACTGGCTAATACGTTTGCTTTCGTACATTTAACTGAATCACCTATTATTGTTTAAGGTTTCCTCACTGAGGTTTAGGTAGGGTGTTAATAATGTCCGTATTTTGCTGAAGCCTGTTACACACAGCTTAGCTCCAGGTAAGTCCTGCAGCTGTGGTTTTGCGTCACTTTTTTTTGGTAATGAGTACACTTCTCCACATAATTCGTGCACTGTAGGCGGTTGGTGGTGATACTCTTCTCTCACACTAGTGGCGTAGGAACGTCAGTACTTAGTCGATGTCTTGTAACCACGAACTGTGACAAATATACAGAAACAAATGCCTTCTGCTGAGTACATTTGTTTTCCGCAAACAGGCCCAATGTCATGCGCTCCATCCACCAATGTTAACCTCTCAGAAGAATTAAATTGCCGAGCACACAGTGTAACTCAGGGAATATGATGAAAATTCACCCATATCCTTCTAGGTATTAACTAGGAAATTGCGTCTGGAGTGCATGAATAATGATTTGCCTGAATTACAATTAAAAAGGTATATAAATCTCACAAAATGATTCTATACACTTTAAGCACATGTAATGTAATCATTACTCATCACTGCTCCAGTTGGAGTCTGGGGTCGCTCTGCTGTCGGGTTTCCCGCACGACTAGTCAGAAACAATCACCAGCTCTTGCTGTAGTAGTTCATGAATATACTATTTTCATATGTTGAGGTTGCCAGCCTCATATATAACCACTTAGCAAGAAACCTGTAGAATTTACATTAGTAAATAAATGGTTTACACTTACCCCAAAATTATTGGAATCCACACTTCTCCTGGCACAGATTTAGAATGGACACACAGCCCTTTAGTTAGATGCTGTTCGAATCACTTAGGTCTGGAAATATGAGTTAATTCCTCTGACGGCTGGCGTTCTGCGAATTCCTGGCCTGGGAAAATTGTTTGTATAATTCCTCTTATGAATTCGTCTGGGAAATATGAGTTAATTCCTCTGATGGCTGGTGTTCTATGAATCCTGCCTTGGAAACTTTTGTTAAACTTCCTCTCTGACTCCTTGTGATAACATTCCCCAGTTTCCAGTCTTGTATTAAAACTGCGGGTTTACTTGTAAATTCCAAAGCAGCCCAATACTAGATCTGGTACTTATAGTTGTGGAATTACGAGGGGCGTTCAGAAAGTAATGCACCACGTCGTTTTTCTCAGCTAATAATGAAGATACAAGCATGAAACTTTGCACACTTCAAATATGGCATGTGCCAATTGTGTGCACCAAACTGCACTGCAACGGGCCAAATAATGCGGCTGCCCTAAACCGTTGAAATGGAGCGTGTTAGCAACTTGCGTTATAAGCCGCGAATTGTGATAGAATTTCTCGTTGCAGAGAAGGAAACTGTTGTGAACATTCACAAGCGTCTATGTGATGTGTATGGAAGTTTTGTAGTCGACAAGAGTACAGTCAGTCGCTGGGTTCAGAGAATCAAAGAATCAGGAAGTGGAGATACGAAGCTGCTTGATCGGCCGCGCTGTGGACGTCCTGCCACAGCCACCAACGCAGAAATGTTGAAATGCGCTGAGGGCATTATTGTTACTGATAGGCGAATCACTACTCAACAATTGGTCTTACAGCTGTCAGTCAGCATTGGTAGTGCAAATGCAGTTATAAAAACTCTCGGATTTTCTAAGGTTTGCGCAAGATGGGTTCATCGAAGTCTCATAAATGACCACCGATTGCAAAGGAAAGCAATTTCTTCTGAATTGTTGGAGCGTTTCAATGCTGATGGAGAGGACTCTTTAGCTAAGATCGTTACAGGTGACGAAACCTGGGCACATCATTTTGAACCTGAGACAAAAGGACAGACAATGGAGTGGCATCATCAGCAATCACCTCGAAGAAAGAAATTCAAGACAATTCCTTCAGCTGGAAAGGTCATGATCACTGTCTTTTGGGACATTGAAGGTGTGATTCTTGTGGACGTTATGCCAAGAGGACAGACAATCAATTCGCAAGCTTACATTAAGACATTGAAAAAACTCAATCAACGTTTTCGCAGAGTTCGGCCGCAAAAGAATCCAGCAGACCTGCTTCTCCTTCACGACAATGCGCGACCTCACACAAGTCTGGCAACACGGGAAGCAATCACCAAATTGGGTTGGACTGTACTACCCCATCCACCCTATAGTCCCGATTTGGCACCCTCTGATTTTCGTCTATTTTGTCCACTTAAAGATGCACTCCGTGGGACAAGGTTTGAAGATGATGAAGGAGTGATTCATGCAGCGAAGAAATGGCTACATAATCAAGACAAAATCTGGTACGGGCTATGAATACATGCACTTGTTTCGCACAGGCATAAAGCCGTACAAGTTGATGGGGATTATGTTGAATAATACCGATGTTTACAAGACATATCCATGTATATTGTGTATAAATTTCATGCTTTTTGAATAAACAGCTCCTGAGAAAAACGATGTGGTGCATTACTTTCTGAACACCCCTCGTATAAGTCCTATCCTCTTTCCTCTGGCTTGAAGGATGTGTTTAGTTGACGCTGCGATGCAGTCTGTCTGTGTGTGTGTGTGTGTGTGTGTGTTTATTTCTACAGTATATCTCACACATCTTAGTTTCAAATCCCAGCTGTATTTCCGCCGAATGTTCCAATCAATCCATTATAGATTCTGGCGAACCAAATCTATCTAGTACTGCTTGGGTGGGAAAGTTTATCATTACTCATCCCACGCGTGTTTAAAATATTAAATTTAATTTACACGCGTGGCCTCTTACAACTGTGATGTCGAAAGGTTACAAAAGACTTCCGGCTCACCTCTGTCCATCACAATATTGTGACTTGTGTTTTCTGGCGTAATGACTTCCGCCCAGATGTCTATCCCGACAGATTATCTAATTATCCCCTTTATCTGCGTGCCTCCACCAGACAGATGTCTGGTCAGACCGTGTTGTCTTTTTTCGTGCAAGCTTGCGTCAACACGATCAGCCGCTTTCCAATGGGGTCAAATGTTTGGCTGACACGTTTCCACAGGTGGTCAGACGGATTCAGAGAGATCAACTGGAGGCCGGTCTGATGACTGGGTATTGTTACGATAATACGTCTGAGGAGTGGTAAACAATAAGATACGCATTACTCCCGTAGCAAATACTGCCATAGAAGAGTGGCGTGTTATAGACATCACCTTGCTATGTCCAGCTTAGAGTAAATAGTGAAAATAACGAATGGATAGGCATGATTTATGCCAAACAAAAGCTATGAGTGAGAAAAATGAAGAAAAGTAAAGGATACTGCCGGAGGGCTGAAGGTGTGAGAGATCACACAAAAGAGCATGTTTTGTAACACCTGGCTGTTCTAGTACTTGTAATGATGACAGTGAGTCTGTAAAAGTCGTTACTGCTTGTGGCGGATTATCTTCGATTATTTCTAAACATTTTAGAATTGCTACCATCTCTGCGTTAAAAATCGAAGCCCCCTCCAGTTACACTGTAACTCTTCTTAATTCCCCCCTGTGGTATCACTATTCCTGCACCTAGTTGTCCACTATCGACCTTGGATCCATCAGTGTAAACAGCCAGACTTTGTTTTGTTAGTTGATTTATGAACTGTCTACTTATCATTTTGGCTTACCTATCTTCTATGTTCTGTCTAATCTTTTCAGTAAGTGAGTAGTCTATGATTGGTGCTTTTAGTTCCTAGGATGGTTTTATGCTTCTATAGTTATTACTATTATTGATTGTGTTTGATAGTTCTTTTAAATGTAATAGATCTTCTTTAGTTCTCTACTCTGTTGGATATCTTTCTTTTGTCAATGGGACATCCCATATACTTGGTTGGTTTTTGACAAATCCGTTATGTGCTGGATGGGTCACTTCTTGTGCTACTTTGCTCAAAAAATTTAGACTTAGTTCTATCCGTCTTAGATCAAGGGGCGGTATGCCGAGAGCTACTTCTAGGGCTTCTACTGATGTTGATTTAAATGCGCCTGAAATGGTTCTAATGGATGCATTTTGAATTATGTCTAGTTTTGCTTTACTAGAAGTTGAAGCTGAGTCGTAGACTATGCTAGCGTTTCCCCCTGATGAAAGACTTATAGAACATAAGCATTATTTTGTTGCTGTCCCCCCTTATATTACCTTTTACTATCCTTGGTATATTTAGGAGTCCCCTACAGCTTTCTATTAAATTGTATAAATGTTTATTCCAATTTAATTGTTTATCTAAAGTTATGTCCAGAAATCTAGTTGTTGAGGAGGGCCTTTAATGGTTATTTTGATTTTGTTGTTTTTCTTTAAAAATCCTTTGCTGAATATCATACCAACTGTTTTGGTTCCATTAATATGGAAGCCCCAAATGTTCCTCCATTCTGACACTTTGTCTATTTGATTTTGTAGTTTTTTGTAAACATAGTTTATGTTTGTTTTTGTTTTTTTCAGATCGCCAAATGGCACAATTATCTGCAAATTGTGATACTGCATTCTTAACGTCGTTAAATTCATCTTCTAAATCATTTACAGCTATAGTGAAAATTGAAGGTGAAATCACTGAACCCTGAGAAATCCCATTCTGTTGTTCATATATTTCTGACTTATCATTGTTCACCTGTACAGCAAAATACCTGTCCTGTAAAAAGTTTTCTAGATACCTATAGGTTTTACCAGTAATGCCAATCTTTTTCATTTTATAAAGAGCTCCATCTCTCCAGCATTCATCAAATGCTCTTGCGACATCCAAAAGACCGCCACTGTTTTCTCTGTACCCTTGGACCCTAGCTTTACATCGTGTTCTAATCTTACAAACTGGTCTACTGTACTTCTGTCTGCTCTAAA
This sequence comes from Oreohelix idahoensis, assembly GCA_024509875.1. Classification (NCBI taxonomy): domain Eukaryota; kingdom Metazoa; phylum Mollusca; class Gastropoda; order Stylommatophora; family Oreohelicidae; genus Oreohelix; species Oreohelix idahoensis. The sequence continues at coordinate 926,943 of JAMPIV010003285.1, forward strand.
CCTTAACTGGTTTGGGTTATATAACTGATTTTTTTTTCAAGAAGAATTTAACTCGTTTGTTAACAACAGTTTTCAGTATTTTACATAGTTGTGATGTTAAGGAACTTTTGACAGTATAAGTAGAAACAGTTTATGGAAAATACTGAGGGCTTATGGAATTCCAAGTTGCATAATGTCAATCATTAATAGACTCTATGCCAACTTTACATGTAGCGTTGGGCAGAGCAACCTAACCTTTGAGGTGAAGACAGGAGTACGACAGGGATGCCCCTTATCAATCACTCTATTTTTAACAGTCATAGACTGGGTGATGCGCCAGACAACAGAGGGCAGTCCAAGAGGAATAAGATGGACTACATTTTCTACATTGGAAGATCTGGAATATGCAGATGACATTGCACTACTAGCACATTCACATCAACACATCCAGGAAACAACGGATAGACTTAATACATATAGCCAGCAGGTCGGCTTGAACATCAATCTAAAGAAGTCAGAGGTCATGACGCTCAATGTGAGCAATCCTAAGCCCATATCAGTAAGGAATCAGCAACTGGAACAGACAGATGCCTTCACATACCTAGGATGCATAGTAACACCAGACGGCGGAGCAAGCAAAGACATCAACAACAGAATGAACAAAGCAAGAACAGCCTTTTTTAGTCTAAACAACATCTGGAAGTCCTCTCAGTACAGCACAAGCACAAAATTAGGATTATATTAGAGCTGTGTGCTTTCTGTGCTTCTCTATGGCGCAGAATGCTGGAGAGTTACAGAGAAGGAAATGTCGAAATTGTCCTCTTTTCACACAACATGCCTAAGAAAAATTCACCGAATCTTTTGGCCGAATACCATCACCAACCAAGATCTGCTTACTTGGAGCAAGCAAGAGGACATACACACCATCATAGCTGGCAGACGCTGGAGCTGGGTTGGCCATGTTCTCAGAAGAGACCCCGATACCATCACAAGAACAGCTATGCTATGGACCCCTGAAGGAAAAGGAAAGAGAGGCCGACCAAAAACAACTTGGCGGAGGACTGTGAAGGCTGAGATGCAAAGAATGAACCAGAGTTGGGGCACTGTACGAAGGATGGCAACCGACAGAGCAAAGAGGAATCAATTAGTTGTTGCCATACAAGACGCTACCAGGCGTGATGGCCACTGACTGCTTTGACGGTCGGCGGCTAAGGATCAAAGAAGAAGAAGAAGATGTTAAGGAGATAGGTCTATATGAACTTACATCATGGGCTTCCTTATTGGCTTTTAGAATGGGTACTATCTTAGCTACTTTCCATGCTTTTAATATCTTTCCTAAGCTCCAGGGAAGTTATTATGTTTATAGTTTTTTTGGGTAAGAATTTCATAACTAAGTATATCATGCCCTGAGGCAGTATTAGATTTCTCTTTTATTGCACTAGTTACTTCTTCCTCTGTTATATCAGCATCTAAATAGGTTGTTTCGTCTATCTGGTCTGATAGTTCCTTTGAAAACTGTATTCTAATTCTTTCTCTTTTCTCATTTTCTTCCTGTCCAAGACTGCTTTTTGCACTGACTTTATAGAAATACTCAGCAAGGGCATTAGCTTTTTCTTTATCTGTTTCTGCTTTCTTTGGTAGTTTGATTGTTGGTATTATTGTTTTCTTATTGTTCCCTTTAATTGCCTTTAGCCTTTTCCATACTACTTTAATCTGAATGCTAGGTTTAAGAGACTGACAAAACTGTCACCGTAGGGTTTGCCCAAGCATTGTTTATGCTTCTGGCAAGGTTATATGAACGCTTAAAGTATGTCACCGTAGGGTTTGCCCAAGCATTGTTTATGCTTCTGGCAAGGTTATATGAGCGCTTAAAGTATGTCACCGTAGGGTTTGCCCAGGCATGATAAATACATTGCCAAGGTTAGGTGATCGTTTAAGACAGTTCACGGGGAAGAAAATAGAGTGAGGATTAAAAAATAAGACGAGTGTTTAGTAACTCGGTTCGCGTTAATAAAGCGTGAGTATTTTTTCTAGTGAGTTGTAAGTCAAAGGCGCAACCAATGAATTTAGGAAAAAACAAGTTAGGACAGCGAATCAGAGGTACGAGTTGAATCGTACGAGAGAACAGTGACCAGAGGTCATTGGGGCAGTCAGGTTTGAGAAACTGAAGAGGCAAGTTGTGTATTGCCGTGCTCTCAAGTCTTGATTCTGTGGGTATACAGAAGTTTTATGAAGTCATATAGAAATAGCATAGGTGGTAGTAATATTCAGAAGATTAAATGATGCTGTGGTTAAAAAATTAGCATAAGACTAGAGATGTTCAGAGGACGTGCTAGTTCTAGACAGTAACAAGAGAAGATGAATAAGAGGTTTAATGCTGTGGTTATGAATTAGCATAAGACTAGAGATGTTCAGAGGACGTGCTAGTTCTAGACAGTAACAAGAGAAGTTGAATAAGAGGTTTAGCATAAACAGTGTGAATAGATAGTGTATTTCGTGAGAAATTCTGTGTATTGACAGTAAGTATATTTTACGTTTATTATGAACATGAACCACAGGTATTTATTGAAGATATTGCAGAAGTCATTGTCGTAAAGTGACACCTGTATGGACAACAGTTCAAAATAGCCCACTTTTTTATAAATTCAGTAAGATTTTACTTCTATGATAATAAATAAACCCGCCCGTGTGTGTTTGCCTATCGTCGTCCTCAACGCCAGTAGAGCGCTGAATTGTATGCAGTAGTAAAGCATAGACAATGATCCCGCAGTCAAATCTTACACGCTTTCCTAGTTTCGTCCTTGAGACTTACAATTAACGCAAATCATTAAATATTACCTAAACGCCGTTTTGCAGACAGCTAAGTGTTCGTTTCAGTCAGAGTGAGAGAAGAAAACGTAGGAGGGAGAGATAAGGGATGAATGAAAGCCTTGACAAACGTTGATTTTCGAATCGCATGCGACAAGGCGACGTCACAGAATTGGTTTGAAACACTACACGCGAGGGATAGGTTAGTGTTTGAAAATAGGCTACAGGCCTTGGTTACTGTCGTTAAGGGCATGTTTGAACATCTGCTATCGTTCGCTGTAGTTTTCTTAGAAAAAGTGAGAGAGAGAAAAATTGGAAAGGGGGAATGGTATGGAGGCCGTTTAAACTATCGTCTGCATTTCTAAAGTGAAACTAACTGTCACAATTGAACGATAGATGGAAATAAATAATAGGGGACGATTAAAATGATAATATTTGGTTATTATACCTAACATATTACTTAGTGTGATATATTATCTTGCCGTAGAAGAACCCAAAAATAATAAAATATGTTATTTGAATAAGTGTAGAAGGAAAAAGTAAATTATGATGAAATGAAGAATAAAAACGATACTAGTGAATATAATAAATAAAAGAATAAAACCACTGTGTGACAGACAGCAACATGATCACTAATTATTTAGCAGAATTTGAAACACTAAATAACTAACTGAGATATTGACGAAGACAGATGGACGAACAGACTTGAATCTTTCCCAGTTTGCCCTGTAGTGGGGATAGAGGGGAAGTTAGTCCTAGATTTGAAAATTGGACTTCAGTTTGAATAAAAAGACGCTAGAAGCAAACAGTCCCTGATTGGCTGGAGTCTAATATACTAACGGAGGGATAAAACTAATTTGTAGTTAGTGTTCGGGGCCACTTGTAAAAGAAATTTTCTACTCTAAAGTTATTCTACAAGCAAGATACAAGCAAGTACTATCTTGACTTTGCTGATCTGCACCAGCAAGCGATCTGGATTTGACCATATTTATCGCAAATCAAACTTATTAGTGTTAATATTTCTCTGATGCGGTAAGAAAGAAAACATTTATATCATTATTATTATTATGTATGTATTATTGAATATGTATGGAAATTATGTGGGCATAAGTTTATCTAGAGGGAAGTCAACATAAAACTTTGTGTTGTTTCACAGAGTTGTTAGGAAATATATTAACATGTTGTAGAAAAGCTAGACAGGCTTTCTGACATTGTGGGAGAAAGAAAAATTAAATATTAATGGGGAAATTGTTGTACAGTATTATGACATAAGACCAGGCAAACCACTGGCCGTCTTCTTCAGCAAGTCACCATGATTGTACATGACTTGATATTATTAATTTAAAATGTTTCCTTTGTCAAGGAACGTGTCAAACTGTAGTTTGAAGTTTATTTGACCATGAATGGGGTATACAACCAATTAAGAACGTTAACTAATTGTTTAGTTACCATGCTGAGTCTGTATATGATTAAAAATGTTTAATAGTTAGGGAAAGAGAGAGTTATATGAGAGGTTGAGTAGGACGCATTTATATCGTTCCAGGGTTTCATCTATGACTCAAAGTGAGCCCAGGTCAACCTATACCTGTCTATATTTCTGCATCTAAAGAATTGAGGCAGTATCGACTGTGTGTCTCCGTGTTATATTGAAAGAGCAGAATCCTTACTTGGCAGTGGAGGCTGGTGATCTAACCAAAATTCATCCGGCATCCCAGGCACCACTCAGTTAAGAAATTGTCTCCGGGCGTTTGATATACCAAACTCAACTACTCTCAGTTCCCGAAATGTGTATTAGAACATTCAGATTGTGATGAAGACAGACGTTCTTGTAATCAATACCCATTCATAGGAGCCAGAGTAAATTGGCACTGTTCCAGATTGACACATTTAATTAAGGTTGTGAATAATAATATATTCAGTTATAAATTGAATTAATTTTATGTAAATACTTTGAATTATCATTTTGAGTTCAATATTCCGGTATACACAAATGTGTGATACTGGAACAATAAATTGTAAAAAAGATTTCACATTTTAAACTTAACTCTGGGTGTTGTTAATTACTTTTCATGGAGTTCTTAAGTGTATTTATTGTCATTTCATTATACCACAATTTCATTACCCTAGACATTAGACGTAGCTGTCAGACATACTAGTCAAAAATAAGTCTGAGTGAGATCTTAGAGTGGTAGCAGAAAGGTTCTCTGAGAACACACCCTTATTATCTATTAGACTCAGAGGCCTTCACAGCTTGACCTCACTCAGTTACACTATAACAAGAACATCAACATTCATAACATCTAAACCCACCACAGTCATAAGATGAGAAGCTATAAAGGTAGATAACGTGGTTGACTAAGTAAATCAGCTGATGGTCAAGCTTGCTACGACTATAGTTGTATAAAGGAATGAAGACTTATTTCAACGAGGAGAGTCATATTGTTCATGGTGGGCTCAGGACAAATGAACTATCACTTGTCGTTAGCAATAGTTACGACAAGTAAGGGACTTGTAAACATTACGACTATAAAATTTCTCATGTGCTTTCAAATGTAGGTATATATTTATACCTCTGCATGTATATCTAAGGTTTGGCACCTGTATATGAATTATGTTAGGTTACAGGTACAGTAATGGAGATAGACCTGACAAGATTAGTCAGAGGGAATAAAGTCATAAATATGTTGAGGCAATTATGATAAGTTGGAGACACTAGAAAAACAACAAGGAAAATAGGAGGAATTAAGTTATGCTCACCATTTCAGTATCAGAGGAAGATACGTCGAGATTGATAATAAAGAATGAAAGCACCAACACCTTAAATTGGAAGTGTTGATATGAGTTACTGAGGTGCTTAGACAAATCACGGGAAGGTTTAAAGCACGGTAGAAATAGGCCAGTTGGAATTGATTTGAATTGGTGAAAGAGGAGAATATGTATATACATGAGTCAAAGGTTGCGCATAAGGCAATTATGATATAACTGTAAAGGAGTTCTATGCTAAATACATTGCTTTGTTGAGGGAATTAAACATGTGTAAATAAACAGTTTTGCTGGATACCACACATGTGTCGCTCAATCTGTGAGAGTTGTTGTATGTAGGCTGTGTCCAGGTTAATAACAAAATCCACTATACGAGATCAGTCACTATTGTCGTGAAACATTATAAATCCACATATATAAATTAAAAGGTAAATGTAAAGCCTAACACATAAATTCAATAAAAGGAAAGAGAAATGGTAAAAGTACAGTGCTGTCACAATGGCGTACAAAAATCCCCCTTGTTTTCTACTTCGTCTGCAAATTGTAACGTTTCACGTTGATAGTAAAGCCTACTGCATCACTACACGCGTTCTACAATAAAACGTGTACTGTATTTCTAAGAAAACCTTGAGCTAGGCACACTGCGTAATGACCTAAATTAATACTTCCATTAATTTCATTTTATACACTACGTTAACATAAACGGAAGGACAGATGGAATTAGGATAGAGAGAGTGAGGGCTGAAAGCAGGAACGCCGGCAACACTAACACGCGTCTCGCGATATACAATTAATGCCACCCCCAACGCGAAAGGCCTGAAGCACTAGCTTTTTTTTTTTCAAATGGACAGTGATAAAAAACACTACCCATACGAGAGTTAGGTTTAAAAACCTGAAAAATTCTTATTAGGAAATATGACATTATACTGGTTTACGTTTGAAAGCCTGACAGTACCCAGACACCACATCGTATCGAAGTGAACGGGAGGTAGAAGAAAATGCATATTTTGAACGCAGCCCCTTGGCCCCATAAAATTTATATATTTGGGTTCCTTAGGACTTGCTGACAAAGAATATGTTAAGTGTTACGCAAATAGTCTAGGAATTAACAAATTATAGCCAAAAGAAAATAGTGAGGGTGTCAGACAACACCAAATAATAATCGCACAGTGGCATGTTTTGAAACCACTATTTTACGGGAAATGGGCCACCATGTTAAATCCTATTTGATTGGATAGAAGTAAATGTAAGGCTAAACACGATTAGTCGGACTACAACTACTAATTTTGGTTGTTGGGGGAAACGTGAGAAGGGTAAAAAAATTTTAAAAGCTGTGTAAACATGGCCCGATTGGTTAGACCCGCCAATATAGTCAATTAGGAGCGTCAGTTCAGTGCCACATTTTAAAATAAACTTACTAAGAAACAGTGCGTTGAGATTCAGATCATATTTTTCTAAATAAAAGTCTGGGACAGAGGCAGATCGGAATTTGTGCCATATTCATCGCCAGTCAACGTATTTGTGTATTATTTCCATGAATTGTGGTAAGCTTGACATATTTGATATCTTTTTAATGAAAATTGAATGTAAATTGATAATTTATGTCTGTATATGTGTGTGGTTCAGTAGAAAACATGAGGCAAAGCCTAGATACGGCTCCAACCTGAACAGAACGTGTCGGAGAAAAAAAAACTGCATGGAATTGCCAAATAGTACACTGACACCTATCTTATTGACTAGAAAGAACTAATGCTGGAATTGCAGAGGCGTAGTAACCATTAGGGAGGAGTATACTGGTGTAAATTGTTTCAGATGAAGCTAGCAGTTGGCCTACCGCTCTGAACTCAGTGTTTGTTATGTATTGTGTTCAGTGTGGAAATAGATTATAAATTAGTTATGAAGTAGGAGGTACAACCTTCTTGTTTCAGGGACCGTGGTCCTAAGTTATTGAAGCAGCACCTGGTCTGAGTTTTGCTGAATCCAGAGGCTGACAGCATACTCCTTGGTCCAGATAGCGACCAGTGAGGTGTCTCCAGAACACAGGAAGCAATCGAGCAGAGGAGTCTTTTCCTGCCGCCATCACGAAAGATAAGCTTCTGTGGCCAGAGTAGCTCAACATTATGTGCCCCCCCCCCCCTCAAAAAGTGACAGTATATTTAACACAGAGGGACAATAAACTGGTTCAAATGACAGGAACTGTGAACTTTTCCCAATACTATTTCCAAGATAATCAAACACTTGAAGTCATGATGACAAACAACAACCTAGCTTGAAAAACAAAACCAGTATTACCTCATATTACTACTTCACAACTTACACACATAGGATAAGAATAATAAAATATGTCAATACAAAGATTATATTTATAAACTGTGTACATACTACTTGTAATTACATTTGAGTGTTATTCCTGGTTCACTGTGTAGTTGAATCAGGATATCCATTATTGAAAAGAATTATTACATATATATTTGAAACTTTACACTTGACTCATTTAAGATAGTCTTATAGAGTGTTATATGTGTGTGAGTGTCATAGTGTTGTAAAGTGTTGTGGAATAAATTAAATTGTTTATCTGTCTGTTGTTGTTGTGACTTACACTTCATCATTTTCATAACCCTAGACATTTAACGTAGTCATCACAATATTCCAGAATAATTCTGACTGAGGTATAAATGTGGTAGCAAGTAAGGTCATCTGTAATACACCACACTTATTAGATACTGTAGTGGATTTGATGGTATTGTATGGTTGTTGTTACCTAGTGTGATGTATGAGGTCAGCTGTGAAGGCTCCTGAGATAGATGTAGCTGTGAATTTACAGAACGCCCTTCTTGCTACCACTTACGACCTCACACATATCTTTTTTACTAATGAATGTGGCTACGTTAAAATCTAGGGTACTGATATGTAATGTGTTGTGGTAGATTACATACACACACACACAGAGATATTTAATAAGTCTAATAATATTAATAAAATTTATAATACACTGAACTAACTCAAGCTTTTTAAATTTTTGATATTAAATTTTCTTTAAGTTTATTTGTTCTGAACCAAGGTTTTATTTTGGTCAGAACATATGAAAAATTTTGAAATTATGAATGAAATGCATGAATATATGTCATAATAAAATAGAAAATGTGTACATATGTATTTCAAATGACTGGTTAATAGTAATTATCTTAAGATAGTCCCAGGAGAACTTATTTCTATATATGCTGTTGGGGTGATATCATCACTCCCTGTCTATGACTACCAAACATTGTCCATTCACTGATGGGAGTAATACAAGTTTTATTTCCCAAAATTTTTGTGGGTTCTAGTGATGGTAATATAGTTGGTGTGTTAGTTAGTAACCTCTACACCTCACGGTAGAAGGGGAACGACTAAGTAAGTAAGTAAGTGTTAGTTAGTAAATAAGTTGGTGAAGGTCCAGCAGGCCAGACGCTCACGTATCTTGACTGAGTAGTTCTGGTGCTGGAATCTGGTGGCCCCACCTCTCCGTGCTTGGGGGCAGTATAAGGCTGCTCTGACAAAATGCTAGACTGCACTGGTCCACACTTGTATTTATCAACACAGCATTTGACACCGCTTTGGTGTCAAACAGAAACTCACACTTCTGCAACAAAAGTATTGGGTCATGTGTCAGAACTCTACCTCCTGAGCCACTTCTACACACAACACTACACAACAACACCACATAGACGGGGTCAGATCTCTCTGACCATACAGCACATCTTACCAACTTGGTTTCACATAGTACTAGTTCCCCAAGACTACATATTCTGAAATATGTTCATTAGCTTCCTGCTATTGAATAAGATAGGTGATATGTTCCACTGATCTCAACACTTGATCCGCCCTTCATAATCCTTGCTGGCGTTTATGTATTTTGTTTGTCTCTAGACCCTGAACTTGGGCTGGGGATCTAGAGCGAATCCTTACTTGTTGTAAGGGGTAGATTTTGATATGGCAGTATCAAATCACTCGAAACATTAAACAATATTAAAATATACAAAGAAATACTTTCATTCTTACCAGAATTAGGAATAGAGAACACAGTTATATTCTAGCAAAACTCAGCTGAGCTGCTGGCTCTAGTATGGCGTCCCTCTAAATATGGCAATTAGCTTCTGGGAACTAAACCACTGAAGAATTACTGTGTCTACTACTGGACAATTTATGTTAAATGGCAAAAATGCGCGTCTGAGCGCCGATAATATGATTATCTGTGGCCAATCACCGACTTTCCCCCTTTCAAATTTCAAACCTCCTACCAAAAGTCAATTCAGTCATACCTCAGTCAAGTATGTATTATTGTCTGTTGGTCCGTCTGTCTCTACTTGTTTTTTCATAAAAAACACGCTTGGTTCTACATGCCTTTCTACACGAATCGGTCTCTAGAGTTATTTTTAGCCACAACTTTCCACTAATTCCCCCTCCCTTTCATTCATCTAGATTTTAGCACTTGAGTCTCAAGGCCGCAATTTTTGAAAATTAGTGACATTTTTTTAACAGTGCAGTCGCTCGTCTGTTATGAACAACACAGTCTTTTGTCAATATCTTCATTATTATCTATCCGTCTGTATAAATGAAAGCATATTATTTCTCTGCTCAAGATGGTCTATCCGACTAGCTAGTTTTTATATTCCTAACATTATTATTGAGAAAAAGTTACTTTTTCAAGGTTAGTTGTTTTTTTTAAAATATGTTCGAGCATCTTCTGTAATGCGTTTGCCGCTGAATTCAAATAAAAGGACTCAGTATCGTAAAAGCGTCCAAGATATGACTGTTGCGTATAATAGCTAAGGTCCCTTTTGTCCATTTCTTTACATTGTGTCAACTTGGGGACGTGAATTTTTTTTTCCTTTCCCCACCAATTGCGTCTTTTTAGCCTTGCTAGTTTCAAGCACGTGTTCAGTCATATTTTTTCTTTTTGATCTCCGATCCCTCCCGTCTCCAAGGGTAAACATTTTGTCTTCACGTCTAACAAGTTAGTTTCCATGGCGGGTAGTGAACCGCGGCATGGGCGATCATGTCTTCTAGTAGCTTACGCATTATTTTTATCCCTACATTTTATCTTTGGAGATATTTTAACGTTGTATCACGGTTAAATTTATCACAGATACAGATACCTTCACAGTTGATCTCAGTCAGTACACTAAGTCCCCTATAAATATTTATAACATCCCATTTTACCACATATATTGGGGTCCTGTCCGGGATTTTGAATCTTTCCCTATTATAAATATTGGGGGTAATTCACTTCAGGGAATATAAGAATTAAAAGGTATCATTGGGTGGAATTAAATAAGGTTGAGCTCTCAGTGCCTGTGGTTGTCCTTGGATAATTAATTACAGATTGTATTGTTTAGTTAGACATTATATAAATTTACCTGTTAGAAAATGGCGGACCTGGCCAAATTTCGATCTGCTGCTGTGCAGACTGCTAAAGAGTTAGGAATGGACGGGCAAGTTATGATTGCCTATGTCACTACTGAATGTGACAAATATATTGAACGGGAAGAAAGATGATTAGAAAAAGAGGCTGAAAGAAAGATAGAAGCTGAAAAAGAAATTAAGAGGTTGCAGATTGAGGCTGAGGCTAAGAGGTTGCAGATTGAGGCTGAGGCTAAGAAATTGGAGGCAGAAAGAGAAGAAAAAAGGCAGAAAGGGAAGCCGAGGAAAGAAGACAGGCTGCAGAAAGGGAAGACAAGCGATTAGCTGCAGAGAGGGAAGCAGAAAAGGAGGAGAAGAGATTACAAAGGGAACATGAGTTACGACTAAGGGAGTTTGAGTTTCAAGGCCATGCTCCTGAAAATGGTGCCAGTCCCTTTACCTCTGATGCTACTGCTAGTCAGGGAGCCTCAACCTCAGCTATGAATTTTCATTTAGATCATTTTGTTGAGAAAGACGATGATATTGAGAGCTATCTAAATAGATATGAACTATTAGCTACCACGTATGGGTTAGAGAGAGAAAGGTGGAGCTTAAAGTTATCTCAAGGGCTTCGTGGGGCAGCTTATGAAGTTTTTGCCAAAATGAGCAGAGGTGATCAAGAAAATTATGACATGCTAAAGCAGGCTCTTTTGTTAAGATATGAAAAGAACGCAGAATTTTATAGGAAAAAATTTAGGAATGCTAAACTACTGTCAGGTGAAACCTATCACCAGTTCTCTGCACGGTTAGAGACATACTTGGAGAAATGGACTTCTCTGGGGAAAACCCAAGATCTTAAGGAAATGGTCCTTATAGAACAATTAAGAGAGTCCATGGCTCCAGACCTGAGAAAGTTTCTCATGGAACAAGGTGCAGAGAGGCTGGGTGAGTTGCTAAATGTTGCTGAAAGGTATCAAGCAGCTCAGGCAGAGGTATCAGGTAATAAAAAAGAAACAGGTAGATAATTTTAGGGCACCACAGAACTTTAATAAATTTGATCCTAGAGATCAAAACAAAGGTAAGCACCAGTTTGATAGGCCACGGTATGACAATAAAAAATAAAACCCCACAATTCGATGAAAGGAAATATGATGAAAGAAAATCTTTCAACCAAGGAAGGAGGTGGTGTAAAAATTGTAAGATGAACAATCATGACACTGACCATTGTAGAAGGAAACCTCCTCATTGTGCTGCTATGACATCTGGAAAAAAGGGAAAAAAGGTCAAACCTGCGGAACTACAGGAACCATACCATCCCCCAGTGTGTGAAGATGTCATCTGTAATGGTGTCACCATAAGGTGTTTATATGATACAGGTTTAGATTACGATTCCGTTGTGAGTTCTCACCTGGTGCAGGCAGATCAATACACCACAGAAACAGTGGAGATTCAAACTGCAACCAAGGATGTAGCTACCATGACACTTCCCGTCGCCCGGATAAAGGTGAAAACGCGATATGTGGAAGGAATCATAAAAGCAGCAGTGATAAATGAGCCAATCTACCCTCTGATATTGGGGTGTAGATATGTCTTCTTGGGGAATCCCAAGAGACCTGTGATATTGGCAACAGTGCAGACCAGATCACAGTCTAAAAAGGAGGAGGATAATCCAATAAATACTCATCCAGATGAGATGAGGAAGGCACAGGCGGAGGACAAAACACTCAAGCCGTGTTTCAAGAAGTTGCCCAAATCTCATACACCTCCAGGCAAGGGAGAATTTTATATGAAGAACAAACTGATTTATAGGAAGGCTGGATCTGAATCCAATGGTCACGGACAGCTGGTCCTTCCCACTTCATATAGGACTAAAGTGTTGGAACTAGGGCATGCGATTCCCTTCAGTGGTCATATGGGGATCAGCGCAACAGGACAGCGAATAGCTTGTCACTATTTCTGGCCAGGAATAACTGAAGATATCAAACGATATGTAAAATCCTGTCCAGAGTGCCAACGAGTAGCACCTAAGCATTGGACTGCACCAGCAACTCTGGGGGAAATGCCCATAGTGGGAACACCCTTTGAGAGAGTTGCCGTGGATCTTGTGGGACCTCTCACTCGAACCAAGAGAAGGAACAGCTACATTCTGACTCTGGTGGACACTTGTTCTATGTGGGGAGAGGCGGTAGCCCTGTCATCGATTGATTCTAAACATGTGGCAGAGGCATTACTCACAATTTTCACAAGGTTAGGCTTTCCCAATCAAATCTTGACTGATAATGGCTCTCAGTTCAAGGGGAAACTAACAGAAGAAGTTTTCAGGATCTTCCAGGCCAAACACTTCCATTGTAGTGTGTACCATCCCCAAGGGAACGGCCAAGTGGAAAGATTTAATGGCACGTTGATGTCGATCCTGAGAAAGTTGGCACACGAAAAACCAGATACATGGGACCAGTACCTTCACGCCGCCCTCTTTGCTTATCGGGAGGTACCCCATAGTTCAACCGGTATGGCCCCGGCAACATTATTATTTGGAAGGCCAATAAAAGGTCCACTTGAAGCGCTGTTAAGAACGTGGACTGATGAAAAGGCAGAGGAAAATATTACATCCTCATACCAATATGTGAATGAGCTGACCACTCGTTTAAAAACTGGCTGGAAACTTGCCAATGAAAATTTGAGACAAGCCAGGAAGAAACATGCTGCCTATTATAACAGGAAGGCTAAAGACAGAGATTTGGCTGTGGGAGAGAAGGTACTGCTTCTTCTACCCGGTAGTCAGAATAAGTTACAAATTGGATGGCAAGGTCCATATACAGTTCTAGAGAAGGTGTCTAGAACAAATTATAAGATAGATAAGAAGGGGAAAGAAAAAATCTATCATGTGAATCTCCTGAAGAAATATTTGGAAAGAGAAAATCAGGAAGAGACACACTTGTTGACCTTGTCCATTGCCATGGAGATGAAAAAGGAACCACTTTCATCATTTGAATATCCATTACACCCCTGTGAGACAGCGGCACAGGTGAAAATCAGTACACATTTAACGAAAACTCAGAAAGAGAGAGTGCAACAGGTTCTAGATAATCATACAGAGGTGTTAACAGACCGACCGGGGCATACAAACTTATTGGAATATGATATGAAACTGATAGACCCCACACCTGTCTGTATGAAACCCTATTCGATTCCTTTTGCTAAGGAGAAAGCTTTGAAGGAAGAGATAGACTATTTGTTGAAGGAAGGAATTATTTCACACAGTGAATCTTCGTATAGTTCCAGTGTTGTACTCTTAAGGAAACCCTCTGGAGAACATAGACTCTGTATAGATTACAGGAGACTGAATGCTATTACAGAAGGACAGGTGGATCCATTGCCGGATACAAATCAGTTGTTTGCCAGGCTAAATAAGCTAAATATTTCTCAAAAGTGGATCTGAGTAAAGGATACTATCAGATTCCAGTAAAGCCTGAGGTTAGACCATACCTAGCTTTTAGTACCTCAGAGGGACACTATGAGTTTAACAGATTGCCATTTGGATTGAAGAATGCGCCTAGTGTCTTCTCTAGAATGATGAGAAAATTATTGGACCCTCTGAATAATCCATGCATCACAAATTTCATGAATGATATCCTTATAGCAACAGAAACATTTGAGGAACACATTGACTCTCTGAACATGCTGTTTAATCGACTTAGAGAAGCAAATTTAACAGCCCGACCAACCAAATGTTGCGTTGGATGTAAAGAATTAGAATTCTTGGGACACACAGTTTATCAGGGAAACATGACCCCTGACCCAAGAATTTAGAGAAACTAAAGAAAGCCCCGAGACCACAAACCAAGAAAGACGTGAGATCCTTTGTCTCATTATGTGGTTTCTACCAAAAGTATATCAAAAACTTTAATTCCATATGTGCACCGTTAACTGATTTGACACGTAAAGGAAATCCAGATCGAATTACATGGACACCACAATGTGAATTGGCTTACCAGGAATTGAAGGAAAAGCTCACAAGCAAACCTATTTTGAAATTACCTGACTTAAGTCAAGAATTCATTGTAAGGACGGATGCCAGTAATATTGGGTTAGGTGCGACTCTGCTACAGAAATCAGATGCATTGGATGGGGAATTAAGCCCAGTGGCATATGCTAGCAGAAAGTTGAATAAAGCTGAAACCAACTACTCAACTAGCGAAAAAGAATGTCTTGCAGTAATATGGGCGATAAAGAAATTCAATATTTATCTGTATGGGAAGGCATTTAAGTTGCAAACGGATCACAAACCCTTGTCGTTTCTAGCGCAGGCTAGGCATGAAAATTCTAGGTTACTCGATGGTCCTTACTTATGCAGCCATTTGAGTTTTGCATAGAGTATATATCTGGAAAAACAAATCTGGGAGCGGATTTTTTAAGCCGCCATCCGTGTGATGAGAATCACCGTAAGCCCCAGAAATAATAATAAATTTCTCTATGTGTATATAGAATTATAGACTGACATATAACGTCTGTTTTAAGAGGGGAGAATTTGTCGTGAAACATTCTAAATCCACATATATAAATTAAAAGGTAAATGTAAAGCCTAACACATAAATTCAATAAAAGGAAAGAGAAATGGTAAAGAACAGTGCTGTCACAATGGCGTACAAAAATCCCCCTTGTTTTCTACTTCGTCTGCAAATTGTAACGTTTCACGTTGATAGTAAAGCCTACTGCATCACTACACGCTTTCTACAATAAAACGTGTACTGTATTTCTAAGAAAACCTTGAGATAGGCACACTGCGTAATGACCTAAATTAATACTTCCATTAATTTCATTTTATACACTACGTTAACATAAACGGAAGGACAGATGGAATTAGGATAGAGAGAGTGAGGGCTGAAAGCAGGAACGCATGCAACACTAACACGCGTCTCGCGATATACAATTAATGCCACCCCCAACGCGTAAGGCCAGAAGCACTAACTTTTTTTCAAATGGACAGTGATAAAAAACACTACCCATACGAGAGTTAGGTTTAAAAACCTGAAAAACGCTTATTAGGAAACATGACATTATACTGGTTTACGTTTGAAAGCCTGACAGTACCCAGACACCACATCGTATCGAAGTGAACGGGAGGTAGAAGAAAATGCATATTTTGAACGCAGCCCCTTAGCCCCATAAAATTTATATATTTGGGTTCCTTAGGACTTGCTGACAAAGAATATGTTAAGTGTTACGCAAATAGTCTAGGAATTAACAAATTATAGCCAAAAGAAAATAGTGAGGGTGTCAGACAACACCAAATAATAATCGCACAGTGGCATGTTTTGAAACCACTATTTTACGGGAAATGGGCCACCATGTTAAATCCTATTTGATTGGATAGAAGTAAATGTAAGGCTAAACACGATTAGTCGGACTACAAATACTAATTTTGGTTGTTAGGGGAAACGTGAGAAGGGTAAATTTTTTTGAAAAGCTGTGTAAACATGGCCCGATTGGTTAGACCCGCCAATATAGTCAATTAGGAGCGTCAGTTCAGTGCCACATTTTAAAATAAACTTACTAAGAAACAGTGCGTTGAGATCCAGATCATATTTTTCTAAATAAAAGTCTGGGACAGAGGCAGATCGGAATTTGTGCCATATTCATCGCCAGTCAACGTATTTGTGTATTATTTCCATGAATTGTGGTAAGCTTGACATATTTGATATCTTTTTAATGAAAATTGAATGTAAATTGATAATTTATGTCTGTATATGTGTGTGGTTCAGTAGCAAACATGAGGCAAAGCCTAGATACGGCTCCAACCTGAACAGAACGTGTCGGAGAAAAGAAAACTGCATGGAATTGCCAAATAGTACACTGACACCTATCTTATTGACTAGAAAGAACTAATGCTGGAATTGCAGAGGCGTAGTAACCATTAGGGAGGAGTATACTGGTGTAAATTGTTTCAGATGAAGCTAGCAGTTGGCCTACCGCTCTGAACTCAGTGTTTGTTATGTATTGTGTTCAGTGTGGAAATAGATTATAAATTAGTTCTGAAATAGGAGGTACAACCTTCTTGTTTCAGGGACCGTGGTCCTAAGTTATTGAAGCAGCACCTGGTCTGAGTTTTGCTGAATCCAGAGGCTGACAGCATACTCCTTGGTCCAGATAGCGACCAGTGAGGTGTCTCCAGAACACAGGAAGCAATCGAGCAGAGGAGTCTTTTCCTGCCGCCATCACGAAAGATAAGCTTCTGTGGCCAGAGTAGCTCAACATTATGTGCCCCCCCCCCCCTCAAAAATTGACAGTATATTTAACACAGAGGGACAATAAACTGGTTCAAATGACAGGAACTGTGAACTTTTCCCAATACTATTTCCAAGATAATCAAACACTTGAAGTCATGATGACAAACAACAACCTAGCTTGAAAAACAAAACCAGTATTACCTCATATTACTACTTCACAACTTACACACATAGGATAAGAATAATAAAATATGTCAATACAAAGATTATATTTATAAACTGTGTACATACTACTTGTAATTACATTTGATTGTGATTCCTGGTTCACTGTGTAGTTGAATCAGGATATCCATTATTGAAAAGAATTATTACATATATATTTGAAACTTTACACTTGACTCATTTAAGATAGTCTTATAGAGTGTTATATGTGTGTGAGTGTCACAGTGTTGTAAAGTGTTGTGGAATAAATTAAATTGTTTATCTGTCTGTTGTTGTTGTGACTTACACTTCATCATTTTCATAACCCTAGACATTTAACGTAGTCATCACAATATTCCAGAATAATTCTGACTGAGGTATAAATGTGGTAGCAAGTAAGGTCATCTGTAATACACCACACTTATTAGATACAGATACCTTCACAGCTGATCTCAGTCAGTACACTAAGTCCCCTATAAATATTTATAACATCCCATTTTACCACAACTATTAACAACAAAGAAGGAATGGAACGGGTCGTGTGTAGTAGAGAAGGACCATATCTCATCCAGGAATCATCATCATAGAAGTGCTAGACAGTTTCACATGTCAAGAGTTAATCACTGTGTTTATCATTCTAGGGATTGTCTGATGCTGCAACTCGGTAAGTGTGTGAGTATATATGAGTGTGGATCCGCACAGTGTGCATGAATGACAGGAGATTTAATTTTTTGCAACAAACCATTTGTACACCAGTTCCCCCATAAATAACTTGGAAGATAAATAAAAGAGATTTGTAACTTGATTTATATAACTAGGCCTGCCATCTGCCACCTAGTAAAGTGTACACATCACCACCATCGCTGTTACACACTTTGAATTGGTGCCTTTGGACCAGTCTTCAGTCCACTAGCGCTGTCACACACACTTTGAAATGGCGCCGCGACCAGTCCTTCTTTAGTGACAACATGGCTACACCACATCCTGATGCAATGTACCAACAGAATCAACAACAACAGATACAACAACAACCCACATTTGGTTCACTACCTCCGGAACAAGAATCTACAATGGCTGCTCTGAAAAGTATTACAGAAACGTTGTACAATGTTGATCATTATGCGAAGTACAACCAGATCAGATCAGTTATTACACCATTTACAGGAGATTCTAAGGAATTTAGAAAATGGTTAAAGGATGTAGAAAAATTCGCCACTATGGTAAATGCATGCACGGACACAGAGCGCAAACGAATATTATATTTGTCATCAGATTCCTTGGTTTCTTATTTTCTACGTAGACGGGACAGTGCATATCTTACTGAGACATATGATTCACTCAAGAAAGAACTAACACAACGCTACAGTGACTTTATTAATACGGAGCACGCGTGGTCACTCCTTCGCCGCATCAGACAGCATTATAACGAATCTATTCAGTCCTATGGAGAGAAATTATTAAACCTAGCAGAAGAAGCATTTCTGGATGGCCTGACGGCATCGCCACATATGGAAAAACATCTAGTAGGTATTTTTGTCGATGGACTATTGGGCAGTAACACAAAATTATATGTGATTCGAAAAGATCCGAAAACGATAAATGAAGCGATCCAAATAGCAGTTAGAGAAGAAAATGTTCAAACAAGATTTAACCAATGCATTGAACAAGAGGCTACAGTTGAGTCGCATACAGAGCACGAACCGATGAAAATTGGACATTCCCGCCCACGTTGGCATCGCCCAAGCCAGACGAGTAACCAAGAATCAGAAAACACAAATTATGCTCGACACCCTCCTAGGCAACAAAACATACACCAAGTTAAAACTCCTACTTGTTTCATTTGTGGTTTTCGAGGACACCTAGCCCGTCAGTGCCGACGACAACATCCTCGCCAACCCCAACAAAATTACAATAACCCACGATATTATGGTCATGGTAACACTCAGAGTTATAGTCAAAATTTTCGAGGAGCGCATACAGCCTCCAGCTTTACAAGAGGACAAGCACGAAGGTACAACCATGGAAACGGAACAGTCAACCATTAAGTAGGACCGTTAGTGGTGACTATAAAAGTGATGGAAACAACAACTTCTTCCATCGTAGGTCCAGATATATAAAGAAAAACAACATGGTCTCACACTCAACAATTCCTCCTCAAAGGATAAACATTACTCCAGACCCTAATTCTTGTCTTATTAAGATTAACAACAAAAATTACAGAGCCCTTGTGGACACTGGCGCTTCAGTTAGTTTGATTAGAGAACAGTTATACAAACAAATCCAACATCTTGTGAGTTTTTGACCTTCAAACACATTTATGGCATCAGTAACAGGAGAATCTATGAAGTCTTGTGGCACAGCATATATTACATTCCACATAGGACAGCAACAACTCACACATCCTTTTGTAATCACACGTGGAATGTCTAGAAACTTCATCCTAGGTAGAGACTTCCTCACTTGTCATAACGCTAGAATATATTTCGACCTCCACAAGATCAATATCAATGGTGAGTACATACAACTACAGGATGATATACATATTGCATCCTTGGTGCTTTTGACAACCCCAGTTACGGTGTTACCTAACACGCTTGTAATAGCTAAAGGACGAGTCAAGAGTTCCAATCATATCAAACCAGGACAAACAATACAGATTGAACCCTTGGAAAATGAGGACATAAAAGATGAACCCCTCATGTTTGTTACCGAAGGTATTGCAGAAGTTTCATCCTCCCGTGATTTTCCAGTTATGATTGTAAACACATCGGGACAAGCTACAACAATACACAGAGGTGCAATAATTGCTAAAGTACAAAGATCATCCTTGCTAAAGTACAAAGATCATCCTTAGCCTCTACAAGAAACAACAGAATACCTGACGTTAGTCAAAATCGATACCATCATTCCCCCGTTTCACACATATCCCAAAATCATGCCCCATGTCACCTTCCCAACTCTGACAGACGATTTTAATGGCACAATATAGAGAGTAACAAGTTTACACATAGAATTAGGCGTCGGACACCAGGAACAAGAACGAGGAGCAACCAAACATATCGCATTAACCAAGATGACACACCGTACGATAAAGCCTGTAGAAATGAACCTGAAAACACAGATTCAGATGCAGAAAGAGTTAAATATTTTCGCTTTGCACATAGAGTGAACCAGATAATACAGCAAAAAGCATACGATGGAATATACAGAAGAACAGGTGACAGTAGAGAAGAATTGCATTATGTCAATCTCGTTACACATTCCTTATTGCCAACCCCAGCAAAATACTGCCGTAGTGAAGGAGAGAGCAGAATGAATATTTGTAGAACAAATTTAGAACGTACTCCAAGGCGGAAACCCAATACGAGATACTCAAACACACCACTGTACCGAAGATATGGAACAAGATATTCAAAACCCTTTGATTACTGCCGTAGTGAACGACAGAGGGAAAGTAACAATTATAGAACACATGGACAGTATACTCCATGGCGGAAACCCAGTGCGAGATACGCAAATAAATCATTTTATCAAAGAGAAGAGCCCAGACATTTCAAACCTTTTGAATATTACAAGAGAGAACGAGAGAGTAGGAATAATTTTCACAGAATGGATGAAGAAAACACATATGTCAAAACACCGTGGACAAACCAAGAGTCCCACATACAGAATAACACACCAGATCGGTTATCACAATTACTGGCAACACTGAAGGTAGAAGACCAATATAAGTCTAAACTTAGTGCATTTATCACTAAACACCACGATGTGTTTGCAATAACGGATATGGAGTTAGGCAGAACCGGTACAATACATATGGACATTCAGACTACAACAGAGGAACTTATTAGTTTGAAACCTTACCACACTCCTTTGAAGAACCGTTAAATAGTAGAAAAATATATAAACGAGATGTTGAGTGCAGGAATTATAGAAAGATCCACATCAGCATGGTCATCACCAATAGTAATCGTATCAAAGAAAGATGGAACAAGTAGATTTTGTTGCGATTACCGCGCATTGAACAGAATAACTAAAACGATTTCATACCCATTATCACGCATTGATGATATTTTGGCGACACTTGGACATTCTACACACTTTACTACATTGGATGCACGCTCAGGATTTTGATGTATCCCTATGACACCAGCAGCGAAAGAAAAGTCAACATTTTGTACACACATGGATAGCTACAAATGGAACGTTATGCCTTTTGGTTTGAAAGAAAGTCCCACAACATATATGGCATTAATGGACGAGATTTTGCAGGGAATGCATTCTCTTGCATTAGCTTATATAGATGATGTACTTATTCACACATCAGGTACCGTGGATGACCACTTAAAGAAAGTTGAGCACGTTTTTGATCGCCTCCGACACCACCAAGTCAAACTCAAGCTAAGCAAATATGAATTTCTGAAAACGGAAACCAAATATTTAGGATTCCTGGTCAACAAAGATGGCACTCGCCCTGACACAGATAAAGTGGAAGCAATAAGAAAGATGCCCGCTCCCACTACAGTGAAGCAGGTAAGAGCGTTTATCGGTTGTTGTGGATATTACAGGCGCCACGTCATTAACTTTTCGAAGGCCGCTGAACCACTTATCGCCCTTACCAAGAAGTATTCACGATTTAAGTGGACAGAAGAATGTCAGAAATCCTTCGATTACCTTAAAGAAGCACTTACAACAATACCACTTCTGGCACATCCAGATATATCTCGCTCGATGATCTTGTACACAGATGCCTCGAACACAGCAATAGGTGCTTGTTTAGTCCAACCTAGAGAAGACGACGAAACACCTATCAAACCAGAGATTCATAACGAGATGCCCATAGCATTTGTATCACACGCGCTTTCCAAAACACAGAGACGATGGTCGACTACAGAAAAAGAAGCTTTCGCCATACATTACGCGATACAGAAGCTTGATTTCTACATCAGAGGTACCAAACTCATCATTAGAACAGACCATCAACCATTGGTGAGTTGGCTCACTAAGACACAAGAACAGCCCAAGAAATTACAGACTTGGTCTATGAAATTGCAATTATATGATACAACAATTGAATACACCCCAGGTACTCAGAATACGTGTGCAGACCTCCTTTCTCGAATTCCGCACCCTAGTACTACACAGCAAGATGATTCTTATGCTTTTACTGATATCAACGATAATGCAAAGGAGATCAACGTTATAAATTCCAACAGAGTAGATGTCGATGATAGCATCGCCACAACAGACACTTGTACGCAAGAAACAGTACATTTCAACACATCTGATGTACACACTGAGCAGAGAAAAGACCCCAAATTCTCAAGCTTAAGATAGCTAATCGAAACTCCCAGAAAGCTTTCACGAAATGGCAGAAACAGCATGATAAAAGAGCTACATTAGAACAATTTCAAGTTGGAGATAAAGTGTATTATAAGAAGAATGTTCGAGATAACAAATTTGATGTACGATGGCTTGATGGATATAAAGTACTTGAAAAGACAACACCCATAAATTACATATCATGGAATGAAGAGAAGAACATAATCACCAAAGCGCATGCAGCACAAATGAAGAAAGACAATCATCGCCCGACAGTACCACCAGCTTTATCGAATGACAGACCAATAAGAAAGGTCACACTAGATCACTATAATCCTACAGAAACCTCAAGCATTTCACACAGCGAACTTGATACAGATGATGAGCTTCATATTAACACAGAACAGTGTAGCACCCCAAACCAATTACAGGATGCTATACATCGGTTGAATCGCTGTAGAGACAAGTCAGAAGACGAAGATGATATTCCTTTGACAGAGCTAAGAGAGAGGCTGATATTTCGAGACAATCGTTTACATGATAGAGATAGCAGCACACCAGTATCACCGCATGACAATGAACCCCAACCGTCCATAACAAGTCAAACATATTATGGCAGTCAGGAATTACAACCGCCAACTCCAAGTCAACCCCATCCTACACATTCCAGTTGGGACAGTGAAGATGAGAGGCCCTTGAGAACAACAACGAGAAACAACATAACACCCCATAATCGGAACCCTACAGAGAAACATGGCAGTCACGAACTCCAACCGCCAGCTCCAAGTCAACACCAGTCTACACACTCCAGCTGGGACAGGACGATGAAAGACCCTTGCAAACAGTGAGAGACAACATAATTCATCATAGGCAGAGCCCTACAGCAGAGCATATAAACGTTAAAACAACGCAACATTCGGATGAAAAACACAGAGACAACGACATTATCAATACACCTTTGGCACCTTATGAATCAGAACTTAACACAACAGAACGAGAAGAAAGTGACATTGATTACATGGCTAATACTACCAACATGGAGATACGTACAGCTACAAAGCGCCCTTACAACCCTTCATCACCAGATTCACCGCCACGAGCAAAGCTGTTACGTCTACCGCAAGAACATGTACGAGCCAGATTTGAAAGACATCATCGCCAAGTTCATAAACCGGTTCCAGATTTACAACAACGTACAAATATTCGATCGCCCCCTTCCTCCTGCAGAGCGACTATAAACACGACAGCACAATCGATACCAACTTCGTCACATTACGACAGTCGTCTCTCCAGTAGAGAAATTACACTGTTAGAACTTGCATGGGAGCCGCGCTAGCGTAGTGGTTAGAACACCGCTCTGGCGACCGGGTGATACAGGATCAAACCCGGGCGACGGCATTTGAGGATTTTTCGTCGACCGGGATTTGGACTGGATTAACTCAAGACCTGGCGAGGACATTTGAAGGAGTGTCGTCGACCAGGGACTGGCGGCTCCTGAGCCGACCCAGCTGCAATGGGTACCTCCGAAATCGGCAAGTATTTGCCTGAATGGCGAGGGACACCTGTCTCTGTACAAGAAATAAAGGGATACTCACGTAAAATCAATGTCAGGTTAGACATAAATAATGACCTGAGATTTCGCCTCGAGTGTTAGCGGGCGTGCGCAAAAAAAAAAAAAAAAAAAAAAAAAAAAAAAAAAAAAAAAAGAAAAAGAACTTGCAAAAGAAATCTCAAAATTTATGCAGGCAGTGTAATCATCGTAAAGTACTCACCCAGCAATAGTACTAATTCGCAGCACTCACCCAGCAATAGTGCTTATAGGTACTCTAATCAACATAGTACCTACAACTAAGTCACTTTATTAAGTTTCTCTGTGGTTAAGTTACTTGATAGTTATATTCCTGTGCACACTTAGACACTCACATTACTCACTAACCTTTTAAAGCACGAGAGTATAGAACTTTGAAAAACAAAACGAGAGACATAAATAAACATACTATAGAGAAACACAAAGTCGTGACAATGTAGACTATTTTTATATAAATTCATGAAGCATGGTAGCGTTCTTCCCAAGGTTCAAGATTTAGCACACCAGAGGATCAAGATTGTTAATTACTATAGATAGCGTTATATGCATATTGATTTGTATAATGTATGAATTTCAGGTAAATGCACATTTGAATTGGAAAAAAAAGGAGGAAAATGAAAAGGAAAAAGAAGAGATATGATACAGATCCAGCCAAGTCATAACAGAGTAAGAAACTTTCTTACCCATACACAAGTAACAAAGAGTGCACATAATGCACTGACGATGAACATTCCCACTTACCATTGCGCTGGTTATATAGCGACACCAGGGATACGACATGGTTGCAGTATTCATGTTTTAGGCACTACCTACTTGAGAGATGATAGTGATGACACACTTACATAGTCACGTTGACATTAATTCTAGGCACAATGATGTTTGGTATTTTGTGAAGTCGGGTACACATGGGTATAGCGTATATAATTTCAGACAGAGTTAACGATTTGACTGGTGCATACAAGGCTAACATCAGTCGAGCACATCAAATTCTGACCTAATTAGTGACACATGTCTTTTACAATCGCCCCGGGATATTTAGTTAATGCATGCTTCGCTATATTACGTAGCATAACTCCGCTTATCTGACCGTTACAGTGCACCAACGACATTGACGGCAGATACTATAAACATAGAGAGTACTGACAAATCTCTGTTTCCAGAGACAGTTACCATGTCGACAAGTGTACATAAAGTTAAATATGGCATGTATGCAATTATTGTAGATTAGATAGTTGTATTATATGAGGTTCAATATTTATGTAATGGTTGATGTTATACCTCAATTGAAACATTAGTAATTGGTAATTGGATAATGTTATTCTTATGATTTTACATTTTCAAATCTTTTTTTTCTAGTATTATGACTCATAATTTGTAATGCATATGTATATGAGTAGGTATATGATAGTACGCTAAGTGGAGATTAGATATTTGTTGATGGAACGCAAATGTCTCCCTACGAGATACATTTGTACGGCCCCGGGTTGTATGTCACCGTAGGGTTTGCCCAAGCATTGTTTATGCTTCTGGCAAGGTTATATGAACGCTTAAAGTATGTCACCGTAGGGTTTGCCCAAGCATTATTTATGCATCTGGCAAGGTTATATGAACGCTTAAAGTATGTCACCGTAGGGTTTGCCCAGGCATGATGAATACATTGCCAAGGTTAGGTGAACGTTTAAGACAGTTCACGGGGAAGGAAATAGAGTGACGGATTAAAAAATAAGACGAGTGTTCAGTAACTCGGTTCGCGTTAATAAAGCGTGAGTATTTTTTCTAGTGAGTTGTAAGTCAAAGGCGCAACCAATGAATTTAGGAAAAAACAAGTTAGGACAGCGAATCAGAGGTACGAGTTGAATCTTACGAGAGAACAGTGACCAGAGGTCCGGTTTGAGAAACTGAAGAGGCAAGTTGTGTATTGCCTTGCTCTCAAGTCTTGATTCTGTGGGTATACAGAAGTTTTATGAAGTCATATAGAAATAGCATAGGTGGTAGTAATATTCAGAAGATTAAATGATGCTGTGGTTAAGAATTAGCATAAGACTAGAGATGTTCAGAGGACGTGCTAGTTCTAGACAGTAACAAGAGAAGATGAATAAGAGGTTTAATGCTGTGGTTATGAATTAGCATAAGACTAGAGATGTTCAGAGGTCGTGCTAGTTCTAGACAGTAACAAGAGAAGTTGAATAAGAGGTTTAGCATAAACAGTGTGAATAGATAGTGTATTTCGTGAGAAATTCTGTGTATTGACAGTAAATATATTTTACGTTTATTATGAACATGAACCACAGGTATTTATTGAAGATATTGCAGAAGTCATAAGATGAGAAGCTACAAAAGGTGGATAACTTGGTTGACTAAGTAAATCAGCTGATGGTCAAGCTTGCAACGACTATAGTTGTATAAAGGAATGAAGACTTATTTCAACGAGGAGAGTCATATTTTTCATGGTGGGCTCATGACAAATGAACTATCACTTGTCGTTAGCAATAGTTACGACAAGTAAGGGACTTGTAAACATTACGACTATAAAATTGCTCATGTGCTTTCAAATGTAGGTATATATTTATACCTCTGCATATATGTCTAAGGTTTGGAACCTGTATATGAATTATGTTAAGGTTACAGGTACAGTAATGGAGATAGACCTGACAAGATTAGTCAGAGGGAATAAAGTCATAAATATGTTGAGGCAATTATGATAAGTTGGAGACACTAGAAAAACAACAAGGAAAATAGGAGGAATTAAGTTATGCTCACCATATCAGTATCAGAGGAAGATACGTCGACATTGATAATAAAGAATGAAAGCACCAACACCTTAAATTGGAAGTGTTGATATGAGTTATTGAGGTGCATAGACAAATCAGGGGAAGGTTTGAAGCACGGTAGAAATAGGCCAGTTGGAACTGATTTGAATTGGTGAAAGAGGAGAATATGTATATACATGAGTCAAAGGTTGCGCATAAGGCAGTTATGATATAACTGTAAGGGAGTTCTATGCTAAATACATTGCTTTGTTGAGGGAATTAAACATGTGTAAATAGTTTTGTTGGATACCACACCAGTTTGGCTCAATCTGTGAGAGTTGTTGTATGTGGGCTAAGTCCAGGTTAGAAACAAAATCCACTATACGAGATCAGTCACTATTTACAACAAAGAAGGAATGGAACGGGTCGTGGGTTGTAGAGAAGGACCATATCTCATCCAGGAATCATCATCTCTGGCGGTGATGGCCAGTACGCCAGTTCCCCCATAAATAACTTGGAAGATAAATAAAAGAGATTTGTAACTTGATTTATATAAATAGGCCTGCCATCTGCCACCTAGTAAAATGTACACAGCACCACCAGTGCTGTTACAAAACTCCTTCCAGTTAGTTTCTTTAGCTTTAAATATTATTCTGTTAGATTCATTCCTAATATGTTTATACTCATCATAGTTTTCTTCTGTTCTGTTATTACTATATTTTTGAAAGGTTGTCCTTTCTTCTCTCATGAATTTCTGCGCAGCTTTTATTCCACCAGGCAACTGGTTCTTTATTCCGCTGAGTTTTTTTTCTTTTCTTATTAATGTTATTTATTGGTTTTATGTGCTGTGGCATATTTTTATTTGGTATATATTTTATTGCTATTTTCAAAATTTCTTTGGTCAGTGTTTCTACAAACAAGTCAGTATCATCTGATTCCATGTCTTTATATTCCATCACCTCCAGGTCTGATTGGAAGGCTTCCAAGTTTGCTTTTTTATAGTTGAAAGTCGGTTTCTCTGGTTCCGGGTTTGGAATGACGTTTTCATGCACGTTATTACAATGGGCAGATGATCTGAGTTTGTGTCTTGTAACACTTCCCAATTTACATTCGCTAGGTTGTTAGTTGCTATACTTATGTCTATTGCTAAGTCTGCCCTGTTAGCTTGTGGATTAATTCTAGTTGCAGTTCCATCATTTAGAATTAGCAGGTCATTGTTTTCTATAACGTCAAGTAGGCGCTTTCTTGCATTGTCTTCATGTTGTCCACCCCAAGCATAATGATGGGAATTAAAATCGCCTACTATGACTGTTTTGCGGCCTAGTCTTTTGGTTATGGCTAGTATTTCTTCATCTTTAATTGTGCCATCTTTAGCGTATACATTTAAGATTGTTAGATTGTTTGGTTCGGCTGCTGTAGTAACCTGGATACCTTCTATGTTGGTTGTATCAAATACTTCCCAGTCTATAATTTTTAATGTTTCGTTAACTAAGACTGCAACACCCCCTCCTCTACACTCTTTCCTATCGTGCCTAAGTATCTTAAAGCCCTTACAACTATATCTATTGTTTGGGTTTTAATGTGTCTCTTGAAGAGCATATATAGTGTTAGTTCCTACTGTCTCTGCTAGTAGGGGTGCAAAATTCTTTTTGATTCCCCTACAATTCCACTGAACAATTCTAAATCCTTTCTTATCCATTGTTTATATTAACTAGTATCCCTTTTGTTTTGTGTTAGAACTATTAGTTTGCTCTTAGTTTGTATTGGCCCTATTAGTTGCTGAGTCATAAGGCCTACTGTTCTTGATGATTCTTTAATGTAATTAAAGACGTTTTTCAATACTTGGGTTTGTGACGATTCTTCTGTTCTTTCCTCTATCAAAACTCTCTATGTGCTTGATGGTTTTTGTTACCCATTCTTTCCATTTAGCTTCTTGCTTTTGTTTGCCACTTGCCTTTTCTATTGCTTCTCTGTCTATGTTAATTTCCTGTCTTTGATTTTCTATCCTTTTTAGTGTAATTTCATTATTCTCTTTCAGTTCAGCTAGTTTAACTAGTATCATTTCATGTTCTTCTTTCAGTGCTGACAATTTAACTACATCTTGGAAAATTTGGTGTTGTATAGCTTTCATTTCTTGTAGCATTGCCTCTGCACTTTTCAGTGCTTTCGTACCTTCCGAGGATGTAGCTGAATCATCCGACTGGTTTTTTGGTACTGTTTTGTTACTTTCTACCTGGTTCTTACTTTCTTTTGCCAACTGTGACTTAATCATTTTGACTTCCTCTTGCACACTCTTAATTTCTGTTATTAATTTAGTGCTTGTATAAGTATTGTTTTCCTTTAATTCTTTAATGACCGTTTTGAAAGGGGTTTTGGTTGTTATAGATTCCTTCAGTGCTTTTTTGGTCTGCTGATATACTGGGCAGCCCTATCTTTTAATAAAAACGCACTCATATATATAGATAGACGCAGGTAGATGCGAATGCGTAAGGGAACTCGTTGATTGGTTCGCTGCGTTTTAGTCTTTTTCGATTGCAGGGCCATCGCTGATTGGTTAGTTGCGTTTTGGTACTTTTCGTTTTTCAGAGTTCCGAACCAACAGTGTTTAATGCGGGACCCAAAATAATGCCGTGCTGAAGTCGGATATGTCGACCGAAAGGTGCAGATATCACAACGCAACCACCGTCCTTTTCAGGGCGAACGAGGAAGAAGGAAGAAGAAGAATGCGGGACCCAAAGACGCAACAATAGAGAATCCAGTCAGCGACCCGTAGCTTGACTGCTTGCGTCAGGGTCAGCGAACCAGAGCTGACCAAGACCGTAGTCCACCTCCAAGTGGTGGTCCTGGAAACAGGCTGCATCACTGCAGTCTGGCTGAGAGAGAAGGGATCGAAGAGGGAAGGCTAACCCGGTCCCAAAAAATGTCATGCGGAAGTCGTATGTGTCGGCCGAAAGGCGCAAATATTGCAGCTTCGCTGTAAACGGGCACAACGCAACCAACGTCCTTTTCAGGACGAAAGAGGAAGAAGAAGAAGAAGTGTTTTATGCAAAATTTATTCCGTCTGCCGCCATCTTGCGTGAATCCGTGACTTCGCGCAATTTATTCTGTCTCAGGGTCTGCCGGCATCGTGCGTGAATCCCTGAGCGCGGATTGGCTGTGCATATTTGTATATCGATTGCAACCTAACATAGTTGTAAAGTTTTTTTTGTTTTCTTCTCTGTAAAGTTGCTTTCACACACACACTGGATGCTCTGTAAGGAAGAGTGGTGTGTTGTTGAGATCAGGCATGCTCCAGTCTACCCAGCTGTAAATGGGTAACTCACCCTAGTCCTGAGTTAGGGAAGGCAAAGGCTCCAGGGGAAGCAGGCCCTAAACTTGGTCACTTCAACCGACGCAGGATGGTGTATGTATGAAGTAGAAATGTAGAGTGTGATTGACGCGAATGGTGTGCTGTTCGTGTGCTGACCAATATAACCACTCATACACTTGTGTCTACAAGGCACCAATGCAGACTGCTGGAATCTTTGTTTACTCAATTTATTCAGACGTACACACTGGGACATACGAGTACATCATGGTATGTTGACATATCAATTTGTAGGTATACATAGCAGATCTGAAGTCATGACACATTCAGAAATAATGGGCAGTACATCAAAAGTTCAATGTCATGATACATTATGGCCACATTCCCCTATCTGACTAAACGCGTCAGTGAAGGCGAATCGATAAATAACTAAAGTTACTTGACGTCCATAGTTTGTAGTATATATTATGAAACCACGAAGGGGGTTTCTAGCAAGATTGAGATCTCCCTGTCACTGTCCGATAATAAGATAAATAATCTGTTCTCTTGGCAGTGATCAAAACATATGATGACCGAAATCCAACATGGCTGCCTCCCTGAGTTGTCGTTCACTCATTCATAGGAAGGAGAATATAAGCCAGAGTTAATTTATAATGGGTATATAAAGGATTTCATAAATGTTTCCATACAGCTCTACGGTGATCAAGTTAATTCACGTAGCCATAACCGCTGCAGGAAAATCTGTCATCTTCGTCGATACAAAACACGACACTAGCATAGCGAAGCACAAAAGTCAAGCTAGGCCTAACCGACGAGAGATCATCAAAAATAGGAGCTGGGTTTACCTGGAGTCCGAATCATCTATATACTGACATAAGGAGAGTCTCTAACACAAACTATCGTAGAGACACCATCTCCTTCAGAAGAAAAACCACTTCGTGAGACATTTTTTTCTGACGAAAGGACCAGCTCTAGAAAAACGTACCCCGCCATTTGTAAGCAGTACATCGGAACTCATCACGACTTGTCAAGACAACTCATACTTCCGCTAGCAAGAATCTAGTCCCTCCTACCCATCCAAAATATACAATATAGGACTGATTCTACTTGTACTAATAATATGTAATACATATGAATTCAGGCCATAAACACAATAAGCAAATTAATATATTTTCTGGCCCTAAAAAATAAGTACAAACGCAAGCGCAATATCCTTGCGCTGGATCAATATCCAGAACGATTACTCCTATAATCAAAAGTGTGAATCAAACATGGATTATCTCGCTTTTACCATAGACAGCATTTTCATACACAAATGAATGAATGTCTATATTTTTCCCATATTAAATAGCCATATCGATTTTTGTAAAATGTGCGTCAAAATATGCACGCAACAGATTACCACACCCCTCGGGAAAAAAAAAATGGTACATTTTTTTTTTTGAAATACATCTAGGAGCAACATACAATAGGCTCACAACGCACCAATAACAATGCGCAGATGATAAGCATAAGTTTTATGACCTTAGAGAAAGTACTTCTCTAAGTATAAATATTTCCAGAGAGGTGTCACCAACGCATACTACAATATTAGCAATGACACAATTTTCACATTAGTTTATACATAAATTCCATCTAAGATATCTTAACATCATGATCATCAAAGACGAAAAACATTGAAAGATCAGCGGTGAATAAATATCAATGAACCGCTAAGTAGTGTTACAATCAATATATGATATATTACATATGTGTACACATTTCAACATAGAAACAACTGTATCAAAGTTGTATAACAGTTATGAATCATGTGGGCATCTAGACAAAATATCTGCCATCACATTTTCTGACCCACGGATAGCTCGCACCGAAAAATGAAATGGCTGTAGAGCAATCGCGTATCGCGTTGATCTCGCGCTCTTCAGATTTTTACTCTGAATAGCCGTAAGAGCTTTCTGGTCAGTTTCCACAATGAAATGCGCGCCCAGAAGAAATCTTTGCAGTTTAAGGATTGACCAAACCATAGCCAATAATTCACGGTCTAGGACCGAGTAATTCTTCTCTGCGGCATTTAATTTCCGAGAAATATACATCACAGGATGCAGAGTTCCAGAGTACTCTTGCATTAGTGCAGCTCCAATCCCGGTGGATGAAGCGTCACTACGAAGAATAAATGTCTTATCCTTAGAAGGCAATACTAGGATAGGTGAAGTAGAAAACATAGTTTTAACCTTATCCAAAGAGGATTGACATTCTTGAGTCCAATGGACTACATTAGGAGACCCTTTCTTTAGCAAGGAAGAAAGAGGTGACATAATGGAGGACAGATTCGGGATGAATCGTCCATAAAATTGTATTAGACCTAAGAGACTTCGTACTTGCTTTTTAGTCTTAGGAATAGAAATGTTAAGTATCTTACTTGTATTATGGTCTTCTGTTTTTAGGAACCCATGACCAACACGGTGTCCTAAGAAAGATATTTCGCTAAAACCAATACATGCTTTCGATGGTTTCGCTGTCAGGTTATGCTCGCGTAAGATAGACAATAGTTCATTTATACCATTATAGTGATCGTTCCAAGTATCACTGAAAAGACAGATGTCATCAAGATACGCAATGACATCTGAGCGATGAGATAGGATTCGACGCATCATGCGTACAAATGTTGCAGGGGCGTTCATAAGACCGAAAGGCATGAAATTCCATTGGAATAGACCCCTAGGCGTCGAAAAAGCAGTAAACGGTTTGGCGTGTTCGGATAGTGGAACTTGCCAATATCCCTTAGACAAATCGAGTTTAGTAAAGAAGTGAGAATTCGATAGTCTCGTAAGTAGCTCTTCTAGTAAAGGCATAGGTTCAGCATCGAATTTAGTCACTTGATTCAATTTGCGATAATCCACGCAAAGACGTATGTTATTGTCTTTTTTTCGTACTATAACCATCGGCGAAGAATATGCTGATGTGGATGGTTCAATAATTTTTAACTCTATCATCTCATCTAACTCTTTCTCTACCTGTGCTTGAAAATGTATCGGGATAGGATACGGTCTGACTCTTATAGGACTATGGTCAGTAAGAATAATGTCATGTTGAATGACATCCGTTTGACCAGGAATGTCAGTAAGGACATCCTGAAATTGTTCTAACATAGTAGAAACTTGTTTCTGCTCTCCTGGAGATAATTCTGGAGAAATTGCAACATCTTTCCATGATTCATTAGAGTGAAGAGGAATCATTGGAAAAGGTAAATTTACATCCGAGAAACTCGTTTCCTCATCCTGTATTACTGACAGAGATGAGTACTGTCCATGTTGGACTGGAAAATCGTCCGTTGCCTGGAAAACAGGTTGTAAATAATCAGGACGTTCATGGAATTCCGTGAGCATGTTGATGTGGAAGGTTTTACGCTTCCCGTCAATATCGACGATATAGTCAACATCGGAAACTTTTGATATTATATCGTACGGACCTTTCCAAGAAATGAGAAGTCTATTTTCCCTACAAGGTAGCAAGACAAATGCTTTGTCACCTGGACAAAGTTGACGCAAACATCTCTTTTTATTGGCAAATTCCCTTGCCTTCTGTTTCGCAAATTCAGAAGAAGCAGTTGCCAATTTGCATGCTTCAATAATCTTGTGTCTAAGTGCGATGACATATTCATAAGAGGATTTTGTGTCATCGACAATATTATCAGCAGTTATAAGATCATGAAGTAAGGACATAGGACCTCGCGGTTTCGCGCCAAAGACAAGTTCAAAGGGAGAAAATCCTGTATGTTCGTTGGCGACCTCTCTATATGCAAAGAGAGCCGCGGGTAAAACCCTATCCCAATCCTGAGGATGATCTTCTGTTATCTTACCTAGTAGGTTTTTCAGAGTTCTATTCAAACGTTCCACCATCCCATTGGACATAGGATGATAAATACTACTCAGCGATCTCTCTATCTTCAGAGTCGACATTACTTGAGACATGGTATCCGATATGAGTTGGGTACCATGGTCGGATAATATTTCTGCTGGAAACCCCAGACGAGAAAATATTAACCAAAGAGCATCTGCGACATCAGCAGTAGTTATGCTCTTTAGAGGAACAGCCTCCGGCCAACGTGTGCACATATCAACACACGTCAAAATAAATTGGTGTCCTCTAGCAGACTTTATCTTAAATGGACCAATGATGTCTATCGCCATTTTTTGAAATGGCCGAATGGGAATGTCTGCAGCCTGAATAGGTGCATCATGGCGTGGACCTCTGGATTTAATCTCTTGACATACTTTACAAGATCGACAATAGATTCGTATGTCCTTATTCACAGCAGGCCAAAAGAAAGATTGAAGAACTCTAGCTTTAGTACGGGAAAAACCCATATGTCCAGCACACTGCGAATCATGAGCGTGCTGTAAGATTTTAACTCTCATATTTTTAGGCACAAGGATTTGAGAATGAATGGACTTAGCGGAGTCTTGTACCATACGTACAAGTACGCCATTCTTCATCGTAATCCAAGATTTACGATTTGTATCCTTATTCGGATCACCTTTTGTTGCCAGAGTAAAGAATTTCTTTAGAGTAGGATCATCTTCCTGCTGTTTGATAAAGGAATCGTGGGAAATCTCCAAGGGATCATCTTGGATCTGCGCATCATTATCTTCAGAATGTGAAGATTGTGGCATATTAAGAGCTTGAGCCCTAGTGATTACTGCATTAGCAGATTGCATATTAACATTTTCCCAATTAGAAATTTGCTGTGGAGTGCATTCTTTCACTCCATGAATGCGACCGATGATAAGATCAGCGATCGGATTCGGCAAGAGACATGCTTGCACCTCTCCTGTAAAGAAAGGCGTAGCAATATTGATAATGGCAGTGGAGTACTTCTCCAATGTGCCACCAAATGTTACACATTTGACTATATTGCCTGTAGCTCGAGAAGGATTTACGAGTGATTGCCTCACTCCAATGGTAGTGCACCCCGAGTCGAAAAGAATTGATACCGGAGTACCATCTATTAGGCCCCTATTAAAGACAAGAGCACCCCTTCCATTATGCGCAATTGACGCATGGAGAGCGGGAAGTGGGTGACCGCAGCTTAAAGTAGACACTGTGGTTGGATCGAATAATGTTTTGCATTGCGAACACTCAGATGCTCTAGC
Source organism: Oreohelix idahoensis (assembly GCA_024509875.1). Classification (NCBI taxonomy): domain Eukaryota; kingdom Metazoa; phylum Mollusca; class Gastropoda; order Stylommatophora; family Oreohelicidae; genus Oreohelix; species Oreohelix idahoensis. Next base: position 962,423 of record JAMPIV010003285.1, read on the forward strand.
AAAATCGAAAGCGGAATTTGCTACACTATTGGAGTCTTTTTTATCATTATTCTGATTATCGGTGTCGTGGAACTCCTGTTGTGCAGAGTTAGCCTGGTAATAAGATTTACCATGTCTTTTGTGTTGTGATCTACCTCGGTTATAATTGTCTCTATAATTATTATTGCCTCTGTTATAACCCCTATTTGGGTTTGAATCATAATATTCATGATCATAATCATCATGCTCATTATATTGAGTATCCCTGTAATATTGTTTCTTTTGTCTCCATGAAGCACTTGGGTAGTTCCTATAGCTACTCCCTTTCCGAGAATTTCTAACATTATGGGTACCCCTCGCGTGTCGAGGACTATCAGCCCGATTCCAGTTCTTCAAAGAAGAACTCTGATTTGAGCGGTTATCTTGGTTTTGATACTTATCCCAATTAACCTTTTTATCAAATTTATTTTTAGCTCCTTGGAATTTGTGTGAGTAATTCTGATTATATTCTGTTGCCGAAGCAACTGGCATACTCTCTTTAATGTTAGAGTTACTAAGAATCATGTCAGGGTGTGCCGTGGCATACTGGTCACAATATTCTTCCATTTGCTTTATTGTACCAGGTTTACGCTCATGTAAGAACTCTAGGAATGATTTATTTACAGAAGACATGACCTTGTCTCTTAGCAATAAATCCGTAAGACCATCAAATGTTTTCTCTGTTTTGGATAATTCAATCCATCGTGAAAGTGTAATTCGTGCTTTTGAGATGAAATCTGAGAATTCTACACCTACCTCAGGTCTCATTGTTTTAAACAAAAGACGGTAACCTTCCTCAGACAGCTGATATCTCTTTATCAAAGCTGCCCTAACAGCATCATAATTGTCTTTGTCGGCCTCTTCAACAAAATATAACTTACTCAGAGACTCCCCTTTTAGATTTTCAGACAACTGATTCACATACTGTGATTTGTCAACATTATGAGATCGACAAGCCCGTTCAAATCTAGAAAGCCAAAATGTTATGTCATCACTGGTAGGGTTAAACGCTGGTACCTTGACCTTGTACACAAAGGGTTTACCATTACCACCAGATGCCTGATTAACATTACTCATACATGTCAATTTTAATTTCTCTAATTCAAACTCATGTTCTCTTATTGCTTTTCTCTCTTCAGCTTCTCTATCTAATTTTTTTTGTTCTGCAGCAGCAGCAGCTTCTAATTTTTTCTGTTCTGCAGCAGCAGCAACTTCTAGTTTTTTCTGTTCTGCAGCAGCAGCAACTTCTAGTTTTTTCTGTTCTGCAGCAGCTTCTAATTTCTTCTGTTCTGCAGCAACTTCTAATTTTTTCTGTTCTGCAGCAACTTCTAATTTTTTCTGTTCTGCAGCAACTTCTAATTTTTTCTGCTCTGCATCAGCTTCTAATTTCTTCTGTTCTGCCTCAAATCTCCTTTCCTCCACTTGCATCTGCAATTTCTTAAGTTCAGCAGCAGTATCAGCTTCTTTTTCTAATCTTTTTTCTTCAGCTAAGGCTTTCCTTTCTTCTGCAGCAGCTTTTTTTTCTTCTATTTGAAGTTTTCTCTCCTCAGCCGCAGCTTTTTTTTCCTCAGCAGCAGCTTTTCTTTCTTCAACAGCAGCAGCAATTTTTTTCTCTTCTGCAGCTAATGCTTTGTCATATTGAGCAACAGCCCATTGTTCTAAGTCTTTTCCAGTCTTATCAAGAGATTTTCCTTGTGCAATGAAATAATCTAATGTAGACATATTGTCTTCTTAAATCAGAAACCTGAAAAAGTAAATAAATTACCCTCTTTCAAGTTAATGGGAGACAAGTCTATACCATAGACTTAGTCTTAGTCCAAACTTGTATGGTTTATAATAACCAATGATAACTTGAGTACCTGTGGACAACAATAACTGTATCTCAAATACTGTGGGGGACAAGCCTTACAAAGGTCTTGTATACCTCAATGTAATCAAAGATCACTTGAGTACCTGTGGAAAAAATATTTCCCTTTACCAATCACTTTGGGAGACAAGCCTTACAAAGGTCTTGTACATTTTGTTTTATAACAATAACAATCATAAAGTACTGATCTGTACTATACTATCAGTGTATACCACTATACGTCATATGTCAACTAAAGACATTACAAAGGACAAACAAGAAAAGACAATATGAACACATTTGCAGAGATCAAATTAAATTAAATAGGAGAAATGAAAAAAATGATCACAGAAACCGTGATGATAACTGCAATAATAAATGACAAGACAAATAACGCCACAGTGTATAAACATAAGGGTGTAAAAAACTGAAATGAAAGGAAAGATGAGACCTACAATTATACAAACAAATCAAAAAACAAAAATAAAGAACAGAAAAAATGTTACAAATACAAATATGAAACAGTCGTCACAACTAACCAAATATTTGCAAACTATGTTGCATGCAAATTTCAATTAAGAAATTGCTCCCTATCGAACGCCAGAACAAGACCAATATCATTCGGTATTTCCTGTTCTAGTCACCTCCCATCCAGGCCCGCAACATATAAACACCTACACATATAAACAAATAACATGTAAGCATAAATAGCATATAGCATACAATATAATTTATGTCATGAATGGAATGTGTTGCAGGTATAGTGTTGTAAAGCAGGCACAGTTTATTTTAATTCTAATAACTTGCCACTTTATTGAGTAACAGATTTAATTCTAAACTATTACACTGTCAATTTTTTCTCTTTTGAGCATATGAAGATCCAACGATGAACTATGCACTTTATTTTCAACAACACTGTGATTCTTCTGTACGTTGAGAAATGTCAACAATACTGCTCCAGATATTTTCTACACTTGATACCACTGTCCTGTGTAATACTGTCTGTACAGCGAAAAACTGTCAACAAGCGCTGACCTAGATACAGCATCCTATCGGTAATACAGGTCAAGCTGACATCGACTGTATAGCTGTCCTACTGGTGTTGATGTGTTCAAACAAATGTTCTTTCAGCTGTAAACTGTGATTCTCAACACAAAACTGCGTAAGCTGGACCCAGGATCTGGCTCGCCACTGTAAAGTTTTTTTAGTTTTCTTCTCTGTAAAGTTGCTTTCACACACACACTGGATGCTCTGTAAGGAAGAGTGGTGTGTTGTTGAGATCAGGCATGCTCCAGTCTACCCAGCTGTAAATGGGTAACTCACCCTAGTCCTGAGTTAGGGAAGGCAAAGGCTCCAGGGGAAGCAGGCCCTAAACTTGGTCACTTCAACCGACGCAGGATGGTGTATGTATGAAGTAGAAATGTAGAGTGTGATTGACGCGAATGGTGTGCTGTTCGTGTGCTGACCAATATAACCACTCATACACTTGTGTCTACAAGGCACCAATGCAGACTGCTGGAATCTTTGTTTACTCAATTTATTCAGACGTACACACTGGGACATACGAGTACATCATGGTATGTTGACATATCAATTTGTAGGTATACATAGCAGATCTGAAGTCATGACACATTCAGAAATAATGGGCAGTACATCAAAAGTTCAATGTCATGATACATTATGGCCACATTCCCCTATCTGACTAAACGCGTCAGTGAAGGCGAATCGATAAATAACTAAAGTTACTTGACGTCCATAGTTTGTAGTATATATTATGAAACCACGAAGGGGGTTTCTAGCAAGATTGAGATTTCCCTGTCACTGTCCGATAATAAGATAAATAATCTGTTCTCTTGGCAGTGATCAAAACATATGCTGACCGAAATCCAACATGGCTGCCTCCCTGAGTTGTCGTTCACTCATTCATAGGAAGGAGAATATAAGCCAGAGTTAATTTATAATGGGTATATAAAAGATTTCATAAATGTTTCCATACAGCTCTACGGTGATCAAGTTAATTCATGTAGCCATAACCGCTGCAGGAAAATCTGTCATCTTCGTCGATACAAAACACGACACTAGCATAGCGAAGCACAAAAGTCAAGCTAGGCCTAACCGACGAGAGATCATCAAAAATAGGAGCTGGGTGTAGCGAGATTTGGTAAACACTTGCTTGGTTGTAGCGCGACACGCCCACGCGACACCCACACACACCAGCGCAAGGTCAGCGCTGCGGTCTTTCTTTGAAGTTCGTAGACAGCGGAAATGTGACTTACGGTTAAAAGCCATACAGTATTACTGAAGAATGAGGAAATAGCTATATAGGAATGTATGGCCGACTTTAAAAGTTTGCATTTACTGGACATTAAATTATTCACTACAGGAGAACGCATGGTTGGAATAATATTAAATAAATATAACTCAACAAAGGAGATAGGCTAGGAATTATATCCAAAAGGATATTATTCAAATATAAATAGTTTTAAAGATAATTAATATTTTTCACCTTCATCACATCGGCTAAAAGTTAGCTAATAATCTTTAAAAATTTATTACACTAACAAGCCTCAACGGAATTGTATAAAACTTATATGTAATGAAAGCCCCATATGGGGAAAAGGAAATGATATATAGGAAGGAAGGAAGGAGATAAGTGTGTGAGTGACAGAAGAGAAAAACGAGTACAGGAAAAGCACAGATTGTTTCAAATAGCTTCAAAACAGGAGATGAAACTAAAATCTTTTGGGGAATTTGGGAGCTGCTTTCTCGTACGCGCGAGAGACTGAAATATAAGGACAGAGCGGCGCATTGTAAATCACACACCAAATCCAGAAGCCAGAGTGAGAAACTGGAGGACAGCCTCTGCAAGAAAAGTTCTATTTTCACGCTGCATGCAGGGCAGATTAAGTTAAGCCAATACAGTCTCACCGTGAGCTTATTAATCCTAAGAGGGTATGTAAGTTTATTAAAAATATATGTATTACTAATATCATTTTATTTCAGATTTTATTTCTGATTGATTGTAGCAGATATAATAAAAAAGGGAATGACGCTAACCAGAGATAACCTTCACCGGCATTGTCAGGAAGCATAACCATTAATTGGTTAGCCAAATATATTATGGCTAATTCTTGCCTGGAAGCTTACGACATACCAGCAAGTACATAAGTGACTTGACATCCATAAGTGGAAGGCAAAGGTTATATCGTACCCATGTATCATAACATGTGATTTATTCATGTATATTGTTAATTCTGCACCTTATACATTATCTTATCATGCTATCTCTGTAATATACTACCATGATTCATTCATTTACATACAAACACTGAAGACATGGTCGCATCATGAACAGCAGAGGGTGGTGAGATTGTTAGAACAATGGCCACCTATTACTTCTTGTTCCAGGTTTTTATGATCAATGTTTATGATCATTCCTGATCGAGAAACTAAAGACTTGAAGAAGTTGATCCAGCTCACTGAAGCCTAGAGGTCAACCAAACTTCAACACCTTAGTCCCCCGTAGTTATAGGGCGGGCTGAAGGAAAGTCTTCCGTACTCCAGTGTGTCGGAGGAACCTCGAGCAGACGTGGATAAAGTTGAGTTTATATATTTCCATCCAACAAATCCTGTGAGCAGTTCTAAAACGACTTTCTAATGATGAAAACTAGATGGCAAGAGATAATGTGACAAACTTGTTTTATAAATTCAGTGGAAGATAAATCCAAGACTTTTTCTATTAGTTATTTTAATTTGTAACTGTAAATAATCATACATTTTACCATCTTCCAACACCCATTTATCATTACAAGAATATATAGATGTACATAATAAATTGGATAATTGTACTCATTTGACTTGTTAAATTTTTAACTGTTAAATTTTGAGTTACTTTTTCTAATTTAATTATAATATCACATAGGGTTACGATAGCGAAGTAGCATCTTATACTTCTGAAGCCTAAATCTATTGTCCAGCTCAGAGTATTCACAGCTGTAACTCACTTGTGATACCAGTGTACTTCTCGGGCACTGGAACTTCATACTTTCTGGAGAGAGATTCTACTTCTGCTCTACCACTACTATCATACTAGGAAAACCTTTCGCTACATTGGGGGCTCTTTCGCGGGATATTATTTTGTATCCTGGGCCACTATCTATGTATTCTTCTATCTTGAGCCACAAATAGTTTGTAAAAATAAATTTTTTTTTTTGGAAAAAATTCTAAAAACTTAGAAATTTGTTTGTAATAGTAGTACCATTGAGTACGAAGTAAATAGGAAACGCTCACAAGGTTTTAAGGATTTGTCTTGTTCAAAGTAATTAATTGATTTTAATTAAGTTAGTTTGTTAGTGAAGATAAAATTATATACCCTCTGGTAAGTAAGCATCATGGCTGAATTGGTGAAGTTTAGAGCTGCGATTATGCAGGAAGGAAAAGACTTGGGTATGACAGGAGATGCTCTAATTCGATATATCACAACTGAAGTGGATAAATATTTAGATAGAGAGACCAAAAGAATGGAAGTTGAGGCTGAAGCTAAGAAATTAGAGGCAGAAAGAGAGACCAAAAGAATGGAAGTTGAGGCTGAAGCTAAGAAATTAGAGGCAGAAAGAGAGACTAAAAGAATGGAAGTTGAGACTGAAGCTAAGAAATTAGAAGCAGAGAGAGAAGCCAAAAGACTGGAAAGAGAAGAAAAGAGACTAATTTTGGAAGCTGAAGAAAGAAGGTTACAAAGAGCGCATGAGTTAAGTTTAAAGGAACTTGAACTCCAGGGAGCAGCTAGCAATCATGGTGCTAGCTCACCTCACTCTGAGAGTAGCTCCAACCATAGCGCGGCAAATGGAGCCATGAGTTTCCACCTGGATCCATTTATTGAAAAAGAGGACGCCATTGAGTCGTACCTGGATAGATATGAGAGACTGGCCTCTACCTATGGATTGGAAAAGGAAAAATGGAGCCTTAAGCTATCTCAGGGGTTGAGGGGAGTTTCATACGATGTTTATTTAAAACTCTCAAAAGAAGACCAGGAAGATTATGAAATCTTAAAACAAGCTTTACTGGTCAGGTACGAAAAGAATTCTGAATCTTATAGAAAGAGATTCCGAACTGCTAAGCTACTTCCAGGAGAAAACTATCACCAGTTTTCTGCCAGATTGGAAACTTATCTGACAAAATGGATTAGCTTAGGAAAGTGTCAAGATATAAAAGAAATGGTCATGATGGAGCAACTGAGAGAATCCATGCCTCAAGAAATGAGAAAATTTCTTATGGAACAAGGAGCTGAGAGATTGGAAGATATTTTAACCATGGCTGAAAGATATCAAGCAGCTCAGTCAGAAGTATCAGGAAATAAGAAGAAGCAGGGTGAGAACTTCAAACCTTCACAAAACTTTACCAACTATGAACACAGGGACAATTCCAACAAGAACAAACACAGAACTGATTATAAAGACAAAAACCCTCTAGGATCAGAAAAGAAACCTCCAAGAAAGGAAGGAAAGTGGTGTAAATCTTGCCAAATGAGTAACCACAATACTGCGGAATGCAGACGGAAAAACCCTCCTCATCACGCTGCATGCCTTACAACAGAGAACAAGGGAAGGAAGGACCTGGCAGATAGTCAGAATGACCTCCATCATCCCCCTGTCTGTGAGGAAGTGACCTTGAATGGCACCCAAGTACTGTGCTTATATGATACAGGCTTGGACTTTGACTCAGTAGTGTGCTCTTCTCTGGTGAGTCCGGAACAGATAACCACAGAAACAGTGGAAATCAGAGGACCAGTCAAGGGAGCAGGAACCATGACACTGCCCATAGCCCGAATCAACATAAGATCTCGCTATGTGGAAGGAGAGATCAAAGCAGCAGTGATGGACAACCCTATCTACCCATTAATACTGGGATGTAGATATGTCTTTCTAGGAGAACCTATAAGACCCATAGTGATGGCAACAGTCCAGACCAGGGCAAGCTCTAAGAAAGAGGAGGACACTATCATCAATACTCATCCAGAAGAGATGAGAAAGGCTCAAACTGCTGACAGTACATTGAAGCCTTGCTTTGGCAAATTACCTAAAAGCCATAACCCTCCAGAGAAAGGAGACTTATATATGAAAAAAGGCCTACTATATAGAAAAGCTGGAACAGGACCAAAAGGACATGGACAGCTTGTAGTGCCAAAATCATACAGGGAGCAGGTTATGAAGCTAGGACATGCTATACCCTTCAGTGGACATATGGGAATAGGGGCCACTGGACAACGGATAGCCTGTCACTACTTTTGGCCAGGGATCACAGAGGACATAAAGAGGTATGTGAGATCCTGTCCAGAATGCCAAAGAGTAGCTCCTAAACATAGGACTGCACCAGCAACACTGGGAGAAATGCCCATCATGGGAACGCCCTTCGAACGTGTTGCCGTGGATATTGTTGGACCCCTCAGTAGGACCAAGAAGAGAAATGCATATATCTTAACCTTGGTCGATACTTGCTCTATGTGGGGAGAGGCAGTAGCAATGTCATCGATAGATTCGAAACATGTGGCAGAGGCACTGTTAACAATATTCACCCGATTAGGTTTCCCACATCAAATATTGACTGACAATGGTTCTCAGTTTAGGGGAAAGCTAACACAAGAAGTATTCAGGTTATTTCAAGCTAGACATTATCACTGTAGCCCGTACCACGCCCAAGGGAATGGTCAAGTAGAGCGGTTCAATGGCACGCTCATTTCAATCCTTAGAAAGTTGGCTAGTGAGAAACCTGAAACTTGGGACACATACTTACCCTCAGCACTATTTGCCTATAGGGAAGTCCCACATAACTCCACAGGATTGGCTCCAGCTACATTGTTGTTTGGACGACCAATCAAAGGTCCACTGGAAGCATTGTTGCGGACATGGACTGATGAAAAAGCAGAAGAAACCGTGACTTCTTCATACCAATACGTCAACGAGTTGACATCTCGATTGAAAACAAGTTGGAAACTGGCAAATGATAACTTGAGACAGGCCAGGAGGAAGCAGGCTGCTTACTACAATAAAACAGCAAAAGATAGGGAACTTGAGGTGGGAGAAAAGGTTCTGTTACTGTTGCCCAGCAGCAATAATAAATTGCAAATTGGATGGCAGGGACCCTACGTCATATTGGAAAAACTTTCCCGGACCAACTATAAGATTGACAAGAAAGGAAAGGAGAAGGTGTATCATGTCAACCTTCTTAAAAAGTATTATGACAGGGAAGCATCAGAAGTTGCCCATATCATGACCCTGGCCATTGCAACAGAAATGCAGGATGAACCAATTTCCTCCATGGAATACCCCCTATCAACTACGGAAAGCTATGCTCAGGTTAATGTGAGTGAACATTTAACTCTTGAGCAGAGGAAAAAGGTTCAGGAGGTGTTAGAAATCCATGCTGATGTACTCACAGATAAGCCGGGGTGTACTAATCTGTTAGAGTATGACATGACGATTACTGACCCTACACCAGTTTGTATGCGGACATACCCTATACCTTATGCTAAAGGACAGGCACTCAAGGATGAGATTGATTATCTCTTAAAAGAGAAAATTATTTCAAAGTCTGAATCTCCCTACAGCTCAAGTGTGGTGCTATTAAGGAAGCCTAGTGGTGAACACAGGTTATGCATTGATTATAGGAAACTAAATGCTATCACTGAATCTCAGGTAGACCCATTACCTGACACCAATCAGTTGTTTGCTACATTGAGTAAGGCTCGGTATTTTTCAAAAGTAGATCTAAGCAAGGGATACTACCAAATACCAGTGAAACCAGAAGTTAGGAAACTGTTAGCCTTTAGTACACCGGATGGACATTACGAGTTCAATGTACTCCCATTTGGTTTAAAGAATGCTCCAAGTATCTTCACCAGAATGATGAGGAAATTGTTGGAACCATTACAAAATCCTCATATCACCAACTTCATGGATGATATTCTGATTGCTACCACTACATTCGAGGAACACGTAGTAGCACTCTCCATGTTGTTAGGTAGATTAAGAGAAACGGGATTGACAGCACGCCCAACTAAGTGTCATATTGGATGTGAGACATTGGAATTTTTAGGTCACACTATCTCTACAGGGCAAATGTCTCCGGACCCAAAGAATGTAGAGAAAATGAGAAAAGCACCAAGACCACAAACTAAGAAGGATGTAAGATCCTTTGTGTCACTGTGCGGGTTTTATCAGAAATATATACCCCATTTTAACTCATTGTGCGCGCCATTAACCGACTTAACCAAAAAAGGTCAGCCGGATAAAATACAATGGACTGTGGAGTGTGAACAGGCTTATACAGAGTTGAAAAATAAGCTGACAAATAAACCTATCCTTGCCCTTCCCGATCTCACACAAGAATTCGTACTAAGAACGGATGCTAGCAATGTAGGCATCGGAGCAACATTACTACAGCGGGCAGACACACCGCCACATATGCTATTACCAGTAGCTTTTGCCAGTAGAAAGTTAAATACAGCTGAGAGAAATTATTCTACCGTTGAACGTGAATGCCTCGCTTTGGTCTGGTCGATCAACAAATTCGCCCCTTTTCTTTACGGGAAACACTTCATTGTGGAAAGTGATCACCAGCCTTTGATGTTTTTAGCAGTGTCTAAAAAATTAAATTCACGACTTTTAAGGTGGAGTTTACTGTTATCTCCATATTCGTTCAATGTGAGATACATACCAGGACGGGACAATCTTGGACCCGATTTTTTAAGTAGGCATCCTATCAAAGGAGATATAGAGAAACAGAAAATTAAGGAGGAACTGCAGCATGTGTTACCAAAAAGTTAACCGTGCAGGCACTGTTTTAAAGAAGAGGGCTCTGTAGCGAGATTTGGTAAACACTTGCTTGGTTGTAGCGCGACACGCCCACGCGACACCCACACACACCAGCGCAAGGTCAGCGCTGCGGTCTTTCTTTGAAGTTGGTAGACAGCGGAAATGTGACTTACGGTTAAAAGCCATACAGTATTACTGAAGAATGAGGAAATAGCTATATAGGAATGTATGGCCGACTTTAAAAGTTTGCATTTACTGGACATTAAATTATTCACTACAGGAGAACGCATGGTTGGAATAATATTAAATAAATATAACTCAACAAAGGAGATAGGCTAGGAATTATATCCAAAAGGATATTATTCAAATATAAATAGTTTTAAAGATAATTAATATTTTTCACCTTCATCACATCGGCTAAAAGTTAGCTAATAATCTTTAAAAATTTATTACACTAACAAGCCTCAACGGAATTGTATAAAACTTATATGTAATGAAAGCCCCATATGGGGAAAAGGAAATGATATATAGGAAGGAAGGAAGGAGATAAGTGTGTGAGTGACAGAAGAGAAAAACGAGTACAGGAAAAGCACAGATTGTTTCAAATAGCTTCAAAACAGGAGATGAAACTAAAATCTTTTGGGGAATTTGGGAGCTGCTTTCTCGTACGCGCGAGAGACTGAAATATAAGGACAGAGCGGCGCATTGTAAATCACACACCAAATCCAGAAGCCAGAGTGAGAAACTGGAGGACAGCCTCTGCAAGAAAAGTTCTATTTTCACGCTGCATGCAGGGCAGATTAAGTTAAGCCAATACAGTCTCACCGTGAGCTTATTAATCCTAAGAGGGTATGTAAGTTTATTAAAAATATATGTATTACTAATATCATTTTATTTCAGATTTTATTTCTGATTGATTGTAGCAGATATAATAAAAAAGGGAATGACGCTAACCAGAGATAACCTTCACCGGCATTGTCAGGAAGCATAACCATTAATTGGTTAGCCAAATATATTATGGCTAATTCTTGCCTGGAAGCTTACGACATACCAGCAAGTACATAAGTGACTTGACATCCATAAGTGGAAGGCAAAGGTTATATCGTACCCATGTATCATAACATGTGATTTATTCATGTATATTGTTAATTCTGCACCTTATACATTATCTTATCATGCTATCTCTGTAATATACTACCATGATTCATTCATTTACATACAAACACTGAAGACATGGTCGCATCATGAACAGCAGAGGGTGGTGAGATTGTTAGAACAATGGCCACCTATTACTTCTTGTTCCAGGTTTTTATGATCAATGTTTATGATCATTCCTGATCGAGAAACTAAAGACTTGAAGAAGTTGATCCAGCTCACTGAAGCCTAGAGGTCAACCAAACTTCAACACCTTAGTCCCCCGTAGTTATAGGGCGGGCTGAAGGAAAGTCTTCCGTACTCCAGTGTGTCGGAGGAACCTCGAGCAGACGTGGATAAAGTTGAGTTTATATATTTCCATCCAACAAATCCTGTGAGCAGTTCTAAAACGACTTTCTAATGATGAAAACTAGATGGCAAGAGATAATGTGACAAACTTGTTTTATAAATTCAGTGGAAGATAAATCCAAGACTTTTTCTATTAGTTATTTTAATTTGTAACTGTAAATAATCATACATTTTACCATCTTCCAACACCCATTTATCATTACAAGAATATATAGATGTACATAATAAATTGGATAATTGTACTCATTTGACTTGTTAAATTTTTAACTGTTAAATTTTGAGTTACTTTTTCTAATTTAATTATAATATCACATAGGGTTACGATAGCGAAGTAGCATCTTATACTTCTGAAGCCTAAATCTATTGTCCAGCTCAGAGTATTCACAGCTGTAACTCACTTGTGATACCAGTGTACTTCTCGGGCACTGGAACTTCATACTTTCTGGAGAGAGATTCTACTTCTGCTCTACCACTACTATCATACTAGGAAAACCTTTCGCTACATTGGGGGCTCTTTCGCGGGATATTATTTTGTATCCTGGGCCACTATCTATGTATTCTTCTATCTTGAGCCACAAATAGTTTGTAAAAATAAATTTTTTTTTTGGAAAAAATTCTAAAAACTTAGAAATTTGTTTGTAATAGTAGTACCATTGAGTACGAAGTAAATAGGAAACGCTCACAAGGTTTTAAGGATTTGTCTTGTTCAAAGTAATTAATTGATTTTAATTAAGTTAGTTTGTTAGTGAAGATAAAATTATATACCCTCTGGTAAGTAAGCATCATGGCTGAATTGGTGAAGTTTAGAGCTGCGATTATGCAGGAAGGAAAAGACTTGGGTATGACAGGAGATGCTCTAATTCGATATATCACAACTGAAGTGGATAAATATTTAGATAGAGAGACCAAAAGAATGGAAGTTGAGGCTGAAGCTAAGAAATTAGAGGCAGAAAGAGAGACCAAAAGAATGGAAGTTGAGGCTGAAGCTAAGAAATTAGAGGCAGAAAGAGAGACTAAAAGAATGGAAGTTGAGACTGAAGCTAAGAAATTAGAAGCAGAGAGAGAAGCCAAAAGACTGGAAAGAGAAGAAAAGAGACTAATTTTGGAAGCTGAAGAAAGAAGGTTACAAAGAGCGCATGAGTTAAGTTTAAAGGAACTTGAACTCCAGGGAGCAGCTAGCAATCATGGTGCTAGCTCACCTCACTCTGAGAGTAGCTCCAACCATAGCGCGGCAAATGGAGCCATGAGTTTCCACCTGGATCCATTTATTGAAAAAGAGGACGCCATTGAGTCGTACCTGGATAGATATGAGAGACTGGCCTCTACCTATGGATTGGAAAAGGAAAAATGGAGCCTTAAGCTATCTCAGGGGTTGAGGGGAGTTTCATACGATGTTTATTTAAAACTCTCAAAAGAAGACCAGGAAGATTATGAAATCTTAAAACAAGCTTTACTGGTCAGGTACGAAAAGAATTCTGAATCTTATAGAAAGAGATTCCGAACTGCTAAGCTACTTCCAGGAGAAAACTATCACCAGTTTTCTGCCAGATTGGAAACTTATCTGACAAAATGGATTAGCTTAGGAAAGTGTCAAGATATAAAAGAAATGGTCATGATGGAGCAACTGAGAGAATCCATGCCTCAAGAAATGAGAAAATTTCTTATGGAACAAGGAGCTGAGAGATTGGAAGATATTTTAACCATGGCTGAAAGATATCAAGCAGCTCAGTCAGAAGTATCAGGAAATAAGAAGAAGCAGGGTGAGAACTTCAAACCTTCACAAAACTTTACCAACTATGAACACAGGGACAATTCCAACAAGAACAAACACAGAACTGATTATAAAGACAAAAACCCTCTAGGATCAGAAAAGAAACCTCCAAGAAAGGAAGGAAAGTGGTGTAAATCTTGCCAAATGAGTAACCACAATACTGCGGAATGCAGACGGAAAAACCCTCCTCATCACGCTGCATGCCTTACAACAGAGAACAAGGGAAGGAAGGACCTGGCAGATAGTCAGAATGACCTCCATCATCCCCCTGTCTGTGAGGAAGTGACCTTGAATGGCACCCAAGTACTGTGCTTATATGATACAGGCTTGGACTTTGACTCAGTAGTGTGCTCTTCTCTGGTGAGTCCGGAACAGATAACCACAGAAACAGTGGAAATCAGAGGACCAGTCAAGGGAGCAGGAACCATGACACTGCCCATAGCCCGAATCAACATAAGATCTCGCTATGTGGAAGGAGAGATCAAAGCAGCAGTGATGGACAACCCTATCTACCCATTAATACTGGGATGTAGATATGTCTTTCTAGGAGAACCTATAAGACCCATAGTGATGGCAACAGTCCAGACCAGGGCAAGCTCTAAGAAAGAGGAGGACACTATCATCAATACTCATCCAGAAGAGATGAGAAAGGCTCAAACTGCTGACAGTACATTGAAGCCTTGCTTTGGCAAATTACCTAAAAGCCATAACCCTCCAGAGAAAGGAGACTTATATATGAAAAAAGGCCTACTATATAGAAAAGCTGGAACAGGACCAAAAGGACATGGACAGCTTGTAGTGCCAAAATCATACAGGGAGCAGGTTATGAAGCTAGGACATGCTATACCCTTCAGTGGACATATGGGAATAGGGGCCACTGGACAACGGATAGCCTGTCACTACTTTTGGCCAGGGATCACAGAGGACATAAAGAGGTATGTGAGATCCTGTCCAGAATGCCAAAGAGTAGCTCCTAAACATAGGACTGCACCAGCAACACTGGGAGAAATGCCCATCATGGGAACGCCCTTCGAACGTGTTGCCGTGGATATTGTTGGACCCCTCAGTAGGACCAAGAAGAGAAATGCATATATCTTAACCTTGGTCGATACTTGCTCTATGTGGGGAGAGGCAGTAGCAATGTCATCGATAGATTCGAAACATGTGGCAGAGGCACTGTTAACAATATTCACCCGATTAGGTTTCCCACATCAAATATTGACTGACAATGGTTCTCAGTTTAGGGGAAAGCTAACACAAGAAGTATTCAGGTTATTTCAAGCTAGACATTATCACTGTAGCCCGTACCACGCCCAAGGGAATGGTCAAGTAGAGCGGTTCAATGGCACGCTCATTTCAATCCTTAGAAAGTTGGCTAGTGAGAAACCTGAAACTTGGGACACATACTTACCCTCAGCACTATTTGCCTATAGGGAAGTCCCACATAACTCCACAGGATTGGCTCCAGCTACATTGTTGTTTGGACGACCAATCAAAGGTCCACTGGAAGCATTGTTGCGGACATGGACTGATGAAAAAGCAGAAGAAACCGTGACTTCTTCATACCAATACGTCAACGAGTTGACATCTCGATTGAAAACAAGTTGGAAACTGGCAAATGATAACTTGAGACAGGCCAGGAGGAAGCAGGCTGCTTACTACAATAAAACAGCAAAAGATAGGGAACTTGAGGTGGGAGAAAAGGTTCTGTTACTGTTGCCCAGCAGCAATAATAAATTGCAAATTGGATGGCAGGGACCCTACGTCATATTGGAAAAACTTTCCCGGACCAACTATAAGATTGACAAGAAAGGAAAGGAGAAGGTGTATCATGTCAACCTTCTTAAAAAGTATTATGACAGGGAAGCATCAGAAGTTGCCCATATCATGACCCTGGCCATTGCAACAGAAATGCAGGATGAACCAATTTCCTCCATGGAATACCCCCTATCAACTACGGAAAGCTATGCTCAGGTTAATGTGAGTGAACATTTAACTCTTGAGCAGAGGAAAAAGGTTCAGGAGGTGTTAGAAATCCATGCTGATGTACTCACAGATAAGCCGGGGTGTACTAATCTGTTAGAGTATGACATGACGATTACTGACCCTACACCAGTTTGTATGCGGACATACCCTATACCTTATGCTAAAGGACAGGCACTCAAGGATGAGATTGATTATCTCTTAAAAGAGAAAATTATTTCAAAGTCTGAATCTCCCTACAGCTCAAGTGTGGTGCTATTAAGGAAGCCTAGTGGTGAACACAGGTTATGCATTGATTATAGGAAACTAAATGCTATCACTGAATCTCAGGTAGACCCATTACCTGACACCAATCAGTTGTTTGCTACATTGAGTAAGGCTCGGTATTTTTCAAAAGTAGATCTAAGCAAGGGATACTACCAAATACCAGTGAAACCAGAAGTTAGGAAACTGTTAGCCTTTAGTACACCGGATGGACATTACGAGTTCAATGTACTCCCATTTGGTTTAAAGAATGCTCCAAGTATCTTCACCAGAATGATGAGGAAATTGTTGGAACCATTACAAAATCCTCATATCACCAACTTCATGGATGATATTCTGATTGCTACCACTACATTCGAGGAACACGTAGTAGCACTCTCCATGTTGTTAGGTAGATTAAGAGAAACGGGATTGACAGCACGCCCAACTAAGTGTCATATTGGATGTGAGACATTGGAATTTTTAGGTCACACTATCTCTACAGGGCAAATGTCTCCGGACCCAAAGAATGTAGAGAAAATGAGAAAAGCACCAAGACCACAAACTAAGAAGGATGTAAGATCCTTTGTGTCACTGTGCGGGTTTTATCAGAAATATATACCCCATTTTAACTCATTGTGCGCGCCATTAACCGACTTAACCAAAAAAGGTCAGCCGGATAAAATACAATGGACTGTGGAGTGTGAACAGGCTTATACAGAGTTGAAAAATAAGCTGACAAATAAACCTATCCTTGCCCTTCCCGATCTCACACAAGAATTCGTACTAAGAACGGATGCTAGCAATGTAGGCATCGGAGCAACATTACTACAGCGGGCAGACACACCGCCACATATGCTATTACCAGTAGCTTTTGCCAGTAGAAAGTTAAATACAGCTGAGAGAAATTATTCTACCGTTGAACGTGAATGCCTCGCTTTGGTCTGGTCGATCAACAAATTCGCCCCTTTTCTTTACGGGAAACACTTCATTGTGGAAAGTGATCACCAGCCTTTGATGTTTTTAGCAGTGTCTAAAAAATTAAATTCACGACTTTTAAGGTGGAGTTTACTGTTATCTCCATATTCGTTCAATGTGAGATACATACCAGGACGGGACAATCTTGGACCCGATTTTTTAAGTAGGCATCCTATCAAAGGAGATATAGAGAAACAGAAAATTAAGGAGGAACTGCAGCATGTGTTACCAAAAAGTTAACCGTGCAGGCACTGTTTTAAAGAAGAGGGCTCTGTAGCGAGATTTGGTAAACACTTGCTTGGTTGTAGCGCGACACGCCCACGCGACACCCACACACACCAGCGCAAGGTCAGCGCTGCGGTCTTTCTTTGAAGTTGGTAGACAGCGGAAATGTGACTTACGGTTAAAAGCCATACAGTATTACTGAAGAATGAGGAAATAGCTATATAGGAATGTATGGCCGACTTTAAAAGTTTGCATTTACTGGACATTAAATTATTCACTACAGGAGAACGCATGGTTGGAATAATATTAAATAAATATAACTCAACAAAGGAGATAGGCTAGGAATTATATCCAAAAGGATATTATTCAAATATAAATAGTTTTAAAGATAATTAATATTTTTCACCTTCATCACATCGGCTAAAAGTTAGCTAATAATCTTTAAAAATTTATTACACTAACAAGCCTCAACGGAATTGTATAAAACTTATATGTAATGAAAGCCCCATATGGGGAAAAGGAAATGATATATAGGAAGGAAGGAAGGAGATAAGTGTGTGAGTGACAGAAGAGAAAAACGAGTACAGGAAAAGCACAGATTGTTTCAAATAGCTTCAAAACAGGAGATGAAACTAAAATCTTTTGGGGAATTTGGGAGCTGCTTTCTCGTACGCGCGAGAGACTGAAATATAAGGACAGAGCGGCGCATTGTAAATCACACACCAAATCCAGAAGCCAGAGTGAGAAACTGGAGGACAGCCTCTGCAAGAAAAGTTCTATTTTCACGCTGCATGCAGGGCAGATTAAGTTAAGCCAATACAGTCTCACCGTGAGCTTATTAATCCTAAGAGGGTATGTAAGTTTATTAAAAATATATGTATTACTAATATCATTTTATTTCAGATTTTATTTCTGATTGATTGTAGCAGATATAATAAAAAAGGGAATGACGCTAACCAGAGATAACCTTCACCGGCATTGTCAGGAAGCATAACCATTAATTGGTTAGCCAAATATATTATGGCTAATTCTTGCCTGGAAGCTTACGACATACCAGCAAGTACATAAGTGACTTGACATCCATAAGTGGAAGGCAAAGGTTATATCGTACCCATGTATCATAACATGTGATTTATTCATGTATATTGTTAATTCTGCACCTTATACATTATCTTATCATGCTATCTCTGTAATATACTACCATGATTCATTCATTTACATACAAACACTGAAGACATGGTCGCATCATGAACAGCAGAGGGTGGTGAGATTGTTAGAACAATGGCCACCTATTACTTCTTGTTCCAGGTTTTTATGATCAATGTTTATGATCATTCCTGATCGAGAAACTAAAGACTTGAAGAAGTTGATCCAGCTCACTGAAGCCTAGAGGTCAACCAAACTTCAACACCTTAGTCCCCCGTAGTTATAGGGCGGGCTGAAGGAAAGTCTTCCGTACTCCAGTGTGTCGGAGGAACCTCGAGCAGACGTGGATAAAGTTGAGTTTATATATTTCCATCCAACAAATCCTGTGAGCAGTTCTAAAACGACTTTCTAATGATGAAAACTAGATGGCAAGAGATAATGTGACAAACTTGTTTTATAAATTCAGTGGAAGATAAATCCAAGACTTTTTCTATTAGTTATTTTAATTTGTAACTGTAAATAATCATACATTTTACCATCTTCCAACACCCATTTATCATTACAAGAATATATAGATGTACATAATAAATTGGATAATTGTACTCATTTGACTTGTTAAATTTTTAACTGTTAAATTTTGAGTTACTTTTTCTAATTTAATTATAATATCACATAGGGTTACGATAGCGAAGTAGCATCTTATACTTCTGAAGCCTAAATCTATTGTCCAGCTCAGAGTATTCACAGCTGTAACTCACTTGTGATACCAGTGTACTTCTCGGGCACTGGAACTTCATACTTTCTGGAGAGAGATTCTACTTCTGCTCTACCACTACTATCATACTAGGAAAACCTTTCGCTACACTGGGTTTACCTGGAGTCCGAATCATCTATATACTGACATAAGGAGAGTCTCTAACACAAACTATCGTAGAGACACCATCTCCTTCAGAAGAAAAACCACTTCGTGAGACATTTTTTTCTGACGAAAGGACCAGCTCTAGAAAAACGTACCCCGCCATTTGTAAGCAGTACATCGGAACTCATCACGACTTGTCAAGACAACTCATACTTCCGCTAGCAAGAATCTAGTCCCTCCTACCCATCCAAAATATACAATATAGGACTGATTCTACTTGTACTAATAATATGTAATACATATGAATTCAGGCCATAAACACAATAAGAAAATTAATATATTTTCTGGCCCTAAAAAATAAGTACAAACGCAAGCGCAATATCCTTGCGCTGGATCAATATCCAGAACGATTACTCCTATAATCAAAAGTGTGAATCAAACATGGATTATCTCGCTTTTACCATAGACAGCATTTTCATACACAAATGAATGAATGTCTATATTTTTCCCATATTAAATAGCCATATCGATTTTTGTAAAATGTGCGTCAAAATATGCACGCAACAATAGTGTATTTAACGAAGCAGCTATTTAACAAACAACTTTACGACAGATTATTAGTTTAACAACCACCCCATAATTGTTGGATTGCGGAACTTGCTGGGTTGTTTTTTTCTGGAGTGTTCTCAATTTTTATACTAACCTTCTGTTTTTTTTTTTTGTGTGTCTCGTATATTGATACCTGCTTCGTATTGTGGTTTTCTTTGATGTGGTGATAGATTTTTTTATGCCTACTTTACCATAGTTTTTTTTACTGTTGTTAAAAAAATATTTAATTTTTTAACGGATCAAATTTTCCTTTCCTATCTGTACCTGTACTCTTTACCTTGTACTCGTACCGTCGTATGTTGATACACTGTAGTGTAATAAACCTTATCTCCTAGCAGAGCAAGAGGCAGTGTGACAGTAATTGAACATAAAGTCATTGAGTGGCGAGGGGAGAGTCAGTATATGTCCTCACCCTCGATAACTAAAAGACACACTATCCACCATCAACACCATTTCTCTTGTACCCTCTCAGACCTCTCTCAGACTTTTGTCTTGTCTCTGACATCACACAGACTTAGATCTCTTCTCAGGCAGACTCTTACATAACTCACTCGTGACAGAGGGCCTATTCTCCTTTAGGAGCTGCAGGGTGTTGAATTGGTGGTAACACTGAGAAACCATGTTCGTTACTAATAGATACTGTTGGTCTTAGTGAGAGAGATTACTGGTGGTAAACACAGAGAGACCATGTGCGTTACTAATAGTTACTGTCGGTCTTAGTGAGAGAGATTACTAGTGGTAACACAGAGAGACCATGTGCGTTACTAATAGTCACTGTCGGTCTTAGTGAGAGAGATTACTGGTGGTAACACAGAGAGACCATGTGCGTTACTAATAGTTACTGTCGGTCTTAGTGAGAGAGATTACCGATGGGGATCTAACCAGACCACTGATGATTACAGAGAACGAATATTATCGGTAGCAGGAACAAACCATCAGGCGACTAATATGAAATTGTCCGTGAGAATGGCAACCTCATCATGTAATATAAATTGCCACAGAAACTACAGCTACAGAACCATGTGAATTAATGGTCCAGGGTTCCTGTCAGAAGATCAGCTACAGTAGTGGATATTAATTCAGTTGTCACACCTAAAGGTCTTTTATATTTGAAGATGCGCCCTAATATAACCGACTAGGTTGAATAGGACGCGCCTCGCCAAAACGAGGCAAAACTTTATTTAAAAATTAAAAAAATGCAGCAGTGGATCAATATTTTCTGAGGCACGCTATGGGCACCCCTGAGGTATGTGGTTTATGCTACCGTTAGATGTTTGTACCCCTTTGACCATCAAGCCGATAAGTCACCTTATACCTGCTACTCGCTGAGTGTAAGCACATGTTTGTGATAGCTGTCCATGTATTTATTATCATTGTTAAAATTGTTTCAGATATAGTGCAATGGATGCCACTAATGAAAAGGACGCCTTGAAACTATGGCAGAACAAATGGGACAAATTTATTGAGAAAGTTGCTCTGGAATAGCTTTATTGTTAACCATTTTTCTATGGCAAGACAAATGGGACAAATTTATCGAGAAAGTTGCTCTGGAACAGCTTTATTGGTAAGCATTCTTCTTCTTATTGGATCCTTAGCCCTTGACTGACAAAGCAGTCAGTGGCCATCACGCCTAATGGCGTCTTGTAGGGCAGCAACAAACTGTCCCCATTTTGCTATGTCAGTGGCCATCTTTCGTGCCGTGCCCCAACTCTGGTTAACGCTTTAAATCTCAGCCTCCACTGTTCTCCGCCAGGTTGTCTTTAGTCTGCCTCTTTTTTCGTCTTTCTAGGGTCCATAGCATAGCAGTTCTGGTGATGGTGTCAGGGTCCGTTCTGAGGACATGGTCAACCCAGTTCCATCGTCTGCCTGCAGTGATATTGTTAACCATAGTAAAAGAAAAATACTAAAGCAGATGTCTGTAGCATGCAACCCCTTGCTAATGAAATAAAGAAATCAACTTCGAAAATCAGTATAATTGTGACTTTGCTAATCATTGTCGTGGAACGACTCTCCCCGACTTCTTTCTTCTGTCTATTATTATTTTCCTCTACAAATTTCTCCTATCATTTGACAAGAAACCTAAAGTCTCTCTCTCTCTCGCTAGTCTTAGATTTAACAGTATTTTACTAGCTCAGGATTCTCGGTCCAAGGTAATAAATTATTCCCTTGGCCAGCCTAAGTCTTTCCACTTGAAAAGGTGAAAATCAGTCCTACGAACAGACCGGATGTCACGAGCAGGACACCCGTAAATCAAGAAAGGGGCAGAAACTCTGCCTGGCCGCTGCAAACATGTACACAGTGGATACTATGGCGAGTTAACGTAGGTAACTTAATACCCCTGGGACCAGAATAGTATTTGCAACAATGCCACACAAGGCCACCCAAGACACAGCCCATCCCTGCCCGGGAGTCTCATCCTGGAATTTTAGGAGGGAATTTTAAGCGGTCATTCTTCTGGTAACCATCATTCGGAGCAGACAGACTCTGGGCCCAAGTGGGCATTTCATGTTGCGAAATAGTTGTAGTGAATTCGTTGAGCGAAGTAAGTAGATCTAACTAATAATGCTGATTTTATAACATGAATAATCATATGTTTATCAACAGCTTGCATTGCAGTAACTTTTTGTTAAAGTTTGAAATGCATTTCCATTTTAAGTGTCAATAATTGTTATTTGCATATTTACAGATCACTCAAACTAATGTATGAGTTGCTGAGGTCATAGACCTAATTAACTCCTGATCTTTATCTCACAGCCTGGCAGAAATAAGACAGGGTTAAAATAATTGATGTTTATTATTGTTGTTTCTTTGAGATTTGCATATTGACCCAAACAAAATAGAAGTGTATTAGTGGTTCTTCTATTTTCTATTTCTTATAAGACTTCTGTGTTCTCTGCCAAGACTACAAACTTGATAACAGTGTCTCAATCACTTCTTCTCACTTTGTCACATAAGGGACATTAATGTGTTTTTCATTATGGAAGGTTCTTTACATGTATTTAATGCAATCCTATGCATATACCATGTTTGATGATTGAAGAACTATTTTATTATCAGTTATATGAATGTTATTTTCTACAGGAACCAGGACTTTAAGAATGTTTACAATTATTTAGCTATTTAATGAATTTACCACTTTGACTGACAAAATGTAAGTCAGTAGTTCTCAAGCCTTGAGACCATGACTACCCTCCATATGATTTACTGCTCCAGTATCAAGAATGTAAATCATTGGTTCTCAGACCTTGGCAGCAATAACACCCCACCAAGTTAAAGCAGCATATGAAACTATTACCCGGTGGTTCTCAAACCATTGTTGACAGTGACCCCAGAATTAAAATACTGCTCTATGGGCACTAGGTGAACCAGTGGTTCTCAACCATTTGATGACCCCAGCCCCTACCTCACAGTTTGTGAAACTCATTGCCCATGGGGGAAAACCACTGCTGTACTTAAGCAGACAGCCAGATCGAGACTGAGAACTCAAGATATGCTATAATGTCAGTTAAGAAGTGGTAGTTCATAGATAATAGATCTTACATTGTTACGGAATGATAGTTAACCTTGTGTTAATTTAATTTCTGATGGACGCTTACCGGCTATCAGACTTAGGAGATGACTGCTCTTGAAACCACTAACGGTACTTCAATTGTTTCCAGTCCACCCAGGTTGCGGTTACACAGTACTTAACTAGGTTGCGGTTACAACGTACAAATCCAGGTTGCGGTTACCAGATACCTAAACCAGGTCCAGGGTACAAGTCCATGGTACCAAAGATTACCCTTACCCACCATACCCTATCAAATAGGTTATCATACCCAACCTTATCCTATCACCCAGTAACCATCCCACACATCCCATAAACAGAAGAGGCATTCAGCAGAGGTGACTTACCCCATCCTTATCTGTGATGTGCACTGAGTCCAGGGAAGCAAACTCTGACACCCTCTGAACCCATTAACTGTTATGAGACCAACTTGCTGGGGCAGACCAAACCAAGAGAGTCCGAACCAAAATCATCTCCGCAGCTACTACAGTCCTTGAGGAGATGAGTATAAATCCCTACCAGCAACACTACCATAGAAAAGATCTCTGGTCCAAGTGATGACCAAAACTAGTTGTTTTTTTTAAAAATAGTAGAGCTAAACCTTTTTTTCCATATATATATATATATGTATTTTAAAAAATGTAAGATTCCATACCCTTTTATTCAACTTTACATAACAGAGTCTGTTGTTATTTTTCTTGTTAACTTTATTTGGGTTGTATTTTGTTTTAAATATAATCTACACCCTGGGGGCTCAGCCATAATTCAATTAACTTCTATTGGGTCGGGATATTTTAATTGTGGCTGGACACCAAATCTCTTTCTCAACCTTATGTGCTTTACACAGTCCTTTTGTAGGATTCCTGAGGAAGAATTTATCGTCCAGAAAATATCCTGTTTAGGTACCAGAATTCTCTTTTAAGTAATTTCTAGTACACTATTTCCCGAGGAGAGGCAGTTTTCTTCAAACTCGGAAGCTATCAATAAGACATTATTATTTTTATTCTTCCATTCCATTCAAGCTGTCCTATCTCCTCAAAACCCTCGCGACAATCATCATCATGCTGTGGATGTGAGTAATAAATATGCTTAATGATTTCATTCTTTAAATCCTTATTCTTTAGCTTCCAGGGGAGCTAAGCCTTTAACAAACAAACACATGCCAATCTTCCCGTCACAGGCCATCAGCTCAAAATCTTTCTATGTGTTCCCAGTCGCGTCACTAGGGTTGGTGTCACCCCCATGGACCTCCTCCCGGACCAGATCTTATAGAATCCTTAGTAGTGTTTTTTGTACTAATGTTACTCGTAAATCGTAATTCCCGTATATCACTGAATGTAATGGCAATAGCAGTAATAAACAACTAGCAAAATTAAAACTACACCTTTAAATTACAACATACGCACAGACCAATGTATTTACATTCACAAAGTTCCATGTGGTTAAAGTGAAAATTCGGTAAGAAAACAATGGTGTGGTTATAACTAACTACAGGGATATTTTTATAAAAAATAATAAATTTCTGCAGAAACACTGCACACAAATTTTTATAGACAGTCATTTTGGTGTCACCCCCTCTGATGGTGACACCCGGTGCGGTCCGCACCCCCCTAGTGACGCCACTCTGTCTCTGGAGCCTACTTGTGGAACAGCCTGCCACACCACATAAAAAACCAACACACACAATACTCATTCAACAAAGCACTTTTTAAACACTTGATCAACACCGATCTACCCCCATAGAAGCAGCCAATGTCAGTCCACATCTTATCTATATGTCAACCTTTCTTTTCCTCTTCCGCTCGTTATAATCTATGCGAAAAATTTGTTTTATATCCACGTAGTATTGCTATATAATGTAATGTATGTGAGAATGTACCTGCATAGCACTGTACTTTTGAAATATGTAATTGTATTTTGTTTGCTTAAATGTGATGATGTGTATGAGAATGAGCAGATATACATTTTTACAGCTCGAAGATGTGTCCTGCTACAGAAGTGCGTAAGAAATTATTATTATTATTTCATTTTCCCTCAAGAATGTTGTCATATGATTATTTGATGGAAGATACTGGTGGGGTCCTCAAGAAGATAAATGTTATTATTACTTTCGCTGATAAATGGCGATCAGCATAAGTCGGGCTTACGGATGGCCAACAGGTGTGTGACTATGGAAATCTAACATATGCGAATGTGTATGGGTTCTTTAAGTGTGTCTATGATAAGTCACTCACACCACAGCAAACATAGGAGTCAGGAAATGTTCGGAACAGCTGTAACGTTCTACACAGTTTATTAACATCACAGTCACGTAGATATCATGGTAATAGCACACTGTCACAGGTTACTACGGGTATAAAATACGTGGCAAATGGCTGTAGCACACAGTATCAATTAGACATCAGTATAATCCACAGGATTAATTATCCATCAACGGGAACAACATCATAATTCTTATTAAACATCAGCAACTCTCTGCAATTACATCCATGGGAACAAATCCATCAGAGGAAATATCAATCATGATAATCATAATGGCCGGTATAATCCATGGCCTGAACATATCTTCAAAATATCTTAAATTCCCCTTTTCACAAAAGGAATATATACTGGAACACACTAGAGAAATGGTAAAACGGCCATTTCCAAGCTCTACCAGCCAAGTACTGTCCCGAAAAATCAGCTGCTTTAAAACAGCTCAGTACCAAATTCATTCAAGCGCAAACTCGCAGCTTAAGATGTGAGCAGAATTCATCCGCCTTTCCCCCTCAAACTATTTCATAGAACCTTCAACCAGATTCCTTATCATATTTTTTTTTAAACAAACTAACAGCTAGTCAGTAGAGCTGTGTTCAAAAATTACTGAGCATACAGCCCCCCGACTAAGAAAAATCTCTCAACACACAGAGCGTGTTTACTAGCATGACAAA
This sequence comes from Oreohelix idahoensis, assembly GCA_024509875.1. NCBI lineage: Eukaryota > Metazoa > Mollusca > Gastropoda > Stylommatophora > Oreohelicidae > Oreohelix > Oreohelix idahoensis. The sequence continues at coordinate 988,891 of JAMPIV010003285.1, forward strand.
AATCCGACCTGTACATACAAGTCTTTAACACTTAACTCCATTAATAAAAATATGACTTAACAAATGTACAGATATAAGTGAGAATATGTTTATGTAATTTGTGTATTGATGTTTAATGACACTTTCAAAAATTCAGATTAATTGCTGATGAACACATAAGTGAGTGTCGAGATACAGAATGAAAGATAAAGGGCTGGATGGTCGGACAGACCTGGGTCCCCAATTCTTTACCCTTTTACATAAAGTTATGTCCATCTATCTCTTCTACTGATTCTGCTCTTGGGTTAAGGAGGGCAAAGAAATAACACCAAATCTCACCTTCTTCAATAGCAGACTGTCAAGTACTTCATGAGTTCTGATACCATGCCACCTAATCTGATTATGCTTGAAATCATAATTTACTGTTCGTGTTTTTTTTTTTTTTTTTTTTTTTTTTATTTATTCTTTTTTTTTATATATTTTATTTTATTTTTTTAAAATAATATTTGTTAAAATATCAATACTTAATTTTGATTATGACTGGATACTGTAAACGCACGCTGTTATATTACCTCTATAATGTTGCATGCCTTCATATTAATGCTTTAAGTAACATGTGGGAATGAAAGGATATAATAAGCAAGATAAATGAGAGTGGAAGGGCAGAATGTTAGACGGGCCTGCGCGCCCAATTCTTAACCCTTCGAAAATAAAGTTTGTTCGTTCGTTCGTTCGTTCATCACTTTGATTCCAGTCTACATCTCTTATCTCCATGTGTTTTTGGTCTGCTTCTTATATTCTTACTCACGAAATTCCAGGAAAAGGACTGCCTAGGATTGGGTTTCAAATTTTTGGAACTGTGGGGCATCACGGATATTGTCGGAAGTAGCCTTCCCTGGCGCTGAAACAGTTGCATGGACCAAAAACCAAACAATTTAGATTTAACAAACAAAAAAATAGAGTAGCCCCAAATGCTAACCTTAACCCTAATCCAATTTTCTGCTAAGATGGTGAGTGTGCAGTAAACTGTGATTCAACCGCTTTTACCTATAGCAACATCTAGCAACACAGCTTGGCTACCGATAACAATGTTATGGTTGAATCCAACAACTCGACCCCTTAAGTTTGTTTTCGATTAAATGACACAGGCTTAGTAGTAATCGAATATTGTGTCACATGGCCCGAATACCAGACGAGAGTGAAAGATCTCGCACTGATCCGGGCAACCGTTCTAGCAGACGACAGAGAGACTTCTTACCATTTACAAACAAAAGCACTAGGTTGATAACGGCGTACATATCTCATGTCAGCTGTGTGTTCTGGTTCAGCAGTGGATATCAATACGGTATTGCATTTATTTTGTGTGTATAAACTATGTTGCGGTGTTAGCTTAACTGTTATTATAGGCTATCTATTTTTCTGACTGCAAACAGTGGCACGTCCGGTATTGGATTACTTGACCTCAGAAGTGAAATGTTTACCTTAGTTACGTGTCCCTGTTTGTCAATCCTGACAAGCATTCTAGTATAGGGTGATTGAAAAGTTATTTCCTATTTTTAAGTTTTGATTTCCTCACTCGTATCTGTTGGATGTAAACGAAACAAAAGTCATAACAAGGAATAATAAATACCATTTGAGAAGTACTATTTAAAAAATTCTTCTTCATCTTTGATCCTTAATCGCCGACTGTCAAAGCAGTCAGTGGCCATCACGCCTGGTGGCGTCTTGTAGGGCAGCAACAAACTGCTTCCGCTTTGTTCGGTCGGCGGCCACCCTTCTTTCAGTGCCCCAGCTCTGGCTCACTTCCTACATCTTGGCCTCCACAGCTCTCCGCCAAGTTGTTTTTGGTCGGCCTCTCTTTCGCCTTCCCTTGGGAGCCCACAGCATAGCTGTTCCCGCGATGGCATCGGGGTCTCCCTCGAGGATGCGGCCAACCCAACTCCAGCGTCCGCCAGCCATGATGGTGCGCATGTCCTCCCGGTCACTCCCAGCAAGCAGTTCTTGGCCAGTGATAGTACTCGGACAAAACATTAAGAGAATTTTCCCCAGGCAGACCGTGCGGAAGGAGGACAGTCTCGACATCTCCCTCTCTGCCACCCTCCAGCACTCCGCATAGAAAGCACACAGCTCTCACATAATCCTAATTTGGTGTTTGTGCTGCACCGGGAAGTCTTCCAGATGTTGTTGAGACTAGCAAATGCTATTCTCGATTTATTCATTCTGTCCTTGATGTCTTTGCTTGTTCCGCCGTCTGGTGTTACCATGCACCCTAAGTATGTTTTTTTCAGATCTTTTAATTAACTGAAACAAAATAAAAATAAAAGTTAAACCGGCTAATAAGCTGACGTCACAAGATACAACAAAAATTGTTGCTCTCTATGAAATCATTCCTAATAGGTCATGTCTGAAGTTGCGTTGTAATGCTAATGTGACATATCACTTTAGGTAATAAAATGACATTTAATTGTCTTTATTGTGATGTTATTTCTGTTAAATTAGTTGGATAGGCATAAAGAAATAACCCATTAAAAAAATATAATGACTTTTTAGTCACTCGAACTTAGTTTTAGTTACTTGTTCTCTCCACTGATGTCATGAAGCATTGTAGGGGAGATAACGTGTTCGTTCTTGTGCCAAGTATGTCGCATTGGCTGTTGGAAGCCCGTGTGGATGAAGGATTTCGGTGAAATTATCTAGTCATTTGCCGCTTAGTCTTCTTTGTGCTCTAAAACGTGATCTTTTACTGTTATTGAATCGTAGCGTTATTTTATCGGACTCCGCTCTCTTAAGATGGCCAAACCATTTTATTTTCTGTCTCTCTGTGTATTTCATCATCAGCCTTGGCAGAGAGTGTAGAATATGGGGCAATGGAAAAAGCAGAACTGGAAATTAATCAACTAATACATGATCATGCCGGAAATAATGATGCCATTGTATATACAGATGGGTCTGTGTTCCGTGGTGAGAAATCAGTTTGGGGCTCGCTGTGATAAAGGGTAGAATCGTAACCGAACATAGTGGGGCTTACAAGATAACAACTTCCAGCATGATAAAGGAGGTCGAGGCAGCTACTACAGCCTTAAAGTGATTCTCTGAAACTTAATTAACAAGGCATTCATTGTGTCAGACTCTCAGTCCATGCTTCGAAAGGCTCAAAATGGTTGGCTACGACATGAATGGAAAACATTTATAGAAGCTTCAAATCTGCAGGAGCTGGTGTGGATCTACTGCCCTGGTCATGCAGGAGTACGCGGTAATGAGAGAGCTGACAGACTAGCAGCAAGAGCACCCACAGTGGGGACACTGGATATGGATAAGGAAAAGATACTGAGAATAATTATTGATCACCTGTTAGAGAATGACACTGCAATAGATGAATCATCAAGGTTAAGGCTGTTGGAATTTGGCATCAAACGTTAGACTAGAAGAGACTGACTTGTAAGAGGATGCATCCGTCGTGTATACAACCAGCGAGCTACAGAAACAGTTAGCATTCACACTTTTCGACATGCACTGAGGGAGACTGAGCACCTATAGGTTTGCCCGGAGTGCAATGATGTCGATTCTGTTCAACAATAACAATCATATTTGATGCAATATTAGTTTTGATGATTAATAATGGTCGCTAATGTTCGTAACTATGACCATTTTTTTCTTTCTTTCTTCTGTTTCAGACTGCACTTTAAAATATAACTCATTTTGGCTGAAACTTACTTTACTGAACGGTCTGGTATCTTGTAGCAAAAACGGTTACGGTTAAGGTTTTTTGTTTATATTTTTAAGAGTGTTAAGTGTTTACTGAAAGAGAATTCTAGGACTATGGAGTTGTAGTCAGAGTCGGGAGTCGGAGTCGTGGAGTCGGTAGTTTTCTTTAGTGGAGTCGGAGTTTGAGTCGGTAAAAAATTGTCCGGACTCCGACTCCAAATTTTATACCTTACGACTAGTTAAAAACTGTAGTCGGAGTCGAATATTTTAAATTTCAGGAGTCGGGCAATTTATTAGGCCGACTCCAGAACCTTGGTGAATATCGTTATTGTTTAGCTAGACAGATAGTAAGCCGCCAATGCTAACCTTACCCCTAACCCTGTTTACGACAAGATATCCAATAGTACAGTATATTGTGATTCAGCCAACATTTTTATTACCATCACCAATAGTAATTTTTTTTCTTCCTGTTCAATGTGTTTCTCTCACCTGCGCCAGACACATTCCATTCAACCCAAAGTTAATGAACATTTGTTATGATGGTAGTATTGCGTTTTTTAATATACATTTTTTTAAAAATTTATTTAAATGTTTAAAAAATTAAAACCTGACCTGCATTACAAGAGAGTATGTAAATTACAAGTAAAGGTCAAGGAAAGTCCAGTCGAAGATACTGCCGTAGGGAAGTGAAGTGTTACAGACTTCATTATGTTAAGTCTCATCTTTATTGAGATGAGATGACTGACTCTTTTTCTCGTTAACTTTGCCTTCCCTAACTCAGAAGAGTCTGGTACCCATTTGTCGTAAGTTGACCTCGGTGCAGCTACAACAATAGTTGTCGCTGGGGATGGCCTATGAAATATTATACAGAAGGTCTCCAGAAGTTGACACGTTAAGAAAGAAAGAGACCTATTCGAGATAAGGACAAGAAGAAGAGAATGCGAATGCTTTCCACTGGAAAGTGTTTTCTAGTAAATCATGGAAAGTGTTTTCTAGTAAATCATGGAAAGTGTTTTCTAGTAAATCATGGAAAGTGTTTTCTATTTCCCCACGATCTAAGCTTCTATCCTCAGATCCCGTAAAAACAGAGCCTCCAATCTCATCTATGTGTAGAATTTTACCTATATGTAAAAATTTAACACCGACAGCACGAGTGATACACTAATAATAATAGCCCCTTCAGTCATAACTGACTATGGGAATGCGCCCCTGAGGTGGCAGCCCTCAGCTGCTTATTTTCCTGGTGCTCCTTTCGACGTTTTCTCCTCACCTCTGCTTGTTGTGTGAGCCTCTTTTCGCCCAATCTGAGGTGGCGCCGTAAATAGCATAGCCACTTAGTGCGATCGGCAGCTTCATCCTCCCATGTTGCTGGATCCATGTCCAGTGCCCTCATATCTCTCCTGCACACATCTTTGAACCTCAGCTGCGGTCGCCCAATTGTTCTCTTGCCATCTGCTAATTGTCCGTAGAAGATATCTTTTCGGATGCGACCATCTTCCACGCGGCGGACATGGCCAAGCCAGCGAAGTCTGCACTGTCTAAGCAGTGTATACACTAACGAGCTAGATAATGATCAAACGGTTATTGGGTTTATTAATTAAATATCTACACATATAGGGTTAGTAGTAATTACAACGTGATGATGGTGAAGACAATTAACACAAAACAAACAGATGATATATAAATAACGTAGTTAGTTAAATAGGGGAGTCGCGGTAGCATAGTGGTTAGTGCACTGGCTTCCTAGCTCAGTGGTCCATGATTCGATCCCCATTGATGTTTTTAGGCCGCAAACGGCTCCTGGGTCGACCCAGCCCCAATTGGGTACCAGAGCAACTTTTGGGAAGGTTAAGGCGGCCGGCGTGATGCTGACCACATCGCCCCTACTGTGCCGATGGTCGAGAAAATATCGGCCTAACACCATCTTCCCAATGTGCCTCAATGGGCGTGTAACTGGATCCTTTACCTTTACCCCTATTTTAGTTAAATAAGAAAATGAACCTATGTGAAGCAAAGTGATGATGTGATATGATACTTGTTAGCAAAGTGATGTCTAATCTACACTGTCCATGTGTCTCTTAATGCTTTTCCGTGTATGATGATACACATGTATACGTAGACTGTTTCAGTAAGGTGAATGGTATGTTGTGTGGGTTATCTCTAAGACGAGGATGTACCGATGAGATCTTTTGTGTAATGAGAACTTTGACGATATACAGTCCTTCAATGTTTAGCACTATCTCTGTAGCGTTGACAAATCGTTGACTGTTGTCTTAAGAAAATGGCTGCTGACTAATCACTGAAAGGCACTGGCTAGACTGGCGCTCTTACACGAAATGATCTTGGTATGTAGACTCGACAACTTGAGTATGTACTCTTGAGTAATAAAATATGACTTAGAGTAAGGTGAGCTTGCTAACTGTATATGGAAATAAGCCTGTAAATAAGGAGTTTTGATTCTCAAAGTACGCTCTTCTGAGTGAGTTGAACTTGCTAAAAATATGAGAGTCAACTTGCGCGTGCTTTAGCTTGACTCATGCAGTAAGCTTTCGAGTGAGTTGAACTTGATATTTGAATGTGTAAAATCAACTTGTGAGAACTTGATAAGCAGGTAAATAAATTGCTGCGCAATTCCAGTATAAAACGCGGCCGATAAATCTTAACTGAGGAAGTGAAGGATGTCCTAAATTGCGAATTCTGCTTTCCAGATGCAAACTTTGCTAGTTTCTTTCTGGTAGACGCCAAACACGTAATGTGTAGACTCATACTTCTGTTGGACTGAAGACACACAAAAGTCTTCGTGAGTTTTCACACTTAATATCAATGGTTGACTTTCTTTTATACTATTCCTCGGTAATGATGAGTTCAATCCTCTAGTAATTATGTATGACATGAGATGCTCCTGATAAGTGTTAAATATGTTGCGCATGAGAGTGTGGGCATATGTAAGTCTGTAACGATGACCTAAAAATCTAGATGAAGATGAAATGTGAACTATCAATTACCTCCTGTCATCTTAGAGGAAAATCTTTTGATTTAATTTATCATTTATGAGAAGATTAATTGTGCAAAAGTGATCTTAACTAAAGACTAAGAAAACATATTAATAGTTTTTTAAAAATTCACTAACCTCCGTTTCCCTTTCGCAAACTCCTTTAAGAACACAATACACCACAGATATGAATTATTTTAACCACACTGAATTAATTGCAGGCTATGCTCTGGGATATTATCTGCACCATGCTGTTGAAACTGTACTGCTCTCTGGCGGACTCCGCGGTACATTATATTGCAGGTTAGCTCTAGGTGGGTCCATTGGGCCTGTGACGTATAACTCCACCCATAAATCAATAGCTAGGCTTCCATCTTGTGGCTTTTGCAGTTACACCCTTCTGTGCCCTGTCAGCGAATTTCACTGGCTACAAGTGGGGGGGGGGGGGGCGCGGGCGCTTTTCGCCACAAACTTTCAATTCCGTGCTATAGGTTAGTTTTCGTGACAACCGGTGGTTCCGGATAGGCTGGTTCATAAAAAATCACATGCCTTCTCCTGTCACAAATGTTGCATCCATTGTCGCTTTAATTGTATTTCCTGTCATCCTTTGTGAGACGGTTTTCCCTAATCTCCTTGTTCCCATCAAGACGCATGCCGCTCTCTTTTTGCCATCAGGAAATAAACGTTATTGTCCGTGTCCCGGCGCCTTTGTCGCCTGAGTCCATTGTCGCGCCGGCTATTGTGTCGCCAGGTAGTGACCGTCTTTCGTTTAAACAGCGGCTTAGCCATGAAAAGACTACCATATTGTGTCGGCCGGGCGTATTCCAAAATAATCAATATTCCAAGGTGGCATGTCTGTCTAACGATATTGACACGGGGACTTAGATACCAAAGAAGTTGTCTATGACCAAGCTGGTGTTTCACAAGATAACAATTAAGCCAGGTGTGTTCCGCAAGGCGGGAACATGAATCAAAGGAGTGTGAAGTTAGATATAAGTCGTGATCAAGAAAGATTACTTTAACCACGAAAAAAGAGGAAAATGTGGGTGAAAATGAAATAAGAAAGATGTGAAAGATGTTGGAAAAGATAGAGAGTGATAAAGATAGACCTACTAAACGACACTGTTTACAAATTGGTAGACTGGATGGTGACATTTCGTGGTTGAAGACCTACAAATAAACATGAAAAAGTGATTTGGAGATAAAAATGATAATGATTTTTTAAAAACCTGAAAGATATTGGAAGGATGAAAAAGTACAGGAATACGTAGTGTGACATTGTTGAAGGCCCATGCTCCAGCTGAGCTGAAGGATAATATATATGAGAAACTGCATATACATATTAACGGTGTGTTAGGGATGGGTAATACAGCAAGATGATACCGGTATAAAGATAAGAGACAGTATTATATCCACGCTAATATGATCAGTTCTGCATAAGAAAAAGAACGGACATAAATTTCCTTCCTTTTATCATCAGCATTTGTCATCTCCACATCGAAGGTCTGCTGCAATGGATCTTCAACTTCTAAGGTCTCTTGCATTGATGGTTCCCTCTGATAGACTCTTTCCTGTCCATCTTTTGGTGTTATCTTCCCACTTATAGCGTTGTCTTCCTCTTGCACGTTTGCCTCCAACTGTTCCTTCTATTAAGGTCTTCAGTAAGTTGTTATGTCGTTTTATATGGCCAAAATATTTCAGCTGTTTAATTTTGATCTCCTTGGTTAATTCTCGTTTCATTCCTAGGTTCTCTAAGACTTCTTTATTTGTTTTCTTCTCTTTCCTTAAGACGGGCACCATTCTTCAATGTATCTACATCTCAAGGGCCTCAATCCTCTCCCCTAATTGCTTGTTCATTATCCATGTTTCTACATCATATACAGTAGTACACAATAATAAATATAGTATTTGCTGATTCTCAGTTTGAATTTGTAAGTTAGTTGTTTAGATGTTAGTATCTGTCTCATGTTGTTGAATGTTGCTTTGGCCATTCATATTTTCTTCTTGATTTCTGTTTCGCATTTGCTATCTTGTTATTATATGACCAAATTATGAGAAATTCTTGACCTGTTCTAGGCTTTCCCCTTTTATTCCTATCTTTAACTTTGGCTTATCGACTGCTTTGCTAATTATCATAGTGTTTCTCTAACTCTTTAAATACAGTCTTCTTCTTCTTTGACCCTTAGCAGCCGACTTTCAAAGCAGCCAGTTGCCATCACGCCTGTTGGCGTCTTGTAGGACAGCAACAAACTACTTCCACTTTTCTCGGTCGGCGGCCATCCTTCGTGCAGTGCCCCAGCTCTGGTTCATTCTTTGCATCGCGGCCTCCACAGTTCTCCGCCAACTTGTTTTTGGTCAGCCTGTCTTTCGCTTTCCTTCAGGGGTCCATAGCATAGCTGTTTTTGTGATGGCATCAGGGTCTCTACTGAGGACGTGGCCAACCCAACTCCAGCATCTGCCAGCTGTGATGGTGTGCATGTCCTCTTGGTTGCTCCGAGTAAGCAGTTCTTAAATACAGTATTAAATACAAAATCTACATTCATTACCCTATATCTCCCCAGGGATCACAGGCCTTCGCCAAACGTATACCAAGTCCTCGTTGGGCATGCCATCAGCTCAAGGTCTTTTCTGGTCTTCTCGTGTTTTTTTTCATTTCTATCTCCAGTTTCCTTCTCCGTGTGTTCTTTGGTCTGCGACTACTTCTCTTTCCCTAGGGATTCCAATACAGGGATTACCTTGTAATGCTATCAATAGGTTTTCTAACTGTATGTCCTATCCATTGCCAGCATCTTCTTCTCACGTCTTCGTTCATTCAGTTCCACATTGATCATAGTTATTAAGAGTTTTTGTGGCTTAAATTTTCTACGATTCGGGATAGCCATTCCCACAATCATTCATCCTAGCCGCCTTTTACGACTTGCTTTTTAAGTTACAGTGTTACAGTTCGATTCTCTACTTTCGGGCTTCGACAACACAACGGTAACAAAAACAAATGAACTAAACAAACAAACAAATCATTTTTTTTAAAGACAACAAAACCTTTTTTTAATCCTGGAAGTATAGTAAGCAGTGTTCCTCAATTAGCACTTATATATAAAAAAGCAGAGTATTTCTCAACTTCTGTACCAAGTAGGAACCCCTCAAATAACTTCCCACAGTCAGCGGAACCCCTACAACGCAGTTCTATTACTGCTACTTTATAGCTAAGTGTCACGGTAGTGGTCCAACAATAGCCAAAACTCAAGAGTATCTAATATGGGCCTTCAAAGGTGTCTACCTTCACACAAGATTACTCTTGTCAGAGTTGTAGATAGAAGGATAATGATGTTTCTACCTCAAGGCAGTTTTCATAAGATATTTCCGAAGTCACGAACAATGCTGCATTGGCAGGGCAATTGTTAACTTATATCGGTCCGCAGCCGTTTATGAAGAATTAAGCAATCGTTTAGCCCGTTCAAGCCCCGAGCAACTTTTGGGAACACAATCTCCTGGCACAGTTTAGAATGGATACAGCACTTAGGATGCTCAAATCACTTGGTCTGGGAAATTTTAGAATTCCTCTTATGAAGGGTGATCTGATTCCTTAGGTCTCCAGTCTTTTTATTTAAAAATGCGGTTTTAAAGTTTTAAAGTTCCCCAAATACTCCGATCTGTCACTTATAATTTTGAATTCTTAGTCCGATCCTTCTCTGGCTCTGGTGAATTGCAAGCTTGACGTTGCGATGCAGTCTGATCTGTGACTCCGATATCGCTAGATTATATTTCCAATTCTCAGTTCAAATCCCAGAATGTACTTCCGACGAATTTGCCAATGGAAGTCGAAATTTATTCCGGCTGTCAAATTAAGCCAATGGTAAGCTCTTTAGAATTAAATGGGTCAGTGTGTTAAATTAAAATATCCCGAGTGTGTTTTAAAATATTACATTTAAAATTCAAACGGCTGGCCTCTTTCTAATTAGGCTGTAATACTTCCGCTTTCATCTTTATGCAAACTCACAAACAAATCTGTGAACTCATTCCTGCCCCAACATAATCTCCCCAGACAGGTTATCGGTAATATTGATACCAAGACGGGCCAGCGGAAACGATTAACTAATTATCACCAGTGTCTTCGCACACTCAAGACGGCTCTCTCAGACAGGCAATATAACGTTCTTTCCATATCCTGTCGGGTTGTATTGTTCTGTGGAGTGTCGGGACCACCTTGGATCACCCGTGACCGTCTCTAACAAAGGGGGGTAGACAACTTAAGTGAGAAGGGTATTAACAGCTGACCTGTGTAATTAACCTCGATAATACCACAGTTCACCTGCTGAGACGTAAACAAGTTTGGGAGCGGCATGGCAAAATGTAGGACAAAAAATATGCCGAATAATGGGACGATGAATGGGGAAAATTAAGAAATACTGCCAGAGAGAACGAGAGTTATGAAAAGTGCATCCCAAAATATGACGATGAAAGAGAGAAAGAAGAGCGCTGTTGCGCACATATTCTTTTGTGTGGCGCACGGATTGCGGTTGTTACGCATACAAATGGAAAATGTAATTATTTGTCTGATAAAAATATATTTATCTTTGAATTCACGATTATTGGTCTAAGGGACAGAACTCAGATTAGTCGATGTGTATTCATTCTGTGAGTTATCTGTTCTTGTATCTTTCCTGAAGATCGAACTCAGCGTAGGGATCTAGGTTTACAGCAATCTATTCTTTGTTTGGTTAGAAATAGATTGTTCTTGCTTCAGAATATCTATGGCCCGAATCTATGTGTATTTCTTGTCTATGTAGGACGAGACTGTCTTATATCTTAATATCTTTGTATGTCTAAGTCGAACTATATCTTCGGTGTCGAACTTGGGGTCATAGGTTGTTCGGCGGATGTGTCGCTAGGTCGACGTGAGAAGGTTCCGCCCTGATGGGTGCTGTGTTATTTGTAGCGGCCTGTCGCCGGGAAAAAAGTGATCTCTATATTAATGGGGAAAGAGGTAGTCTCTTTAGACATATCATGTATTATTCACCCCAGTGTTCATTCTTACTGCCAAGGAAGGGCAGAGTCATATTCTAGTTTATTTCTGATACCAAGGTAAAGACGCATTTCTTATGAACTTTTCCTGAGTCATTGTATTCGATGAGCAGTCCTACGGTTGTACGTTTAGACGAATATTAACCAGATGAAGATGACATTCATACCTAGCAGCACCATATTATGTGATGAAGTCAATTGTATAAATGGTAGAAGCTACAAAGCAATGAGGACATTTAATGTATGATCAGCTTTGATTGCGCTTCATAGTTTGTATCCTGGGTGAGCGACAACTCACTGGGAGGAGAAGCCATTTTGAATTCTATATTTTCCAATCATCGAGGAGAGAACAGGGATGCCCCTTACTATCACCTGATGAGTCCAGAGATCACTGCTACAGAAGAGAACCCACTACTAGTGGTTCAATATTATTATCAAAGAAATATGTGCGGAACTTTACCCAAAGGAACCTTCGCTAGACGAGGTTAGGTCTAGGAACCATTTTGAATATATTATTTATGAACTGACGTGCTCTGTCAGTGAAGACAGATGATTATCTATATTGGAATCACTGAATGCTTGTCTACTGAGATTCCATTATGCTGTCATGCAACATGAATGCCGATTTAAAACTGTAGACTATTGTTACACGTATATGATGATGTTGTGCCAACCTTGTTCCTGTGTCGTCGAAGTGTGTGTCCATTAAATACAAGAAAACGTAAACAGTAGTTCGTCTTACACTTCCTGCCACGAGTGAGTGAGATTGCCCTATTGTCAACTCTCAGAACATTTTCCAGCATTTGCGTACTGTTGTATCCTCACTCCAAATCAATACACCACTGCGTAGGTCGAGTTGACCTTTGGTTTGTCTTCATGTTTGACAACACCTATCGAATACGATTACTACAAACACCTCAAGTAACACTGGTGGTCAAGCAACGCCAACACTGGTGACCGAAGATTAGACCATATCAACACTGCTTTTTATCAACTGGTAGGCCAGCTTTCTGGGTTTGACCTCGCAGAAGTTGAGACTACTGATACCAGACCGTTTCCTGTGGCTGATACGACACACCTGCAGTATTAGTTTGCTCTTTGTCAACACTTTGTCAAGTGACCTATCGAGCGAATACTGTAACTAGGTCAGCGTTTGTTGACATTTCTGATGAAACAGACAGCGTTACACAGCAAGTTTGTTTATAAGAAGTAACTGTGTTAGCGAGAAGTGCTATGGAACTGAGAGGTCTTACACGTCAACGGTGGATCTTCTTGTGTTCTACATATTGTTGAACTTTGTAATAAATTTAAAACAGAAAGCTATTGTTTATTAAAGTGGCAGTTTAATTTGATAGAAACTGTACCATAATTCTGTATAACTGTGCCTTCTACACAACACATTCTTTCTGCAACACATCGCATTCACATGTTATTATATTACACATGTATTTATGCTATATGTATATTTATGTGTACATGTTTATATGTGACTAGTATAGGGTATACCGAGTCATATTGGTCCTATATTAGTGTTCTATAGGAAGCAATTTTCTTGATTGAAAATTTGCTGAGACATCTGTTGCTATATTTTGTTAGTTGTGATGACATGTGTAGTTTTGGTTTCGTTATTTTTTCGCATTCTTTAGTTGTGTTTTGATTTGTTTGTATTTGTTGGTCTACCCTTTCCCTATCATTAAGTTATATACACAATTCATATTTATACACTGCGGCGTCATTTGTTGTGTCTATTCCCTTGCAGTTGTCATCACAGATTATGTGATTATTGTCATTAATTTCCCCATCTGATTTATTTGATTTCTGCAAATGCTTTCGTATTGTCTTTCTTATTTGTACTTTATGTATGTTGTTGGTTGACATATACTATAAAATATACTTGATCATACACTACTAGCTGTGTAGTGAACTTATGAGATATAATCAGCTGATGATTAATTGTTGTTATTATAGGTACACAGTTGATTATACAACACCTTATTTAAAGGCTTGTTTCCAACAGAGATTGGGATTGTGAGCTAATTAATCAAGTTCATTTAGAACTTGTTCCTGTTTACTTGGAAATAGATTACATTATTGTTTCAAGTGATTGCTATCATTATTAGACATCATGTCTACATTGGAATACTTTATTGCACAAGGGAAATCCCTTGATAAGTCTGGTAAGGAATTAGAGGAGTTTGCAACTGCTCAATTTGCCATGGTATTAAAGTCAGAAGAAAAGAAACAAAAAGAGGAAAATAAATGGAAAGCAGAAGTTGAACAAAGGAAGATAGATGCTGAGAATTTAAGATTGCAGATGCAAGCTGAGGAGAAAAAAGCTGCTGCTGAGGAGAGAAAGCTTCAAATAGAAGAAAAAAAATTAGAAGCTGAAGAAAAGAGATTAGAAAGAGAGGCTGAACAAAAGAGATTAGACAAAGAAGCTGAACAAAAAAGATTAGAAAGAGAAGCTGAGGCTGAACAAAAGAGATTAGACAGAGAAGCTGAGGAGAAAAAAGCAATGAGAGAACATGAACATCAAAAAGAACTTTTAGCATTTGAGTTAGAAAAATTGAAATTGACAAATATGAGTAATGTTAATCAGTCAAATGGTAATAGTGGTAAACCCTTTACTTATAAGGTCAAGGTACCAGCGTTCAATCATTCCAGTGACGATATTACATTCTGGCTGGATCGTTTTGAACGTTCTTGTCGAGCTCATAATGTGGATAAATCACAATATGCTAACCAGTTATCAGAAAATTTGAAAGGTGATTCTCTGACTAGTTTAAGTTTGGTTGAAGAGGCTGACAAGGATAATTATGATGTTATTAGAGCAGCTTTATTGAGAAAATATCAATTAACAGAGGAAGGTTACCGTACTTTGTTTAAGAAAATGGTACCTGAATCAGGGGTAGAATTCTCAGAATTCATTGCAAGGACACGTCTTACATTTAATCGTTGGATTGAGTTGTCCAAAACAGAAAAGACATATGAAGCCCTTATGGGCTTGTTGCTCAGGGACAAGATTATGTCAAGTGTTAATAAACCATTCCTTGAATTCCTACATGAGCGTAAACCCAAGACACTAAAAGAAATGAAAGAATATTGTACCCAATACGTCACGGCACATCCGGACGTAGCTTTTAGCAATGCTAAGGTTAAAGAAAGTATGCCAGTTGCATCAGCAGCACCATACAACCCTAATTATTCACACAAATTTCAGGGACCACAAAACAGGTTTGATAAAAAGGGTAACCATAATAGTTATCAAAACCAAGGTAACCAGTCATTTCAGGGTTCTTCTGCGAAGAACTGGAGACGAGCTGACAGCCCTCGATTCAGGGGTGGTCATAATTATAGAAATTTCCGCAGAGGAAGTCATTATAGAAACTATCCAAGTCATCCATCATGGAGACAACAAGACCATAGTTATAGAGATACTCATTATAATGAATATGATAATGGTAACCATGAGGACTATGACTCAAACCCAAATAGGGGTTACAATAGAGGAAACAATAATGATTACAGAGGCAATAATAATCGAGGTAGATCACAATACAAAAAACATAAATCACATTATCAGGCAAACTCTGCACAGCAAGAGTCACATGAAGCCTATAAACAGACTAAAGATAATAATGATGCTAATAATATGGCATGTTCCGCTTTTGATTTTGGGAGAGCATCTCAGTGCCCCCAATGCAAAACATTATTTGAACCAACTACGGTGTCCACTTTAAGTTGTGGCCATCCTCTTCCCGCTCTTCCTGCGTCAGTCGCGCATGATGGAAGAGGTTCTCTTGTCTTACATAAAGGTTTAGTAAATGACAATCCAGTCTCAGTTCTTTTTTATTCTGGATGCACCACAATTGGTGTTAGGCAGTCGCTTGTAGATCTTTCTCGTGCCACTGGAAAAGTAGTCAAATGTGTAACATTTGGCGGCACCTTAGAGAAATACTCTACTGCTATCATTAGGATTGCTACTCCTTTCTTTACAGGAGATGTACACGCATGTCTTCTGCCGAATCCGATCGCTGATCTTATCATCGGTCGTATTCACGGAGTCAAAGAATGCACTCCGCAACAAATTTCCGTTTGGGAAAAACAAAATATGCAAACTGCTAATGCTGTAGTCACTAGAGCTCAGGCTCTTAATATGCCTCAAACTTCATCTACTGAAGATAATGAAGTGCATAACCAAGATGATCCCTTGGTAATTTCTCGTGACTCGTTTATAAAACAGCAAGAAGATGATCCAACTCTAAAGAAATTCTTCACTCTTGTAACAAAAGGTGATCCTAATAAAGATACAAAGCGTAAATCTTGGATTACAATGAAGAATTGCGTACTTGTACGTATGGTGCAAGACTCCACTAAGTCAAGTCATTCTCAGATTCTTGTTCCCAAGAATTTGAGAGTTAAAATTTTGCAACACGCACATGACTCTCAGTGTGCTGGACATATGGGTTTTTCCCGTACAAAGTCAAGAGTTCTTGTGGCTTTCTTTTGGCCTTTTGTGAACAAAGACATACGGATTTATTGTCGATCTTGTAAAGTATGTCAAGGAGTTAAATCCAAAGGTCCACGCCATGCTGCACCTGTTCAGGCTGCAGACATTCCTTTTCGACCATTTCAGAAAATGGCGATAGACATCATTGGTCCATTTAAGATCAAATCTGCTAGAGGACATCAGTTTATCTTAACATGTGTGGACATGTGCACACGTTGGCCAGAGGCTATTCCTCTGAAGAGCATTACTACTGCTGACATTGCAGATGCTCTTTGGCTTATATTTTCTCGTCTGGGATTCCCCGGAGAAATATTATCAGACCATGGCACCCAACTAATATCGGATACCATGTCTCAAGTAATGTCTACTCTGCAGATAGAGAGATCTTTGAATAGTATCTATCATCCTATGTCCAATGGGAAGGTGGAACGCCTAAATAGAACACTCAAAAACTTACTAGGGAAGATAACTGAGGATCATCCTCAAGATTGGGACAGGGTTTTACCCGCGGCCCTCTTTGCTTACAGAGAGGTCCCCAATGAACATACAGGATTTTCTCCCTTTGAACTTGTCTTTGGCGCGTGACCGCGTGGCCCTATGTCTTTACTTCATGATCTCATAACCGCTGATAATATTACCGATGACACAAAATCCTTTTACGAATATGTCATCGCGCTGAGACAAAAGATTATCGAGGCATGCACATTGGCAACTTCTTCTTCTGAATTTGCTAAACAGAAGGCAAGACAATTTGCCAATAAGAAAAGAACCTTACGACAACTTTGTCCTGGTGACAAAGCATTTGTTTTACTACCTTGTAGGGAAAACAGACTTCTTATTTCTTGGAAAGGTCCGTACGATATAATCTCGAAAATTTCCGATGTTGACTACATTGTCGATATTGATGGAAAGCATAAAACCTTCCACATCAATATGCTTACGGAATTCCATGAACGTCCGGATTATTTACAGCCTATTTTCCAGGCAACGGACGATTCACCAGTCCAACATGGTCATTACTCATCACTGTCCATAATACAGGATGAGGAAACAAGTTTTTAGGATGTTAATCTTCCGCTTCCGATGATTCCACTTCATTCGAGTGAGTCATGGAAAAACGTTACTGTTTCTCCGAATTTGTCTCTAGGAGAACAGCGACAAGTTTTGGCTATGTTACAAACATTTCAGGATGTCCTTACTGACATCCCTGGACAAACTCATGTTATTGAACATGACATTATTCTAACTGACCATAATCCTATTAGGGTCAGACCTTATCCTATCCCTATACATTTTCAAGCACAGGTCGAGAAGGAGTTGGATGAGATGATAGATTTAAAAATAACACTAGTCAACAACCAAAATGTACCAGAAATGAAAATAGCTGATCTTAACTAATTTTGGTGTGCTGAAAACGAAAATGACATTAAAAAATGTTGATTGGCTCTAGTTTTCAAGATATATGCTACTAGTTTATTTAATTACGGTCAATTTATATATATGACGCAACTGTTGTGGGCGATTGCATAATTGTTTCTAATGACCAATAAAAATGTAACTAGAAGTTGATGATGCAATCCTACCTATGATTACATCATCTTTGTGTATAAATATCTTATCTCTGATAAAATTTTGCCATTAGTTAGTGCATTTGTCCATATCAAAAGTATCGTAGTTAGAAATGCCTAGGACATGTGTGAACAGTGCTAATAATTTTTGTTATATATGTGGTGAGGGGACATTTGTATCACAAAAACGAAATACTACTACAGTGATTAAGAAGGCGTACAGTTTGTATTTTGGCTGCAGAATAGGAGATCAAGATAAGAGCTGGGCGCCACACATATGCTGCAATACATGTGCAGCACATCTTAAACTGTGGTTGACTGGCAAAAGGCAAGCTATGCCTTTTGCAGTCCCAATGATTTGGAGAGAGCCCACTGATCATCTCAACAACTGTTACTTTTGCATGGTCCCTCCAATTGGGAAAGGCATATCAAAGAAGAAAAAATGGACTCTGGAATATCCAAACATCCCCTCTGCAATACGTCCGGTACCTACCAGTTCCCAAAGTGCCAGAATCATTTTCAGCTGCTTCCACTGATGAAGAAGAGAACATTGGTGGTCCTGGGAGCCGCGCTAGCGTAGTGGTTACCACACCGCTCTGGCGACCGGGTGATGCAGGATCAAACCCGGGTGACGGCATTTGAGGAATATTCGTCGACCGGGATTTGGACTGCATTAACTCGAGACCTGGCGAGAACATTTGAAGGAGTGTCGTCGACCAGGGATTGGCGGCTCCTAAGCCGACCCAGCTGTAATGGGTACCTCCGAAATCGGAGAGTATTTGCCTGAATGGTGAGGGACACCTGTCTCTGTACAAGAAAAAAGGGATACTCACGTAAAATCAATGTCAGGTATGAACAAAAAAATAATAACCTGAGATTTCGCCTCGAGCATTAGCAGGCGTACGCAAAAAAAAAAACAAAAAAAAAATGGTGGTCCTGAACCGTCAACCTCAAGCGACCCAGATTTTGAGCAAACTACATCCACTAAACCACACTTAATAACCCAAGGTGAACTGAATGATCTTGTAAGAGATCTGAATTTACCGAAGAACAAGGCGGAGCTTTTGGGTTCCAGATTGCAACAGTGGAATCTCCTGGTAGATGATGTTACAATTTCTGTGTATAGGAACTGCCAGAAGCCGCTTATTACATTCTTTTTCAAAGGGTGTGACCTTTCTGCGTGCCACAACATTTCTGGTTTAATGGCAGCCCTCAAAATCAATTACATACCGGAAGAGTGGAGGCTTTTCATTGATTCATCCAAGACGAGTCTTAAAGCTGTTTTGTTGAATAATGGTAATGTGTTACCGTCAATTCCAGTTCGTCACGCAGTTCATATGAAAGAAACTTATGAAAACATTAAGCAGCTTTTGAAGTGTATAAACTACGATCATCATCATTGGTCACTTTGCGGTGACTTAAAAGTGGTCGCTCTTTTGCTTGGACTACAGGGTAGCTACACCAAGTACTGTTGCTTTCTCTGTGAGTGGGATAGCCGTGCACGAAGTGACCATTACATCAGAAGACATTGGCAGTAAGAACGTTGAGAACCCAGCACTTGTCGACACCAGCAAGATTTTGTTGCCACCCTTGCATATTAAGCTGGGTCTCATGAAAAACTTTGTCAAGGCAATGGAGAAAACAGATGAGGCTTTCAAATACCTCATCAGAAAATTTCCAAGACTGAGTGAAGCTAAAATAAGAGAGGGAGTATTTGTTGGTCCGCAAATTCGAAAACTTCTTCATGATGACGAGTTTCTTAGCGTGTTGCATGGCAAGGAAAAAGCAGCATGGCTAGCATTTAAGTCAGTGGTGGATAATTTTCTTGGAAACAACAGATCTGATAATTACAATGAAATTGTAGAAAATCTCCTTCTGAAGTATAAGAGTCTTGGCTGCAACATGTCGTTGAAAATTCATTTTCTGGATTCTCATCTGGATTTCTTTACGTCAAACTGTGGAGCGGTCAGTGATGAGCATGGTGAACGATTTCACCAGGACATGGCTGCTATGGAGACAAGGTATCAAGGCAATTGGAGCCCTTCAATGCTTGCTGATTACTGTTGGACTGTGACAAGAGACACCTCATCGATTGACTACAAGAAGCAAGCAAAGAGAGCTCGAACAGCGACTGAATAATGACGGAATGGGTACAAATGTGCCTTTTTAAAACATGATATGTGAACTTTTAGTAATGTTTTTATTTTTGCTATCACTTTATGTTGAAATATCAATTAATTGAGTATGTAACCACAATTTTTATAATGCTTAAGTAGAAAGACTAGCTGTTCACCCCAGAGAATTAAACAAGCATACATTATTTGTATTACTGTAATGTAAATTCATCATTTTTTTTTTAAACCAGAGCCAATTAGTTAATTTCATTATGATATTTGAAATCAGCATGTCAAAATCAATAATAAATGGTATATTTAATTTCTGGTACAAATAACTTTTGAAAATTTGTTGACTAGTGTAATTGAACCATCCACTTCTGCATATTCTTCGCCGATGGTTATTGTTCGGAAAAAAGACAATAACATACGTCTTTGCATTGACTATCGCAAATTGAATCAAGTTACGAAGTTCGATGCTGAACCTATGCCTTTACTAGAAGAGCTACTTACTAGGCTTTCTAAATCTCATTTTTTCACTAAACTAGATTTGTCTAAAGGATATTGGCAAGTTCCTTTATCTGAACGCGCCAAACCAATTACGGCTTTTTCTACACCTAGAGGCCTTTTTCAATGGAATTTCATGCCTTTCGGCCTTATGAACGCACCAGCTACATTCGTACGCATGATGCGTCGAATCCTATCTTATCGGTCAGATGTCATTGCGTACCTAGACGACATCTGTCTTTTCAGCGATACTTGGGAAGATCACTATTCGGGGTTAGTTGAATTACTATCTACTCTACGCGAGTATAACCTGACAGCGAAACCCTCTAAAGCCTGCATTGGTTTTAGCGAAATTTCTTTCATATGCCATCGAGTTGGTCATGGTTTCCTAAAGACAGAGGACCATAATATCACTAAGATACTTAACATCTCTATTCCTAAGACTAAAAAGCAAGTTCGAAGTCTCTTAGGTCTTATTCAATTTTATGGAAGATTCATTCCGAATCTATCCTCTATCATGGCACCTCTTTCTACACTACTAAAGAAAGGGTCTCCTAATATGGTCCACTGGTCACAGGAATGCCAATCCTCTTTGGATAAGATCAAAACTTTGTTTTCAACATCACCTATTTTAGTTTTACCTACTACAGATAAGACATTTGTTCTTCGTAGTGACGCTTCATCCACTGGGATTGGAGCGGCACTAATGCAAGAGTACTCTGGAACTCTGCATCCTGTAATGTATATCTCCAGAAAACGTAATGCTGCAGAAAGGAATTATTCGGTTTTAGACCGTGAACTATTGGCTATGGTTTGGTCAATACTCAACCTACAAAGATTCCTTCTAGGCGCACATTTCATAGTGGAAACCGATCAGAAAGCTCTTACGGCTATACAGAGTAAGAATTTGAAGAGCTCGAGGTCTACTCGATATGCAATTGCTCTTCAACCTTTTCATTTTTCGGTACGAGCTATCAGTGGATCAGATAATGTGATGGCAGACATTTTGTCTAGATGCCCACATGATTCCACCTAACTGTTGCGTCTTGGACTTCTTGACACTCCCAACTCTACAACAGTTTTTCTTTTCTATATCAAGATAAATACACATTGTAATTGGTAATATAGTGATTGTATCACTACTATCACTACGTTCATTGATATATATATTCACCGATACTCGTTGATGATTTTTCTTTTTTGTCAATCATGTACTTATAGTGCTTAAATATGAAATTGTTATATGCATTGTGTCATTGCCAGCATTGTAGTATACGTTGGTGGCACCTCCCTGGAAACATTTATGCTTAAGAGAAAACCTTTCTCTGAGAGGTTGAGATGTATTCTCACCAGTCGATCTATATTTCGACTTTGCCTTAATTTGGCTTATAAATTCCAGATATTTCTCATCTGCGCAGTATTTGTGCGTTGTGAGCCTATTGTATGTTGCTCTCAGATGAAAAAAAAATGATTTTCATTTTTTTCCCGGTGGGTGTGGTAGTCTGTTGCGCACATATTCTTTTGTGTGGCGCACGGATTACGGTTGTTATGCATACAAATGGAAAATGTAATTATTTGTCTGATAAAAATATATTTATCTTTGAATTCACGATTATTGGTCTAAGGGACAGAACTCATATTAGTCGATGTGTATTCATTCTGTGAGTTATCTGTTCTTGTATCTTTCCTGAAGATCGAACTCAGCGTAGGGATCTAGGTTTACAGCAATCTATTCTTTGTTTGGTTGGAAATAGATTGTTCTTGCTTCAGAATATCTATGGCCCGAATCTATGTGTATTTCTTGTCTATGTAGGACGAGACTGTCTTATATCTTAATTCTTTGTATGTCTAAGTCGAACTATATCTTCGGTGTCGAACTTGGGGTCATAGGTTGTTCGGCGGATGTGTCGCTAGGTCGACGTGAGAAGGTTCCGCCCTGATGGGTGCTGTGTTATTTGTAGCGGCCTGTCGCCGGGAAAAAAGTGATCTCTATATTAATGGGGAAAGAGGTAGTCTCTTTAGACATATCATGTATTATTCACCCCAGTGTTCATTCTTACTGCCAAGGAAGGGCAGAATCATATTCTAGTGTATTTCTGATACCAAGGTAAAGACGCATTTCTTATGAACTTTTCCTGAGTCATTGTATTCGATGAGCAGTCGTACGGTTGTACGTATAGACGAATATTAACCAGATGAAGATGACATTCATACCTAGCAGCACCATATTATGTGATGAAGTCAGTTGTATAAATGGTAGAAGCTACAAAGCAATGAGGACATTTAATGTATGATCAGCTTTGATTGCGCTTCATAGTTTGTATCCTGGGTGAGCGACAACTCACTGGGAGGAGAAGCCATTTTGAATTCTATATTTTCCAATCATCGAGGAGAGAACAGCGATGCCCCTTACTATCACCTGATGAGTCCAGAGATCACTGCTACAGAAGAGAACCCACTACTAGTGGTTCAATATTATTATCAAAGAAATATGTGCGGAACTTTACCCAAAGGAACCTTCGCTAGACGAGGTTAGGTCTAGGAACCATTTTGAATATATTATTTATGAACTGACGTGCTCTGTCAGTGAAGACAGATGATTATCTATATTGGAATCACTGAATGCTTGTCTACTGAGATTCCATTATGCTGTCATGCAGCATGAATGCCGATTTAAAACTGTAGACTATTGTTACACGTATATGATGATGTTGTGCCAACCTGTTTCCTGTTCCTGTGTCGTCGAAGTGTGTGTCCATTAAATACAAGAAAACGTAAACAGTAGTTCGTCTTACACTTCCTGCCACGAGTGAGTGAGATTGCCCTATTGTCAACTCTCAGAACATTTTCCAGCATTCGCGTACTGTTGTATCCTCACTCCAAATCAATACACCACTGCGTAGGTCGAGTTGACCTTTGGTTTGTCTTCATGTTTGACAACACCTATCGAATACGATTACTACAAACACCTCAAGTAACACTGGTGGTCAAGCAACGCCAACACTGGTGACCGAAGATTAGACCATATCAACACTGCTTTTTATCAAGGGCTAACGAACATGCACAAACCGTTTTGTCACATTAAGAAAATTTTTTTTGAAGGAGATGTTATCTATATATTTAACACACATGAACGCGCTCACACACACTGTCATGATACGAAAAGTATTGACACTTTTCCCCATTATTTTTTCTCTTTAATGTGTCAAAACAGGCCTTAAAGGTATTGACCGAATGTCGCAAGAAACAACAGAGTGAGATGAAATACATTATCTAATAAGTGTCAAAACATTCTAACAGATGAATTCAGTGACACTTAGAGAAACCGAAAGAAAAACAGATATGTTTTGTTTGTCTCTTGGGTATAATGTATGTACATGTTTTAAAATAGCGTCTCTCACGGAACCCCTTACTTACTAAGGGTTCCTCTTCTACCCTTGGGTGCAGAGTTTGCCAGAGAGAGCGCCATACTATCCCATCCGCTATCTTCCTCCTGGCCTGGTTCCAATCTAGTCCTCCGTCCTTTAGAGATTGTTTAACATTGTCCTGCCAGTGAAGTCTGGGTCGTCCTGGAGGTATGGATCCCTGGCTCTTGGTCTCCCATATTTGTTGTGGAATGCTTTAAGGGATAAATAGATTATTTAAAAACCAACGATTAAAATAATCGAAAACAAAAACTTACTTGAACGAAACCCCTGAGGATGAATTGCGGAGCCCTAAATTTCCCCGGAACACTGGTTGAGAAACATGGGTTTAAAGGAATCATTTCTCAAGCAGCTCCGACCTTTCTGTTCGCAGTCCGCACAATAAAAAAAAAAATGCCAGATCGGTCGAATAAACTTCCATAGGTCCTTTTCTTCGATAGATGCATATGAATGAGCGTATGCATAGAAATGTGAATAAATGCATTGCTAATCTCGGTCTGTAAGTTCCGTTGAAAACGATCGCCGTTATTGATTTCCTAAACTGGTAATTCATCATACGTTTTTTTATTTAGACTTTTTGTTATTAGGTTATCGATCCGTGCAGGTATTCCGCTTTTATGGCTCTTTTAATTCATGCTTACCTGTAGAAAACAAACATCGGGAGAATATTCTGTGCTTAGATATTTTTTGGACCGCTGTATAATACTGTATTGTGGTCGTACTTTTTTTTATAAGTATTAAATTGTATTGAGCTCTTCGAATCTGTCTCCCTATTGTTCCCTTTTTGTTCCGTATGAAGCTTTATGCGCCCTTGAATATGTGTTGTGGCAGTACTAGTGTAAGGGCCGAATAATTGGGGCGCCAAGACTTACGTGCCTGTGTAGAACAGAAGGATTGAAATTATATTGCAAGATTACCAATGTGGAACTGATGACAAGCTCACCAATGTGGAACTGATGACAAGATCACCAATGTGGAACTGATGACAAGATTACCAATGTGGAACTGATGACAAGATTACCAATGTGGAACTGATTACAAGATCACCAATGTGGAACTGATTACAAGATCACCAATGTAAAACTGATGACAAGATCACCAATGTGGAACTGATGACAAGATCACCAATGTGGAACTGATGACAAGATCACCAATGTGGAACTGATTACAAGATCACCAATGTGGAACTGATGACAAGATTACCAATGTGGAACTGATGACAAGATCACCAATGTGGAACTGATTAAAAGATCACCAATGTGGAAAAGATGACAAGATCACCAATGTGGAACTGATGACAAGATCGCCAATGTGGAACTGATGACAAGGTCACCAATGTGGAACTGATGACAAGATTACCCATGTGGAACTGATGACAAGATTACCAATGTGGAACTGATGACAAGATTACCAATGTGAAACTGATGACAAGAACTATACAAGTGCCAATGGAACAAGAGGTGAAAAGAAGACGCTGGCGATGAATAGAACACACACTGAGGAAACTTTTTGACAGCATGACATGGCAGTCCTTGTTCTGGAACCCCCAGCGTAGGAGAGGCAAAGATAGACCCCAAAACACATGGAGAAGAGAACTGGAGACAGAAGTGAAAATGATGAGGAAAACGTGGAAAGATCTTGAGCTGATTGCACGTGACAGGAGGACTTGGCTGGTGTTTGTTGAAGGCTTATGCTCCTTGGGGAGCTAAAGTGTATTGATTGATAGATTGAAGAGTCACATGTACCTTCATTCTATGTTGTTTTTTCTTCCGTATGGAGAACTGAACGCCTATGCAGCCAATCCCCTTTCAGGAAAATAGTAAAAACTAAAGGTACGCCCATATCAAATACTGCCATAGCGGGGGTTGAAGGCCTATGCTCCTTTGGGAGTGGAGGGTTATGAATGAATGAATGGTTTTCATGCACTTTCAACAAGTACTCAATACTTCGTTTGCACCCATGGTAAGGGTTAGGGTTAATTCTACAGTTTATAGATAATTTCTTATCTCCAGATACATACTCGTATTATGAACATAGTTCATCCGTGTACGCCATCTTAGAAAATCGTTAACACAGCAACCCCTCTCCCACAACCCAACAAGGGATACAGTAAGTTGAAAAATATTTTCTATTCAAATGTTTTAAAGCTCATTAAAAATTATATTGAAAACAATTATCATCATAACGCATTAGCTCCACAAGGAGCATCAGCCTTCAACAATTGGATCCTTTCAGGAAACCTGCGCCAAATCATTAGTGTGCTCTTACAGCGGTGTTTTTTCTACCACTGTGTTTTACATGATGAGGTGGAACAACTTCATATTACGACATGCCTAATGAAGAAGTGTTATTATTTCTTTGTCTCCACCCAGGTCTACACTTAAAGGAGAATATACGAGTAATATTTTAAAAGAAGGGCGAGGTGTCAAATATTGACTTCGCCTAAGGCACCATATGCGCTAAGAGCCGCCCTGAAGTGTCCCTATAGTATTATGATTTTCAAGATAGGTTACTATGCTTATTCTCAACTCTCCATGGTCGCCCTTTGCAGAAAGTTGGTAAAGGTACAGAGGCTATTCTAATTATCTTCCTGGTTCGTCTTCAGACTTCCACATTAATGACTCTTATAAAGGCAGTAGTCAGCTCAAGGTTCCTGACATCTCCAAACAGTTTTTTGTGTGGAGAGAAGTAGGTTGTTGCCATATGCCACTCCGTTCATTGCTGTGTGTTGAGCTGGACTGGAGCAAATGTTCAGCTGTCGTGGGGCTGGTGCCACAGGTGCAGAGATCTGTTGCATCAATCCTGTACTTGTGGTATAGATCAGTGGTTCTCAAAGGGGGCCATATGCCCCCCTTCCCCCAAGGAGGCCATGCCATATTTCTAGAGGGCCACAGTAAGATGGTAAAGTACATTTTTTTCCAGCTAACAGCAACTATGAGGGGCCCACAGAGTTAAATGAAGCTCAGAAGAGGGCCATGAGCAAAAAAACAGGTTGAGAACCCCTAGTATAGATGACATCTCAATCTGTTGTATCTTGTTTCTTCCGCAGTTCTTTCTCGTGGCAATCGTATAGTGTTGTATTTTCACGCAGATCATCATCATTATCATCATCATCACCCTTCAGCTCAATAAGAAGCCCAGGCTTTCATTGTGATCATGCTACGTCTTTATGTCCTGTGTCATTCGAAGTTAATTCTCAAATCACTTCGCTTCTCTCTCGTCAGAGTATTTTCAAAAGGCCTCAACACAATGGCGCTTAAGATATTGCTTTTCCTCACATAACTGTGTCCGCCCTGGAGGGTGGGAAGTGGGGGCGGGTCCCTGTTCTTGCTTATGCATATTATGTGAATGCTGTAAATATACCTATATGTGTGCCTGGGTTGAAAGGAACGTATGTCACTAAAACAATGCGTGCTAAACAATAATAACTACCCTTGCACAGGCCAGAATTTTAAAAATGTCATACGTTCTTACGGCTTTCCAAACAAGCATCCTGCAACTTCGTATGACTTGTGTCTATCTATAGATTAACAGCACATCATAACGAAGAAAAGAATGAAACAAGAAATTGTAAAAGTAAACAAAAGTGTGAGAAGATTCAAAGGAGGTGTCTTTTTTTTTTTCTTCCTCTACTCTGAAGGAGGATCTGGTCATAAATAATGTGTTCCGATTTTTATGTTGAGAATTTCTGATTAATAATTAGTACAAATAAATCGGTATGTTGCAGGCACTCGTAAGACGTAGAAAACTAGACAACAGAACAGTGAAAGAAGTGATAGAATTATCGGGATTTCGAACCCAGGACCATCCGAAAGGCACCACTAAATCTGAATGAGAAAAAGGTGAAAGCTGCCCTGACGATGTTTCACCTGCAGTATCCAGTAAATAGATACTTTCTGACCTGGGACGAATTAGGGTGAGTAATCACACAATAAGAATAATGTATTACATAATTCATTCATTCATTCATTCATTACCCTTAAGCGCCCCAAGGAACATGGGTCTTCATCAAATGTATGCCATGTCTTCATGTCATGTGCCATGTCCTCATGTCCTGTGTCATGTCCTCATGTCCTGTGCCATGTCTTCATGTCATGTGCCATGTCCTCATGTCCTGTGCCATGTCTTCATGTCACGTGCCATGTCTTTATGTCACGTGCCATGTCTTCATATCACGTGCCACGTCTACATGTCACGTGCCATGTCTTCATGTCCTGTGCCATGCCTTCATGTCCTGTGCCATGTCTTCATGTCCTGTGCCATGTCTTCATGTCCTGTGCCATGTCTTCATGTCACGTGCCATGTCTTCATATCACGTGCCACGTCTTCATGTCACGTGCCATGTCTTCATGTCACGTGCCATGTCTTCATTTCCTGTGCCATGTCTTCATGTCCTTGCCATGTCTTCATGTCACGTGCCATGTCTTCATGTCCTATGTCATGTCTTCATGTCCTGTGCCATGTCTTCATGTCTTCATGTCACGTGCCATGTCTTCATGTCCTGTGCCATGTCTTCATGTCACGTGCCATGTCTTTATGTCACGTGCCATATCTTCATATCACGTGCCACGACTTCATGTCACGTGCCATGTCTTCATGTCCTGTGCCATGTCTTCATGTCCTGTGCCATGTCTTCATGTCACGTGCCATGTCTTCATGTCACGTGCCATGTCTTCATGTCACGTGCTATCATTCAAGATTTGTCCACGTCTTCTTCATCACCTTCATCTCTGTCTCCAGTTCTCTTTGTTCTTCTTCTCTTGTTACCCTGGGGAATCCAGAGGAAGGACTGTCTAGTAATGCTATCAACAGGTTTCCTCAATGTTTGCCATATCCGTCTCCAGCGTTTTCTTATCATGTCTTTCCACACATATAATTCACAACATTTCATTTTAAATAAAACTGGTACATATATAAAACATAATAGATGTATTTAAAATAGTTTTATTTTATTATAAATGAAATATAAAAAAAAAGATACAGTAACCCAAAGTCTAGAAGTCTCTAGTCAACTACATTGTAAAGAGAGTGAGATATTAAAGAGCATGGAAAGAAGTACACTATATATTATAGACATTATGAAATACCATAATAAATGCCAGAACATGTTTAGCCTGGTGGAACGAACACAGAGCCCGGTTAAGAACAACGGAGGCCCTAGGCTATTCAGATATTTTGGGGCACCTCTCTAATCTTCTAAAAGGTAAAACTATGAAAAAAATTAAAAACAAAAACTAATGGATTTCAGATAAATCTTTTTATTAATATATGACAATATGTTTTTTAAAACAAAGTTGTGTTCGTTACAGCCCCTAGATTCTGTTAAAGATAGTGAGGCCCCTACAAAGAAAATATAATTTAAACAAAAAGGAAAAAAAAGCGGGGGTGGAAGTAATTAATAAACTAACTGTTGTGCAGATACTATTGTCCTGCACGCACGAACGTACTAACGTTTTTTTTTTTTTTTGTTTTTTTTTTTTATATAAAATTTTGCCTCGCTCAGTTGGTTATATTAGGTCGCATGTCGAAATATAAAAGACCTATAAGTCTCAAAGTTAATTCAATTCAAGTAACGTACTATCGTGCACGTGCGTACTATCATGCACGTGCCGTTGCTGTAGAGCTCTGTGCGTTATGACTCCGTTGCTTTTTTTTCGCGGGGGCCCCCTGTAATCCTGGGACCCTAGGCCCGTGTCAAGTGGGCAGCCCTAATGAATAATCCGGTGCTGAACGAACCCAACAAAATCAGCAAATGTAATTTACCATACAGAATAAAGAACACTGTATACCCAAATTATAACCCACATGGGGTTGAACCTTGTACACGGGAAACAAGTCAATCAATCAATTTCTTATGATTTGTTTTAAAAATATTATTATCTACAGCTTATGAAAGAACTAAAACAGGTACTTACTGGCTATCGGAAGGCCACTATCACTAAATTGGTACTTACTGGTTTTCATGCACTTTCAACAAGTACTCAATACTTCGATTGCACCCATTGTCAGGGTTAGCGTTAATTCTACAGTTTATAGATAACTTCTTATCTCCAGATACATGTTATGAACATAGTTCATCCGTGTACGCCATCTTAGAACATTATTGACACCGTAACCCCTCTCGCACACCCCAACAAGGGATACAAAGGATCAGTAAGTTGAAAAATAATTTCAATTCAAACGTTTTAAAGTTTATTTATAATTATTTTGAAAACAATTATCAGCATAACGCATTAGCTCCACAATGTGCATAAGCCTTCAACAATCACATGCCAAATCCTCCTGTCACGTGCCATCAGATCAAGGTCTTTCCCTGTCTTCATCTCCGTGTGTTGTCTGTTCTCTTCTATTCTTCTCTTACCTTGATGGTTCCAGAACAAGAAATGCCATGTAATACTACCAACATGTTTCATCTCTGTGTGTTTTCTGTTCTCTTCTCTTACCTTGATGGTTCCAGAACAAGAAATGCCATGTAATACTACCAACATGTTTCATCTCCGTGTGTTTTCTGTTCTCTTCTCTTAGCTTGATGGTTCCAGAACAAGAAATGCCATGTAATACTACCAACATGTTTCATCTCCGTGTGTTTTCTGTTCTCTTCTCTTACCTTGATGGTTCCAGAACAAGAAATGCCATGTAATACTACCAACATGTTTCATCTCCGTGTGTTTTCTGTTCTCTTCTCTTACCTTGATGGTTCCAGAACAAGAAATGCCATGTAATACTATCAACATGTTTCATCACCGTGTACCCTATTTATTGTTAACGTCTTCTTGTCAACTGTTATTCCACTGGTACCTGTTTGGTTCTTATAGTCTGTTCCAGACTTGTAATCGTGTCATACCAATTCAACTCTTATATTCTACGCTGGCACCCATTTAAGAAAGTCTGTAGCTTTTTGATTGATTTTATTGTTCTCCATTTTAAAAATATAATATGCCAATATTATTAGAAATCCACCAGTTGACTTTCGATTAGCACAGTGGTTAGAGCACTGGCATGTCACGGCAAAGGTACCGGGTTCAAAACACGATAGCGTCGCACTCCCAGCTGTAAATTGGTACATGACTGCTCTTTTTAGGGGAGGAAAAGGCAACGAGGAAGGAAACTGGTCAACCCACCTCTCAAAGCTGGACCTGTTATAATGAAGTCTCTAACACTTCAAGCTCTCTACGCCAGTATATGCTACAGGACTAAACTGACCTTATCACAAGTTTAAGTACAATGTTGTAGTCGTTCTGGAAGCAGCATGACATTTTCATTCATTGTTTGTTTTTACCCGCAGATGCTTATGCAGAGCCCTAGGGGTGAGTATGTCTATTGAAGTGGGTGGGTACAGATAAGATGAATGGATGTAAGGACGAGTAGATGAATGATTAGTTAAAAGAATAGGTTTATTAACTTATGGGTGAATAAACGGAGGGACAAATAGATGGATGGATTGCTTGATAGATGGGATAATTAGTTGATAGACGAATAGACGGACGGACACATAGAAGAACTGATTGTTTGATAGATGGGATGATTAAGTGATTAGAGTTATTAGACGAATAGACAGACGGACGGACGAATAGATAGATGGATTGTTTGATAGATGGGATGATTGAGTGGTTAGACGAATAAACGGACGGACGATTAGATGGATGGATTGTTTGATAGATATGTTTATTAAGTGATAGATGAATAGGTGGAAGGATTGTTCAGTGGATAAGAACACTATATTATCCAATTATAACCAACGTGACGTTAAACTGTGTATTCTATGCACAGTATAAACGTCGTATGTTTTGTGCATAGGCCGAAAATCCCTCTGACCTGGTTAGGAAAAGGAACTCTTTTGTCTCGGGAAAGATCCCTTGTTGAGAATGTTCACTAAATACTTCTTCTTCAAGCACCATGCCTGGTGACGTAGGTCATCTTGTCTCTCCACAACTTCCTGTCTCAGCACATTTTATCAGGTCTGTTGTTGACTTCTTTCTATGACGTCATGTTAAACTGTCCAGTATCTGCTCTCTTTGTCGGCCTCTATCTTGTGTTTTTCTTCAATCTTTTCTGTTGCCAGTTGTGATATAGTGGCCCTATTCCTATTTGTCTATTACCTTTTTCATCATCGTTCATATTTATTTCTCTCCCGTTTTCGCTCTTTCATCATTTTTAAAGTAATCTTTCCTAATCACTGCTTTTACCTAACTGTAACTTATATTTCATTACATCTAGGATGTTTCCCAAGCTCACGCTTTGATAAAGCGTTATCTTTTAGAGCACATCTGGTTCGTCAGACAAATTATTGTTTAGCGTGGGAAACGGCCACGTGAGTAATTGGAAGAATCCGTTTGATAGCTTAATCCCCTGTTTGAACAGCGTGTGTCAGCACATTTTTTAAACTAGGGGCCAACAGGAGCGATTGAAAAAAAAAACGGACTTACGAGACGCATAGGAGCGTTGGTTTCCAGAATGTATAGAGTGTGAAGGCAGCTAAAAAGCTTAAATGTTGTCTACGTGGCGGGACAATGAAGAGATTAAAGAAGCCGTCCGCGTGCCATACAACACTGTAACAAACGACGGAGACGGTATCCCACAGCTAAAGACTTTGTGACGAGGGGCGGAAAGTTTATGTTTCGGGCGACCAATCCCAAACCACGGTTTGTCTCATCACTAGAATCCAGCAAGCAGGCGAACAGTTTGTTACGAGAGACCCCTCATTTTTAGCGTTTGACGGGCACTGGTCTTCGACTATATCATGATAAAACATAGATTTAAGAACAGTGTCACAAGTGCAAAGACACATCCTGGCGCCGACATAAATTCAGATCACAATCCAGTTGTCATCAAAGTAAATATAAAGCTGAAAAGAGCAGGAAACAGAAGACAGGAGGAACCCCAGATAGAAATATCAGCGCTGAAACAACCAGATATAAAACAGAAATATTTAATCGAAGTCAAAAATAAATACCAACAGTTATTGACAGAAAGCATGGAGCAGTATAGAAGAGAAAACCCAGAAGAAAAAGCAACCGCAAAATGGGAATGCTTAAAAACAAGCATACAATCAGCAAATGCAAATTTACCTAAAAAGGAGTCTAAGAAAAATCAAATTTGGATGACAGATGACATCTTGAATAAAATGGCAGAAAGAAAGAAAGCAAAAAATACTCCAGAATATAAAACAATAGACAATGACATACGTACTATGTGTAGAGAAGCAAAAGAACGGTGGATAGAAACAAAATGTAAGGAAATAGAAGACTTGGAAGCGAAGCACATGACAAGAGATATGCATGAAGAAATAAAGAAATTATCAAATCGGTCGCGGTTTGCACAAGGAGGAAGCTGTATCAAGAACAAAAATGGTGTAATATTACTTGATGAGAAAGACATATCAAACAGATGGGCAGAATACGTAAAAGAACTATTCGAGGACAACAGAGGTAAAAAACCATCACCAGATTCTAATGAAGGCCCACACATTCTCAGATCAGAAGTAGAGAATGCCATTCATATGATACAAAAAGGAAGATCAGCAGGCATGGATAACATAAACATTGAAATGATAGAAGCTCTGGAGAGCTTTGGTATAGATACAATCACAGAAATATGCAATGATATATACAATACAGGATATTTACCACACGACATGAAGACATCAGTTTTTATAACATTGCCCAAAAAACCAAATGCAACAGAATGTTCAGACTTCAGAACAATCAGCCTGATGAGTCATGCAATTAAGATACTGCTCAAAATCATACAGGAAAGAATAAAAAGTAAAGTAGACAGCGAAATCCAAGAAGAACAGTTTGGTTTTAGACGGAACAGTGGAACAAGAGAGGCAATATTTTGCCTAAGAAGATTAGCAGAAAAATATACAGAGGTCCAAAAAAGTATGTATATGTGCTTCATTGACTATAAGAAGGCTTTTGACAGAATCCATCATGAGAAAATAATTGAATGCCTCAAAGACATAGGTATTGATGGAAAAGATATAAGAATACTCAGTAACCTTTATTGGGAGCAAACTGCCACAGTAAGATCGGGAAGGAATTATTCACCATACATAGACATAAAAAGAGGTGTCAGACAAGGTTGTGTGCTGTCCCCCTGCCTATTTAATTTATACACCGAAAAAATTTTCAAACAGATACAGGAAATACCAGGACTGAACATCAGTGGAAGGTCAATAAACAACCTTAGATATGCAGATGATACCGTGTTGTTAGCTGAAAGCGAACAGGAGTTACAAGAACTAGTGAAGCAAGTGAACAGTATAAGTCATGAATATGGACTCGACATTAATATTGAGAAAACTAAAACTATGATAATTAGCAAAACAGACGATAAACCCACATTAAAGATAAGCGTAAATGGGAAAATCCTGGAACAAGTCAAGAGCTACGTATATCTTGGTCATATAATAACAGAAGATGGCAGATGTGAAACAGAAATCAAGAAGAGAATAGGAATGGCCAAAGCTACATTCAACAACATGAAACATATACTGACATCCAAACAGTTATCTCATAAATTAAAACTGAGAATCATAAAGTGTTATATATATTCTGCATTTCTGTATGGTGCAGAAACATGGACGATGAATAAGCATTTGGAAGAAAGAATTGAGGCTCTTGAAATGTGGATATATAGAAGAATGGGGCGTATCTCATGGAAAGAGATGAAAACAAATAAGGAGGTCCTAGAAAATCTAGGTATGAAAAGAGAACTAATGAGAGAGGTCAAAGTTCGGCAGCTAAAATACTTTGGCCACATAAAAAGGCATAACACCTTGCAGAAGACCATAACAGAAGGGAGAGTTGAAGGTAAACGTGCAAGGGGAAGACAGCGCTATAAGTGGGAAGATAACATCAAGAGATGGACGGGAAAGAGTCTATCAGAGTGTACCACCAAGACAAGAGACAGAAGACGTTGGAGATCCATTACAGCCAACCTCCGTTGTGGAGATGGCAACTGATGATGATGATGATGATGGTCTTCGCAAACCGCGTTCGGATTCCATAAGCCATCCCTATCATACTGTAGCGGTGCGACCATTGATGCTCCGCCCAGTATACCTTATACGACACCATGATATATTCTTGCTTTCGTCTTCTCATAACAGTCCCAAAGAAAGTGGATTGCCTCATTCTTTTGTGAGTAATAAGCTTTCATTGCGCTCTGACCTTTTTCAGGATATCATTGTTACACTTTCTTCTTTTTTTTCTTTTTTTTTTTTTTAGCTTTCCATAACATTCTTTTGCAAAACCACGTCTCCGTGACTGCTAGTGCTTTTCTTATTTATTTACTAATAACAATCAGGAAGGCGGATGGCTAAACGTCCTCTAGAAGTAAGGTTTAACTGTGAAGATTGAATAAGCAGCTGTCAATCAAATCAGATGGTTGTCACTAAGGGAGAGTTGAGAAAGTTGTAAATGGCAGTTATCTGTACAAAACTTCTCAGTTACTTTATTTTGTGACATTCAGCGAGATAGAAGCAACCTTAGTTTCTCCTTTCCCCACTTTCCGGAGGCGCTCATAAACAAACTAACGGAAGGCAACGGGAAACCACCGTTTCATTGTCCCTTGTACAGTCATGAATAAAAGAATTTCCTTCGCTGGCACTATCAGAACAATACACGCATATCTCTAGTAAAGACGCGTTTGTTCAAGATAACTCGAGACTAATAACCGTAACTCACAAAATAGTTCAATAGATTAACTGATAGATGAATAGGCGAAAGAGCGAGTTTATGGATGTATAATTGAGAAAGAATGCGTTAATTAACTGATGGATAAACGAATGTTTGCTACATTGGTCAAGTTAGATTATAATGACAAATACAATAAAAACAAAATTATAACAATAGCATCAAAGAAATATGGATGTTAGTTGTCAGATGTATTTTAGTTCTTCACATCTTTCTTTCATGTTGTTACTTTCTGCATTACTTTTAATTGATTTCTTCAAATAAATACACGGATGCTCTTAGTTCCCTGGAAATTTGATCAGAAGCAGCATAAGTACAGGCACCTTCGATATCAAATTTGACGAGCGGGGACTTCAGGTCAAGGTTAGTTAATGCTTGTCATTATCTTGTCTTTCTCATCTACATTACCGTCATCATAGAACACAGATATCATTATCGCCGTGATCAGCTACATTATTATCATCACTGGTTGAATCTCAATCTCAGAGTACTGTGACCGTGCTTGTGATGATGGTGAGTATAGTGGGTTTGTATCACTGCCCTAAACAGTAGGTAGTTGTGGATGATGACGTTAAGTCCTTCAAACGAACTTTTGACAACTACAACAGCTTGGCAAAACAGATTTTTGATGATTTAGTAGCTGGAAACATACGAGTACTTCACGCCAACAGCAAAGTTTATTTACATTCTACGAATTCAGCAACAGTTGAAAAGGGATGTTCTGCCCAACCGTCCACTTGAGGCTAGTAACTTTCATACAGCAAAATTCTCTACGTCGTCCTCTTTTAATATAGTTTATGTCATGTTTATAAGTAGTTAATGTTAATATGGGTGTGCTATTTTATTTTACTTTACAGCGTTGAATTCCTTGACATTACTTACTTAGTCGTTCCCCTTCTACCGTGAGGTGTACAGGTTTGGAAGAGAGAGCGCCAGATTATCCTATCGGCTGTCTTCCTCCTGGTCTGGTTCCACTCTAGTCCTCGGTCCTTCAAAGATTGTCTACTGTTTTCCTCCCAGCGGACTCTGGTTCGTCCTGGGGGTCTGGATCCCTGGCTCTTTGTTTCCCATGCTTGTCGTGGTAGCCGATCGAATTCCTTGACATTGATATGTCAAATGCATGTGAGAATAAATGAATTCAGTATGACAGGTGAGAGAAAGGAAGGGCAGAATGTCAGACGGGCCTGCGTGACCAATTCTAAACCCTTTAAAAAATAAAGTTCCTACGTTCGTTCGTTCTTTCATTCCCCATATTCTTTAGACACTATCACTGCTTCTATTTGAATACTGACTCTGGTAGTCAAAGTGGAAATGGCTTGAGAACCACTGTTGTCACTGAACGTTTACTGTCATGATGTTTTATCTCAGTACTTCATGTTTTAGTTCTGCTCTACTTGCTCTATCGTACTCCTATCTTTACAATGTTCTACCTTCGAGTCTATGTGTGATCACTTGGTGTATCTTTATGATAAGACTGGCACAAACCGCCAGGGGTGATATTTTCTACCAAACTGTCTATCGCTCACACTTCTATTGGCTAGCTCAGAGGTTTTCAAACTGTGCGTCGCGGCTCCCAGGGGCGTCGCGGCTCTCGGCTAAGGGCGTCGCGGTGGCTTGGGAAAAGTGTTGGGCTCGATATTATGAGCCAAGGTCCATCAGTAAATATATATCTTTGTAGTATAGAAAGGAGCCGCGGTGATTTATGCACAGGTCAAGGGAGCCGCGGACCAAAAAAGTTTGAAAACCTCTGGGCTAGCTGCTGACTAATGTCTTCTCGTGATTTCAAAACAGTTTATCATACCTGTCGTCTTGTAAAATCTTGAAAACGAGCACAACTTCTGGAATCTTGTGAAACTGTCTCTGAACTGCTGAATCAGCTATGCTAACTATCATGATGGCGTACCACGCGATTAAGGAGCTAGACAACAGTGCATCTTTCTGTCATCACAGAAGCAACCAACTCAACAGAAGCAACCAACTCTGGGTGGTACCCCTTAATATCGCTTGCCATATCTCAGTCTTTAACACTTTGGGAGAGAACTTATATTTTCTCAAACTTACGCCTAACACGTTGAATCTGAACTGACTATCACTGTCGTGTGGTGAGTCACTGGGGCAACTACTATAGTAGTTTTTTCCAGGAATAGTCTATGAGATATTAGATATAAGGTCTCTAGAAATTGGCTCGTTAAGAAAGAATAAAGACCTATTCGAGATAGGGACAAGAAGACAGGAATGCGAATGCTTTCCACTAGACAGTGTTTTCTAATTAATTATGGAAAAAGTTCTGTTTCCCCACGACCTTAGCTTCTGCCCTTAGATCCCGTAAAGAAAAAGCCCCCAACCTCATCTGAGTAGAAAAAGGTTCCTGTAGGTGAATATGTAACACCGACAGCACGAGTGATACATTAACAAACTCTTGATAATGATCAACCGATCGTTGGGTTTATTAATGAAATATCCACACATATAGGGTTAGTAATGGTTAGAACGTGATGATGGTGAAAGACGATTCACACAAAACACACAGATGAGATAATAAAATTACAGTTAATTAAGTAATAGTTAATTAAGAATGAACTGGTGTAAAGTGAAATGATGATGTGATATGATACGTGTTACCAAAATGGTGAGTACTCTACACAGTCCATGTGTCTCTAAATGCTTCTCCTAGATATGAGGATTCACATGTATGCATAAAATGTCCCAAGTTGTTATACGTTATGTCGAGTGGGGTATCTCTAAGCTGAGGACGTTCTGATGAATACTGTTGTCGTACGGAGAACGCTGACGAGATATCTATGTATATTCCTTCACTGTTTGAGTAAATTGAAAAAGGGAGGTCCCCCTTAAACAGTACACACAACTGCTGGCCGAACGGGCGGATGATCAATAATATTTTGACAACGGCTTCTAGGGCAGGAGTTGGAAAGGCCTGGTATCGGGCTGAGGGCGCACCATGGACTGTAATGGTAAGCGGCCAGAACCATCCAGAAAGCAATGGCAAACTACTGGATGTACAATGCCAAGAAATCCATAATGGCTAATCTGAATACATTGAAGAACAGCAACTTTAAATCATCACCTCGAGCAATAAACGACAAGAAAGGCGACACTCTAACAGAACGTAAAGATATTCTGAACAGATGGAAGGAGTACTGTCAAGAAATGTATACGGAAATAAACAAAGCGGCAGATAACAACGTCATGAATGAAGCGGAACGTGAACCAGAACCTACCATAGAGGAAGTCCGGAACGCAATCAAACACTTAAAAAGTGGAAAATCTCCTGGTTGTGATGAAATAACAGCTGAAATGATACAGGCAGGAGGAGAAGGCAGCGCTCGTATATACCATGCATTATGCTGCAAGATCTGGCAAAGCGGAATTTGGCCCAAGGAATGGAAAAGATCAATTTACATACCCTTGCCAAAAAAGGGCAACCTGAAACTGTGCACAAACTACAGAACTATAGCTCTTATAAGCCATGCCAGCAAAATACTATTACAAATCATAATGAAAAGGATGCAACAAAAGCTAGAAACAGAAATAAATGAAGTACAGGCGGGTTTTCGACCAGGTAGAGGCACTAGAGATCATATATTCAACATGGGGATCATCATAGAAAAGTGTAGAGAATTCAACGTTGACCTACATACTTGTTTCATTGATTACACCAAGGCTTTCGATTGTGTACAACATCAGCAGTTATGGGCTATTATGAAAAATATGGGATTTCCAAACCACCTTATACAACTCATCGCACTGCTGTACCAAGAACAACAGGCAGCCGTAAGAATAGAGGGGGAAACATCAGAATGGTTTGAAGTACAGAAAGGAGTAAGACAAGGCTGTACCCTTTCCCCTTACCTGTTTAACATTTATGCCGAGAATATCATGAGAAATGTAAGAGATGACCAAGAACACACAGAGTTTGACTCATTTAACATCGGCGGGTACCAGATCCCGGAAATCAGATATGCTGACGACACAGTCCTCCTATCGACCAACCCAGAAGGACTTGAACAATTACTTCTGTCCACCAAAAAACACAGCGAGGCCCAGAATCTATACCTAAACACCAAGAAGACTAAAGTATTGACAACAGACAAAGTAAAGACCAAAGCAGAAATTGAAATTGATAACGAAGAACTGGAAAGTGTTAATGAATTCGAATACTTAGGATCAATCATCAACAGCTCTGGCGACTGTGCAGTAGAAATTAAAAGAAGACTTGCAATTGCTTCACATAAACTAATACAGATGAAAAACCTATGGCAAGGCACAAGCAAGGAAACAAAGTTACAGCTGATCAGAGCATGTATATTCCCAGTGGCAACATACGGCTGCGAGACTTGGACACTCAATAAAACAGTTGCAAAAAAGATTACATCATTTGAAATGAAATGCTACAGAAGGATGTTGAGAATACCCTGGACAGAAAAAAAGACCAACAGAGAAGTACTGCACTCACTAAACGTACAGGAACATTGGCTCCTAAATACCATCGCAATAAGGAAGCTGAAATTTTTCGGTCATATAAAAAGACATAATAGCCTGGAAAAAACAGTGATGGAAGGCATGGTTCCTGGAAAAGGGGGAAGGGGTCGACCTAGACGACGGTGGACCCAGGACATCACAGAGAGTCTGAACTTGTCTTTAGCTGATGCAGGTCGACTTGCCCAGAATCGTGATGCGTTCAGAGCAGCTGTAATGGAGACAACGTTCTGGAAAGAATACGTCACATGATGATGATGTTTGAGTATATCTCTGTAGTGTTGATCAACAGTTAATAGCTGTCATATGAACAAAAGGTCTGTTGTCTAATCTCCCGACGTTACTGGTCAGACTGGATATCTTCACGAAATGTTAGTGATATGTAGACTCATAATCTTGCGTATGTAGTCGTGTTTCATATACTTTCGAGTCTGCTTCATAGAATGCGCTTAAGAGGGTGTTGCACTTGCTATAAATATGCGATTCCTCTTTTGAGCTCTTTTGCTTGACTTCAGATAATAATGATCTTTCGAGTGATTTGAATTTATGATGACTCTGTATTGAACTTGTGAGCAAGCAGTATATGATGACGAAAAATGCTGCGTCCACCTTATGACTTGTGGGTGAGACAATATTCCTTTTTAATTGAGGAATGAAAGATGTCCTATGGCGAATTCTGCTAGCCAAATGTTCGTTTTTGATAACTTATTTCTGGTTAGACGTCAGACACGTTGCGTGTAGACTCAGACTTCTGATGATCTGAAGACACACAAAAGTCTTCGTAAGTTTTCACATTTAACATCACTGGTTGACTTTCATTTAAACTACTGCTCATTATTCATCTCTCTCTCTCTGAGTTCAATTCTAATGATGTTAAATATCTTGTGCATGAGAGTGTGTGCGCATGGGCGACTGTGATGATGATAAAGGTGAAATATGAACTATTAATTACCTCCTATCATCCTATCATCTTCTAGGAAAATCTTCTGATTTTATTAATCAGTTATGCCAAGAATTATTTGAAACTTTATCTTTCGCACATTTTAGCTGTGAGGTTAAAATAAACAAAAATAAGAAAATGTATTAATAAGTATAAGATCTACTAACCTTCTTTTCCCTTCGCAAAATCCTTTAAGAACACAATTAATCACAGAACTGAATTATCATCCACTCTGAATAAACACGTGTATTAGGCTATGCGTTTTTGGGTTTAATCTCTTCCTCACAAGGTAAAAAACTGGACTGCCTCACTCTAGTAGATTATGCGGTATTATATATTTCTGGAAGTCACCTGGCCAAGCTGGGCGTCCAGTGTGGTAAACCAACGCTTGTCTGAACCGCGGCCGACTAAAGATAACACCATTACAGCATGAGACGTTTTCCCCTGGCCAATCTGGGCGTCCAATGTGGTGTCACAGAAATTATAGCATGCCCCGATGTTTGATTAGGATGACCATATGTGTTTTTACCAGATTTATCACGATGCAATGTGGACTTCAAACGATAATGTCGGGCATGGCGACTCAATCAAAGGACTTTTATTTCCCCCGATGAAAGAACAAATGTGGTTCTCTAGATACCGGTCGCGAGTAATCACAACGATGAAATAGCAAATGTGGGTCGCACATATGAGATAAAAGAGCAAATGTCGGAGAAAATACAATACGAAAGATGTAGGAAAAGATAGAGCAATAAGGCCTTTGCGCTCGTTTATCACAATCACTTGCACTTCGATTTCCCATTACAATTATTAACCAAGTTTCTAACTCAGACTTTGTCACGAATCGTTCACTCGCTCCTACTAAAACTCCCGTGCAAAACCTGCTTCGTTCACACTGTTCAAAAAACAACTCACTTAAAAACCGTCAAGGAACGTAATCACAAATCATCGCCCTTTTGCTAAATAAGGCTATAAGTCATAGCCTCTTCTTCCCCTAAGTAGCGTTATGCAAATTTTTGAAACTATATTCTTTTACACATGAATTCCTAAAACGACGACTTCCCTAGTGTCGCAATTAGGGATTTAACTCCCTTTGCCTCAAAACCCACGAATTATATTTTAATTCCCTTTTAGTAAGGTTTAATAGTCTGTTACCTCTGTTATGTTAATTTTCTAAACTGGATTTTTACACTTGATATTCTTGTTATATACTGACCTTGAACTTTCATAATTCATTTCATAACCCTCCACTCCCAAAGGAGCATAGGCCTTCAACAAACACATGCCAAGTCCTCCTGTCACGTGCCATCATCTCAAGTTCTTTCCATGTTCTCCTCATCATTTTCACCTCTGTTTCCAACTCTCTTCTCCATGTACTTCTTGGTCTTCCTCTGCCTCTCTTGCCCTGGGGGTTCCAGAACAAGGATTGCCTTGTAATGCTATCAACAGGTTTCCTCAGTGTGTGTCCTATCCATCGCCATCGTCTTCTTCTCATTTCTTGTTCCACTGGCACTTGTCTAGTTCTTGTCATCAGTTCCACGTTGGTAACCTTGTCATACCATTTTAATCCCTCTATTCTACGCAAGCACCCATTTATGAAAGTCTGTAGCTTTTTGGTTGTTGTCTTTGTTGTTCTCCATGTCTCTGAGCCATACAATAGGACTGACTTCACATTTGAGTTGAAGATTCTTATTTTCGTGTTGGATCCTATTTCTCTTGATCTCCATATATTTCCCAATGCAATGAAAGCTCCTCTTGCCTTTTGTATTCTTATTTTGATATCGCTGTCTGCCCTCCAACTTTGTCTATATTACTGCCAAGATATGTGTATGATTCTACATCTTGTATTGGTGTTTCTTCAAGTTCAACCCTGTTATCATTACCTGCATTTATTCGCATTATTTTTGTCTTTTCCCTGTGTATTTTCAGACCCAATTGCTGTGACCTCTCATCGAGTGTTTTCAATTTGTCCTGCATCTGATTACGGCTATGGGACAGAAGAGCCAAGTCATCAGCAAAATCCAGATCATCCAACTGCTTAGTCAGAGTCCACTGGATTCCATTTCTGTTGTGTGTTGCCGATGATCTCATAACCCAATCTATTGCCAGCAAGAAAAGAAATGGAGACAAGAGGCATCCCTGTCGCACTCCTGTTCTTATCCCAAACGGTTCTGTAAGCTGTCCTTCGTGAAGAACTCTGCATGTCATGTCTTCATATGTTTTCTT
The DNA here is from genome assembly GCA_024509875.1 of Oreohelix idahoensis. Taxonomy (NCBI): domain Eukaryota; kingdom Metazoa; phylum Mollusca; class Gastropoda; order Stylommatophora; family Oreohelicidae; genus Oreohelix; species Oreohelix idahoensis. The sequence goes on from JAMPIV010003285.1 coordinate 1,032,075, forward strand.
TATTAAATTAATGATCTTCAGGGGAACTCCATAATGCCTCAACAATTTCCAAAGTGATTCTCTGTCTACACTGTCAAATGCCTTTTCGTAGTCCACAAATCCGATGTATAGTGGTGAATTCCATTCCAGACTTTGTTCAACTATTATTCTCAAAGTGGCTATCTGGTCTGTACATGATCTGTTTTGTCGAAAACCTGCTTGTTCATCTCTCAGTTTCTTGTCTATGGACTCTTTTAATCTCTCAAGGATAATCCTGTTTAATACTTTTCCTGGCACTGATAGTAACATTATTCCTCTATAATTTGTGCACTCTTGTAAATTTCCCTTCTTAGGCAACTTAACCAGATATCCTTCCTTCCATTCTGCTGGTATCTCTTCCTTTTCCCAGACTTTACCAAGTAATTTATATAACATCTCTGTAGCCGTGTCGATATCTGCTTTGATGGCCTCTGCTGGAATGCCATCAGGTCCAGATTCACTTTCCATCTCTTAGAAGCTTTATGGCTTTCTTTATTTCTTCCTTCGTTGGTCTTTCACTGTTAATTTGTAGCTCTTCTTCTGCTGGCTGGATGTCCGGCGGGTTTTGTGGAGCTGGTCTATTGAGAAGGTCCCCAAAATATTATGTCCACCTCTTCATTTGCTCTTGTATATTGCTGAGCAGTTTCCCATTCTTGTCTTTTATGAGGCAACTTGTTTGCTTGTATTTCCCTGTTAGCTTCTTTGTGCTGCTATACAGTTCTCTCATATTTCCTTTGGCTGCAGCATCTTCTGCCTCTCTTGCCAACTCCTCAATATACTTCCTCTTGTCTCTTTTGATACTTCTTTTTACTTCTTTGTTTGCTTCTGTGTACACTTCTTGAGCCTTGGCTTTGGAACTTCTGGTTTTGCTTGTGTTTAACTCTGCTTTCTTGTTTTTTCTGTCTTTTATCTTATTGATGGTTTCTGTTGTTATCCATGCTTTTTGTTGTCTTTCCCTTTTCCCCAGTATTTCTTCACATGTCTCCTTCCATACAGTTTTGACCTGCTGCCAATAGTCTTCTGTATTCTCTACATCTTCCAGCTGTTGGAGCACTTGGAATTTGTTGGATACTGTGACCGCAAATTTGTCTCTTGTTTCTTGATTTCTTAGCTGTCCTACATTATACTGTTGTCTATAATTTTGCATTGTTGCATATCTCTTGAGTTTCATTTTTACTTTGGCTATCAGAAGATGGTGATCTGATGCCACATCTGCTCCTCTATATACCTTTACATCCTGCAATGATGATCTAAACTTCTTGTTTATGCATATATGATCAATCTGATTTTCTGTTCTATGGTCTGGTGATATCCATGTTGCCTTGTGTATTCTCTTATGTGGAAACATGCTTCCTCCTATAGCCAGTTGATTTGAAGCACAGAAGTTTGCGAATAGTTCTCCATTTTCATTCATTACTCCTAGCCCATGTTTTCCCATGACTTCTTCAAATCCGGTGTTGACTGTACCTATCTTTGCATTCATGTCACCCATCAAAATTGTGATGTCTCTTCTTTTTACTTTATCCATAATTTCCTGTAGTTTAGTATAAAATGCTTCTTTCACAGACTCTTCTTTGTCATTAGTTGGTGCATAACATTGGATGACATTTACATGAATTTTCTTTTTAGCTGTTTTGAAAGTAGCTGTTATTATTCTGGGTCCAACAGCTTCCCATTCAATGAGTGCTTTCTGTGCTTCTTTAGATAACATAAGAGCTACCCCTTCACTGTGGTGTGAACTTTCGTCTTCATGTCCTGAGGACAGCACCAATTCACCTGTGATGAGTTTCTTCCTGTCTACCCCCTTCCACTTTGTTTCACACATTCCCAGAACCTCGATTTTATATTCCCTCATTTCTGCTGCTACTTGTGCCACTTTCCCTTCTTCGTTTAATGTCCGAACATTCCAGGTGCCAAATCTGGAAGTTCTCCTAGAAGAAAGAAGGTTAGTCAGCAACACAGACTCCTTTCGGCTTTCTCTGTGTTGCATCATACGCCTCCCCACGAGAGGACCTTCCCCTGTCTTGGATGGCTGTGTTTTATTTTCTTTATTTGACTTGTCCATATTTGTTGAAGTTTTTTGTGGTTTAAATTTTTTACAGGATGGGGTAACCGGCCCCATGCCCAACCCTCCTTAGTCGCTTTCTACGACATGCTTGGCAGGGGACAGTGTTACTATTCTTTGCTCCCCTTTCGGGCCCCGGTAACACACGGGTGGACCTTGAAATTACTGCTACAGTATTGTCCTTACAACTCTCTTTCGCCCAACTCAATAAGTTGCTAAAGTGTGCGCTTGCGCGCTTGTTCGTCTGCTGTATTATTATCGATAATATAGCACATTATTATTTTTTCAAAAGCCCGCAACAGCGTTAGGGTTAATATCGTTCGGGGCAAATTATCTGAGTATCGTAAGACTTAGTGTAACACTAAATCTTAACGCTAAACTGCTAAGTGTGACACCATTATTAGCGTTTTCTTTTCGTTTTGTAAATGATAAAATTTCAGAATAACCGGTAAAGCTAATAATTACAGTAACCATAGCCCTGTGTCGAGCCTTTTTCCAAAAATAGTTATTGACACAAACAAAAAACAAATAATTGGAGTAGTTATGAATCTTACTTACTTAGTCTTTCCCCTTCTACCGTGAAGTGTAGAGGTTTGGAAGAGAGAGCGCCAGACTATCCTATCGACTGTCTTCCTCCTGGTCTGGTTCCATTCTAGTCCTCGGTCCTTCAAAGATTGTCTAATGTTGTCCTCCCAGCGGACTCTGGGTCGTCCTGGGGGACTGGATCCCTGGCTCTTTGTTTCCCATGCTTGTCGGGGTAGCCGATCTTCTCCCATTCTGCAGACATGGCCAAACCATCTTAGTTGGGACTGTTCTACTTGGGTCTGCAGGGGGTGGGATTTTAGGCCTTGACGTATCGTCTGGTTGCGGACCATGTCTCTTCTTGTTACTTCAACCACCTTCCTCAGATACCTCATTACGGAGGTTTGGATCTGGCTTTTGTGGGTTGTAGTCATTGCCCATGACTCGCATCCATATGTCAAGACTGGGACATAGGTGGAGCGGTATACAGCCATCTTCGTTTTCTTACCAACCTCTCTCTTGCTGAGGAATCCTCGATTTATGACCTGAAAAAGTCTCCTAGCCACTGCTTTTCGAGTGGCCATCTCTTCTTTGATGCCTCCCTTTCGGTCTATAATAACTCTGAGGTATTTAAAGTGGTCGACCTGCTCCAGGACCTGTTCTCCCAGCTTAATCTGATGCCTTCTTTCTTCTCGTGTTATCACCATGGATTTTGTTTTAGAGCTGCTTATGACCATCCCTCTCTTCTCCAGCTCTTCCTTCCAGACTTGCAGGTTGGATTGGAGATGTGCCTCTGATTTAGCAATCAGGGCAACATCATCAGCAAATGCCAGCTCTGAAATACTGACCTGTCTCATCTTCCAGTACCCCACTGAATACTTTCTTGTTCTCTCCTTACATGCCTTCATAACATCATCCATGAGGAGTATGAAAAGATAAGGTGACAGGATATCACCTTGTCTTACTCCAGTGGTGGTCCTGAACTCTTCTGACTTACGGTTTGCTGTCCTCACATAGTTTCTGCAAGACTTGTAGAAACTCTGTATAGCATGAATCAGAGGTGCTGGAATGTTCTTCCTTGCCAAACAGTCCCAAAGTTTGTTCCAGTGGACCCTGTCAAACGCCTTATCCAGATCTATGTAACAAAGATGGATCACACTCTTATATTCAAGGGCCTTTTCACTCAGCTATCTGAGTGTGAAGATTAGGTCTTGAGTACTTCGGTTTGCTCGGAATCCACACTGGACCTCATCCAATTGTGGCTCAGATAGGCGTCGGAGTCTCTGCTCTAGGATTCTAGAGTAGATTTTACCAGGTACATTGAGAAGGGATATGCCTCTATGGTTTCCACATTGTCAATTGTCATCCGTTTTGAAAATTAGTGTTATTATGGCAATCTCCCAATCCTTTGGTATGGTCTTGTTGCACCATGCTGCCTGTAGGACCCTTAAGGGTAATAGGTCGCCTGATGCTCCCATGTACTTTACCATTTCTGGTGTTATACCATCATCTCCTACAGCCTTGCCCATCTTGATTTTCTTCAGTGCTGCCTTCAGTTCTTCCATCTTTATGTCATATTCATCCCCATTGGTTTCCCCACTTTTAGACATGAAACCATTTTTCATGTTTCATTTTTTGACAATGGAGGTGACCTGATTGGTGATTTTAGGATGAGTGGTATCTTCAGTTTGCTCTTCTTCCTCTGTAGACCTGTTTCTACTCAGGAAATCAGCCCCGACATTCTGTCTTCCCGGAATATATTCCACTTTGAAAGAATAAACGCTTAAAAGAAGCGCCCAACGCATGATCCTTGCGTTAAATTTTTTATTGGCACCCAGAAATGCTAACGGAGCGTGGTCTGTTTGCACCGTGAAAGATGTACCATAGAGAAACTCATGGTGGCTTCTGATACCGTCAATCAGAGCGAGACATTCTCTTTCGACTACGCTGTAGTTCCGTTCAGCTTTATTTAATTTCCGACTGCCATAGGCAACTGGAAATAGCATGTTTGGGTCACTGTCATCGGCTTGAAGCAGTGTTGACCCGATGCCCTGACCTGACGCGTCGACCCGTAATACAAAAGGTTTGTTGAGGTCAGGCAACCTCAAAATAGGGTATGCAGACAACTGTCCTTTCAAAGTGCTGTACGCGTGTTCGCACTTTTGATCCCATATGACCTTATCAGGACAACCTTTCTTTGTGAGGTCAGTCAGAGGTGCTGTGAGTCCGTTGAAGTTCTGGATGTATTTCTGGTAATATGCACATAATGATAGGAAGGAACGTACGTCTTTCTTCGTTCGGGGTCTTTTGGCTGCAGCTATTTTCTCCACGAGAGTTCTTCTTAATAGGCCAACTGCATCCGTGAGAAATAGTATGACCCAGGAAGTCTAACTGTTCAAACCCGATGAGACATTTGCTAGGTCTGGCTGTGAGACCAGTTTCCTGTAGTCTCCTGAGGAGCATAGCAACCGTAGCAATATGTTCTTCATAGGTTTCCGATGCAATTAATATGTCATCCATAAAATTATGGATATGGGGACTTTGCAAAGGTTCTAGAAGTTTCCTCATCATCCTGGTGAACACTCCTGGTGCGTTATGCAATCCGAACGGCATCACATTAAATGTGTAATGTCCTTCACTAGTGCTGAAAGCTAACAAGGGTTTAATTTCCTCCTTGACTGGTATCTGATAATAACCTTTACTGAGGTCAATCTTGGAGAAAATCTTTGCTTTGCTGAGCTTGGTGAACAACTCAGAAACAGTTTGGAGAGGTTCGGGCTGGAATTCCGTTACATCGTTTAGCAGCCGGTAATCTATACACAGCCGAACTTCCTTATTGGGCTTCTGCAACAGCACTACACTGGAACTGTAAGGAGATGTAGACTCACTGATAATTCCTGCTTGACGCAGCTTGTCTATTTCTCCGCGAAGTGCATCAGCTTTAGCGTACGGTATGGGGTAAACTCTGGTTCGAACAGGGGTCTCGTTTGTTAATTTCATATCAAATTCGATGAGATTTGTTCGACCAGGTACATCCGTTAAGACTGCACTGTACTGTTTTAGTAGAGCCCTGGTTTCTATTTGTTGTTCTGGTGAGAGATTGTCGCCGAACTTGACATCTTTAAAGGATTCTGTGGGTTGCAATGGATACTCCATGCAACCATCATCATCTTCCTCGTCTTCCGTTGCTATGGCGACGGCCAGGGGATGCTCGGAGGATGGCACCGGTCTTTCCAAATATTTCTTAAGCAGATTTACGTGGAAGACCTTCTCCTTTCCTTTGATGGAGATCTTGTAGATGGTACGTGAGATCTTTTTAAGGACGGTAAACGGCCCTTGCCATCCGATGCAAAGTTTATTGCTTCCGGTTGGAAGTAGCAACAAAACTTTCTCCCCTGGTTGTAGTTCTCTCTCTTTTGCAGCTTTGTTGTATCTTTTAGCATGTTTAGCACGGGCTTTCTTTAGGTTGGTAGTAGCTAGATCCCATCCTAGCTTTAGCCTTTCCTTGAGCTCAGATACATACTTGCTTGCAGAGACGACTGTTTCGTCAGCCTTTTGGTCTGTCAGGGACCGAAGTAAGGCTTCTAGTGGCCCCTTAATAGGTCTGCCAAATAAAAGTGTAGCTGGCGCGAATCCCGTAGACGCTTGGGGTACCTCTCGGTAGGCGAATAAGGCAGCCGATATATATAGGTCCCAGTTTTCCGGTTTCTCCTGACCCAGCTTACGTAACATGGTGGTGAGGGTACCATTAAAACGTTCCACGAGCCCATTTCCGGCCGGATGGTAGGGACTTGTGTGGATATGTTTGGCCCTCAAGATCTTAAAGATCTCCTCCATTAACAGGCTACGGAATTAGGATCCATTGTCCGTCAAAACTTGTTGAGGGAATCCCAACCGTGTAAAAATTTGCACGAGTGTTACGGTATATGTTATTAACGCCGTCTGCTAAAGGTTAGCAGACGTGCAATTGTAAAGGTTAAGACATTTAATATATTGCGATAGATGTTTCAATTATTGAACGCTCCATACACGATCGATTATGACGTGTCTAGCGTTGTTTGGGTCACAGTCGGTAACTAGGAGACGCTACCCTTTGTTACTTGACCGCAAAGCTGAATAGCTGCGTTTTTCTAACCTTCCAATTCAATGGCATGATATAGCCATTTATATGTGCATTTATGATGGACCAGGGTCAGTCCTAGAACTCTATATGAGAGGAAACTTACGGAGGTTAGTGTTTAACTAGAATCCTCAGAAGGAGGAGAATAATCGTCCAATTCGTATGAAATATTCAGACTCGCAGTCTCACTGTCGGCAGGTAGCCATGTCTATCTGCGCGTGCATATAGCTGTGATGTTCTGACGACAATACTGCATTGTATCCTTAAACGGACATTGACACGTAAACCAGCAGTCTACGTTATTGATTAATTTATGCATGACTTATACGGACTTATGTTCTGCTCATATTTGAAATGATCATCCTGTGTGTACATGTGATTAAATATTACGGACTCAACCTGAAGGCATTAATTACTTCATTAATGTTGCTGAGTTCAAGTATTACATGTTACTTCTTCATATCATGCTACTGAGTTGTATGAACGCTTCACCCTAATTCGCGTAATGATAAAACAAGCACGATCAACAAGAAATCATTAAAATAACTATACTCAGCACATGATCTTCAACCGGCAAATAACTCAGCAACAACGAGGGCTTCTGCGACATGCTTGGAATCTGTGCATGTTAGCGGTATAGCTTCGGCCCACATTGTGCAAGTGTCGACTAAAGTCAGGATGAACCTGTGCTTTCTTTTGGTCCTTTCCAGGGGTCCAATGATGTCGACAGCAACCCGTTCAAAAGGAGTACCCACTATTGGCATTTGCCCCATAGGTACTGGGGGTGTCAAGTGCTTTGGTGCTACCTGTTGGCACTGGGCGCAGGATCTCACGTACCTGATAATGTCAGAGTTCATTCCTGGCCACCAATAGTGGTTTTTTATTCGCTGAATAGTGGCGTTTTGTCCCATATGTCCGCTAAAGGGAAAAGAGTGCCCCATTTCTAAGATCTGGCTTCTGTACTGCGTCGGTACTAGGAGCTGGTTATTCCCCGTGTCCGGGTTGCCCGTTCTACGATACAATACGCCATCCTTAGAAAAGATGTCTCCGTTGTGTCTGGGGTCCTTAGCCATGGGCAGTTTTTTAAAGCAGAGCTCCAGAGTAGGGTCCTTTTGTTGCGCCTCCTTCAGTTCGTTCGGCAACAAATTTGGCGCAGGCTCCCTCTCCTTCTTGGCTTGCCCTCTTGTGAATTCCGACATCG